>OX401982.1:8309177-9509442 GCA_947859335.1 Tortricodes alternella | reverse complement strand
AATTTATAGAAATAAATATTAGGATAAAAAAATATATGAATATTGACGTTATGAATCAGAATGATTAGGAGTTTCGATCGTTAGTATAAGAAAATATATAAATACAAATATTAGTATTAACAAGTTGTATGATTAGCGATATTATGAATTCTGATGATTATGAGTTTCGATCGTTAGTATTAAATATTTTTATGAAGAATGATCATTATGATGTAAAATGGTATGAGAAATATTTTCGGACTTCCGATAATAGGACTTAAAAAGTTATGTGAAAAAAGGCGCACCCCAAACGGACAGACCTAATATTTATTATTCTCCTTACACTGTGAGATTAATAGAATACGTTAGAGATTCAGAACATTTAGAACGGATATGAATAGCGTCGGATGGACAAACAGACGGTACTAATCACAACAACACACAATGCTTTTGTTTATTTCATTACACGAAGACGGAAACTGTACCGCGTTGCCCAAAGTGGGTGGTCGACACTAGCGGCGGAGGAAATCTAAAAGGTGATAATCTGGCATGAACTTCACAACTTTCTACGGATACATACATACATACATAGCATCACGCCCGAAATCCCTAATAGGGTGGGCAGAGCCACACGACTACTTGTGGCCACGTTCGATTAATTAGTCCTAAGATGGTATGATGAACCGTATGGTGACAGGTGATCAGCCCATCGCCCATACAGATAGTCCACCATGTTGGAGAGGACCCGTCCCTTAGTCGACTTTTACGACATGCCAGGATGATAAGCATCTGCACGCATTCTATGCTATTTCTTCACTCCCAGTGCAGCAGAGGAGTACGGATAAAATATAGGTAATAGGGAAGATGCTTTTTTTTTTTCATGTTGTATTGAAAAGTGCTGCGAAATAGAAAAAGATCTGTGTACGTAAAACATTATTATGTTGTTTATTTTATGAGTTATAAAGCTTTTGAAAAGTCACTGTTCATGAAACTCGCAAAAACACTCCATACAAAATGGACGACAACTATGACGTCACATCACAGCATTTGTTGACTCTACAAAATGTATGGCGTTTAAACGAAATCTGCAATTATTTCCGAAACAACTGTTTTTAGACCAACATCGATGAAATAAAACATGCTATACATTTGATGAGGATGTCCAAAAAACTAAAATCAGAACTAAAAACCAATATATATTTTTCACTAATTTTGACCCGTAATAAAATAAAAATGAATAGTCAAAATGATTTGCTTTTTTCCGTAATATGCTTTTGTTTACGTTTACTTTCATAATATTGATATATTATGAAAGTAAACCTCATTTTGATTTTTAAGCATCTTCCCCATTCAAATCAAGCGAGCACCCCTGACTCCTCGTACTTTAATAAAGTAATAAAAAATCGTTAAAGCTGTTTTTTTTTTTGTTAAAGGGCTCATAGATTAAAAAGTATGCACTTGACCGGAAGCTCTTGAACTCTGGTAGCAGGGCCACACTTCAGCCACTCGAGATTTCTGTAACACCTTAAATAGATTTTATCTCCTCTAGTTATTTGATCTAACCACTTGAAAGATACAATTATGCTTTGAACTTGAACTATGTATCTTGCCTTAATGTTCAGCAATCTTAGCATACCATTATGTACCTTGATAAAGTAAAATGTTTTTTTTTGAAAGGTGATTAAGAAATGTACTATTATCAAATTAATGATATTTCCTAAATTGTACGTATGTAGACTATTTAAAGGGACTGGCCACAAATGTTTAGCAGTGGTCGTGTATAACAAGAAGTCATAAAGAACATACCGCGACGTTTATGGGTTTGTTCCCACACCGCTCCAGTGTCTGGCTAATTCTGCACTGGGCTGTAATAAGATCCAGCGAGCTGTATTTGGTTAGGGTTAGCCTGCTTGGGAAACTTTGCTTTCGACAGGCAGTTTTTTCGGTAGCTTTTTAATATATTTTATTAAAGAAAGCTACTGATTATGTCCACCACATCGGACCTCTCGTTATTGCATTGTTGACTTCCATTTTTATTATTTTACTTTCCCTAAGATTCTTTGATAAAAACGTATACAATATTGGATCTCGAAGTTTACGTACCAATAAAAATACACTTCCATTTTGTAGTAGGAATCTAATAGTTGTAAATATTTTATTGTTTGATTTGTTGCCACACTCACAATCAACCCTACTTACATATCTGCCCATTCGGCAGATGCAGCGGATAGCGATGTAATATGACATTGTTCGCAGCAGGAACTCATCTACATACGTATCCCATTACTCTCGGACTGATACCGACTAGAATGGTGGCGCCATGGAAGTAATGATACTAATGATACAGCACCATTGCCCGATCTAGGTCGCATTATAACCAAAATAATCTTAACATCATATCTTTCGATGTAATTCCACTTGTTATACTTATCGATCAATTATAATAATAATAATTTATTTCAGACATACATATGGGCAAAGTGTAAAGTACCGATCAAATTATTATTTGTAAAACTGAGCTTGGCTGACACAATGCTGATGCTGTGTATCTAGATGTACTAGATACAAGTGAAGTGCTTCTTTTCTAATTTCAATCCAACTGCTTAATGACCTTAAGGTTGACTGCGATTGATCAACGCATTCTACGTCTAAGGGTGTCTTGTAAAGTGCTTGCTTGTTGTCATTTGCGTAAGCGTTGTAAGCGTAGGTGTATGGGAAAAGAAAGAAAAATTTGATTCTCGAATTATCTTAAATGCTACAAAGGAGTTAGGTTTATTTTTATGGCAGGCTCCTTTTTAACAGGCTTTACGAGCTCTATTTACAACTCTTGAATTTCCTAATTTCAAAACTGTATTATACACCATTGTACTGGTACGTTATTCCGATTAGCTGACTGCCATTAAGACTATTGCAATTAATTTTAACAATATATTAAGCGTTACATACCTGATCGTAAATATTTCGTTTTGAAAATATTTTGCTGAAGGGCTCAGACTTACCTGAAAAAATAGAGAAAATCTGGTTATAAAAACTGCCTTAAACAAATTAAAGTGAATATGTCAAAAATATTATGTTAACACACAAGCGTCGGTTATTTTTAACCGACTACAAAAAAGGAGGCGGTTCTCAATTCGTCGGAATCTTTTATTGTTTTAGTGTGAACAGATACAATCAACTGGTAAATCTTTCGTCAAGTTTCATCTAAACTCAATGACCTCGTATCATGAATGTAAATAGAGCATCTGCCATTAGAAATGGATGTAGACTTGTTGCGATCTCACATGTGCTGAAAGAGACGGGCAGGACAATTCACGTGTTGGGACCTACCGTATACAATAAGTTGCCGGCAACAATCACGGCCGCTACTACATTACCGAGCTTTAAAGCAAAATTAAAGAAGTGGCTTGTCGAGCAGTCGTTCTACAATATTGAAGAATTGTTAGAATTTAATTAATGTAGACAGATAATATAATAATAGAATATAATGTACCTAATATAATAACTAACATGATCATAATAATAACAATGTCAGAAGTAATATGTTAATTTTAAGTATGACGTGTAATGCAATTACCAATAAATGATGTCTATGTCTATCTCTATGTCTATTACTAGTTTACACAATACTCTTTTATCATTGCCATAATAGGCGTCAAAATACGAAAAGTGCATGATTATTATGTATACAAAACAGTTGATTATGACTCTTTTATGAGTACCCAAAGAGGCCCTAAAAATAAAAGTGCATAAATATGATTACAAATCAGTTGATTTTGGCCACACTCAAATCTATCGCCATATTTTTTAAATGCATCGAATTGTTTTGTATGATAAATTCGAGGAGGTAATTTAAGAGTTAAGAGTTTATGCCTTCTTTGTTATAAACGCCAGCGTGGGTGAAATTACAGTTTCTTTTCATTTCACGACTGGCAGTTGATTGACTAACGTTTTGTAAGGAAGACTAATGCCTGTTGATATAATAAGCCCTTCTACTTTAATCTAAAGTGTTTTACCGCTTATCATAGGGCCATTAATTATAGTTGTTTCTGATGAACGCCTACATGAAGTGTACTTGCTTTCGATCGTCCCACAAACATAATTATTGTAATTGATTTAAATTTAATAATGGTAGGGCAGAGATTGTATCGTGGAACTCGTCGTGTGTAAACATTACAAATTGTATGTTAACCTCCCTCGGGCCACAATAGTTGATCTGATAGCAGGGAGATTGGGCGGCACGCTTTGTCTTGATGTTTATCTTGCAGTTTAGAACGTTGTTATTCAAGTATTGTTCCGATGCACCACAATTCCTCTTCCGAAAAGCACTCGGTTCAGATGTAACATGATTTACGGGTCACCTCGGGGTTACGAATATCTTAGCCAATATGAAACTTTATGATAACATAGATTGTAGAATGTGTGGCAAAGAGGAAGAAACAAATGAAGCACATTATATGTTAATGTGACACCCTCGCCAGATTAAGAATGAAAATTCTTGGTAAGGTATATCAGATTTGAGGATTTCAAGGCACTACCTCTACGCTCCATAAAGGGTAGGTAATAACACAAAATATCCCATAGGGTCGAAGTGTATCCGTCAGGAACTTACATTCTAACATGAGATAACATGATTATTGGTAAAAGAGTGTCACGTTTCAGCTTAAAACTTGAGGCCTTCTTTCTGTTGGCTACGAAAACTTTCTGTGTAACCATTAATATTGAATCAAAGTGAAGTATCGTATTACGGTAGCTTATTAAATGGGTGTCCCACAGACCGAATCCCATCCACACATCCGCTTGAATTTTTTTTTTTTAGTTATTTTTTCATGGCACACCCATGGCATTATGGTAGCCGTAATAAGCTTGGCGGGATGAAAGACGGCATTTATGATCGCCCTGGTGTAGAGTTACAAACGGCTACCAAACATATTAAGGGAAACAGCTGGTGCTTAACATGGGCATTTGTTTATAGTTAACCTTATTTAAATATGTGCCTGTAACTATTTACAAGATGTCGGTGAATAAATAACTGGCGTGCGAACTGTCGCAAGGATACGTTATATCAAGGAATCCGTCATAATAATAATAATAATAAATCAGAGAACAATCTTTACACGAATCGATCTAGTCCCAAAGTAAGCTCTAAAAGCTTGTGTTATGAGTACTAGACGACGATATAAATACTTATATAGAGAAATAAATACTTAAATACATAGGAAACATCCAAGACTCAGGAACAAACATTCGTGCTCTTCTTGTGTGCAAATATTTGCCCTTACCGGGGATCGAACCCGGGACGCTTGCGTCGGGGGCAGGGTCACTACCAACTAGGCTATCCGCGTCGTCATGTAGCAATTATTTAAATACTTAGGTATCCAGATAATCATAGGCCGAATTTTAATTTACCTTTGAATGCATTTTCACAACAGCAATATTGTCAACATCAAAATCTATTAATAGGTATATCCTACTTAATAAAATTACAAAGGCGAAAGTTTAGATGGTCGTACGTTTGTTACACAATCACGCCAGAACGGCTGAACGGATCTGAAAGAAATTTGGCACAGATATAGACCATAGTCGGGAATACCACACTGGCTACTTTTTCCCGGAAAATTTAAAAGTTCTCGAGGGAATAGGTAACTATAACCGAATTCCGCGCGAATGAAGTCGCGGGCAGAAGCTAATAATTTATAAGGGTTGCCTTGATAGTATCTTTGAGAGAAGTAAAATTTCCCTGTGCAAAAATACTTTATATTCATTGCCTTTTAGATTTGCAAATACTTGTATCCAGCCACGTGAAATGGGATTCCAGAGCCACAAATTTTTAGTGACGTCATAAGGACAACGACCCTATCGCGTCTCGTAAAGCTTACGATCAAGGAAAATCGCAGTCAAAACAAGCTACGTCCCAAAAATGAAGGCGTTCTGCGAATAGCATCTTTATTCCTTAGTGTTTAGATCTGATTTTACAAACGGCGGACAACTCTCGTCACGAGAAATCTATTCCATAGCTATAAACTTATTCTCTTGTGACGGTGCAGTTTTGATGTTGTTTATGATTTATACTAATCATATCTAAACTATCCATCTATTCATTTACAAAATATAAATGCAAAAGAGCATTAATGGAGTGGTTACATAAACTTACCTATGACCAAACCGAAAATTTATTTACTACAATTACGTGAAGATCCACACTTAGTGTCTGATAACCATTTAATAGTAGGTGTATTTTCTCTCGTATGTACGCACACACATACACACACACACACACACACACACACACACACACACACACACAGACACAAACACACACTAACACATATATAGACGCACACAAACACACTGTCGCTCATTGTTTCTAAATAACATAACTAAGTCTTAGTCTTTAAGTAGCATCGGGGCGAGAGCCTGGCGATCTGTCATACAGGGCTCCCTAGTACGGACACCAGGCCCTCACACTGGTTCAAGTTACCTATCTGACCTTTGTTAATAGTTATAACAAGATTGTTAAAAACAATTGTGAGAGCGAATAAAGATTACTATTACTATTTATCGTTGTTTCAGTTTCTAATAGAAACATGTTAGCAAAGTTTATTTGAAAGTATAACATGCAAAACTAATAACTTATAGTAATCATCAGCTTCAGGAATTAAACCGCCTACGCCTTTAAAACTCATATAAATATTAGCTGTCCTTCCGGACAGCTAAAAAGCATTATATCTTGGAAGGCTGGGTGTAATATTCCTATTACACCCAGCCTTCCAAGATATAATGCTTTGGCTTAATACCAGTTAGTCTATAGATGATTGTAATGATCGTAGGTAGGCTGTTTATGTGATGTAGGTTACCTTTCATAATTTACGACTAGAAAGCGTTAGCTATTGCTTATTCAGATATACAATTGATAAACGATAGGGTATATCATAACAACGATAAATAATAACTAAAGCTAGAATCGATATTTAATTTTAAGCCTACAATTTCTAGCTAATCTGCTCAAAATCATAGAGCTCACAATAGAATACTGAAGGCCTTATTGACATTCAAACGATACATCATCGAAAACGTGACATCAATATATAATTTTATAGGCTTCATATTGTGGCATTTAACTTTATTGGTGTTCGAATCATGAATCCATACTAGGACTATATTATCGTAAATGTGGTTGTATTTATGTATGAATTCAATAGAAATGTCAGTTTGAATTTTATGTGCTTCATGTTTTGAAATAATAATAATGTGCAAAAAGTTACCGCTCGAGACTTTTGTACTGCCATTACTGTAATATTATTGGCAACATAGATGTATGCCGTCTCGCACATTCACTGATATTCATTCAACAATAATTTTCTACGTATTATGTCTGGCCTGTAATATGTAGGTATCTACATACATACATACAGGTGTCCCAGGAAATTGTGTCAAGCGGAGGTCGGTCCAGAGCTAGACCACCTCAAGGTATATCAGATTCACACATAAACATTATTATGTCTTTTTAAATCTTTATCCAAAATCTCAATTACATTTCATATCTTGTCGCATTTTATGGAATTTGGTTTTTAAATATCCCGTAACTCCTAAACTACGAAAAATCGTGAAAGATAAATTGGGGTGAATCTGATACCCCTTGAGTTGCTCTACCTCTGGACCGACCTCCGCTTGACACAGTTTCCTGGGACAACCTGTATACTCGTAAATTTGCCTCGCCGCGGTAGTGACGTCATAAAATTAAAGCACGCCTTAAACTTTTTAGCATCCATTTCCGATAGCTTTTGTGTGAGTCAGTGAGGATGCTACTTAGTATGATATATCTATGCCTTAAAAATATGCGGTACATTAGGAGAATAATAAAAATACTGTCCGTTACTACTCGAATATAAAAGTAGTGGTTCTGAATCAATAGAAACCTTATAAAGGGGAATCTGAAGATATTTTTAATTCTTTCCAAAGTGCCTTTCACCAAGCAAGTGCTTAAATAAAGGCTTTTCACCCTTCTTTCTATCAGTGGCCCATTCAGTGACGATTTGATAAGAGAAAGGAGGCATACTTTTATTCAAACAGATTATGATGCGGTTTGCAGCAATGTCAATATTTTTATTAAAATACTAAGGGTGCCGGGCATGCGTTGCATTGCCTTGTTTTTTTTTGCGTCATATACCTACCTACCTTCCCATGCGCGCGCACAATACATCACCAAAGTTGTATCTAGTGTATTACTATTATCTTGTTGTATTCTAACTCCAACTTGCTGTCAGTTTTATTACCAAAAGTTTCTTTATCCTATGAATTAATAAAACTGCATTGAAATCCGTCCAGTAGTTTAAAAGTTAATCGTGCACTTACGAGTACAATCAGACAAACAGACATGAAATTGAAAAACCCTTGGGATGTGTTGTATTGCTCATTTTTTCCACTTTACGATTTTATTACTGTTCTGTGCTGTACTGTAGGTACCCATTTATAATTGAAGCACTTTTTTATTCAAAGTATTAACATGTATTAAGTAAGATCATGCGCTTACTTGAAATATGTTAATTCATTCAGCTTATGCTCGTAATTATGCAGCAAGTACTTGGGTAAGAGCAGTGACCACACATGTTGATAATGGCGGACGCGATGTCTCTGGGCGTGCTCACACCGCCCTGAGGCTCCGGCATTAAACGCGCCCATCGAATCTATTTTATTAATAAAATCATACGATTTATATTAATTGAAGATTTAACCACAACTTGTTGTACAGTTATGTTCTTTCTTGAATATATAGTGGACGACAAGTTGCGGGTCAACCTTTCCGTTAGGTCAATTTCAGGCTATTTGACGCCCGCTACCGCTTAGGGTTTAGTGCAGAAAGGGTACTGGAGAAGCACCTTTTAGGCATTTTTCCAGATAAAGAAAGACATCGTGACTTTCCTTACTAGTGCTCAGAACACTTTCTCCATTTAAGCAATCTAGCAGCATATAGGTATACTCGTATCTTAACATGAGGCGTACCTAACCTATGCGCTGCGCATATCGACATCGACGTCTGTCCAGCTAGATGACCGGGCAACCGTACAGCGTATTTCGCGGCTCGCTGCCCCCGATAATTGCAGTAGGCCTTATGGCCCCAGCAATTTCGTACACCTCCATTGTCGTCGATTGTGGCTCGATTAAATTTGATAACTGGTTGATACGAAGCTTCAACAATGAAACCGTAATGTAATCGACCACAATGTTTTATAATCGAACTGTTGAACATTTGGGAAAATACCAATTATATCGAGCTGTCAAGGGTCATTGATAACATCGACAATAACGCGTTTATGGATTTATTGTGCATTGTAAATTTTATGATACACAGATATTCAGTTTACAGTTGAGAAAGTTTACTTACTTATCTATTTGTTACGAACTTAAATTAATTACTTTACCTACTATCTATTGTTCCCGCGAAGACAATGGTGTATAAAATTGTGAAATGCACAATGTTAGTGCACCTGTAGTGGAAATGTTATGGAAAACATTTTGAAAAAGAAGTATAGTTCATTTAAAAAATGTCAGTTCATAGCGAAACATTCCTTGATGATTAGTTTTAAAGACTAGTGTAAATGATTTGCGAACATTAATTTCAATAAGGAACCAAAATACAGTTACAGGAAAGTTATGCTAAGTAATATTTCAATATAATAGGTAAGAAGTTTGTTTGCGAAGTATCATAGCCCCGGGTATCTGCTCGGTAATTACTGAGAAGGTTCATTGTACTCGATCTAATCCACAACACATGTTCATTCTTGTTAATCTAGCAACCAACTAGCATCTACATCTACATTTTATTTGCAGGATATGATTGGTATATGAGCGCACGAAAATATGAACTAATCTATACAGTAGTCTTTCTTTGCCAGGTTCTTATGTTTTCTCAGTTTGTTATCCGGATTATCAGCCTAAGTTCTGCATACAAATACATTTCAAAATTTATTGGTATTATATTCCGTAAATAATTTCTGTCCTGAACTCCATCCTGCACTTGCAACCATTCATAAAACCTCAGCCGTTCATAACGGGGAGTACCGGGGATTTCTTCGAAAGACAAGCTCAATTTAAAAGTTTAATTTGTTGCAATGAAGCCGCAATGTATTAAATTGTTTATTTATTACAATCCTCTTGAGCCGGTGACAGCAGTATCCTGTTCGGCGACATTATTGAATTTGTAACGTACTACGTGTTTCACAGTCAAGACTGCCATTGTCTCGCCTTCTGCTAGAGAATTGTCTTCTCGTTCAGAAAACATCTTTTTTTTTATTAGCACGTATATTTTAATAATAAGTTTCCGAATTCATGTCCCTAATCTCCCCTTACAAATGAACAACCCAGGTTCGAGTTTTTTAAATGCTTATCTAATCTAACCGGAAGAAAAAGCAGTTATTTAAACAGTAAACCTTATTTATTAATGCGAGCCGGATGTTACAATTGAATTTCAAACAATTCAAATAGAGCCGTATCACAATACTTACACCTTCAAAGTACCTATGTTGACAAGTTGTTTTATCAGTTACTTTTTCTGATTAAAAAACGTGATCTCACCTTACGATAACTATTCAAGAAGGCATTTTTTAAATACTCAAAACCTTCCTTGAGTATCTCAAGTCTAGAGCACCAACAGGGAATACTCTTTTACCGTCTGCCAGAATCAAGCCCCTCCTCCGCTGCACTGGGAGTGAAGAAATAGCATAGAATGCGTGCAGATGCTTATCATCCTGGCATGTCGTAAAAGTCGACTAAGCGACGGGTCCTCTCCAACATGGTGGACTATCTGTATGGGCGATGGGCTGATCACCTGTCACCATACGGTTCATCATACCATCTTAGGACTAATTAATCGAACGTGGCCACAAGTAGACTTGTGGCTTTGCCCACCCCATTAGGGATTTCGGGTGTGATAATATGTATGTATGTATGTGTAGGATCAAGCCCTCCCAGGAATGTGAGGACGATTCCATCAAAGCATGTCACATGTTCAGCTATAAACCTGTGCTATAAATCAACTGCTCTATTACGGCAAGTCCTTGGGCAGGTCGCGTGCAGGACCCGGCCAAGCCTTCCAGTCCCACCCACTCAGTCGAAGGGACTTCGGATAACATGCGAAATTGTTTTCAACTTGCTCAGCACTAAACCATGCTAAGTAAGTAACTATATAAGCTGCATGTTTGACGAGTATTTGCACGTCCTTACAGAAACAAATAACTTAGCGAACATTTTTTTTTACTTTTTATCATTACGGTTTCTGTTGTGTAAGATACTATTATTGTGCTACGTTCGTTCTGGAAGTCTTTTGGAGAGACCTATGTTCACCCGTGGACGTTTTTATGTTGATGATGACATTAATTTCATTATTTCAAGCAAAAACATACTACATGCTTCATAGATATTATGTCGTAGCTGGGTGACCGGGCGTCGCTTATATTTATTTTCTACTTTCTCAAGGAATCTTACCTATCTAAACATGGAAAGTGGAAAATTATCTAAACACAAAATTTCATCCAAACGGTTAGAGCCGTTTCCGAGAAACCAATTATACGTATATACACAAGAATTGCTAGCTTAAAGTAATAAGATATACAGAAAGTAGTATGCAATTAATGAGCAACTTTAAGTTAAATAAGTACTAGAGCAACTCAGTGATCCGTACTAAATATATAATGTACATAAGCGGTCCATACCTGTTGATTAGCCGTTTAAATTAGCTAAGTGTTACCCAGTAAAATTAGTGCAGCTTATAATTACTTCGTGGCCCAGATACCAAGAACTAACTGAATGACTCGACCTGTTGCAACAGAGCTAAGCACCCGTCAATACCCATATATGGACAGATACAGATTTAGGAAAGTATCTAATAAAATGTTATGGTATGGGCACGCCTTTTAACATGTATGTATTTCCCAAACAAAACAAATATTAAACTGCCTACTCTACTCAGTGTAACAGATGCGAACAAGAACAGTGCTGCATACAGATAAGCGCGCAAACATCAGTGTTTGTAAAACCTGAAAACATTAATCTAGATTAGGTAAGTGCTTTCTCTGTGTCTAGACGCGCATTAAAATTTGGGATGACCTATTGACCCACCCGCATAATTAAACACAATTCGCACATGTATAGGATAGTGCTAATTTGTTGGCACAGTTGATACCGCCTAACATGGCGTGCTAGATGTACATAGATAGATAGATAGATAGTCTTCGTCCGGTCACGTTGCTTCAATACTGTCAGCGATTATCGCGAATACCAATCAGTGGTCGGGTGCGCCAACGCCGAAGTACGGTTCAATTCTGATACCAAAATTTTAACAGCGCCGCGTAAACCGATGGAGATTTTTAGTACCATAGATTTTTATAATATTACATTGTGCATCTAGGGCCGGCCGTAAGAAGGGGATAACTAACGAGAGTCTATTAGAAGCCCGACGCCGACGGCGGATGGCTTTTAATGACTCGAGTTTGTTATCCCCTTACTGCCCGTGATACACACTGTGTTTTTCATCACATTTGTGAAGAAAATAAAAAAAAATTAGACAAAACAATTAAATTATTTATTTTATTCCCATTGTACACCATGAATTACCATCAGGTGGGGCGAATAAACTGTAAGTCACGTCGGTTGCGCGCTACTTCTATAAGGAAACGATCAACGCCGGACTCGGCGCACGCCCCGCCGTCATCGGGAGTTATAAACTATACTAAATCCATAACACCCGTGGGAGGTAAATCGGCTATAGCTGCTCTATACGCCTGCGTATAATAACACCCTTTCCGAGCAAGTGTGATGAAAAGATATTTATCTACACCCACATCATAAAACCTCCATTGGTTAACCAAAAACCGTATGAAATGACCACCATTTTGACAACCAATTAGGAAAAACCAGTGCTGCGATAAAGAAATAACATGACTTCTTTATCGTTTTTAGTAAAGAAATGAGTTTAAATTTGGAACAGCTGTCAAAACTCAAGTGGGTCTCTATTCTAGCATCCATAGATATTAAAAGTTATTGATACGAAACGTCAATTCAGTATGTTTTTTTAATATAAACTGCACAACATTTGATCTCGAGTGACATGAGAATAGAGACTTCATTCGTTTGTCTATGATTTAAAAAAAAATGGTCTTGACGGAGGATCGAATTGCCGCCATTATGTTGGTGTTTTGCTGAACGAAAGTAGAATTGTTGTTGAATTGAATAGAAAAAGTTGTTTGTAATTTACATTTTAGTTGAAAATATGAATAGTAGTCTTCTCGGAGTGTGTGTGATGTGAAAATGCGCCGGATATCGGAAATATACAGCCACGATTGCAACAAATAACTTGTTGCCAGAAAATATTGTTTCTGAACCCATCATGGAGGATTTATAATATGTGTGTAGATAAAGTTATGTATGCAACTCTGCATAATTTGGCCTTAAAACACACGTGCGATCTTATTATGAAACTCGCCTATCGGCTCGTTTCATGAATACCGCACTAGTGTTTTAAGGCCTATCATTATGCAACCGTTGCATAAACTACTATTATTAAATCCCGAAACATGGTACAAAAGGTAAGAGTTGAGTTTGTTTTAATGACTTCACTTAACACATAAGAAGGTAGATAGGTACGGTTACCTACTTGCCCAAACATGAAGTAGGAAGAGCTGATTTTATGGTCGGTCAGTCGTTAAACTGCATCAAACTTATTTCCACTGTTTTAGTACCTTGTTGAGGAAATATAACTGCGTTCATGCCAAACACAGCAAATGCACTGTTTAATGAGCAGTAATGTAGACAACTACTCTAAAAATATATATATCCAAGAATTAAAATCAAGTGACATGCTTTTTTTATGATTTTATTGCTCTTGACCAAAAATGTAATTTTGTTAATGGAATCACACACACACACACATCACAAAACCAAAGCGAAAAACGAAACATCCTCCAACGGAAATGTCGAGTCAGCGCGGGGAATCAGAAAGTAGGGCCACAACAAAAGCGTGTAAAACAATAAAGGGACATGCAATCAAAATTGTAAATTGAAGCGCGCACAATTAGAGCGCATTCACGCCCCAGCGCTTGTATTCAAATTTCGAACACGTCCAGACACTAGCCGTTTTTTTTTATCCAATCCCGGGCGTGCTCGGGTTTTGTTTTCTGTGACTTCATTTGTTGACGCCAGCGCGGTCCGGGAATGAATAGGTGCATTTACAACCACTTAAACTTGAACGGGAGTGAACTTTCAATACACAATACGCTGTTCAGTGTACCGCTCCAAGCGAAACTGCTGTCCTTGAGCAGCTTAGCATCAGTTTATGGAGGGCGTATAATATGCTAGTTAAAGGTTTTCTTGGTTTAAGAGCTTCGTAACTGTGTAAACTGCAGTTGCAGGCAAGACGTAGGACATCACATCGACCATGTCGGAGATAGCCTAGTACGGGTGCGGACACTGCTCGATGGCTCAGTCATACTATAAACCGCCTACACGTCATTCACTATTTTAAGGTAAGTATCATCTCTGCCTTCCTGCCTAACGATGAGAGCTCTTGTTCGGCAAATGAATCATAAATACGTTTTTTATACATCATAATCATTCAAACCAATAACGTTTATAGTCACTGAAATATATATAGTAAGGAACTGCATCGTCCCGCAATCGGAATCGCAGGTCCAGTCGCATATCTCATTTAAGTGACACTGTTATAATTGAAAAAATGCCCTCCCGCATCGTGCGGTGTGGCGATCGCAGCACCACCGACCACACCGTCCACAATGATATGATAGCTTGTGAATCAAGCAATATTAGACTTTTGTATGTATGTCGTAAAACTAAGATATCAGCAATAGGCTGCGGGTAAGCTATGGCGCTGGCGTTTGAAAACCTACTATGAGACTTGTTACACGAAATTGTACTAGATAGGCATATCCTTCTTTTGAGATTTTTGGTTATAGTAATAAAGTAGTGTACGGGGACGGGTGTTATTTAATTTACAATGACGGAATAAAAACTGTACGTATACTTACTTATACGTATTTACTTAAATTAGTATTGTAACTTACTTTGATTAATAACATGTCAATGTAAAAAAATAACTGCGTGCTGCGAATGCATTATACTAATTGCGCAGTAAAATATTTAAATCCGCAACAGTGCAGGAGATGCACTAAGACCGCTGCGAAACGCATTAACGTATGCAAAGGGAATGAATGACCTGAGTTCCTTGAAGCATGAGTCAATGCAATCATGATAAAACACTGCAGAAACACCACAGGTACATACTTTTTAAAAATGTATTTCCCAGCACGCATATGCAAGTTCAAGGTTTATGCAGGAAGAATTTTTATATAACAATATACAGGTTGATATCGAAGACGCGATCAGAAATCAGTTTTTCAGTACCGGGTCTGAAAAACTGATTTCTGATCGCGTCTTCGATGTCACCCTGTACAGTCAGCGAACATGACAATATTTACTTTTAAACATTTATTTACTGGCTTTATTTATAAATACCTAGTCCAGCGCACATCGGATCAATCTGCATTACCCCAGAACGAAGCCAAGACCGTTTCCAAACAATAGCACAAAGAAATACAAAATTCTGTCATGTCACAATCTATACAAGTTTCGGTGCCGATCGAAGAAAACGCTCGTCAGCCGTGGCAGAGACGCATAGATAATGGGCAGGGCCGCTTTCCACCGTATCTAGGCCGCAATAACAAGAGGCGATCGCTCAGTCACATTGAACACGGCTCCGGTGACGCCGCGTAAACACACACAACTTGATTTTGACCAAATTCCTACAAGGAATGCGTGACATAAAGAGCTAGGTATCCGCTGCTTCGTAGAAAACAAATCGAAATCGAATTCTCTGGGAAATCCCATGAATTGAAAACGAGCCCAATTAAACAGTCTCTACTAATATACAGTTTATCATCTTGGGCAACATCCAGCAGCGATCAATTTACGCTGTTATCGCAACACTCGTAGGTAAACAAGCGTTGAATGAACTAAGAAAAACGTTAGACAGCACCCAAAATATTCTTGCAAACATTGAAAGTTCCGCAACATACCTATTTCAACAGTTTTTCTTTAAGTTCTCGATTATAAGGTTCAAAATATACCTTTCGCTGGATTACGTAGTTACAATGTACATAGACGTACTAGAGAACGATGACCAGGTCACGGAGATATTTACTACGCACCCGGTATAAGTTGGTATGTGCAAGTACCTACTCGTATCGGATGTAACTATGGTTACAACAGTCATACTAAGCACTACATACATACGTACAAGCTGTTAGAGATGCGATTAGCAACATTCCTAGAATTAAACGCCAACACATTCGTGAAACTGCGTGTATGATTGGAATTAATACCTTATCAAGTAGATAGTATTTGAACAGTAAAATCAAATCAAAAGGAATTATTCGCATTAGTAGGTTTAAAGGTCTGTATTAAACAATTAGCCTTCATATAATGGCGTATTATTATTTCAGAGTATTTTATTCCTACATGACATGATGTATTATTAATTATAGGTACCATAATTTAATAATAATTATCATTATTATTAAATCATAATTCAATTTTTCTTTTATAATTATTATTACTAATGTGATCGTGACATGTTCTAATAAATATTAATTATAATTTTAGAAAAAATATTGTACGCCGGCTATCGGCATATTGTGACTCACATTTATTTAACTCTAACACCATTTTTTCTAATTTCTATTTCTATTTTATGAGAACATTCGCAATTCTATGATTGTCAATCATGACGTAATTGTCTCTATTTATTGTGTCTCGTTGGATTTGAACCCGAAATGTTACAGATTCTTTGGCATGTTTCCTATAAATATAAAAATCATTGTGCATTTGATCTGAACAACTAGAATCGATCCTCCGGCACGCGTCCAAATAAAATGAGCACGTGGTCGTGGAAATGCGATGAAGCGGAAAGTGGGGCAGCGTGAGACATTCACCCGCTCCACGAGAGAGCTGTCGGATGCTTATGTGACAGAGCTTTTGGGGCATAGGGGTACAAATTGCGTATTAAAAAAATCACACGAATGCTACCCGCTATGTTATGCTCTAACAAAATTTGGTCGCCATAACATCGTCTCCCAGTAGCCGGCTGCGTCGAAAAAACGACAAAGGTCGAAAACACGTACAAGTGTGTAGTTTATATGCATTGGCGGATCAAGTTAGGTTTGCCGGTGAGTTCGGTGATCAAATGCTATTAACTAACTGTTTAAACTCAAAACAGCAAGAAGCTAGTTTCAGCTGTCAGTTGAATATGACAGATGTCAAGCATCCTAATATCCGGTTTTGCTTTATTTATTGTTATGATTTCCGCTCTGGTTTTGCAATGTTATGAAAACAGTGTGTTTCAAGTAAACTCCATATTTAACATGAATCTTTAATTTCTTAATCCATCAGCAGCCGCAGTAACGTTATCTCCTACCGATTAGTTCAAATTAAACATTGGTGACCCCAACGCGATACAAAACAACAGAACCGATTCAATTCATTATTATTCGGGACAGTCGAAGTTTTAAGCATCTAAGTATAGCATATAGCACGTGGACTTCAGATAGACTAAAAATTATTGAAGTCATCACATCAACACTGGTTCTGCCACAATGTAACCAGAATCTTATTTCGATTAACTGAATTACGGGGGCAAATTAATAATATTTTTGTATAAAATAAATTCCATTCAACAGTTCTCGAAATCATGGCCTCTTCACGGCCAAATGGGGCACAAAAGTGGCCATAACTCAATACGCCGAACAAATGGTTATTCAAGCACCGTTTTGTAAAAACACCTTTTGGCATTGTCACATTTTCGCTCATCTTCTTTTGAAATTTTATTCATAATATTACATACAAATTCGATAACCTGCGTGATACAGAGTGTGTTATTATTAAAGGTTAAATTTAAAAAAAAACCCTACTTAAAAAACGATTCTTTAAAAAGATTGGAATAGATATCGTTACTAAATTATAATATTTAGCTATAACAAATTGCAGCTGCTTACCATTGGGTAATCTGTTCCATACCTTAATTTTTAATTTATCTTCGGACCTATATCGTCTTCTTAAGAGATAATTAATTAAAAATTCATCGGAGCCCCTGAATAATTATATATAAGGTAGGAAGCTGTCCCCTGGAGAATTTTTAATTCATTTGTCCTTTTATTTATTTTATTAAAAACTTATTAATTTTACACGAAAAAAATATACAATCAATGTGTGTATTTTTGTGATCCGCTACCTATCACTGTCATTTAATACATTGTCACCTTGATCGGTCCAACTTTATGAGTCTAGGCTTTAATCGGCGGCCTCTTTTTTAAGAATCCTAAGAGCTAAACTTACTTAATATAAAACGTTTACTGTGAACTTCAATTTTGATGGAGAACCTACTGCACATATTTGCGAAGCCCTTCGACAATACGTCAGAAGTCTCCAATCCTCCATGTGCCCTCATGGGAACCGTAGTCCAGTCTCTCATTATTTAAGTGGTCATGCAAGCAAGCATGGGTTGTATTGATTAATTGAATTTACGGAACACTTTACCTGCGTTTAAGGCTGTCGTAGTAGTGTGATTTAAGACCGGTGGCGGTTTTACATATGAGAACCAGGTGGTGCGAACGATGCATACAAATCCGAACAAAGCTCTCACTGTTTCGCAAACCAGGCAAAGCTTAACAAAGCTGGCCTGTACTCGCTTACAAAAAGAAAACCTACGGGTAATCGCCGTAACGCACGCACTTATGATTACTGATCGACATAAAAGGTCGTACGTGATAAATAATCTCACCGTACATAGGTATACCTATACTTAATGAAGTACGAAAACTCTACCACCTTGATAATATTTCTAGAAAGGTAAATCACCTACCGTGACTTAATGAGAACTCTTAATTCAAATATATATTTTGCATACATACAGCTGCTTGGCTGCACTTACCTAAAACAAAGGAAGCAAAGATATAATTAGGCGGTAAGCCAAAATATTTAACGTAACACTAGCAGGTATATTAAAATTTCCAAGTGTTTGTTATGGCTTTACAGTTTCCTCATTTATGTTATTTGTATTGAAGAGGGTGACTTGAATACATTCGAGAGGTATTCGTTTACTGATTGCTATTCTGGTGACCATTTATTTGGTGAAGTCACCCTCAATGCTATTGTGTTACTCTTTTCGTGCCAATCACTCGGGTGGACACTGGGGGCAATGAATGCATTTCAATTTCGGAATGTCTTTGTTCTATAGGAACCCCTACTCGATCACTGTAATTCAAATTTACTTTAACAGTAATTGATTTCATTCTGCTAGCACAGCTGACTGCGCTTGACCATTCGTTTATATCAGCTCTAAATTTAAACAACGTTAAATAAATCATGTTATCTTAATGAATGCACATGAAGCGCTACCAAACGATAGCTTTTAAATTGCTGTATTAAGAGCTTTCGAACTTATTAAAGATCTGTAAGCGCCACGTATTACTACTAAGAGATTGTTCGGTCTCTGTAAACCAGAAATTGTCGGTCCTCCGTAACCGTCGTAAATTAGAGGAGCATTCTTGTGTCCATGCCCCGAACAAAGAAATCATGCTCAACACGGACCACGAGAGCAGAAATAACGCACAGACAGACCGACAAATAAAACAACACGTTACTTGTTAGGGACTGTTTGAACGATTCCGTGAAAAGGGTTAAATAAAATTGTTTGGTACTTAAAAGTTGTTTATGTAGGTTGTAACGACCCCTACCTATTAATAAATATATACTCTAAACTCTATTCGCTGCAATTTACTTCGAACTATAAAGGTCTCTGAGCAAACCCGACTAACTAATTTCCTGCTGAATATTACTATCCCTTCTTTTAACTACATATTCTTGTTACTCAAGCTTGAAATGACATAATAACTAAGAAAGTAACTAAGTAATGGCCAAGTGAATCGTCTAGCGTTATAAGAACCCTATTTTGTGAGCCGAGAGTAACTCAAGAACGTTTAGTGCTAGGAAAGAGACCAACTGAAGATACCTGCCTATCATGAAACCTAAATATATATGATTAGCATAACTTGAGCTTGATTATGACCTATTTAGTCCTGCCTAATACTTGGTACTTTCCCTACTCAATCAAACTAGAAGTATAACTCACTCGGAGGAATTTCAATGCTAAATATAATTAAGAGAATAATGTTATATGTTAAATGAAATTTCGAATATGTTAATATGACTGAAGATATTGATAATTTATATAATGCCCTACCTAATCCCCTACCCAGAATGCCGGATGAACCAAGAAGTAATTTGGTTAGTTTGCTTGTTTGCAAATATAATGAAAAATGTTAGTATCTCTTTGTTTCATTGATACTTTGTGTGATTACTCGTACTGTATTCTAGCCAAGTTAGTCCTTGATTGGGATGGGGTCTGGCAAGCTAAATATATATTTTATGGTTACCTTATATAGTATATTTTCTTCAGTTTTATATAGACAACTTAAAATATTTTATATTTAATTACTGGGTGAATTTCCTTAAATTTTACTTTTATTAGTTCTGATGCAGAGTAAGTATCTCCTTTTCCTTTTATATAAAGAATTATCCTCAAATCTAAAGGATATTAGAATAAGTCTTTCCTTATTAACGCAGAAGAATATTTATCAAAAATCAAGCTATCTAGCCAAGATTCTGTATTATAAAGAAATGGAATGATTTTTCCCATAAAATCCACTTGAATAATCTAGTCTTATGTTTAGACTATAGTTCATAAGTATGTGAACTCAATATAATTAATCAGTGACTTTTGAAGAGCAACTTATCCAATCGAGTGTATGGATAGAGGTCGCAGGGACTGCTATGCTTGCCCTAATAAGTTTGATTAACTCATTGAAGTTATTTATACTTTAGTACTATATTTGTACTTTTATTTGAAGATGCATATATTAACAAGAATTGGACTTCATTAGTCAAAATCAATCCGTTCATCCAAAATTTAGGACTAACTAACTAAATAATTCTTTAGCTAGAAAACTTAATAAAATGATTAAGTTTGAAGATAGTTATAATAATAGTTTTATTCACATTATATTCTAGGTTTTGCTTTACTTCCAGTGGAAGGGATTAGAAAGCTCTGACTTGAATGTTTACATAGCAAAATTAAAGTTATCTCATGAACGATTTTAACTAATACATTTTTGCATAGTTATTTTGATAATTGAGTTAAATATTTTAGAGAGATTTTATTTAATAGTTATCAAGCAAAAGGAACTTGAAGCTCATTGACAGGAAAACATTTCTATTTGAATATATTGACTTTAAGAAAACTAATTATTCAGCCAAAAATTTCCAATCAGGTTAAATTATGATGAATTGGTTAAGTAAGGTAGAAAAATAGTTAATGACGATCCTAATCCGTCCTAACGTGTATGCGATACCTATTCTTCTGTGATGATACAAATCTAGAGATCACGTCTCACATTTATAATCTAAATTCGTGATGTGTAATGAAAGGTCCTCACGGTGCAATGAGGAATCCTTCTAATGAACTAAACCAGTTGAGATGCGTCTGTCTCGTGAATTCCTATGTGTACCTGGACGCAAGAGGTTTTTGGTCTGCAACTCAATGGGATGGAAACGAATTACAGACCCCTACTATTTTCGTGTATATATAAATATATAGATAAGAGGAACTGTCTCTAGTCCACGCAGAACACCAGACTCTGGATCAGATCACTTGCTAGACCCTCACCGCTCCGAATGAACACGTGTCCTAGGCACAGTGAGTCAAAATATCAACAGCCCTCCGCCGGCCAGGATATAAGTTGATTGGGCGCCGACTCAGGCAAACCCCACTCGATATACAACAGTAAAATAAAATACCGCGAACGTAACGCGCAGCGTAACAGTGCTTGAACAAAGTCAGAATAATAATGAATGCCCCCTCCGCTTCGCAATTCCTTATATAACCTCTGCTCCGACATCTCTTACTTTGCTTACAACGCTTACAACTCTTACTTTACTTACACGGCTTACTTTGCCTACAACGCTTACAACTCTTACTTTACTTACACCGCTTACAACGCTTACAACGCTTACATTGCAGTCTCCTAATACAAACTACGCAATTGACTTAATATTATATACTTATTCAAATACTTATATCGCTATTTTCAATAGAATATTTAACCGACTATGGCGAAACCATAAGACAGGTTTTGTGTTTTATTACTTATATAATAATTTTCAATCTCTAAAATTACTACTGAAACCATGTTTAGTATTCTTTATTGTTATAGGAATTGAATAATTTATATTCTAATAACTTTGATTTAGCTACTATAAAATTAATTCTTTTCTCAATACTTATAACAAACTCGACCCGCAACAACAAGCCATATTAATTTGTTCACTCCCTTAGCTACTGGTTCTTGCGTTGACCACTAGATGTCGTCTATCTCCTCAAAGAGAACAGTCTTTCATAATTCAAGCCTGCTGAGCTAATAAAAAGATCCGTAATCACGAGCTAAATAAATTACTAACTAAATTACTTCTCTATTATAGTAGTTCCTTACATATTTGTGTCCCCGTGACGATTGAATAAGCTATTCGTACCGTTACAAGGTACCTACCCAATAATTTAAATGTTCCTGTTTCAAACACGTTTAGTCGATTCAGAGTTATGTACGACATACAGGGTACTATTAAACTGTTGCACATAATGAATAATAGGCATTATAGTAACAACAGCAAAAGTCGAATTAAACGCAAAACTAGCGTTATCAAATTAAGGAGGATCGTAAAAATCAGCAGTTAAATTGTAATAAATTGCACTTACGATAGAATTACGACATCGTACGTTTCATAGTCCATCGCTAAAATAACTAAGAAATAATAAAACTCCCTGCACACGCGTTTCCTTCTACGCAATAAAAATATACTATCAGACGTTAATGTTCTACGTCAGCATTGCGTATATAACAATCGATTAACAAACATTGTTACTAAGATACATTTCGAAGAAACTCAATACAATTAAAATTAATCTCGTACTCGTAATTTGATATCTCCCATCATGAATTTATTCAGTGCTGTGGGGGATCTGTCATCATCAATGAAGGAGTCACTTGGAGCGTGAGCAAGGAATCCTTGGAGTGGACAGCGCGAGATTCAAATAAGATTTATTCTGCTATCGTCATAAGGGAATTCATTAAACTACATGCTGATTTCCTCGAAGACTCCGAGATGGCACATTAAAATATGTTTTCATAAGATCTTACGTTCATTATCTTTATGACTTTGCAAACTTCTTTCCTCTAACGCGACCAAAATAAATATGATGACGTGCTTTATATTGACTTTCAGAATTTCCATCAAATAAGTTTTCTGTTTTACCCTCACCTACGTTAAACTAATCTAACCAAATTAATTAAGTAACTTTTATTTTTAACTCAATGTTAAAGAAGTCTCAAGTTACGTAGAATGTTAAACCAGAAAAACAACGTTAAATTTATAACTTGTTGTTTTATCTTCCCCAAACGACAAGACCGACATTAAGCTTTTTTATAGTTACAGTTGCATTAAGGTTTTACATAATATTGCTATTTTATACATATAATGGGCCAAATTCGAAATGGCGTCTCCGTTTTGACGTTTCTTATTTCAAGTAAGCGACTTTTAAATTTAGCAAACACACTATCGAATTGGCCCCAAATGGCGCCAATATTATTTCAATTTAAATGGGTATCATCAATCATTGGTGTTCTTCCACATCGATTTTTGGTACATACCGGACATTGTTTTTTCCAATTTGTGTTGTTATATACTACAAGACATCATTCAGCACCACATTCTTACCTTTAAGTACACGTTTCAGCAATAAATCGCTGTCTTCAGCTTATTACAGATGGCAATTTTGTACGCAGCACCGTATAAAGGCTTGATTAATTATTCGATATTGCACCGTCCGCGCTTCTTCGACAATCGATTATTGCGACCTGCCACCTTAAAGGGCCGTCGTAATGGGGCATTGGCATGGAATGCTGTTGCTTTTTGTCACAAGTGTACACATGAATCATAAATAACGATTACAGTCAAGATGTGACTATGCTGCGTTACTCTAGGTGCAAATGTTACATATATTGTCTTCGAGGGTCGACGCATCGTTACGCTTACGCTATGTTAGCGTAACGTTGCTAGTTTTTCTTATGGTAAACCATTTTTTTTTTATAGAAGATAGATGTGCATTTGACCTCTATCTCACCTGATGGAAAGTGATGATGAGGCCGACGATGGAGCATGCACACCTAGATAATGCCTAACCACTCTCTCCTTGAAAAGACCCAAGTTGTAGCATTCTGGGAACAAGTTTGCAGGCAGGGAATTCCACTCCTTAGCCGTTCGCCAAATGAATGTTGAAGCGTACCGCTTAGTGCGAATTCTTTGAATATCCACAACATAGGGATGGAATCCCAGCCCACGCCTAGTCCCCCGATGAAGGAATGGGGATGGCGGAATTAGTTCATGTAATTCCATCGCACACTCTCCGTGATATATCCTGTAGAATACCGATAAGCAGGCAACTTTGCGGCGGTGTTCGAGGCTCTGCCGTTTCGCCTCAACTAATTCCGAGTCACCGATGAGCTTCTTGGCACGTTTTTCTATAGAGTCTAAGGTGGCTAGTTGGTATTTCGCTGATTTTGGTTTGTCAGTTGAGTCTAGTTAACTGCTATTTGGTTAAAGTTCAAGTAAACACATAATTTGAACCAATGGGTTGTCTTTCTACCCGTAGGATGCATTTGGGAATAATCAGTGAAATTGGCAACGGCGGCTCGCAAACGCTTAAGTTCTGATATGGTCGATTTATGACACGTAATTACGGAGTGCCTACCTCATGGCGTGATGTGGGTTGCAGTAATATTTACATATTATCCTGCAACGGGCAATTTAACTCGTGAGCGACCAGGTTCTTCCAATTCCATAGTATTTATAGCCTGTGTCTACCATCCGCTTAAACGGATTCAGATAAATAAACTAGCTGATTTTTTAAATCGGAAAACAAACCAAGTAACTACCGATTCTGACATCTATACATATAAAACAGTACCGTGACTTACTTATAGACAACGCCCAGCTTACACGGGTGGTCCTAGAGGTTTGAAATTTGGACGAGATATTCCTCGAGTACCCTATAGGTGCACTAAGGAGGGATTTCTTGAAATTCCATCCCTAAAGGGGTGATAAAGTTTGTAACGAAAATAACGCGGGCGAAGCTGTGGCGGGTCCACTAGTAATTTATAAAAGTCTGGTGCCAGAATAGTTACCTAACAACATGTGGGTACTAGACTTTTCTAGTTTATCAGGTCGGTGCGACGAGTTATTTTCTCAGTTGCATCTTGTCTTGGCAGCCGCTGCAGCCCGAAGCTCGCCCTGTGCGGAATTTGCGTGGGAGATACAAGTCTTGATTGTAAACCTGCTTTTTTGTTCTCTGGCACCTTTGCATTTAAATAGTGTTCCTATCAACAAGACTTACCCTGTCCTTTTTTTGTTCAGCCTTTATATTTTCCGAGAGGACACTTCTAAGTCATTATTAAAATATTAAAAAAAGTTTATTTTCACGGAAAAATATTACATAGCGGAAGCTTGACCATTTAGTCCCACACTAGGCTAAGCATATCCTGTGGTGACCAACATCACAAAATTTACCAGAGAATACATTTGTACTAATCTCTGCCAAGCATAACTAACAACCAGTTAAATAGATTGTGAATGGTAACAGAATATTTAATGTAATTTAAAAGTAGTTTCAAAGTAAAAGCAATTTAAAAGTAACTAAAACAAAAGTACATAATATGTTTAAACACCTTAATCACTTAATCATATTGAATGGGACCAATCATGACATTCATGACATACATATTGTAACTCAACTTTTATTTAGACAGACAGATAATCTACATAAATAGTAAAGTTAAGAACTAAAAGCCCCAACTGTTAACGTAAAAGCATTTTTGCTCCTAGTATGATGCACCCTTATAATTCTTCCTACGACACTCGCACATTCTCCACGCATCTTATGATGTCCCATTCATTAAAATCACATCCATACATACATGCATACATAGACTGTTAAACTCTATACCCTCCTTTGTGGCTTCGCTCAGTCAGGAACAGCAACGTGCCGGACATTTCTGCTTATACAATTTCCAAGTTTGATTCAGAGGAAGTGCTTGTCGTGAGTTCGGTATTTAAATGAAGGTTGCGCCAACCTGGTTGGCAAGTTAATTGAAATGTATTATGCGAAAACACATTTATGTGCATAGTGAAATATATTGCGGTGTCAACGCCCTGTCGCCGAATCGAAAACACGAGATTATTCCATACATCCGAGCCTGATATCTTAATGAGATCGGATGTGTGTGACGTTTAAACGGATATCATATCTTAAAATACTGCTTCTTTTGCATTCGTGAATGTTTAAGAACAGCAGATACTAATAAGTAACGGCCTAGCCAGGGGTGGGGGGAAAGGGCAGGTTGGCTTACAAGTTGAAATACCTGGAAGATGTAGTTCCCTCTTCATTCCAGAGGGATGTGTATGCTATACAGGTGGTTTTGTGGTCTTATTCGGTAGCAGTAATCATATCATCTTAAATCCATGAATTGTCTCAAGTGTCTGTCTGTAATTTCTAAACTAATAAAAATGTCTAAGTGGAACATGCCATTAATATGATGCCTTATTCTAAATTACAGATTTAAGGATTATTGTACGTCTGCCTGTCTCAATGTTTGTTCCGAATAGGCTCCGAAACGTCTGAATAGATTTAAATGAAACTTTCAGTGTATAGGGTTTTTCAGATGTATTTTTTTTAAATATATTTATGTATATATATATATCTCAAAGGGTTTGGAGATATGACATATTGTATTTAAATTATCCCGATACCACGCGGACAAAGGGTGGGACGCAGCTATTCATTGAATAAACAACAATAACAACCGACAAATAAACTAATTTCGCATCAGGCTTAAAATTTATAATAACGCCATGGACGCAAAAATAGAAGTTAACAGATAGGTTAGTCATCCAATTAAGAATTACAAATTGTTTTTCGTGAGCTCATCTAGCTTTAGCTTCGTACAAAGCGACGCAAAAATAGCAGTTAATAAATAGGTTAGTCATCCAATTTCAGGATTCCAAATTGTTTTTAGAGAGCTCAAAGTCTTCTTTGAAAATTTTCCTGGTTTTAGTTCCAAGGAATTATTTACTTATAAAACCAATGAGCCAGTTATGTTTAATTAATTAACCCATAATAAAATCATATGTTTACGGTTCAGATGACGGATAAACACACAATATCATTTTATAGTTGCTTATATTTTGTTGCAAAGGAAATATAAGCGAAAAAGGGAAAAGACCGCTAAGTTTCCTTAGTCCAAGCGTTATCTCGTGCCTATAAACTTACACTTTGTATATACGCTAAAATGATAACGCGAGGAAGGTCGCAATTTATAGTATGACTAGCTAGTATGAAAGAACCTTCATTATCTTTGCTTTAAAACAATGGGGTAATTAAATTTTCCTAACCTTACTTTAATGCCTAAGAGAGAACGAATGCGTTGCTTACAAAACCGTTCATATAGGCAGTAAAATTAAAATATATCCCGTAAAGTAACAATACAGTTTTAGATATATGATCGGAGATAAGAGAATCAGACCTCGTTGCATATTTTATCTCCTCGCTCTGCTCAGCACATCTTACTTTCAATGTAGGTTTGACGCAGACAAATAATTTATCCGCGGTTATTTATTCTGTCTAGACTGGCGTAAGAACAACAAAGAACACTTCGAACCTTATCTTGTCCTCTTTAGTCATTTCATGACTATCCCACTACTGGGCTGTTGGGGCTGCTGGGGCTGCTCTGTTGATTCATGAGACTAATCTCTGCTGATAGGGACCAGCTCGTCTTGCCATCTCCATCCAACTTCGAACCAAAGTAGTTGATGAATTAAATAAGAATGTAATAATAACCTAAGTCTCATCTAATGATATCATCACCCTTGAACCTTCATATCGCACGATTGTAATCGTACATACTTACGAGTATTTATACCTAAACATAAATTATGGAAGTGTAACTATATAACAACAGAAAATACTTATAAAGCGTTTAACTTGGATTTTTTGCCGTAGTTTATTTCTATGGGATGCATCAACTGTTAGAGCTTTTCCGTTACATCTTTAATCATGAATAGTAGTCGCGAAGGCAATATAGGCACCCTTGAAGTGACTGATGATTTATTATTCCTAAGCAGCCTCTTCTATATCTTTTTCCCTAATTAAGTATACGTTAAAACTTCGGCAACGGTATTAACATTTTTGAAATGTAGTTTAGTTATATTCAAGACTAGATATAATTTATTAGTTAGGAATGACAAAAACAATAACTAAATTAAAATACGAAGAGCAACGTGTTGCTTACAATGTCGCTCGGCGTCTACAGCGTCTACAGTTATATCGACGCGACATCTCTATTCCGCCTCATGCGATCAATTATAGGCGAGTGCTCCCGATAGTAACGGAAAAACTTAGAGCCATTAGAAGCACAGTTACGTAAAACGCACTACTGTACAAATGTGGTAAAAAGTAGGGAACTGGTCAGTTCTGCGCGGAGACACGTAACGGGCCCACGCGCGTCCACAGTCAATGGATTTGAAAAACTTGTCGTGGCTCTTAGCCCGCATTTAATGGACGGCGACATTGATTATAAGGCATTTAGCTGCGATGCGAGCGAATTGGTATTTTGATGATATAAAATTTACCATGTAGCTGGCATAAAATGTAAAAACTTCTGAGAAGAATCTTTCGCTTTTTGTATTATTTTTCCGTACCAACCCACATACCAAATATGAATTTGAAAGTCACAATCTCATGAACTTATTATCTTTCCTGTGGTGAAGTAACTTTTTGTTGGTCTTTATAGTTTTCAGTATTGTCCCAGTATTGACCCGTGAAGGGTCCCCCTTCAGTATTATACCAGGCTCAGACAAGTATTTATTGATTGCTATGATCAGTTAACCGTAGTTAGGTAGTAGCTTTTCCAGTTTCCGACTGACCGTTAGCGCCACCAGGCTGCGCCGGAGTGCCTGAGTTAGAATACCTCTTCATAATTACCAGCGCTTTTTAGCTTACTCGGTGTAGGACGCTGTCATTTCGTTCTTTCGCCTTACAGTTTCAACTCTCGCATAATAATGTGGTCTGATTTAAACAGACTACTTTTTGTTCGTTTATTGCGTTGGTTTCTGAAGCGGTATATCCCTATTTGGGCAAAATCCGTGAAAGTATATAAAAGTTTTAACGGCGCTTCTATATTTATTTAATATCCTCAAACACTGGCTCAAATCAAGCCTGTTTTTATACGGATCCAGTTTATATCACCTCTTGCATATTTGGTAGAACTTTAGTAAGTACAATATACCTTTTCGAAGTTACATCTATTAATAATGATAAGTTCACTTATCCAAGTGTACACAAGTAACTGCCTCATCACGTATTAAGAACTGTCAGCATATTAAGTGCAGCAGCACGTAACAATTCCAAGAGCCTTATACAAAATCTTGAAAGGGAATGTGCAGAGATAATGAAGCTATCTTCAAAGAGCTTTCGCATTGCGTTAACAAATTCACGGCAAACACTCTAATAGGCTAAACCCGACTAGTAATTCATAAAGTAGCGGCTCCCAACACACACAACCAGTATCGCGGCCACTCAAATGCTATTTACTTGGTACACCCAGTATTTTAATGTGGATAGACAGAACAACAGTCTGAAGCCGACGCGTGGTTGCCGTGCGATTACACGCACTACGTGTTCTATGGAAAATTGGACCCATTTATGTGTGGCTCCAGGCTTCGTTGTAAGCATAATTAATTATAGCCTTAGTCATAAATTTACATTAGTTAGGCTGTGGTTTTATAGCAGGTAATTTAGGCAGGGCGACGTTGCCACGCCGATATGCTTTACTGGTTTTATAACGAAAAAAATACGGTCACAATCGTCATAGAATTATTTGTTCAGTGTGCTACTTACATGATTTCGCTTACAGATCATTATATTCATCTTAAATAATGATACATAGTACACGACCAAGCCCCCCGAGTGATTCACATAATACGGTTTCCTAATGTTTACTTATAATATCAGATAAGCGCTTAGATATCTCCTCTGCATTATTTGATTGTAGTGTTTATTTAGATATTAAACGTCTCGCCTGTGAACGATGTTCTTTTAACCGTGCAGTTGAAGGGATGACTTATTTCAAATCATGCAGCAGGCATGCAGTTTGCAAAGAAAAATCTTATGATAAATGTTTTCTAAGGTAGTTTATCTACACCCATATCATAAAACCTCCATTGGTTAATCAAAAACCGTATGAAATGACCACCATTTTGACAACCAATTAGGAAAAACCAGTGCTGCGATAAAGAAATAACATGACTTCTTTATCGTTTTTAGTAAAGAAATGAGATTAAATTTGGAACAGCTGTCAAAACTCAAGTGGGTCTCTATTCTAGTATCCATAGATATTAAAAAGTTATTGATACGAAACGTCAATTCAGTATATTTTTTTAATATACACTGCACAATATTTAATCTCGAGTGACGTGAGAATAGAGACATCATCCGTTTGTCTATGATTTAAAAAAAATGGTCTTGACGGAAGACCGTATTTGCCGCGCCATGTTGACGTTTTGCTGAACGAAAGTAGAATTGTTGTTGAATTGAATAGAAAAAGTTGTTTGTAATTTACATTGAAAATATGAATAGTAAGTAGTCTTCTCGGAGTGTGTGTGATGTGAAAATGCGCCGGATATCGGAAATATGCAGCCACGATTGCAACAAATAACTTGTTGCCAGAAAATATTGTTTCTGAACCCATCATGGAGGATTTATAATATGTGTGTAGATAAAGTTATGTATGCAACTCTGCATAATTTGGCCTTAAAACACACGTGCGATCTTATTATGAAACTCGCCTACGGCTCGTTTCATGAAAACCGCACTAGTGTTTTAAGGCCTATCATTATGCAACCGTTGCATAAACTACTATTAATAATTGGATACGGAAATCGAAAATATTTGTGCATCTTCAAACAGCAATTAATTTGTATATGTAAGTATGTATGTGTGTAAACTCTCTTTTGCACATAAAAACAGTCACACAAAAATAAATGCACATGTAATAGTAATTGTACAAAAGCGAACGTATCCTTTTAAGGGATCTCTTCCTTTTAACCTTGAAGTAAATGAGAAAAACAGTGCAAGAAGAAGGGCAAACGATTCCAAAAGCAATACAGAGAAAGAACGTACATAAATATGCTAAACCTTATTTAGTACAGGTACATATCCAAACAAAACTCTTGCATGCTAAGTATTCGGTTCTTGACCATTTCTTAAAATATATTGTTGGCTGCTTGTTAGGTCATTTTAAATGATGTAAAAATAGTTAGGTAATTAATTTTTCAAATTTTCAAGGAAAAAGCACTGATTACATTTTTCATTTTTAAATTTGCCGCTATAACTCGGCAAATCTTACTGGCAGCGGTCGCGTGTGACGTGATCTTACTAAAACCGGTAGTAAACTTCAAAAAAAGCATAGTCTGTATGAGGGTGCGGTCCGAATAACACTCACGGTGTCACAACGATTAAGGTGGGTAGCGTGATTCGGAACGCAACCGACCCATGTAACGTCATACGTCGTGTCTGTTCAAAGTCACGTGACTTATAAGTAAAAATTTAAGTTTTAAAGTTATTAAATTCCAATGGCGAAGCGTGAGGGTAAGTCGGTGCATACTTTCTTAACTCAAACATTATAATATTATTAATGAAATCTTGTATTAACATAAAAATTGCATATTACATAATTTTTTTATGTAAATACAATATTTAATAAGTAATAATTTAATGTAAAAAAAATAGAAAAGATACACCCGCTTACCCTAACGCTTCGCCTCTGTTAAATTCTAAATAATCTAGATTTATTTTTACATAAATCCTGTTCTATATTATGGTGAGTTCTATTGAGGGGGGGTACTATTGAGGGTTAAGCTACCTTACCACATAAATATATTAATATTTATTACTATAGTCAAGTAGCCAATAGCTGTTTGTACTAATGAATGCGAAAGTTTGTTTGTGTGAGTTAGTATGTTGGTTACTCCTTCACGGTTCAACGGTTGGATGGATTTGGATGAAATTTGGAAAAATGAAGAGTTCCCAAGGGAATAAGAATAACCAAATTCCACGCGAAGGAAGTCGCGGGTAGCACCTAGTTACATAAGTTATACTCATTTAAATAAGTTAATTACTTAATAATTACGTATAAGCACAATCATAACTTCTCGAGCTTTTTAAACCTTTCCTCATGATATCAATAACGATCATCAGATTTTCAATAGTTCTGTTACGGCAGTGTAGACACGTCGTTAAAGGTAATTGGACGCGAACTACTCATCTGTTACTCGATTGAGTACCCTTTTAAGGTTCGACTATATCGCAATCGAGATCCCAGCGAGCTGTCAAACGATCCCATTGACCTTCTCTACATCACGTCACTTTGAAGGGCTGGGTTATCAAGGTCCTTATTATTAAATTACATGACCTGCGCATAAGTGGGGGCACGATTTACCTACAGGTAATGATGGGATTCTAATGATCGACTTTTTATAAACTGAGTCTTCACGCCACCGCCTTGACCTTATTATTAAATAAAAAGAATTTTAACGTGAAGTTATTGTATTCGTACATATTTGTAATTTGTTTCATTATAGAAAACTTTATTTATTTATTTTAAAACCCAAACGGAAGTACGGAATTTTAGAAATCAATATCGTCGTTATGCCCACCGAAGTAAAAATCTCGGTTGCTACCGCACGCAGTGATATTGAAGCATTCCTTAGCTTCACGGTCAGTACCGGTATGAGAAATGATGGTGAAAAAACCCTACGCAGTGGCACGCCCGTAAGTGCGATCACCTTGTTAAGGGTTTACCTGCCCATTGTGTCTGAGCTGCCCGACAGACGTATTGTATTAGCTTCTGAGAAGTCACGTTCTAACCTCAATTCATTTTAATCTCTACAAAATTAGAATGCTCTGCCTATATCGGTAGCCGGCACATCCAATTTAGTAACATTTGTCTTTAGATAGTGGTTTTCGAGATACTATATGCTACATTTAGATTTAAAAAATCATTTACGGAAATCATGACTCAAGATTACCATTTAAACGATGACTGCTGGCCTGATGATCACACATGTAGGATTACTCAGTGTAGAGGAATGAAAAAGAACTTGATTGTCCATGAGCAAATTATTAATAGCTGCGAAGCATGTGGACATTCGTGTACATCCGTCATTTTTATACTAGTCTTAATACTTAAGTATTTTAGGTGCTTTTAATGTATTATATTCGTGTCAATTTGTACATATTATGTCTATGTTTATATTTTTCCGTGATACGGAATCAAAATACGCATACAGAATTGAAAGTTAAGTGAAATCCTGGAACAAAGATTAGTTGGGCTATTATTTTAAAGCCTTATACGCAATACCATTGGATATTCCAATAACACTAACAAGGGTCCATAGTGGTTTGCGATTGAACACGTGAGATCTTTAGCCTGAGGGCAGGTATTTACCATAACAAGGGGAACAATGGGTCGGCCATGCATTGGAGGACGCGGGCCTAACTAGGTGTAAAACGAGGCTGGTTCGAGCTCCGGCCCTTTGTAGTTTGTGAACTAGAAATCTTCTTAAGGGATTATGTTGCAAATGCCCTTTGAACGCTATCTATAGTGAAACAGTGTTAGAACAATGTTCTGTAAATAAAGCATTGTTTTTAAACATTTGCATGTGCTGTGTAAGTGTTCTTGTAGCGTTGAAAATGGTTTTATCTACACCCATATCATAAAACCTCCATTGGTTAATCAAAAACCGTAGGAAATGACCACCATTTTGACAACCAATTAGGAAAAACCAGTGCTGCGATAAAGAAATAACATTACACGGAAAAAAAAGATTCCGAGGTGTTTTTGGTTTAAGAAATTGTATTGTCTTGGAAATATAATCTTCATTCAATATTTTATTTCCTTGTATCAAAATAACATTCTACAGTTAAAAAATCACGTTTTCTTTTTCTAAATTAACGAATATGCATTACTTCAAGATAATATTCTTAAAAGAAGACAATATGAAGATCTTCGTATAAGCAATTGTTATTATTTCTACTTAAAACAATACTTGCTTTAATAAAGAAAGTAATTTTTTTGGTAATAAATCAAGATTCTTGGCTGAAATTAAATGTTAATGTCAATTAAAAAGAATATTCAATTCGATTAAGATATGTTGCTTTAAAAGGATTAGATCATAATTTTAAGCTAAAACTTAAATTTCAATTAGTCCTAGACAATAATTTTCTTAAACCAAGTAAATTAATTTCTTGACTTAAAGAAGTAAGTTAGCTCTAGTCAAAAGAGCCATTTTTCTTACTTCAAGAAAATACATTTCTTGAAATAAGAAACTATTATTTTTAACACAAGAGCTTTAGTCCTCTTTGCCTAAATAAATCTAATACTTGATCTAAGAACTTTATAATCTTCAATGTCTGCCCAAGAAAATACATTTCTTGAAGTGAGAAATACATATTTTTAACACAAGAACTTTAGTTCTCTTTGCCTAAATAAATCAAATACTTGACCTAAGAACTTTTTAGTCTTCAATGTCTGCCCAAGAAAATTTATTTCTTGAAGTAAGAAATACCTATTTTCAACACAAGAGCTTTAGTTCTCCTTGCCTAAATAAATCAAATACTTGACCTAAGAACTTTTTAAGTCTTGAATGTCTCACCAAGAAAATACATTTCTTGAAGTAAGAAATAAGTACCTATTTTGAACACAAGAGCTTTAGGTCTCTTTGCCTTAATAAACCAAATACTTGATATAAAAACTTTTTTCTTGATTGTAAAGAATTTTTCTTGATAATCCATCCTCAGAGGGAGGGGATGCGTGCGTTAACTGACCGACGCCACAGCCATTTTATTTAAATCTCGACGTTACATTGGATCGCATGTACATTCATTGTTTTTATAATAACTAAGTTTCGTAAGCATCATAGTAAAGTATTTTCACAATGGATATATTACTTAAAACAAGGTGTCGTGGATCAACCAGAAGATGTCGTGGGATCATTTAAAGTAAGTATGTTAAATTGAATTTTAATATATATGTGATCGATGAGGAAGGAGCACGAAGCGATGATGCGCGACGATTAAGTGTACCTATGTAGTTTTAGGGATAAAACGGTTAGTTAATTACGGTTTTGTGAGTAATACAGTGTACAGTGAGTCATACTATTTACATGTAAAATATGTATAATCTAAGTCGAAACGGTTATTTTTTTTTATTTTTCCTTAACAAAGCCGCTTTTTATGTGGAAATTATGCATAGGTACCTACGGCATTTTTTTTATTTTTAGTCTATATACTAGGGAAAATCATAGCTTAAGTTTTAACCTTTTTCATAATAATATTTTTTCCTACTGTTCACAGATAATGGAACAGACAAAACTCATCTTACTGATCTAACCCATGAGCAACTTAAAGAATTATGTCCTGTGATGGGTCTTCGTATTGATCTGAAAAGACGAATGTAGATACACCAGGTTAGTTCATTTGTATTTTATATTACTTAATATGTAGTCCCTGGATATTGAGTGAGACAAACTGGGCTATTGTTCTAACGGGGGCCTAAGGTCTGCATTAGGACCAGCACCAGCGGCCCTAACATGCATGGCACAAATATAAATTAGAACCGTTTATCTCTAAGTGCGTCTCTCTGACATTAGTGCCGACGAAAGATAGATAGATTGTCATAGAGATAAACGGTTCTTATTTATCTTTGTGGCATACATGTTAGGGCCGCAGGAACTTAAAGTTACTTCGGTCTAACCTGTTCAGTTCATTCAATTAATTTGTACAAAAAACCATGTTAAGTTGTTTGATGCTTTTCTTTTAACGATTAATTGAGCTGCCTTTGTTGAGAACAAGAGTGCCCACGCCTTTATTCTGATGATGTCTATTTTAATGCTAAATAATTCTTTTTCAGAACTTTGGTTGGTGGGAACTACCTTCGGTTCACTTATGTTACTAATTGTATATGAAACGACGACACACTTCTTTTAATCTGTAAGAAAGATAGTGATGTTTAAATAAAAAATATATACTAAATTGTTTTTTTATTTGGTTTGTGCATTTCACATAATATTACTTCAGTTTTTATTTATTTAGATTAAATAAATACTATCTTGTATTGAGGGACGCATTCGTTCAGCTTGAGATTTTGATGGCTTTTATGCACGAAAATGTTTGTAAATTAAATTGTATATCCTATATTATATACTCTGGTACCCAATTGCTGCAGCAAAACAAGTTTAATATATTTAGATTTTGCTTAAGTTCTTAAGAAAGCATTCTTACGAAGTTAAGCAAAATCTTAAATATAAAACTTGTTTTGATGCAGTGCTTGGGTACCAGAGTATATATTATAGGATATACAATTTAATTTACAAACATTTTCTTGCATAAAAACCATCAACATCTCAAACTGAACGATTGCGTTTCTCAATGCAAGATAGTATTTATTTAATCTAAATGAATAAAAACTCTCACATCAAGAATCCCACTACAAAAAGCTAAGATACTGTAATTCTTGAAAGAAGAAAATGATTCTCTTACATTGAAAGTATAAAATTTTGGTTAAAGACTAACATATTTTATATTTAAGAGGCTCTTAATTACATTAAAACTATTTAATCTTATACGGAAATAGTGGAATTCTTCTTTTAAGTGCTATTTTATTTACATCGAAAACAATATTGATCTTGGTTGAAGATAATCAAATTCTTTAAGACAAGAGTCTCTTCATTACATTAAAGTAATTTGATCTTATTTTAACGCAGTATAGTTCTTCCTCCAAAAGACATGTCTTTACATCATAAACACGACTTTCTTGAATAGATTTCAATGATTTTAATGCAATTGTCTGAAACTCTTGTTCCAAGAACACCGTAGTCTTAAATTAAAATGAGTTTTTTTGATCGAAGCAAAAATCACTTCGCCGAAATGATTATAAACTCTTGGTTGTATACGATGTTTCTCACAATAAGAGAAACACTTTCTGAAGAAGAAGATGTCTCGTTTTTAAATGAGACAACACTATTTCTCGACTCAATATAATATTATCGTATTGCAGTAAGATTCGATATTATTTTGATTTAAGGAATACTATCTTCAACTAAAACAAAACGTTAAAATCTAAATCTAAGAGCATAGAATCGTTCGGATATATTTAATTTTTTATTTCTTTGGATTAAAGAAATATGCTTTAAATTAAGAAAACCTTTTTTTCCGTGTACTTCTTTATCGTTTTTAGTAAAGAAATGAGATTAAATTTGGAACAGCTGTCAAAACTCAAGTCGGTCTCTATTCTAGTATCCATAGATATTAAAACAGTTATTGATACGAAACGTCAATTCAGTTGTTTTTTTTGTGCAGTTTATGCACAATATTTGATCTCGAGTGACGTGAGAATAGAGACTTCATCCGTTTGTCTATGATTTAAAAAAAAAATGGTCTTGACGGAGGATCGAATCGCCGCCATTATGTTGACGTTTTGCTGAACGAAAGTAGAATTTTCTTGAATTGAATAGAAAAATAACTTGTTGCCAGAAAATATTGTTTCTGAACCCATCATGGAGGATTTATAATATGTGTGTAGATAAAGTTATGTATGTGTTAGCGGGGATATACGATTTGTATTATGTATAGCATAATAAGTGACTTACCTGGTTTATAATATCACATTTCCAACAAACTATTTATCACAATTTGTATAATTAATTTTAACACGCCTTTACTGTTAAAATGATTCTTCAATATGGCGATCGAGGTTTGACACTTTAGTCAATTGACTTTTATAATATTAATGTTAAATAACTTAATAAAAGGTTCAATTAAGGAATTACATTGTTAGTAAATATATTTTAATAAGTAATTATTAAATTTAGATAATATATGTTAATTAAGGAGTTATCTTTGAACATTAAGTTGACATTTTGACAATTTCCGTTACTTGTTTATCTGCATCCCCGATGGTCGTAACGTCCCTTATTTTTCAAGGCAAATTTAGTATAAAACGGTCGCCCTAACCGGGCGGGAGCACATTATTGTGAGAGCTGGCGAACAGTATTCAGTTAAGTACCAACCACCATTATATTTATAATTGTAATTACCTTGTATTACTGTACTGGAGATGTACCGCTGTTTCTGTTGTTATTTATGCTTTAGTAAAAGTTATTAAAATATATTATAACAAAAGTGGATTATGAATTGTGTGTGGGTATATGTAAATACTTTAGTACCCTATTTATTATTATCGAATAAACTGTGTGTGTTAACTTCAACTGTATTGAAAAGAGAATACCTTGCTGAGTTTCTTGCCGGTTCTTCTCAGTGAGTAGTTTCATCCGAACCGGTGGTAGATTCGTTGACTTTGAGTTTGGAAATAAAACCGTCATTTCAAAGTCACAAGGGTGTATTATTACTACATACCATAACATTAAATTAATTAATTTTAACATATGCAACTCTGCATAATTTGGCCTTAAAACACACGTGCGATCTTATTATGAAACTCGCCTATCGGCTCGTTTCATGAAAACCGCACTAGTGTTTTAAGGCCTATCATTATGCAACCGTTGCATAAACTACTATTATCTACTGATGTACCATTTGTGTAATGTTATTGCTAAAAGTACTGCAAAGTATTGCAAGAAAATAACAACTCATATATAAGTGCCCCAATGTAATCGTCAAAAGCACGCATACACGATTTCTTATTTCAGCTTTCAATGAGGAGGTATGTAAGTAGTTATGCATTTAGCGAAAGTGGTCAGTGTTGGACAGAAGTCCGCTGCCTTAGCGGGCAGAGCCGCGCAGACGTCCAATTAGAGGGAATGTGCGCCCCTCGGGAATCCGCCATTCTTCACAGGGAGTTACAATTTATACTTCATCGGTACCCACTTTACTACGACTTCGGGCAATAACTCTAATATCCAATGACGGCGTATTACTCGCACCGCACTCAACCGTAATTTACCGATTTCATGATACCGCTTAATACCCAGAACATCGGAGAAATCTTTCCGTATGCATTCGCCTTTAATTCGAAATTATTAAAGGCCCATCATCAGATATCGTTTTTAAATTTTACCGAATATTCAAAAATAAACGCGATGATGCCGGTTTGAAATCCACCTGTAGACAAGGCTCTCCTTAAAAGGCGGCTTGTCGACAATGGCCTGGGAACTCAGCTCATTTGAGGAGAAAATATCATCTTGGACTCAAGCCGGGCTCAGACTGCTAAATCGGTTTTTAAATGCAACTTTACAGTCGACGTGTCATGACAAATATGAAAAAGACTGGAATAAACTACGCTAAATTGCTCGGAGCACTTAGGGTTTTATTTCTCTTGAAAAGGACTTCACTGAGTTTTGTAATAAAAAAAACCTGGTATTAATAAGAACTGCATCCTTTGGCCATGATTGTTTGTAATCTTAATTGACATCATAAATTATTTATATTTCTTTTAATCATAAAGGTTTCACGTTGAGAAGTCAATGTAGCTATCTAAAGAGTTGATATTTCTATAAACAGGTCCTGGATCGATGTTTGAATTTATGAAATAGTCCAATAACCGAAATTAAATCCTTAGTTAATAAAAAACTGTTTAGGTATTTGAAAGTTATCACGATTTAACTTCAATATTAGCAGCTAAATTTTCGGTTTGTATGAAGGATATGAAGTATATAATAGTCTCCCTATATTATTATTCCATCATGCTTTCACTAGCATGCTTGCGTCACAAGTTAATATGTGCGTCACCTTGAGCTCCGAGTAAACAGGGGGCCACAGCGCGGCCGTGTGATATCACCAGGATTATCATTATCACTCGTGTTTGATGTGATAACAGCTTAACATTAGGATTTAACGCAGGCGCCAGTGTCATTACAAAGTGCAATGGCAGGTTTAATTGAAAAACGTGCTTGCCTAAGTTAGCATTGAGTTTGATTGGATTAGAACAGCATAGGTAACTGCCTGCCAAGTTCTTGCAGAATTGGACAAATTGAATAATTGTTTATTTTTTACATAGTACTTAGACCCAGCTCGTGCTTGCGAGTGCGAGATTAGTTCTTCAGTATAAAAAGCTACGGGTTATAGCAAACTACCCACATAAATAAACCTTATTCATGTTTCTCAACCTTATTTCCGATCCAATAAACAATTTTAATTGAGCCCTTATACTTCATAAGATCCCCTTTTATTCTTCTTACGAGTACCTAGTCTTTAATCGAGACCTCAAACAACCATGACTTACAAAAAAGCAATCATTAAAGCCTTTCGGCGTGCCTTTTTTTCCTGTAGACTCTACTACAAAAAGAGCACCGGCGGGATTCGAAGAGAACAAACTGCGATGACCTTGCACACGCTAACGAAGGCTGCAGTCCATACAAGGATGCCCACAAAAAGAAATAAAATCCGGCCGCGTAAAGACCTGCCACAAAAAATAAACTAGTAAAAGAAACGACCGATACTCGGAACGCGAGTGCGACGAACGAAACAGCAGATATTTCTCGTTTAATTTTTTTCAGAAATAGATTATTTTATATAATTACACGTAGAAAAGATAGCCGATGGAACCGAAGAGTTTTTGAGTTACTATCACGAACTGAGAGGCGCAGCGTGGGCATAGGCCCCCCCACACGGTGAACTGACGACCTGGTAAACTACGGGACTCCGCTGGATGCGATCAGCATAGGATCGGTGGTCTTGGTGAGCATTGGGGAGGTCTATGTCCAGCAGTGGACGGCTTTCAGCTGATATGATGATGATGTGGAATTAAACCAAATTAAATAACAATAATCATGATTACCATGGTGAAATCGTTTCCGTCAATTATAGTGATTTTATGTTAGAAATAAAACGCCTTTTGTAGTTTTGGCAATCAATTTTACTCATATCGTTACAAAAATAATCATTCACTGACATGAGTAGAGATTTGCTCAATATTTAAGCAGTAATCAATACTCGTACAGATAGTAAACAACACAACTATTGGAGCGTGGTGGAACAGATGTGATGCGAACTAGGTTACGGTGATAACGTATCGCGCGTTACGCTCGGATCGCGCGGACTGGCGATTTTCTATCCAATCTGACTATGATTTCTTCGAAAACGCTTGTTTTGTAGAGATACTTTATAGCAACAATAACTCACAGCTACTGGCAACTTTTAACTCAATTTGCATTATATTCACGATAATTACAGAAAATTTAAATATTAATATGAAATGTATTATACCTAAGCTCATGAAAGGTGGCATTTTCAGTCACATACCTACATGAAAACGCAATTAAGTATTTGTCATCTTCCTTATCTTCTGCCTTACCCACACATTAGTTAAAGAAGACTAATTCTGAGAAACAAGTATTAATGGAATGCTTATACCGAGATAGTACAGAAATATAATAACAGATGGTGAATTATTTAGTCACAGTTTTCCCGCTTTGCAGCACTTTCAACGATAAATCTTCATGCCAGTTTATGTCAGGTTTTCCACGTTGGTAAAACTGATGATTGCTACACTTCTCGCTACTGTCTGCAGTTAATTTGAATAAACGGGCTGTGTTGAGTTACTGGCTGATATCTCATTGTGCAGAACCGATTGAAGACTGGTTGAATAACGTCAAGCGAACAAGCCTAAAAACGGTCAGTCCATGCCGATACAGCAATGATTAAATTTGATGTTGGTTCTTATTTTATCTGTTATTGAATCTTCATTTTGTTACATATCAGTTTGTTGATAGAGGTAGTAGATCTTGGGACCAGGTCAAGGCTTTTGCATTTACTGTATTTGTTTATAAGTCAATCTTACCCAGCTGTGCCCTAGTGCAAGTTTGAATCATACGAAACGTCTCGAACGCGTTGATCGTTTCATCCATAAAAAAATGATATTTTTACGCAAACGCATTCGAGACGTTTTCTTACACTTAGGGCTCTGGTGTCTAATAAACGAGTAATACAACAGAAATTGAAATTCTGTTAGCCTGTTAATAGACCCGTACGAGGTACAAACGTCCATCATTTCCTCTCGGTCGATAACTCGTAAAATGGTTGGGAGAGTTGTATCATGAAGCCTCGTGAACGTCAGCTGCGGTTCTGTGGGTAGGTTGAGCAGCGGTCGCCTCAAAAGCAATTTTTTTTAAATATAATTTCCTCCCTGTCTAAACTTTATCAGATTATAGCTAACCCAATATATTGAAGAAAAAAAAGTCGGTTGACTATTAAGAGGTGAATGATACGTCTGCTGGTCACCAGAACATGAAAGCTGACGCATCCACCACTTTATAGTCAGCTGACTTTTTTTCTTGCAAAATATTGGGTTAGCTATAATCTGTTAAATTTTCAATTGGGCGGGCAACATTTACTATAAAAAATACGTTCGATAAGGTTACCACTGCTCAACCCACCCACGGAACTCCAGCTGACGTTGATCACGCTTCATGATACAACTTTCTGAAGCTATTTACGAGTTATCGCCCTGGAGAGAATTGGTCATGAAAATCTGTTGGTGTCTCGCGGACCATAAGGACACAATATGCAGTGATTAGTAATTAGTGATGCTAACAGAATATCAACCTTATTCTATGGAATGATAACTAAAAATAAGGTTGGTATTCGTTAGGGATTCAATAGATATTCTCGGAAATATTCGACAGTCAACACTTTTTAAGCTGTTCTTGTATGTGGTCTGTGCCGATTGGAACTATTGCAGCGCATACGCCGTGGCTGTTGGCGGCAGCCGTGCCTTCACTTAGACGTTCTTGTTCATAAACTATTTGGATTTCATACGCCATTGTGGTGACACCGAATATTATATCCGTTGTATATTTTGATTGTGAATCCACCTACCTTACGTTATTAATTAATGTTTATTTCTGAAAGACCTTTGAGGCGCAATTACTATTTTAAGCGTAAATGCAAGTCAAAACGATGGACGGGGTTTTTGATCAAACATCTAATACTAGCAACGTCCTTGTCTAGGTACTCAATTCATGAAAGTAATATTCTAGTCGAGAGTAAGTAGGTAGAGATCAGGAATTTAACTTGTTTTTGTTATATACAACAATAACTTGACCGTCGGCTTTACTGCGTATAAGATTTATAAATATCAGCAATAAATAAACACGTTATCTCTGAGCTACCGAGATGTTCAGTAATTGGAACAGTTTCACATGTCAGGGGAGAAATACGGGGGCCATTATGGAGGCGTCAGTCTGTGATTACTTCGACGACACCATATACAAACATTATCTTTTTTCATCAATGCTCTAATAAATCAAGAACTTTGAACGATTTATGACTAAAATTTCTTTAAAAGTCTTTTATAAGAAAGTTTTAGTTTATGGTCAATTTGATTAATATCAAAATATATAAAAATTTACCAATTTAATCTTGGTGTTACAAACTAAACTCACGGTAGGCAATGTTGAATACTTAAATGGTAAAAACAATAAATTCGTGTCCCTTTTCTATTAAAAACATCCATTTGAAGTTAGACGCGAGAGTCTACGTGTGCACCCCGCAGAGCATGACGTGTGAACATTTTAATTGGGAAGAATCGCTCATGGGGGACAACCCCACTTAACCCGAAATAGGATTATTGAAACGAGCTACGGTTTCCCAAAACTATGTTCACACGTATGTTGGACCTAAGACACTTACTTAAGAAAACTCTCCAAATAGGTTTTTACGATCTAGCTCTTCATAAATTCGTTAACGTAGCATAATGTAAAACAAATAACTAGTACAATAACGACACAAAACTAAACATTGTAGGTGCCCATATCGTTTTATTGATCGGAGTATAGCCACGCAAACAACGAAATAGTTACAAAATCGTGTCGAACTGAGAAATGTCTTTATTTGTGGATAAAACTCGTAACTTTGTGTCGCGCCCACGTGTTTTACAGACAACGTATTATTTGTCTATTTTGGTAGAGATTCTTTGTTAATGCTTTTAAAGGCAGCTTTCATTTCAATACAAATCTGTCAATACTACAATGACTAACTTGGACTAGTGTACCTAATTAAGAACTATGTATGTATGGCATCCAGTTTTTAACCGACTTCAAAAAAAATCCGAAGGAGGATATTCTCAATTCGACGCGTATATTTGTTTTTTTTTTATTATTTGTATGTACACCGATTACTCGGAAATGGCTGGACCGATTTGGATGATTCTTTTTTTAATCGATAGGGTATTTCTCCAAGTTGGTCCTGTTGTAATCAAAGTCGAGGTCTGATGAGAGGATCTATGAGGAATCGAAGGAACTCCTCAAATATTATAGGCACGCGTATAGAAATTTTGATATTTTATTTCATGAGTCAAACAGTTACGTATTAAAAACATTATTTGGTGAAGTGGAACTGATGATGAAGACCACGGGTGACCACCGGAACTCTTCTATTATAAGTATTTCACGGGTGGCGATTAGATTTCTGTATAAGGTCGGGAAGCAACTTATGCTCGCAAAAATTCAAGTGGTAAAATAGAACCGGTGATGAAGAACCAGGAGAACTCCCCAACGATTGACGTCCTTGCATCTTGGATAGCAACATTTTATAAAGGGTGATGAGCAATTGGGATTATGCTAATGATACTTGATGTAGTAAATGTGTGTCGTTAAAACCCTTAAAAAACCCTTAAAAAAGTAAGAAATAATGGCCTTCGTAAGTAAATTACCTAAAAACTTCAGATATATTGTTGATTAAGTGATACATTAAATACATCGAAGTCGGTGGCAAGAAAATTAGGTAATCCAACCCTCATACATTTACTTGACACCGATTTCGATGTATTTAATGTATCACTTAATCAACAATATATCAGAAGTTTCTAGGTAATTTACTTACGAAGGCCATTATTTCTTACTTTTTAAAGGGTTTTTGAAGTCGGTTTTTAGCTTTCGTTAACAGTCAATACGCTAGTTTTCTGTACATTCCAATACAAACGAAATGTTATATAAGCAGTTTATTGTAAACCTAACTCATTATTATTCACAAAGACTTCATCTGTGACATAAGTTTACGCAGCTAGGTAAAATTACTTCGAGTACTTATATGGAGGAATATTGATGAGATAGCAGCCGTTACTACTATAGAATGAGTGTTAAGTTACTTGACTCACGCGACGCTACCGGTAATTAGGTATCTACGCATATCCATACGAAGGTATGCACATATCGTATTCCGTATTTGCATAGTGCTGAGCTGTCAAATGTTATTTAAACTTTATACGCGGAACTTAAAGGGGTATGCACAAGATAACGGTTAGCTATCAAAACCGTCGTTTCGAAGATGCTTCCAACCACGAGCAACTGACTTTTAAATAACGCTTTTGTTTGGACGAGCTCTTGAGCAAGTATCTCTCCACTGCCGGCCTGAACCTGTTTTTAGGATGGCGTGATAAAATATATTTGCCAAAATTGTGCGCCCATTTTCTTAACTTATTAAGGGAACTTTCGAGATTAAGAGATTTTTGCTGTTGCTTCGTACAATATAGCTGCGACGTCAAGATAACTTTTTAATGTGTTAATTATTCTTTGCAAGATTGAGTCCCATATCATAGCGCTGCATCAACACCTGAAACGGCCACTCAAGCTCTTTAAAAGGGTCACTATTTGAATGAACTTTCTTCTTTATGTTTATTGTGTTTGTGGTGCGAGATTAAAAGTAGAGAGAGTAAAAAGGGTGACTGAGAACGTCTCCAATAACCAAAGGCTTTTGGATCGCATCCAACGGGAATGTCCAAAATCTAGTGAATCATTCCGATATTTTTCAGCGTGTTTAACGTCAAAATGAGCTGACTCATGGATTGTTTATCAATTACTCCGAATTTTAACAAGAAATCTCACGTCGGAAGATTACCTATTTATAGAAGTTAATGCTATCATTGGCCGTGGTAAGAATTGGGACAATTGGCTACTTGAATATAGTAACAAATATTAATATATTTCTGTGTAACGGTAGCTAAACGTAAATAAATGCATGTCAAAGAAACAAAAAGATCATTTTAACTGTTACTTTTTTTTATTAAGAGTCAAAAATTGTCAATATAAGTGAAAAATAAATATTGCTTTTTAGTTCTGAATTACTAGTTTTTGACATCCTCATCAAATTTCTGTCATTTTTTAATTCGACGATATTGGCCTTAAAACAGTATTTTCGGAAATAATTGCGAATTTCATATAACTATTTGTGTACCTTGTCCAATGTAAAAAGAGCCCTGACGGTCATACATTTAATATGGCATATTATATTGGTCTTGTGTACACTAATTGAACTGTGACGTCATATTTCAGGGCCATTTTGTATGGAGCGTTTTTGTTAGTGGTACCTATGAACTAGGACTTTTCAAAGCGTCGTATCTCGAAAAAAAACAACACAATAATGTTTTGCGAACACAGTTGGGTTTCTATGACTCAGCACTTTCCAATAAAAGGTGAAATAAAAATCATGTAAGTAGCCAATTGCATATAGGTCGGTTAATTCTGTTAAAACTCTTTTCCTTGACTACGGCCCGGAAGGGTCCTGTTTCCTGACCTGTGTTCAGGAAGTTTAGTTGCCAATTTAGGCAGTACAATGACATATTTAGTAATGGTAATTGAATAATCCCGTACAGGAAATGACTCCTAAAGATATGCAAATCTATTATTAAACTCTTAAGCTTGAGCAGATAATTTAGATAGCCTACAAGCCAGACAAAACTAGCGGATCTGAATCTTTACATCGATTCCATCAGATACCGGTACTGTAATTGCGGATATAAGTGTTATTATGTGGTTGGTTGGGAATGAGGTTTGCCAAGACATTGCCTGGCTCGTGTGCCGGGCGGAGTAGGTCACAGTCTGCAGCCTCCCGGCGCCAGCTCGAGATGACCCGACTTTGTACTGCATGCCAAAATAGGCTTTATATATATTGAAAAAGTAAAGGAATGAAGAAACCAATCTACTTAACTCGTGCCAGGGATCGGATAATCGGATGGATATTTACCTAAAGTTGGTGAATACCCGGAAAAAGGTATGAACGTGTGGAGTAATTTTTTCATTGTATAAGTCCCGAAATTTTGGAAATTCTGATAATGATAGTATTACAATAATAAAATCGTAAAGTGGAAAAATGGCTGTACATTGAAAATAACAATGAAAAAATGCTATAGGAAGTTTCAGAATAAACAACACCACAGTTCCCAATAGTTTTTGGAATTCCATGTCGGTCGGTTTGCCAGTTTGTCTGATTGTATATGCGGGATAGGTATACACTTTTAACTACTGGACGGACGGATTCAAATGCTGTTTTCGCTATTATATCAAAGGCAACTTCAGGCAAGACATAGGCTATAGAATTTTTTGGAAAAAACTGGAAGGGGTACAAGAGGGGCTTGTATCGGAAAAAAGTAGGTAAGAAATTTCCGTAAACCTTTGAATTTATTTTTATTATTGTTAATTATGCATTTATCTATGTCATATGTTTGCTTTGTCTCCTATGTGTTCCTATATCATTCAGCTGATTACGATGGAACTTTGTTGTGCGCGCGCCTGGGAAGGTTATTAATGACAAAAAAAACAGAGCATTGCACCGCATGCCCGGCTCAGCAAATTAATAAGTAAAATATAAAGTTCGCCTGCATAACACTGAACTACGCCACTAACTTTAGGTAAATATGCATCCGATTATCCGATCCCTGCATTACTTAAGATTAAGTAATTCAGAACAAAATACCTATTTTAAATGAGGTTAAATGACGTGGACATAACATAAAAGTTAAATTAATGTGCATAAATAAACACAGGTGCTTAGGTACTTTTGATGTTGAAGTGTGGACGTACGTCCAAGGTACCAATACCAATAGGTAATAAAGTAATAAGCGAACCGTATGAAGGCTAGCGAGTCAATAATTATTAAAGCACTGGAACTCACTGGAGCTCACAAAGAATGTTTTAATTACTTGAGATTTTTTACCGACACCTTAAACGCGGTGTCGGGCATTAACTCGGACAGGTAAAAACGACAATCTTGACGTCCCGAAATGTCGAGCGTTTTTTATTTTGATCAGACCGGATTGAACATTTCACACAAGTGAGCTCCTTTCTTTTAAACCCAATAAACAATCCAAAGAAGTTTTCGTTTCGGTATGAAAAATCGGTAGAAATTAAACTTTAAGTAAATTTTATTGAATTATCGCTATTCCTGATAAGGACACTGCCCTTCTGATAACTCCGATATGACAAGTAACACAACACAATTCCACACTATTCTTAATATAAATTAAGTAACCTTTCACAGTAATGTTGCTTGATCAACGGACCGATTAGAGAACACATGGACCAGCGACCTTCACACATGACATCATAGCAAGTCACTGCCTGCGTTAAGATTGGCTACAATAACACTTAACTATTTCTTAACTTACCAGCTTTTGCTATTGCCAGCTTCGATGGTAAGATGCTCCGCAACCGAAAATCCGAAGTACGAGCCGGGTTCTCCTGCTTTTATTACAGGAATCCTCGGCTCCAGATTAAAACTGGTGACACAGATCAAAAAGCACAAAAATACAACACACTCGCACTTTATTATATAAGCCATCGCGAACACGGTTCGTTGATTAGTTGTGATCAATCTCAATTATTCACAGTCTCGAAGTTTTGAATTCGCGCATTGCGATTTTCGTAATTAGTTTGCGTGCCGCGGTCGACGCAGAAACCCCCAGCCCAGTTGCCGTTCGGCGGCCGAGTATTGCCGCTCTAGCCTCTCAACTTCACGCAGTCGAACTACAAAACAAACTTATTTTACAAACGGCCAGCCGCCTTCAACCAAAGGCGACTGAACTCATAAAACTGGCGATGGAAAGTGCTGCCATCTGGCGTCAACGCTTATTTTTATGCAGTGCTGCCATCTATTAGCTTGTGCACCCTTTATGGTCCTTCGAACCGCAATATCAATTATGAACTTAGTTCAACCGTAAGTCGTGAGATGGCCAATTAGTAGTATAAACCAAAAAGTAATTCAACATAACCCTTCTATTAGCCCTTTAGGAGTTTTGTTACTATCTACTATTGCCCGGGCACTCTAGGGGTACGCAGCTGCTACCTTTTTTTGAAGATGAACCAACAACTGTTTTGTTTATATTTTCGTATAGCGTATAGGTCTACCAGTAACTTACTCTCTGGTTTTGCGTGGTTTCTACACCTATAATACTTACATTGAAATCAAACCTTTTTACATGCTAGTGTTGCTAGTCAATCCGCAAAACAGTTTAATTTGCTTTTTGTCTAACTACCTTATTAATTTGGTATAATACGTTATTAGTTTGGTATAAGCGCTTAATAAACGTATTTATATTCTTTTCTATTTTGGATAATATATAGTATCCGGGAGGTTCCTGAAACTGACAGCACTACGCATGTCTGAGGAATTTAAGGTATGAAAATCACGTCCAAGTTTATAAACTGTATTTATTTAAATTTTTAACTCCAGCAATCCTTAACGGCGTTGAAGCGATGCTATAACTATGCGATTATAAGAGCGCGGCATACACTAAAGTACAAAATTACCTTTGAATACTTATTCTCTATCAAAATACCTATTTTTTTTTTTATCTTCCTCGAGGTGCAGTTTCACATACACCTATCAATTGTTTGGCTATCTTGTTAATGAAAACTCCGGATAATGTGAATCATTTACGAACGTAAATATAGTAGTTCCAAAATTATTAAGACTGGATTCGTCTGTACTATTCTCCTACAGAAACATCGTTAGAAAATATATACACTGTCGCCGCTAGGCCATTTCCAGCACGCAGTGCCAGCGCAGCACAGCGCCGGGCCCCCTAAATATAAAATCTTTTTTGTGGCGCTTGTGGCACTTTTAACGATATCAATTTAATGACTTTGGTGATGAAAGGGTATTTCATAATAAATATCTTATTAAGAAAATTTACATCTACTACTTAGCTATATATACCTACTTATAGCGCTGCTATATTAAGATAAAGTGAACGGGGTAACGGGATAGTTACGCAAGAATACGTTTTCCTGAGAATAAAGCGGTTTTTGAAGTTTTTGGTTGGTTTAAAAATAAACGAAATAAAGGCAATATATGTATTTATTAAAAAAATAAGGAACATGTCATTGAGATAAAAAAGTACCTAACATCTTAATTCTGAGTCAAATATATTGTATAAATAACAACAAAACTACGAAACTTTGAGATAAATTTAACAAGTACCATAAATGTATACTATAAATTCTGTTTTAATTCGTATTCATCATCATGTTTGATGATTATTAGATACCTAGTCTTCTTTTTGCTACTCTGTCAGACTCACTGTGTAGTATTAAATAGTTCAGAAAAACTCCAACGACAATTAATTAAAAACGAAAAATACTGATCATGGGCATCACATAAATTATTGTTTAAAATTACACGAAGTCTTTATAAAATAACATACTAGAAAATAGTTTATTCAATAGAAATCTGTCAGAATTTAAATAAATTACTTTTGAAAGCAAATTGTAGTCTAAAAATTACTTTAAGATTAACTATTTCCACACTTCTAAAAATTCGGATTTAATCGCAGCATTTTCTGGTATTATATAATTTTAGTACTGTATGTGTATACGTGCTTTGCACGATCTTGCCGTTCATTCCGGTATTTATTGTGCCGTCTTCATCCCATAGATTCCGACGTACACAATCATCATGACCATTTATGCTTGTCGCATTGATTGCAACCGAAACACTCGTACAATCAATTACGACATAGGGGACCTTACACGTCCCGTCTTCGGTTGCATATTCGTGACCAGATCGGTTGACATTTGACGGAGCCTCAGTTCGCGCCTGGTGGGTTTAAGTATTACAATATTTTACTGTGACGAATATTTCGTAACAAATATTGCAATACCATCAATGCCTGCCAGTGATTTAGGGCAAAGGATGGAAAGTGAGCTCAGTCTGCGAATGTGCGAACAGAAGGTTGAGCTGCGAGTCCAGGCCGACGTTGTAAACCTTGACCAGCTGCGCGACCGCCTGGCCCGGCTCCTTACGAACCAGAGCGACTCCCGACACTTTCATGAGATGAACCTCTGAGTCGACGGAGCCTCCGCCAGTAGTAGCTAGCTTCACGTGGCACGTGACGTCGACGTGGATATACTTTTCAACAGCTTTACCGCGTTTCCCTGGAATGTCCACGTACTCTGTTTTCTCTTCAACTTGAGGTAAGTCAGCGCGAAACACGCTCGCCTCGCCTATCAAACCCTGAAAAAATACAAATGAAAATAAAATACGGACGCCATTGCACGTGAACTGCCTGCCAAGCCCCTCAAGGTAAAATTTTGCATTGGCAGCCATCCAAACCTATATTTAATAAGAATTTGTCCTTCTGCCAAAACTGCAAGCTTTTGAACTTTATCTATATTATGTTCAGTTTATCAATTGTAAACAAATGGACAAATGTACGCCTGTAGGAATAGAGCGTCATAATGGCCAGTTGCCAAATACAACGCCCATAAGTTATTTCTACGACATTTAGTAACACTTTAGTTATTCCACTTACCCCATTTCCTGTAACAGTAAATTTCATACCGGGATGGATCGCACGCGTTTCCATGCCAATGCCCTCGGGATGGGAGTCAGACCAGAAGTAGTTTTCTGGGGCATTCAATGTGTCAGGTTTGAACGTGATGCGTTTTCCATAACCCATCCCAACGGACTGCAGGAGAAGGCTTCGGCCCTCGAAAAGGCGGCGGCGACAGCCGGCCGGGCGCACCCTGTAGTGAAAGCCGGGCACGATGCGGGGGTCCACGTATGTACCGATGACAGGCAATTCATATTTCTCAAGTCCAACGACGCAATACTGGCAGGGAATGTCATTAATATCGCCACCGCTAACGGTGATTCTCCTCGACGATGATTCGATGCCAGGTTTAAGTTCGTAGCCCTTCCTTAGCTGCTTGATACCAGTTGCGACGTTCACTACTCTAGTAACTACAGCGTTCCCGCGACCTTTCTTTAGGATTGCTACTCCAGTAACTGGCACCAATTTAGTAGCTCCGTCGTTTTCGTACCATTCTATTTTGCAAAGGGTATTAATCTTTACTTTCTTCTCAATTGATCCGTCTTCGAAAATTTTCTGTTCAAGTTCAATTTGATTTTTCTGAAATGATATGTTTTATAGTCATTAGTCTTGCGACAACATCGTTTTAGAGGTAAATATAAAGAGATCACACATCAGAGAGATCAGAGATACACTAAAGGTACCTATGTTTCGTTAGAAACTCACCTGCTGCTGAACAACTTCTAAGATTCCTTGAGGTTCATGGTTAGCGTCATACACAGTGAATTTGTCCCCAATGGAAACAGCTTCAATCTCGAATAAGAATCCCTCTGGTCTGGAGTCAGTCCAGAAGTAGTTGTCATTGTTATTGAGGGTGGAGTCATGGGGCTCAAAGGTGATGCGGCGCGCAAACCCACGACCGATCGACTGCAGAGTCAGGGCTTTGCCACCGTACAGATACTTCGGCTTCACTGACAATGGAGGTGCATCTAAAGCCTGAAAATTTAAATTTTGTTATAATGCTCACTCAAAAAGATTTGAATTTTTATCCTTAACATGACATGTACATTTGTTAACAATTTAATTTTATTGAAAATTACGTTACATAAAACAATCCAGTAATTAACTTCAGAATTTGTTTCAAAATTTGTGAAATGAGATGATTACTTTTTCAAATGTTCTTGAATAATCACAACATGAATCGATGCGAGATAGTGAAACCCATATGAGATTATAACAAAGCATTAAAGTTTTTATGAAATTCTTCCTCGATGTGGCATCCACAGCGACATGGAAGGCTGCTCAGATGAAAAAATAATCATATCAATATCACAAGAGAAATATTTTTCTATAGAACATTGATATGATTAACTTGGCAAATAGCCCTTATGAATGATACTTAGTGTTTACCTATTGTGGATACAACATGCTGCCGGCCAGTATGTCATTTTGGACCTGCCGAGTCTCTGCGCGGTTTCTTGAAGAGGTTTGTTTTCAGAACGCCGCTCTGGGCGTGGGTCTGAAAAACTGGATGATCCACAAACCATCGCCTACAACGGCAAGTGCACACAACCAGTGTCGACAGAGCGCGCAAGTTAGCAGTGTTGGTCGTTGGTGACATTTTCTGTCTGGAAATTTCAGCAACGGACACCGCTACTCACTGAACTAACCCACCCTAGTCTAACCCGGCCAAATTCATCTGAACTGCTGAAATCGGACTCGAATTGAATTTGGATTTTCATTATTAGAACTTTAATTGACGTTTTTATAAGTAAGTAAAAACTAAAAACACGAAATTGAACTAGAAAGCGAAGCAATAACAGCATCTTCGAACATTTTGATGTAAGGTTGCCATTACATTATTAAATTTACACTTTTTATGTTATGTTAAAGCATAAAACCAAAGGTATTGGAACGTGAACGAAGTAATGATTGATCTTAATCATATTAACTAGATATGTGATTACAACCAAACCAAGTAAATTACAAAAGATTCACTTGAGAAGCGCATATTGTAATTTGGAATCTTATTTTGTACGGCTGTAATTTTAAGCAATATGACAACCTTACTAACATAGTACTATTATTTAAGAAGTAAAGATATAGAATCGGATGTAGTTAAGTATTATACAATAAGTAATGCAAACATTCTCTTCAGTATGTATCTATATGTCTATTTTAGATTTTTTTGGTCTTGCAATTTGTTTAGCGGAATGTTTGATTAATTCATGAACATTTTTGTAAGGCACGAAGACAAACTCACCATCCTCTTGTTTCTGAAAAGGATTATCCTTACCAAAATGTCTCATGAGTAACCACAAAACCGATTCAAACCATGTCTTAAAAATACTTTAATGGTTCGAATTCAAATATAAAATACCTATATTTTGTTACTTTATGTTCCAAGATAGCTGCGATCAGAAAAATCCAAACTCAATTCATAGCATGAGTAGGCAAATGTGGTAGCAATTGGGATTGTTCAAAAACGCCCGGTCACATGGTGGGCGTGGCAGGAGCGCGGCGGGACCGCAGCGTGACGCAATCTCTTGTCTTCTATTGGAAGTCGTAACAAATGTCACATACATAGCACGCGGGCGCTGCTCCCACAATATGACCTTTAATTTGTTAATCGAAAAACTTATACTTTGGCAGTAACTTTTAATCTTATATCTCCTTGAAATAAGGTTGAAGCTTATGGCTTATCAAATCGATATGTAAAAAAAACATTGTTCATGAGAACTTGTAAAGTAGTTGCCAAAATTAATAATTCGGGTCTTTTAATATATTAAGAAGATGTATACAAAGTATCTTGATCATAATAAAATTAACCTTTGAATAAGATATATAATAAGTAGGAAACGACGAACTAGAAGAGATCCATTTAATTGATAAGCTTGCCTTTGTACATATAAATACGGATAAATGTTTTTTTTTCTTTTTTTGTAATTATGTGTATTTAATTTTTTTAATTATGTTTCTGTGTTTATTTGTTTTTACAATAAAGTGTTATTAAATCATATTACAATCCCAATCGATGCCAGTTTCTAAATCCGAGCTTTTCGCAGTTCAGGTATGAAATTTTGCCCAAAGACTAATATGGATCTTCGTAGTTTTTCTATCTTCGACGTAGAGAAGCTTGACATTTATGACAAAAGCAATTTGTGTGTTGTACAGTTAAGATCCTTCGATGGTTAAGCAACATTCAACAATCGAACTGTTGAGGAATAGTGTTCGCTTTTTCTATTGAGAGCCAATTTTAAATAATAAAATGTGGAGGATTGCCATGCTTTCGCAATCACCAACACTTCAATTTCGATTCTACAATTCCTCAACGTTCTGCGATGAGACATGAGAAGTGAGATGGGTGGGATTAAATAAGGTACTCGTCTCACCTGCATCGGTCTAACTTTGTAACGGAAGCCGGTCCTGACGCGGGAGTCAATGTAGACTCCGATGACGGGTAGCTGGTGCGGTGCCGGGGGCGGCACCCGGTACACGGCTGGCACATCCCCGAGGGTGCTCGCATCCAGTAACACTTCCTTGGTATAACTCTCTATCCAATACCCCTTCAGCACGCTCTCATGTTGCTCCTAAAAAAATATTGTCTTCATAACAAATCAGTCCACGTTTCGGAAAACTTAAGTTGAAACGACATGATACCAATTCATTCAGTTCCAAAATAAGGCTATCCGTATCAGAATCTACCAAAGATGTCTTTACTGCGATCATTTTGATCGATGTTTTCTTTATTTATGTTAGTACTTAATGTCCAGACCGCTAGCTGGTACGGGAGAGAATAAAGGAAGCTGGTCTAAACATAACGTAAGTATACCTAGTTGGCAAATGTCGTGATCATCACAGCTGTCGATGAAGGTGCCAAGAAAGACGGAAACAATTGCATCACGAAACTTATTACGCGTCTTCTTCACGTCATCGTTTTAAGCGATTTATTGACTTCGTTAGAAATTACTTAAGAAATTTTAAACAGTGGAACTATGGGTACCTAAGCATAGGTAAATCGAATATCCCATTCGTATTTATATAACGTATTAAAATCAATCGCTGCAAATTAATGTAAAATATTCCCGAATTACGATTAGTACCTAAACAAGGCATTTTAGCTAGTCTGGTAGGCCTAATCAAATTAGGCATAGTATTGAAAACATATTCAAGGTTGCTTCAATCTAGCTATTCTTTTGGGTACAATTGAAATACAATCAGCAATTGTAAGTACTTAATAGACGTTCTGCGCCGTTCAGTGATTGAGACAGATTGGTTTGTATACATGAACCGAGTACAAAGTCCACTCGTCCGCGTCGATCGACCGTATTTATAAATTTTCGTCTATTTCCGACGCTGTGCAGTTATCGTTTTCCAGATTCCGATCTGCTTACACAGTTTTTACTTGCGGAAACCGAATGGCAACCGGTAAACTCGCCCTAACCTTCAACGAAGGTTATCTCACCCAGGAAATATTTCGCTTGAATATAATTAATAAAGCAGGACTACGGAAACCTCTAAATATATAATGCTATCGACCTTTACGCTCTTGAATAAATACTCGAAGAATCAATCAAGCGACACGATTGCTACGAAGCCCTATCTGTTTTAATACAGGCTGGTTGTACTCTATTTTCCGGGATCAACAATAGGTATATGTACCTATGTATATTTATATTAAAGCGTGAGTACGCGATATGTCAGTATGTTATTTTAATGTACCATATCAACCACGCTGCCTGGTATTGTTTCCATTACGTCTAGACGGTGGCTCAGCCAGTGACCTGTTTGATAACAAAAGTATCGACGAGCGGAGGTGTGACAGTAATCTCACCTTACAGTACGAATACACCGCCAAAGTACAAACAAACGCTACTGTCGCAAAGACACCAAAATATACTGACTAACCAACGTTTTTGAATCAATATTTATAAAACTTATGGTGTATGAACTTAACGTCTACGAGGATTTTAAATTATTATTGCATTTAATTTTTTAATGAGGAAGGTAACCTCACCAAATTGTGACACGTGTGGAACCATGGAGGATGTATATCATATGTTACAGGAGTGTAGCCGAACTCGAACCGGGGGGAGAGTTTGCTTGCGCAATTGGGTCGCGTTGATTCGAACATTAGTATTTTTCAATCGATTTTAGCAGAGCCTGTGTCCGATGCAGCGAAGGTGGTGGGTGGTTGACCTAACGGGGCTGACATGTTCAGCAGTGATCAAAGTCTCTAAATAAATAAAGATTTAAAAAAAGACTACTATGAGATACTTATTGATGACAAAAATAATACTTACGGGCTTAGAATAATAACACATAGAAACCTAGTCGACTTACAAGCGTGAGGCCAAATTATTAAGCCATTCCGGCTTAATACGACTATCTGTCAGCGTCAGTTGCGATTGGCTGTCACACAGACAACATCTCCAGTCTATTTATTTAAAATGACGGTTTGTGCAATAAATGGGGGCCACAATGCTTCGGACAAGCAAGATAAACATACCAAAATATCATTTCACTTGTAAGTACTATTTTTTGACTTATCGTTTTACATTAAACCTCATTAAACGTTCACTAAAATTTCGCAATATTTACAACCGCCATTACATAAAAGTGTGGCCAGTATAACGGAATTATTTCCCCTACAATTTCTTATTATTTACTTATCTACCATGGGTATTTTATGGGTGCGCATAATTTCGAATGATGAATATTACTATTATTATTACTAACATGAAGGAAATAGACATAGCTTAAGAGCGTTTTCACATTACCCGATACGATATCGGTATCGGGCCCCGATTCGATTACGGGGCACGTGAAATTTATGAAATACTAGCTTTAGCCCGCGACATCGTTCGCGTAGAATTCGGTTATAGCATGAGGTCCCAACTCAAACAAATTATCTTTTGTACAGTAAATGTATCATAGATGGCGCAACGATTCACTTATTTGAATTAACTTCGCAAATACGGCATATTAAATAGAATTCGAGAAAAAAATAATCGTCTGGACCGCCCGATTCTCCATCTGAGCAGATATTTATTTTGTTTCATGGCATTGGGAAGATATTTATTTTTTTAATGTATTTACACCAAAGTCTTATTACTTAGAACATTTTTTTTGGTTTATTAAATAGTAGACCTAGCAGTGCGAATTATTAACCCTTTGACTGCCACAGTCGGCTCAGGCCGTCGGCAGTTTTCCGTGCCCCTAACGCCACGATATGCCATTATCCATACATTTGCGTCGGCTACAGCCGTCGTCGAGCGCTCGTGGCACGCATTTTAGCCGTTGCCGTGGCGTTCAAAAGGTTAAAGACTAGCTTCTGCCCGTGATATTGTTCGCGTGGAATTTGTTTATACTTATTCCCCCGGGAATATATTGTATATATTCCCGGGTATAAGCCATGTCTAATCTCCATCTCCTTTTTGGATCCAAGATGGCAGATGACACTGTCATGTCAAAAATCGTCATTGGTATTGTTTTCGAGGTATTTAGGCATGACAAAACCAAATCCGATGTCACTTTTTGGATCCAATATGGCGGATGACACTGTCATGTTTTGACATTGGTATCATTTTCAAGGTATTTAGGCATGACAAAACAGATTCCGATGTCACTTTTCGGATCCAAGATGGCGGATGACACTGTCATGTCAAAAATCGTCATTGGTATCGTTTTCGAGGTATTTAGGCATGACAAAACCAAATCCGATATCACTTTTTGGATCCAAGATGGCGGATGACACTGTCATGTCAAAAATCGTCATTGGTATCGTTTTCAAGGTATTTAGGCATGACAAAACAGATTCCGATGTCACTTTTTTGATCCAAGATGGTGGATGACACTGTCACGTCAAAAATCGTCATTGGTATCGTTTTCAAGGTACTTAGGCATGACAAAACCAAATCCAATGTCACTTTTTGGATCTAAGATGGTGGATGACACTGTCGTGTCAAAAATCGTCATTGGTATCGTTTTCAAGGTATTTAGGCATGACAAAACAGATTCCGATGTCACTTTTTGGATCCAAGATGGCGGATGACACTGTCACGTCAAAAATCGTCATTGGTATCGTTTTGAAGGTACTTAGGCATGACAAAACCAAATCCGATGTCACTTTTTGGATCCAAGATGGCAGATGACACTTTCATATAAAAAGTCGTCATTGGTATCGTTTTCAAGGTATTTAGGCATAATAAAACCAAATCCGACGTCACTTTTCGGTATGGTACATTGATTGATTGAAAACGATACTAATGACGATTTTGACATGACAGTGACATCTGCTATCTTGGATCCAAAAAGTGTCATCGGATTTGGTGTTTTCATGCCTAAATACCTTGAAAACGATACCAATGTGGATTTTTGAAATAACAGTGTCATCCGCCATCTTGGTTCCAAAAAGTGACATCGGATTTGGTTTTGTCATGCCTAAGTACCTTGAAAACGATACCAATGACGATTTTTGGCTTGACATTGTCATCCGCCATCTTGAATCCAAAAAGTGACATCGGATTTGGTTTTGTCATACCTAAATACCTCGAAAACGATACCAATGACGATTTTTGACATGACAGTGTCATCCGCCATCTTGGATCCAAAAACTGACATCGGAATCTGTTTTGTCATGCTTAAATACCTTGAAAACGATACCAATGACGATTTTTGACATGACAGTGTCATCCGCCATCTTGGATCCAAAAAGTGACATTGGATTTGGTTTTGTCATGCCTTAACCCTTTGACCGCCACAGTCGGCTGTGGCCGTCGGCAGTTTTCCGTGCCCCTGATGCCACGATATGCCGTTTTCATTTGTGTCAGCTACAGCCGTCTTCGAGCGCCTGTGGCACACTTTTTCACTGTTAGGCAAAAATAACAGAAATGCTAATATTATAAATTCCCTCGGGAACTTTTAAATTTTCCGGGATAAAAAGTATCCTATGTTACTTCTAATACCTCCAAGAATATGTTTACAAAGTTTCATGATGCTCGGTTCAGTAGTTTTCGCGTTAAAGCGTAACAAACTTACATTCACATTTATAATAGTACTAGTTTTCCCCGCGACTTCGTTCATTTAATGTTATAGAATATAAAAAAAAATCACGTCTTTATTACTCATTTTATTTATGGTGCTTTTGCGTGGTATATACAATTTTTTTATTTTAAAACTGGTAGTTTTCGTGAAAATGTGCCTGCTTCGCCGTTTCTGTCTGTCTGTCAGACAGAAACGGCGAAGCAGGCACATTTTGTGGCTACTGTTATGTGGCTTGTGGCTACAGCTATGGTTGTTTGAATATTTGGTTCGCTTCGGTTCGGTACGGAATCCTAAAATATGCCTGTTTATTTAAAATAATTTGTTTTTTACATCATCACTTCGATTTTTTCATACAAACGCCAAATTTTACTGTAAACATTTGATGAATATATAAAAAATATGCTATGAACTCGTAATTAGCAATACAACGAATAAAAAAAAATGCTAGATTTCAACTACCACTGGTAAGAGTAATTTCCCTATTTTCGGGGGAATGTGATTCCGCTAGCAACATTATTTGTTTACTTGTGTGCGTGTCGCCGTGTGTAAGCACGACTTGATCACTCCTACATAAATCCATTTGTGGCTTCACGTTTGACGGGTCGGCGGTTTGACACATACCTTCTATGTGTTATTATTCTAAGACTTACGGGTATCTCCAACTCGGGGAAAGCCTCCTCACCATCACTTTCATAGTCACTAGGACATGGGATGATACTCTTCCGAGTGCCTTCGGGCTCCTGTTGAAGAAATTAATATATATCTAATTAACTTCCTCAGATAAGTAATGATAGCAAAAGTGGAGCAGGAGGTATAATTAAAACCGAGTAACCTAATTAATTAGCCCTTGAGTGTAACGAAAACAACAAGTTGTTGATTTTTTACTACACATAATTGTTTCCAAGGATCCCGGGGATATTCTTATATAGGTATACTTCGTCTACAGTAAAAAGAGCGCTGACAGCCATATAAAATGTATGGCCGTCAGCGCTCTTTTTACTGTAGACGAGGTATAAGGTTCGATGATGAAATTTCCGATGGACGGGCATAGTTATTTGAACTGATTTTGCACATTATTTTATAGTGTATATGCTAATTATAACTTGGGCCTCTATTCGACATTGCCTAAACGATATCGCCTTTGGTTTTTACGATATGCCCACCTGTACTGTCAAGTTAAAAAGAGCTACCATGTAGCAAAATAATTTGCTATATCGCTTAGACAATGTCCAATATAGTACAGGCCATATGGTTCAGCGTAAACACAACATCGACACGTCACCCTAAGGTAGAAGGTTGTCGAACCCAAAAGTATCGGGAGTCTCAAGCAAGTATCGTTATAGAAAAACTATGTCTGGCGACCAACAATAATTTATGCACCGAACTCGTCATCACGGTTTAACCTTTGTCACATTTGTAAGACTTCTATGGATTTATAGGATACTCAAAGTAAGGTTTTCCAACTCGGTTTCTGCTAAAGTATTGCAAATGGAGACCAGATTCAGCATCATTTTAAAGTACTAATTTAATTAAATTCTCATCAGTTCTAGGAAGGTTGACACGAGGATAAGTTCTCCCCATCTTATCATACTAGTATTTAAGAAAGAGATGCACTGAGAGCTATGATGAGGATAACTTATCCTCCTCTGCTGGGCCGCAGGTGAAATATTCCAGCGCTTGATATAAGACTGCACTGATTTACTAAATGTGATCCTTTAGCGAGTTTATTTGTAAAATATTAAATCAATACATATAAAACAGTACCGTGACACACTTATAGACAACGCACAACCTAAACGGGTGGTCCTAGAGGTTTGAAATTTGGAGGTGATATTCCTCGACTATCCTAGACGTGCACTAATGAGGAATTTTTTGAAATTCCTTTCCTAGAGGGGTGAAATGAGATGATAAAGATTGCATTGAAAATACCGCGGCCGAAGCTGTGGCGGTTCCACTAGTCAACTATAAAAAACAAACTGTTCATATCAAGGTCAATAAAATCATATTATATTCAAGTTGTACCTGAGCGGAAGGCAAAGTCTCAGCCAGGGCTGATTCAGCATCAAGGAGAGTGGAAGTACCGGCAAGGCGGGCTCTGGTCAGATTCCAGAGACGCTGAAGGGCCAATGGCGCCTCCTCCACCTGCAGTTCCATAGCTGGGCTGGCGAGCATCTTGGCAATTAGCGATTATATCTGTTAAAAGAGAAATTTCTTAATAAGTTCCGTTAATAATGACTTAATGACATTCGTCACGGGTAAACGTTGAGTCACTGAAATTGGATAAACAGGACCAAACCTACCATAGATAAGAGAAACCTATCCCATGTCTGGTGCTTAATTTTTAAGGGCCTCTTGATAAAACGTTAGTAAGAGGAAATATCTCATTACTTTACTATTAATCATACTACTAAATCATGTGCAGCGGACCGGGTCTGCTACAATAAACATCGGGCGAAATGAACTTCGATGCAGCGGCCCTAACAAGGTTGATACGAGGATAAACTGTCACCATCTTACCCCTCAGTGCGTCTCTCTCTCGTACAGTATCGAAGAAAGAGATGTACTGAATGGGGATAACTTAATCCTCAGTTCAACTTGTGCTTGGGCCGCAGACAATATTTGGACAGGTGAACTTTATCAAAAGAGTTTATTTCGTACGTATTCCTATATAATCGTACTGGTTGGAACACAATGTTGGTTCAACATTCAATTGTATTTAATGGGAAAATTCCTATAGATTTTATCAGCACTTTTGTGACGATAAATGATTCAGAGACGTTTTCCTCAAAATGGAAATGGAAAATGTATTTGTTTGGATTCTAGCTTCACGTTTATAATATTAGTAGAATATTTAAAAATAATATTCGTATACCTCGTCCAATGTAAAAAGTTTGGTAGGTACATTGGTTGAGTACATACCTCTGTTTACTTTTAAGTAGAACTTACGGAGCAGTGTACGTACATATACGTAGTTGTTTTATTACTAAACACATTCAACGCCATGTACCCGACTCACGGTTTTTCGGAGGATTTACTCACATGCCAAACAAACCGCGAGCGTTCCGTGTGTCAGTCTGTCCGTCTGTCACAGCCAATTCGCTCCGAAAGTACTGAACTGATTGAGTTGAAATTTAGTACACATATGTAAGTCGGTGACCGCAACACGGATGTGTAACGAAAATAAATAAATTTTAAACATGGGGCCCACTTTTTACGCAAATCCAAAGATTAAAAACAAAAAGTTTTGCAAACTATGGCGTGTGACATATCAAATGAAAGGGCTCATTGTGAGAATCTTATTTTTAAAAAAATAATTTTAAGATAAATCATTTTGAAGTTATTTAGGAAAATAGGCGAAAATTGACCATTCCACCACTTATCTCCGAAACTATTGGGCCTAAAATTTTTCAATAAATACCTACAAAAAATAGTTCTTTACTTATAGACTACAGGAAAACCTTTAAGACGTATATGGTATTTAAAGTAACATAGGAAATTTCATTTAATCACGGAACCCTCTCCACGCGAGTTTAACTCGCACTTGTCCGGTTTGTACCTAATTCGATTGCCCCTACAGTAAAACTTGATGTTTTGGCTGGCGCAGTGAAAGTGGCTGGTGTTCAATATTTTTGATTAAACCTTGACCTGAGCAAGCTAAGTCTTCGAAATTACAATGAGCAGACACAAAAATCTATTTTCGAATATTACAACAAGTTCACTAACCATTTTTGTCAGTTTGTCTCACGGTCAGGTAAACGTTCTAAATTGAAAAGGAGAGGTCGCCTACCTGTTTTATTTACAAATAAGGTCTCTTTCGCTTCAACGGTGGAAAAAAACTATTGAAATCCTGTTTGGAACTTTTACGGGAAGTGACATAGGTAAAAACTGTCCAAATAAGCATGCGTTGCATTTTTGTGAGTTATTGATTGCGCATCGGTGAAGGAAAAGCAAGGTACCTACGCATAACAAAAATAAACAAACATTCAATTGTTTATCTACTTAGGCCGGTTTTATAAAGGTCCATCGGAAAAAATGTATGATGAAGTTTTAGTAAATCGGTAAAGTATTTTGACATTCCAGACCGATTTAATCGAAAGTATCTTTATAAAACTCAGCATTAATTTTGTAAAAATTCAAAATTACTTCTTTAGGCAAGGGCAAAATCTTTTTTTTTGCCTAGTTGCGCTATAATTAATACATAAAGTATTTATAATATCCTTAACTTTCTATTCAAATAAACAGCGCAGTGAAAACTGATGTGCAAGCTGACAGCGCCGGCGACCTACCGACCGAGAGAGAAAGCGCTCGCAGTGCACGGCACCGCACCGACCAGTCGGCCATTTGCTGCGCGCGCACTTAGTTACCAGAAGATTCTAACTGACATACTTATTTATTATTTATGCAATAGTCGCCTTTTCCTCCTCATACTTTATTAGTTAAACTGTTATCCTTGTTCTTCACAGCCCGGAATTTAATATTTAAACACCGTATTTCCATGCCTTACTTAAACTTACCTCAACAAAATTAATTCTGAGAAATATTTAGAACGGGCGGTGGCAGCTTATTTCTAAAATCCACAGATCTGCAATTCAAAATTCACGGTCGCAGCGAATGTTTCACGGAGCTCCGGAGACAAGCAGTGCGGCTACAGCAGTGAACACGACTGGCAGTTAATGTAAACGACGGTGGTATTTTAAACTTGGTTGAGATAAGACGGCGATCCCCGGACGATTCGCCGTCTCTCTCTTGCATGTGGGGCAGCAGACCTGACTGATGAGCGAGCGAGACGGATAAAGAAGCACGCACCGCCCGCGTGCTCTGCCAGACAGTTACCCTAACACACACGCGGAGAATTATTACGCATGCGCCAGTGATATTGAACACGTCGAGGCCGACGTCACAACTTGGCCCCCTTTCAGAGCAAAGTTCAGGGAAGGATGCGCCCTCGATGCTCGGAGAAGTTTATAGAAAACTTTGTCACGTGGACTTACATGTTAGCCATTTTCACAATCCGCTGAAACCCCGCTCACAGGCACATGCCTGCTAGACTGGCTAATAGTCTTCATTATGGTAGTCGAGCATGTAGACAAAAATCACACGTAATGATTTTCATGTCATTTATTAGTCGAATATACAGCATAAAAGTATTTTGAATACGTCTGATATTTGGATGCACCTACTTTTATAAAACTGCAATATTGATCAAAAACAAAGTTTGCATTAAAATTTTTAGTCGATACCGACGACCTAAATGAAACAAAAGGAAAATTCGTTATATAACACACGATATAGGAAATTTCAACGAGCATTATCCGCTTTGACGTAAAGCCGTCGCAAAACAATAAAATAATTATTATAAAAACAACAAAACCCGACCTCATTACCGTTAAAAATAGGGAAACAAGAAACAGACTCCGCGGGTACGGTATTGGGGTCGATTTAGAAATAGCAGTCTGTGAATTCGAATAACTATTATAGGATTTTATGATAAGTCACCGACTGCTAATTCCATATCTCAATGGGTACTTACGGAAGAATCCATTTCTTGTATCTCTCTCTTAAAGGTTATGCAGTCGGGTATTTTGTTGTTTATAATAAATATTTTGCATCTTTTTGTTTTAAAAATATACCCTATCTCACTCCCATAATTAAGAGGAATCTAACGTCACCTCATATGTTAAAATTCATAAAGTAAGGCTAAAGTTTAGGCTAAAGAGCGTGCTAAAAAAACATACATACACTCGAAAAACATTACCACCCTTCAGTTTATCTTTAGAACAGGGTAGCTAGGAAATGTTTCATAACTTATTTACCCTAAGTGGTAAGTTAATTCAAACAAAATAGAACGCTGCGTCACCTTCCAATTTGGCAAAACCATAAAGTTTTCCAAAAGTATGCAGTTGACGTGATGCTCTAATTTGCAGGTTATTTTAAACTGTTGCGAGTGCGACACAGCAAGAGCAAGACGGTTATAATTATGACTCAATTACCGACCATAAGTTACCAATATTAATATTAGGAAAGAAGTTCAACGTGGTCGAATGAAAGTACCTAGATACAATGACATTAATAACAAAAAAAACCGACTCCAAAAGCCCTTTGAAAACTAAGAAATAAAGACTGGCCGTTAGTAAATTACGTAGAAACATCAGATATATTTGTTAATTCAGTAATAAATTAAATAAATCGAAGTTGGTGGCAAGCTAATAAACAGTATGATAAACAGTATGAGAGATGTCTAGTTGTATACCTAATTAACTTGCCACCGCTTCTATATATTAAATATATTACTGAATTAACAATGTTTCTAGGTAATTTACTAACGGCCAGTCATTATTTCTTAGTTTTGAAAGGGTCTTTGGAGTCGGTTTTGTTTTTTCTTTAAATTAATTTTATTTTTAGCTTTTTAGTGAATATGATGTAATATAGTTTCATTATATCCACTTGTACCAAATGACGATAGCATTATGTCAACATCTCTTCTACCTTTGTAAAATATTGCATTCAGAACGCAAGGACTATTGACCGTTAAGGAGTTCTCTTGCAAACCCCACTATCAGTTCCAATTTACCCGATGCGCTTTAACAAGATCAAATTGCGTAGTAACAGAGACAAGGAAATGTCATCATCATTCGTGGACTGTCTGTCATTCAAGAGTTCCAAGTAGTAATCCGTAGACTCCATCATCACGCAGCTTGACCAAATGCTAATGTTCTTATGCATATGCATCAGTTATCTTAGAAAATTGCAAAAACGGTATATGCTTGCTTACAAAATTTGAGGAGTTCTGTTGATTCCTCATAGATCCCATTATCAGATCCCGCCAATATTTCTATGGGACCATTTCTGAACTATGACAATCCCAACAAAAAAGGATTATCGAAAAAGTTCACGGGCTAAAAAGTTATGCGTGAACATACATAAAAAAAAACCTCCTCCTTTTTTGAAGTCGGTTAAAAAGAAATAAGTAACGTAACGTTGCATTGTTTTGATTATCCCTTTCCTCGTGTTTCGTAAGTACTTACTTTTTCCAATGATCAATTCTAATGACGGCAACCTAGATTATTTTAGCATTGGTGATTTTCTTGGGTTGATTTAAGTACTTGATCTTACTAGCCCTGTGAAGATTTACCTACGCCATCACAAAACCAAGCCACGACGTAACTAAATTCTTTTATCTTGATTTTCTTAATAGATACTATAAGTACCGTAAATTTCCGCATTACATTAGTAGGTACCTACCTAAATATGACGTCGTATAAATAACTAGCTGATAAAATTACTACACATCAAGTCAAATCATTATTAAAATTTCTAAGTGGTATTTTTATCATAGGAGAGGGGTAGTAGGAAGACGTCAAACACTTATGTTAGGACACTATATACATCTGCTTAGGACAGAGTACTCAAAGCGTCATTTCGCCGATATCCACGCAGCGGCCCGTTCTGACTTTCGTCGGCACCAGTGTGAGAGAGACGCACTTAGAGATAAGACGGTTTAACTTATCCTTGTGTCAAAACCTTGCTAGGGCCGCTGGTATTTCATACAACGTGGAAACATGTTGTAAGACTTTGTAGCGTCGCCGTCGTTGCGTCGAAACACTTTTGTTTTCTCAGCTACAAACTCCACGTCGATCGCTCGCAACGTCGCCCTGTTAGCAATATTAGCAATTTTGGTGTGATTTTTCAACTTGCACAGCGCGGCAGCGCTGCGTTAGCGGCGAGCGACGCAGACGCAGCGGTGTGCATGTCATGGCCCCCTACACGATGGGCCATCGTCGGTCATCCATCGCGCAGGCCCCCAATTCTCGATGCATTCGAGATAATCTCACAATCGAGATTAAACGTCAGTGCATACAGTCGTTTGACACAACTGTATGAATCTGACGTTTAATCTCGTAATCGACATTTTCTCGAATGCAACGAGAATTGGGGGTCATTCATCTGGTCATCTTTATCTCTTTCTTACATATGAATTCGTCCCGTGCGATGGCCGACGATGGCCCATCATGTAGGGGCCCGTAAGAGAATCACACCACTGTACTGTCGTCGGTGCGACGCATTGATATTTGACATTTTATATGCACCCTCTAATTATAGCAGCTGTCGTCCTTGCAAAACACTTCGTTATCGTGGCTTAACATTATAATTCCGTTTAGTTATTTTCGTCCGACTCACCATTTCATGTTAAAATTAGGTGTTATTTTTATTTGGAATTACATATTAATTTAAATCTTGATCTGTAATCTGTTTACATAAAATATGATTAAGCGTTGTCAGATATTTAGATAAAATCCTTACTCATCTCGAGCAATTCCGCGTCTGGCTTTACAAAGATAAGATATCCGATGGCCTTAGTCTATATGCCCAATGCTTAGGTGATCAGATAAATCTAGAGCTTAAGAAAGATAATAATTTATCAGTGGAGACCACGTGCTTAATTTGCATGTGTTCCGAAGTGTTCGGTAATACACGCGCAATTTTATCATTGACATTTACATTTCAGTTTAAAAGCCCATTTAAATCTTAATTTAATATCTAGATAATTATTTATTTAGTCAAATTAAAACTTTCGTGAGACATTATGAATCGTAAGTAAAGCCGTGTCTATTTCAAGTAATTATTTATTTGCCTACAGTACCTAAAAAATATTTTATTAATGTTGTTATCTTTATGATAGTAGAATCAAAAATTTTATGGTTTTTTTAATTTGCCGCATCCGTGTATTTCTCGACCTCATTTATCAATTTATAATAAAGATGTTATGATTTATTATCAGACTAATATTCAAAAATGAAAATATTGTATCCACGTCAATTAATATTGGCAGAAACTATTGCAAACAAACTTGGGCAGCCTCATAGTGTCTGTTAGCTATTGGAACCCTTCGTGGGCGAGTCCGACTCGCACTTGGCCGGTTTTTTACTGCTACAGTTCATATAAAACACCAGGACAATGCGTGATTTTTGTTATCATGGTCCGTTAACGGATTCTCTATCTATGCCCTAATTCCTTTATCCGACATACGGATAGTAACACACCAAGGGGATATCAGACGTATCACCGGAGGTATGGTCTCAATACAATTTCATTATCGTAGACTGGTAGGTCATGATGGAACCAGAGAAGCGGTCTCGCGTTACCGACGAAAACGATCGTACGATCCAAACAGTTTATAACGATGACACCCACGTCTTCTCGGAAGCCGGTGTTTGATAAACAACTCTTCAAATTCATGAAATTGTACCGGGATCATGATGATAGAATCCTCTAGTGTGTGGTTAACTCGCAAACGTAATATTAAAAGTAACTAAATATTGAGCATGTTTGAGTTTGACCTGTTTGAGTTTGGTAATGGTAGTGCCTGACGCGGTACTCTGCCTAAAACTTCATTGGTGATAACGAAACTTAGGTACATCCAATATTATAGTCTACTTGCCTGGTATACATTTCGTCAATTATTTCCTCTCGGGCGATAACTCGTAAAATGCTTCAGAGCAGAGTAGGAAGTTAACATTTTTTTTTCTATCTACATTGGAGGTTACTGCTGCTCTTCCCACCCGCAGCTGACGTTCATGAGGCTTTATGATACAACTATTTGAATCATTTTACGAGTTGTGGTCCGAGAGGAAATTGTTCATGAAAATCTGTTTCTGGCTCACGGACCGTTAATTTTTATCCATTGTAATATATTCGAAAGAGACCCGTAAAAGGATAAAGCAGTGCTATATTTGGCTAACTTTCCTAGTTACTTTTCATCACCGATAATCAATGCTTGAAGATAAAATTCGTCGTTAAGCGATCACAACCTGAATTTAATTTTAATTTCATACCTAGACCAAGCTCTGAAAGTTATATGACGTCACCTATAACGCTTGAAGAATTCGACCGAAATATAAAATATCATTCATTACTGATACTTACTATTTGTGCTAGACAAACACGCTCACGCGTTCGACGCGTGTCTTTATTTGCATTTCCAGTAAGGACAGATCAAACAGAACGTTTCCTAATTGCAGAAGCATGGATTCACCATCCAACCACATCACCACCACTAACAAAAACGGAATATTTTCAAGCGTGACTCTCCTATTAACTTGCAATTATGGCCAAAAGCACGAACTCTTTGAAGATTTTACATTAAGTTTCGAGTCACAGCGTTATGTTTACTTTTGTAGTTTACATCGAACATCATTGATCGGATGCCCTTGAACAAGGGCACAATACAATTACATTACCGAAGCCCGGTTATTCTATTGTAAATCTAGTTAAAACCAGTTGGAAGGCGTCAGGTATTGTGGTAGATCAGTTAGCATGTCTATTTTTATAATTATGCATATTAACCTTTTGAACGCCCCTGTCGGCTGTAGCCGAGAGCAGATTTCCGTTGACCTTGACGTCACGATATGCCGTTTTCCATACATTTGCGTCGGCTACAGCCGTCGTCGAACGCTAGTAGCACGCTTTTTCGCCGTTAGCCGTGGCGTTCAAAGGTTAAGTAATGATTTAAGCTTCGTTAATATTATTGTATTGTTGTAATGGCCAAGTTTAAAGTACATTCTAAAATTCTAAACGAGTGCAATTATTATTTACTATAGTATCATGTCTATAGTCTAAAAGTGCTATAGATAGGTACCTACATAAGGCATGACTGCCTGTGGCCCTAGCAAGGTTGACACGAGGATAAATTACCACCGTCTTATCTCTACGTCTCTCTCACACTAGTGCCGACGAAAGAGATAGTCGGAGAGTTAAGACGGGGTTAAGGTTATCTCCATGTCAACCTTGCTAGGGCCGCTAGGCATGCTATTCAGCCTTACTATGCAGTATTTAATTACTAACTTACATTGAAATAAATAGTAAGGAACTGCTCAAAGCAATTCTCGCGATGCATACTTTTGAGGCGTCAGAACGCGAATCTGACACCATCGCACGTTCAGTCGCATGGCAACCACGGTCCTTGACACCCGTTTAAGTGACACTGTTATAATTAAGTATCCAGTACAATTGCACAACCTGTGAGACAGCACCACCGACCCCACCGTCCACAATGATATGATAGCGTGTGAATCAAGCAATATTAGACTTTTGTATTTATGTCGTAAGAACTACGTAATAGGGTGTGATTAAGCTGGCGTTCGACAACCTTCTATGAGACTTGTTACAGGAAATTGTATGCATGGCATGGCATACATACCTATCCTACTTTTGAGATATTTGCTAACTTACAACACAGCCCACCAGTAGTAAGAAGACACGACACGAGTTTTAATTTAATTTCTCATTAACCTTTTGAACGCCACGGCTAACGGCGAAAAAGGGTGCAACGAATGCTCGACGACGGCTGTAGCCGACGCAAATGTATGGAAAACGGCATATCGTGGCGTCAGGGGCACGTAAAATTGCCGCCGGCCACAGCCGACTGTGGCGGTCGAAAGGTTAAAAGCGTACGTAGATATAACACATGTATACCTTTAAATCACACGTTTGTGAATGTGTGCGAGGGTGTGTGAATTAGTGGTTTGTTAGTTCTTCACGCTTCAACGGCTGGTCGGATTTGGATGAAAATTGGAATGGAGATAGCTTATACCCTGTATGAAGACATAGTCCCATACTTTTTGTCCCATTCCCATGCAGACAAAGTCACGGGCACAGCTAGTAAGGTATAAAATGTGCTTGTCTCTTTCAAGTTCAATTGTTATAATAATAAGATAGAATAAAGACTCCTTACGAATGTTTATGAGAGAGAACTAGATTTTAATATTTATTTCCAGTTAAAAACAGTAAGAGTTATCTTGGACACATTTTATATTAATAGACAGTGCTCATTAAAAATAAGAGTAGAGGGCATTGCGCATAACATTGTTTTGAGATAACCCGAACTCTTTATTTTCCTACGGCTTCGGTGAATTAGTTCCGGTTGCCATTGCTTTTTAGACACATATGGCCGAATTCAGAAACGCCACTTAAGCATAGGTACGATTAGATATTGAATAGTAAAATGTCCCTCAATTCGTTGTCAACCTATACAGTCACAGAAACGTCAATTTAATTCAATATCAATTTGAGTCGCCTTTCTGAATTCGGCCATTAGGTACGCAAGCCCATTTTATTAAAAAAAACTGATCAAGTGCGAGTAGGACATGACACTTAGGTACACAAGGTACGTAAGCACAAGTGCTTGGAGACCAGCAATGTTTATATTTATTAATTAATTGCCGCAATTCAGGCTATCCCCAAAACTTTTTGTTACCTGTAGTAATGTACCATATCATGGTAATCTTTTTGGGAATAGCCCAAATTGCAGCAATAAATTTCCCAAAACGAACCAGTTTACCCCATTTAGGTACATATTCAAAGTTAAGAAAATAACCCCTATTTCTTATTAAATAGGTAGCTAGCCGTCTAGTCTGCCCCATGAGATTTTTCGACGGCAACTTCTCGGAAACCATCCGCATTCCATACAAACTCTTATCCCGTAAAAGGGTAATTTAGGCAACAGTGGCGAAGCCTGCCTACAAGCCGATTCCTAACGGCTCTACCAAGCTAGAAAGCTACGGCTAGCTGTCAGTGAAGTCCATGTTACTCTAACTAAATATCAGACTCGCACGTACAGTGCTAATTCTTCCGGCTTCCCTTAGGAAATATTTGACGCTTCGCCACTGTTAGGCAAAGCTTAGTTAGTAAATTAAAATCGGTTTTTAATGTTGTATTTAGGGAGAAGTCACTCACTGTATAGGCTTTATAAACTACCTTAGTTTACCAGATGATAGCATAAAGGATACCCTCCAGCGGCCCTAACATGCAAGACACAAGGATAAGTTAAACCGTCTTATCTCTAAGTGCGTCTCTCTAACACTAGTGCCGACGAAAGAGATAGGTAGTCATAGAGATAAACGGGTTAACTTATCTTTGTGTCTTGCATGTTAGGGCCGCAGGGTGCGTATCCAATACAATTACTTAGTGGCATAGTGACGTGGGAGCATTGTCACACTCAAACCTAACGATAACAATATACCTAATGATCTTAAAGACTAGCTGCAATTACGGTGTCTGAATGTGAGCGTCAAGTTAGCGTACTTACCCGTCGAAAATATCGAGGATGTGATAATTCCAAAAAATTGTAAGTAGGTACTAAAAAGTACTCACTAAGCGCCTAGTAAAAAAGAATACCGTTGTAATTTCGGAGAACCCCGTTTAAAGATTACGCTAACTCAACGTCAAGCTGGCGTACCTGGTCTGAGTCTCAGGAATGGTGAAACTCTCGAAAATGCTCTAGGTATATCCCAAAAAAAATTAGCTTAATAGAACCCCTGCGGCCCTAACATGAATAACACAAAAATAAGAAAGACCGTCTTATCTCTAAGTGCGTCTTTCTCACACTAGTGCCGATGAAAGAGATAGTCATAGAGATAAACGGGTTTAATTTATCTTTATGTCATTCATGTTAGGGCCGCAGCGGCTCTAGCAAGGTTGACAGAAGGATAAGTTAAACCTTCTTATCTCTAAGTGCGTCTCTCTCACACTAGTGTCGACGAAAGAGATAGTCAGAGAGATAAACGGGTTTAACTTATCCCCGTGTCTGGCATGCTAGGGCTGCTGGCTCGCGAATTCTCAACTTCCTAGCCCTAATAGAAATATTGTGCACAATTAAGCTGGCGTACCTAACAGGCCGAGATCACACAGAAAACCATTGCATTCAAATCAGCTATAAACAAAAAAAAGTACCTGAAGTTGTACCCCCTTTACTATAAATACATCTAAGAAAAACTAAACATAGCCATAGAACAAGGCGTAACATTGAAAAAATCCATCTTGTACAAAGAAATAAGTAAGTATTTCTATTAGTTATATTATTAAACTTTTTAGACATTACACTTGACATCATCTAGAGTCGTGCAAACACGTCATACCATATTTTGAATGGGAATTTTCCAGGAGACCACGACTGTTTTGAATGACTGCTATAATTGGAACGAACCAAATTTTTTAAGTGTGTGAAGTTAAATGACCAAACCAAAACAAAGATTGTAGCATATCAAATGCCTCCCGCAAACAGTTGGATACCTAGTTTTAATTATGTTATTTATATCTCATTCCATGCGTTTATGCGTAACAAGGATTGACCCGTTTATCTCGATAATACGTTGCCATGCGTCAATGCCCCTGCACGTTACAATTAGTTGGCTGTAACCGGATCTTATCACGCCAATTTTCAAACTAGACATAATAAAACTACTTGAGAATTCCATAAATAGGATCAATCGAGATGTAAGCAGAATTTCAAACACTCTGTTTTGAGACTTACTGACCGTGTTGACGCTAGCTTCTGTATACAATTACTGTATTGAAAATAACTATTGCCCTATATAGCGGTTTTTTTTTCAAAATGTTTGGCTTTTTAGTTACGGAGATGAGGGAATGCTCAATTTTCGTATATTTTCTTTAATATCTTTCAAACCACGCATTTTACAATAATAATAAAAAAACATTTGTTTTTCTCATAACGAGCTCTTTCATTTGATAAGTATGTCATGGGAAACATGACAAGTTTTTTTTTTAGTTTTCAGATTTAACCCTCAAAATCAGAATTCGTTTATTAAAGCTATACGTCCGTGTTTGGGTCACTGTCTGTATATGTTCCAAATTTCAACGTTTACCGTCTAAGTAGGCTCGTGTAGGCTGTGACAGACGGAGAGACAGACAGACAGACATGAGGGTACGTTTTTTCATCGGATGTTCGGAACTCTAAAACATCCATTATTGTTAACTAAGAAATTAGGATGGTTAATACAATTCTTGATATATCAAGGTTTTATTCTTTAAATAGATATACATAAAAACCAAGTGACACATAATAACGGTATTTTAAAGTTAAATATGGTAACAAAATAAAATCAATGTTTTAATTAATAACTGAGATTTAAAAGCGCCATTATTTTTAATTAATAAGCGTATATAATAAATTTTAACTGAATCTTATTTGTAATATAAACAATATTAAAATAAAAATAGCTTTTCTATATCATTAAATAACGCCAGCAGCACTCTGATATCATGATATTCTTATTTCGCTACAATTTCTATATATTTCTCCGAATATTATTCATAAAATTTCTCCTTTTTCTACACAGCGTTTGTTTTTGCATCTTATGAGCAGTGGCGTAACTATACCATCTGGGGCCCGTAGCAAATTCTTTTGATGGGGCCCTATCAGAAAAAAATCGTCACGTTGACCTATATTTTTGAGCTCGCGGCCTCTTGGGCCGGGGCCCTCTTGGGTCGGCATTTTGCCAGCCCTGCCACCCTATTGTTACGCCACTGTTTATGAGGTATCTATACCTACCAGGCGGGCCGGCGAACTAATATTGCTTGTCTCTAATTTTAGAGTATGACTAACACAATAACAAAGACTGCCACATTTCTTAACAAGGACAAGTAACCAGAATGGTTTAAATGGTCACATATTCTTTGTAAGTAAGAAGACAGAATGTTTCGTAAAGGCAGCATTTGTTAATTTAATTTTTCGTAACATTCTTGCCGTTCCAAAACTACCAATAAATTATTGTTACCAGTATCTTATCCTGATATGAATTTAATTAAATGCAAAGCTGACGTTATTCCTGTGACAAACAACATCACTTCCCCAAGGCACTTAAGAGGTGTGTGAACCTACTGTTTTTCATACAAAAGGTGATAACAATTTCCACCCCTTCAATTTTAACCGATGTTGACCAATTTTTGATAGGTTGTCAGTCAGAATATAATCTAAGTCTATACGTTTTGTTTTTTTCACTAAAATCAATAAATTCAGTTTTATTGTTGTTTTATTATTCTCATACAAAACTAATTTCGGCGATTATTTGACTTTGTTGATCTTTAATCAATATTCAAAAAACATACCTATAGACCTATATTTTGTTCTGCAGTGCCAACCTATCAAAAATTGGTCAAAATCGGTTAACATTTACGGGGTGGAAACTCATAGCTCTTGGTCTTACATTTGAAATACGTTTCTTCTGTTGATTTTTGTATTTTACCATCACAATAGAACACAATACAACCATTCATTTAGAGGGTTTAATGAGAAAAAGTCTTACAAAGTAGGCAACAGGCGGTCTCATCGTTAAGTAGCGATCCTTGACAATATAAGACATGTTTCACATACCAATTTTAATGGTAGGTAGTACAAACAAATTAAACAGATAAACATCCAAATACATATTATACATACATGATTTAATATTAAAATACACACAGGTACAGTCATAATGAGAAAAGCAACATTTAAAAAGTCGTTCACAATTACATTTGAAACCTAACTTACCTAATTAATTAATCATCACATATCCCATATAAATATTTCCTGTAACATACCCAAAGCCTGCGACTGCGCGTCGTTGCTGGCTGTCAAATCGACTGTCACATACTTGGCAGCCTCCAGTATCCGGAGGCAGGAGGTGTTCTCTGGAGCCAGTTTGTGGCATAGTTGAGTTAGGAAGGACTTGGCGCAGTCGAAGTGGAAAACTAGAGGGTCCAAGATGTCGGGTAGGTCGGACTGTTTTAATAGGCAGCACAAGTGGGCGAGGGTTACGCTCAGCTGTAAAAAAAACATTAGTTATTAATTGAGATGCTGACGAATATGGTAAGTATGGTTGTCAAAATGCAGCACTGCTTTCGATATTTTCAACTGTTTATTTTTTCAGTTCGCTCTTATTACTAAACTAAACTTAAAAGTCAAATTGTGACACGTGTGGAACCATTGAGGATGTGTATCATTTGTTACAAGAGTGTGCCCGAACCCGAACCGGGAGGGAGAGTTTGCTTGCGCAATTGGGTCTCGTTGATTCGAACATCGGTATTTTTCAATCGATTTTGGCAGAGCCTTTGTCTGATGCAGCGAAGGTGATATTTGGTTTTTTGCGCAAGTGAGCTCTATTACTTACCCCTTGCAATCGTTTTTGTTAATTTAGAGATTGACCTAACGGGGCTGACGTGTTCAGCAATGATCAAAGCCCCTAAATAAATAAAGATAAAAAAAAAAAAAAAAAAAAACTTAAAAGTAAAACGTAGTCAGTTTCTCGGATCGTTTTTTAGGGTTCCGTACCTCAAAAGGAAAAGACGGAACCCTTATAGGATCACTCGTGTGTCTGTCTGTCCGTCTGTCACAGCCAATTTGCTCCGAAACTACTGGACCGATTGAGTTGAAATTTGGTATACATATGTAAGTCGGTGACCGCAATACGGACGCGTAACGTAAATAAATGAATTGTATACACGGGGGCCACTTTTAGAGGTAAATTAGAAAATTATAAAAAAATATTATGCAATCTATATCGTGTGACACCTCAAATGAGAGGGCTTGTTGTGAGAATTCTAAATGTAATTTTTTTGGAATTTTAAGATTAATAGTTTGGAAGTTATTTAGGAAAAATTTACCATCCGCCTCCCCCCCCCGTTATTTACGAAACGAATGGGTCTACAATTTTTTTAAACTACCGAAAGTAGTTCTTTACCTATAGGTTAAAGGAAAACCTATAAGAAGTCTATGGTATTTAAAGTAGCATAGGAAATTTCAGATAATCATGTACGGAACGGAACCGGTTTTTTTGTATCTAGGTCTCTGTCTCTGTCCTTGTAGATTTAGAAGGGATCCGACGGGGCGTGCATGCGTGGTATACACAGGTCGTGGAGATAATATCATCAGCGCAGCTGCGGATGATGCCACCACTGCCCTGTATTACTTATCAAATAGGGCTATCAAAATAATTACGCTTTGATTTATCTTCAATAGTACTGCGGCGGATAGTTTATCTTCTAACGTCAGTAATACGTAGGAACGTAGCTACGATTATACGTAATGATGAAGTTTTCCATGACAAAGGTTTCATAGCTTAAATATGTGGAATAATTTAATACAATCTCTTTTTTTATTTTAACCTTTTCAACGCGACGCAATCAGTCGTCATTCATAACACGAATTTCAACCTTATCTCAGAGTACTCAGAAATATGTAGAACTCTTTTAACACCATATGGTCAGACGGATACATCCGTAATTTGAGCTCAAAAGGTTAAATGAATTCATAATACAATCCGACAATAATTACTTCGATATTACGCTGTTATTTAAATCGATACATGCCGTGATCGTGAAAACCACAAACAGGGACGTTTTTGCGTATATGGGTGTCCCCTTTGTTGGTTGGGCAACGGACTCTCGACCCAGAGCAATCTCAGGTCAATAGTTAAAGATCACGCAACTTTGCGAGTGCTTAAGCAGACCAGCGGCCTTAACATGCAAGACACAAGGATAAGTTAAACCGTCTTATCTCTAAGTGCGTCTCTCTCACACTAGTGCCGATGAAAGAGATAGTTATAGAAATAAACGGGTTTAACTGATCTTTCTGTCTTGCATGTTAGGGCCGCTGGGGTCGTATTATGAGCTCTTAATTCCAGGCAGTTTCCGCCGTAAACTGAACTGCCTGGAAAATTCGTGTTATGAGCGCGCTAAAGCCCGGCATCTTTAGCGCGCTCATATGATTTTTCCAGGCAGTTCAGTTTATGGCGGAAATTGCCTGGAATTAAGAGCTCGTAATACGACCCTGACCGCCCACAACCATCAGGCGGCTTTTATTACCACACTGTGCGGTAACGAGTTTAACAGTCTAGGTATGTATTTATGTATCAGGTGTCCCACTGTAGCTACTGAACTAATGGATCGATTTTTTTAAATGGGGTATCATATGATTCGTGCTGAACGTATCATTGAGCATTATATATGGGCAAAAATTTAAAATACGTCATATGGTTTTTAGGGTTCCGTACCTCAAAAGGAAAAAACGGAACCCTTATAGGATCATTCGTCTGTCTGTCTGTCTGTCCGTCTGTCACAGCCAATTTTCTCCGAATTTCGTATACAAATGTAAGTCGGTGACCGCAACACCGACGCGTAACGTAAATAAATGAATTTTAAACATGGGGCCAATTTTAGGAGGAAAATCAGAAAATTAAAAAAAAAGTTATGCAAACTATATCATGTGACATATCAAATGAAAGGGCTTTATCAGGATCTTAAATATATTTTTTTGGAATTTTAAGGTGGATAGTTTGTAAGTTATTTAGGAAAATAGGCGATAATCATGTACGGAACGGAACCCTCTCCACGCAAGTTTAACTCGTACTTGTCTGGTTTTTAGTTTGAATTTTCCATAATATTACTTAGGTATTCAGCTTTGCGTGTTTCTGGGTATAGCAAGTTTCCAGAGAACCGCCCTTTCAAAGGTTTGAACGCTTACAATATACAATCGGCATGGCACTCGCAGTATACATTACCTGTTCTATGAGATTATCCTTATGCTTGTACTCGGTGAAGTCGTCGACGTGGGCAGCATTTTCCATGGCAGCCATGATCCCTCGCCATACGAGGGGATAATGTTCCCCGTACTGTGTTCTAGACACCGGTGCCCTTAAGGCTACTGCCGCGTTAATGCGCACTTTCAGATTCTTGCACTCACTCGTCAGTGTACACAGATTTGGGAAAACTTGACTCTGGAATTGAAGTTAACGTTGAGTTCAAAATTGAGTTCTAAAATGATAACCAGATATAGTGATGCTAACACACGATTAGGATTACTCCAAGAACAACCCCAAACACATAACCCAAAGCGTAATTTTCAAGATTTTAACACTAAGTAATCCGCGATCTATAATTTTGAACCTTCAGTTTAGAAACAAAAAGATGTTATTTAATTTAAGTTTGCAAATCTTACAGGCCTACCACTAAAACAAGTGAATCGTCGTTCTTCCTAATGCATGTAAAGCCTAAACACTTTTTCATCACACTTGCTCGGAAAGGGTGTTATTATACGCAGGCGTAGAGAGCAGCTATAGCTGATTTAACTCCTCTATACGCGCCGCCGTTAGCGGGAGTTAGAAACCATACAAAATCCCTAACTCCCAATGGCAGTTATGGATTTTGTATGGTTTAGAACTCCCGCGGGCAGTTACGTATGCGCCAGGTCGGAAGGGGCGCGCGGGTGCCGCAGCCGGCGGAGCCGCCCCGCGCTGATCGCGACATACAGTTTGTTCTACCCACCTGATGGTAATTCACGGTGTACAATGGGAATAAAATATATATATATATATATATATATTGTTTTTATTGCATTTCCTCGCAAATGTGATGAAAAACATTGTGTGTATCACTCTCATCAGTTATCCCCTTCTTACGGCCCTAGATTGACAATGTACTATTAACACAAAATAATCCGTAACTAATAATTTTGAACCCTCAATAAAGGCACTTAAAGATGTAATTTCATTAAAGTTTGCAATGCATACCTGCCAGCCACTAAAACAAGTGAACAGATCGTCGTTCTTCATAGCGTTTCCCATCGCGTAACAAGCATTCCACCGCACCTTCATGTTGCTAACTTTGCAAGCGCAATCTAAAAGCTTCCCTATCGCCCCTTCACATAACGTTTTTATTTGCGGATTGCGCTGCAAATTGTTTTGCTTAATTAAACGTAGAATGTTGCCGAGGCCGCGCATAGCACTCATTTTTACCTTGAAAATAATCAATATAGTTGAGTATAGTTGCAATATAACTTTAAATAAGTTTACAATCTTTAATATTCAACTCATTAGCATCATTATCACCTCATTATTGATATTACAAATAAGATAGTCAGTGAACATATAATTGTTTTTTATTCTGGATTTGCTCAGTTCCGTGGTATTCTTCGGAAACCGGAAACTAAGTCCCTCTATCAAATTAAAAATACGAGCCACTGAGTAATTCAAGGTCATGCAACGGGTTCAGTCGCAGGATTAGATAATTACTATCTTTAATGTATGTCTAATGATTATCGATTCGATTCCATGAGCAGACTTAACCATTTTTAATGAAACGGCACGTGTTATTAATGCTAGTAAAAACACCTTATCGTTATCTGCGGCACACTGCATGCTGACCTCCAGCAAGCGCAACAGGAGACTATCGTCAATGTCGTCAATTTCCGGATCGTCCCTGTAAGAAAAATATGTTATGTATTTACGAGCAAATTTCAATCTTATTTTCTTACGCATAAGCTAATTTATAGCAAGTTAGGTACTCAAAAACTAGATCCATATCAATAAACTTGCCGAACGCAATAGTATCGTAACTATTTATCGTCCGTACAGTACGGACGGCAAACTTAGTTATTTATAGGGAAGATCAAAAGATCATTTATCTACAATAAGTATAGGTATATACAGTTAGGTGCATAAGTGGACCAAATGAGCTATCAGTTAAGATAATAACTATACATCAAAGTGGGTTTAACTTAAAACAAATTTGTATCTTTTCTGCAATATAGATACACACTTTCTAGAAATATCAATTATCGTTTATAAAAGTATGATTTTTAAGTGATAATTATAATAATTACTGAATATCCAATTTTTTTTATCAGTCGCTCATCACTTGTTTATTCTTTGTCTGATTATTTGATTTAAATAGTTTTAATAAATATATGTATATCTATATATCGAAATATGTTTACCAGTTTTTCTGAATTGCTTTAATAACATACTTATTTCAGAATACACCAACCTCTAAGACGACTTAAAACCGTTGCTTAGGTAATAGATACTCACAAATAAAGGTATTACAAAATAAATTACGATATTCTAGAAATAAATATAAGTACATCCTTGAATGTTTTTGAATACAGTGTAAAATTTATTAAATCGGATTTGTTTTGAGTTAAAAACCCACTTTGATGTAAGTAAAATTATCTCCAATAACCCCTACAATTGGTTCACATATGCACCTAACTCTATATGTATTCCACTACTGTTATTTTCTTTATGTATGTAAATATGTATTTAGTTATTTATGTACCTATGTATACTTGTGAGTGCTTGTATATTTAATAAATGTAAATTTTGCACCACCTGCCAAAGTTAAACAATTTTTGGTGTTCAATAAAGATAATCGTTATTTGTAGTAAACACAATCCTTACACATTCAACACAAGCGCGTCGCTAAGGTTTCCCAAGGCCCAAGCGGCTTTTGTCCGGACGACCAGCGAAGGTTCCGCCAGCGCACGCAAGATGTTTTCACCGCAATCACTCACAAAGCCTATATCCTGAAAAATAAAATCGTTAAAAATATGTACGTCATTGTCATGACATATCAATTGCGGCGCCAATCGAAATTGATAGAAGCATTCAAGCATCATCAACAGGTTAAGGCTACGTTTCTACCAGAGCCTGGTGTCATTATCGGATAAACGAAACTATTATTTTAGACTGTAAGAAGAAACACATAAGGTCTAAATTTAAATGTGTCGCATCGCTGATCAGCCGATGCGCACATTAGAGACACACACATGGCTGTGCGAGGAAGCTGAGCAGTGAGCGAGGAATAAAATAATAGTAAAAAAAAAATATTTTTAGAAACAAGCTTTTACTAAATGCTCTAAAATTACGAAAATAAATTTTAAATTAAATCAAACCCGTCAATATATACAATTTATATGATATAAAAGCTTGTCGCGGGATTTACCTGGAGCTAATCCTGAATGTCGATTCAGATCATGCTTACCATAAAAATGCATTGTCACCGGAACTGAACCAACGTAAAAATTCAGCTTGGTAGGATAAGAGGAAGTGGTTATAATTCAGCTTGCAAAATTTGACCCAAACATACATACATACATATGTACATACATACAAACATTGCAAGTTAAATAAAAGCTACGATTAAAGTACGATTGGTTGATTCTAAACAAATAAACATTCAACATTCTTGTTGCTGTTAATACTGTATCGTTGTTTGAATAGGGAACTTGCATTTTTTTTTTCCATCTGTTATTTGAAAGTACTGAGTAATAGAAACCAAACCGTGTACGCAAAACATTGTGTTGTTTATTTTTTGAGATACGAAGCTTTGAATTCATACTTCATACTCCTCGCAAAAACGGTCCTTACAAAAGTACATGAACTATGACGTCACAGCACACGTTAAGCATAGTATAAAGAATTCATAACTAAAAAAAACAATATTGATTATTCACTTTTTTTTGACAAATTGCTTAATTTAAAAAAGGCTTCGTTTACCACAGAGTGGAAGTCAAACAACTCAAAAAGGAAGACCGCGTTAGCGATGGCACGATGAGCTTGACTCATTTTTCAGGGACTGGCCGGAGACGGCTAAACATCGCGAGCACTGGAAGGAGATGGCGGAGGCCTTTGCCCAGCAGTGGGACACAACAGGCTCATAATAAAAAGATGCTTTTATTTACATTTTCTTTCATAATATATAATTTATACCTCATTTTGTTTTTCATGCATATTCCCTATGGTCATATTTCGTGACTAAAGTCTATCTATTTACACTGCTTGGTGGATTTTACTCGCATATTTGGTGGAAACGCAGCCTAAGAATAAATCAAAGCATCTTTAGTGATGTTGTTCTAGCCTTCAATTGTTCTAATTGGTTTGAAGGTGAATCAATGTTAATAATAAACAGTTATAAATCAAGCACGTCACACTGAACGACTAGGATAATATTTGGATCATTGAACAACACACACGGTCAGACGCCAAGACAAATACAAGTACCTATGTCTGTATATGTTTCACTAAGGAACATGTTAATTGTTAATTAAGTGATTCCGAGTAGCGCCATTATTTTAAGAACTGTTGCAATTTATTAGTATCTTGTGTAATTTAATTCGGATAACATACCTTGTATTTTATGCATCGGGTGTATGGGTAAGTGAGGTCTTAACCTTTTGGCCGCCGTTATCGACTATGCGTGAGACTATACAGGGTAAAAAAGACCTTCTTGACTTAAAGTTGAAATTCGTGTTACTTCTGAGACATGCTCGGCAGCCAAAAGGTTAAAAGGCGAGCGGCGTAGGTTACGATATGAGCCGAAGGTGAATATCGCAATGGAATACCCCACGAGCTTTTACAGGTCAAGTTATATACCGTTGCCACAACGTTGCAAATATTTCTTTTTTTACGACTACTTTTAAATAAAATACAAAAAAATAAGCACGTTTATTTATGAAAATGGTCGATTTTGAATAGGTGGGTTGGCATTGTTGACCGTATGTGCGATGGATGATATTTAAGTATTAAGGCGGGCATTACATTGTCTAATTTGCAGAGCTAGCTCAATTATCCAGATAAAAAACATATCAGTGCTTTCAAAACATTACTAAACACGTGAAACCTATTGTAAAACTTAATTTTTGTGTCTTATGCAAATAAAAAAGTCTAATTCTGATTTTGAATCCGGCATTACCTCTCTTAGCGTTCGGAACATGACGGTCATAGCGAGCGCCCGCACCGCCGCCGCCCGGACCGCGGCCTCCTCGTCGCTGCACGATCCCACCAGCAAAGTGCAGCATAGCACTTGTAAATGCCTCTGCAAAAGTTATGTTTCGATACGGATACGCAGGCAGGTGGAATATATCAACAAAATCGCAAGACCAGTTGAGAAAATGTTGGGCTTTTTCGCAAAAATGAAGGAGTTTTGAAAGATATGAAATGGTCCTGGAATTGACTTTTTTTCGAACATGTTACAATTACGTCAAAAAATACTCATAAACTAGGATTTGCTGTACTATGTGTATTTGACAAATACTTATATAGATAAATCCATGCATATTAAAATACTAAACATCTATGACGCGGATACAAACTTCTTACTCTTAACACAAAGTGCTGCGCTTTCAAGTCAGTCAGTAACACGCATCCTTCGGTTAATTTGAGCGGGCGAGCTAAGCTCTTTGTATAAGAAATCGTCATAATATCATAGGTACTATACTCTATTCGCTTACGTAGTTTACTAAATATAAACAAACTAACCCACGTGACCACGTCAGCTAATCCAGCCAATCCAGTCATAAGATCCATGCTATGTCTTGATTGGCTGGTGTGGTGAGTCACGTAGGTTAGTTTGTTTACATTTATTTAACTATCTAAACGAACAGAGTATATTATAGAGATGCAACGGATATCCGGTATCCGGCCTATACCGGATACCGTATAGTAAAAACATGGATCAGAAATAGGATATAAAACAAATAAAAACCCATCACAAATAAACGAAATCACCGTCAGTTATTAAATAAAAACTTGGTTACTATTTATTTAAATATCAAACATCACGTAACATCACATCGTGCACGTTCGAATATTCCCAACTGGCGTAAAGGGGCTCGTAAACAGGCTACATATTCGGAAATTTATTGCTGCAATTCGGGCTATCCTAAAAACTTTACAGTTCAAATTTTTGTCCCCATTAGTAATGAAATATGTAATCTTTTTGGGGATAGCCCGAGTTGCAGCAATAAATTGCCCAAAAAATAGCCGCTTAATAAAGCGCGTATAAAACCACAAAAGGACCTTCCGCGCACATAAAATTCGTAACAAGCTGAAACTTGCTGACCGCGCGAAGGCCGCGCAAGCTAACACGACTTTGGACAGCTCGTGTGCAGCCGGATATCCGGCTATCTGGCTATCTGGCCAAACGCCATACCCGATATCTGGTAACCGCAGCCCGTCCAAATTCCTTAACCTTTTCAACGCCTTACATCAAATGCAAATGCGTCAATCACACGCCAAGCGCGTTTCAAAAGCTATGCAAAAATCAACTTAATTAATAGGAAAGAAGGTCACTTTTGAATTGTACCTCCGACAACTATAAGCGTCGGTGGCGTGGTAGGCACGACAGCTCATGACGCTTTTTGGCGTCCTTGTGTATGAAAAGGTTAATGCATTAAGCTACAAACAAATTAACTAAATATATTTTTGATCTCATTAATTAACTGTAATTAATTAATTATATCTCGATATAGTCTTGCCATAGTATAAAGAGGGGGCAGTAAGTTATCTTCATACAAACGCACCGCGCGCGGCTTGTATGTGTGCGCCAAAGTATCTATGCGTCGCCGCACGCACACTTAAACAAAATCTAGACCCGTTTCCCCTTACTGAACGGGTCGAGATTTTGTTTAAGTGTGCGTGCGGCGACGCATAGATACTTTGGCGCACACATACAAGCCGCGTGCGGTGCGTTTGTATGAAGATAACTTACTTCCCCCCCTCTTCTCTTTATACTATGGTCTTGCTATAGGTAACATACCGGTAGTTCTTTGAAAGACCGCTCGCCGATATTCGCAATGCAATCGCATACCACCGCCTTGCATTGCGGGTTGTCGTGACATTGCAGCACCGTCGACAAAGGCGTTAGCAGCTTCTGCCACATGTAGACGCACTGGTTCAATGGCGGGGATTCATTTGTTAGTTCTGAAATAAGGAAAACTTCAGAGATTTCAATGCCGTTAGGTAGTGTAAGTTTAAGTCATAAAAAAATTCTCAAGCGCGTCTGCGTTAAAAATTCGCGCGAATATATACGCAAACGCATTCCAGACGGTTGTTATGATGAAAACTTACACTAAGGGTACAGTTTAATTTAAGGGCATAATAATATCTGGTTCTTCGATCATTCCATTATGGCATTCATAAGACTGCCTCTTAATAATGTAAATCAGTATTATTTTGAAACTGCGTGACAAAAAGTATAAACTTAATAAATTTTTCGTATTTAATTCTTTATTTAGTCATTTATCTATATTTAAGTAGCAATTCTAAGTTCAAAAAACCTATAAACGTAAAATATTCAAATCACCATACAAAGTAGGTATTAGATTAAGTAACGCTATTTAAACTCCGATAAAAATAAAATATTTTTTGATATTTGTTTTTAATGTCCAAGTGGCACTTTAATAACTTATTTTAAATCTAGCAACCTTGCTATGAGCTTGCTTACGGTGAGGTTCCGGTGGCTGGAAGTCATTCAACAGAGAGCCCAGTAACTACTGACAGAATTTTGATGACATCAGACACGGTTTTTTAAGTCTGAAAGGGGATAATGAATCCCCAAAAATGTATGTTTAACAAAAGGACATGGGAAAAAGAGGACTCACGTGAAGCAGCCGGCGAGAGCTAGTTTAAGGGCGTTCGCCCACGGTGACTTTTTGCTGCAATGCAGTTGCGATACAGTCGTAAAGCGATGCCGTCGCTGGCCGTGTACCATAGCCCACGCAGCCACGATTCTAGATCGTAACTATTGCGATTTAGTCGTGATGCAGCATCGAAACAGACGCCCGCGGCCCGCCTTCGTCATTCCCTCCCCGATGTCATCCGATATAGTCGCGTGTTTGAATCAATACAGGAGCGATGCTGAATCGAAACAGCGCAGCTGTATCGCTCGTTGCAAATGCGAAAAGCGGCCACATGTCGTAATGCAGTCGCGCGTTCACGAAACATTCTACAACAAGTCGTCCTGGGCGAACGCCCTAAAGAAATTTTTGCTTTACCTAGTTTTTGGGTGGCGTCGCCTATAATGCTTATGGTTTTAGCAGCTTGCAGAGTGACATCCTGGTGCTCGTGTTGCAGCATTTCGAAAAGCACGTCCGCCAGCAGTGTGAGATGCCACTGAAGCAAGTCGAGCAGGTGGTGGAAGGCTATTGCTGATAACACTTGGAGAGATTCCAGTATTACCGGAATTGCTGACGGTTTGCACTTCTATAATAATAAAAAAATACTTTGTGAGATAGGTAGGTATTTTAATCCAAAGGATGCTTTTTAGAAAATAATTACCAATATTTCATTGTTTTTAAGAATCCAGCCCATGTTTTTAAAGCAGATATCTAAAATCCAACTCTTAAAGTAATGAGAATCGTCACTGGTTTTGTCTTGACATTTATCAACTGCAGTAAACATTTCATCATCTGAATATCCCTCCTCAAAGTCATCGCATTCTTCATTGATAGTTTCCTTTTTCTGAACTTGATTGCTAGGTTTAGCAGAGACTGTATCTTTTTCAATAGCTTTCAATATTTCATCAACTTTAGGATCTACAGAGAGAACGCAGCCCATTGTAATAAGTGCTCCAACTTGTAAAGTAACATCTGAAAGTTGACCGAAGTATGTATAATTACTATCTTCTTAAAAATACCTATTCCATACTTTGTCATCAAAATCTTAACCCACTTACCCTTATGTACTAAAAACTTTCTTGATGATCTGACAAGTTCGCTTATAAGACCTTCTTTCATTTTAAAATATGGCGTCGCTTGCACGAGTGCCGCACAGCACTTGAGAGAGACCAAAATGACAGCGTGACTTCGCTCGCTGTCTAAAATACCGGTTAATACTTTGTGCATACAAGTGATAATATAACCAAGGGATATAGAAAATGGTATGAACGAAGCGTTGTCTTTTTTGCTGAAAAATATAATTGTTTTGACAAGCTATTATAGTTTGATTACTGTAAAGAGCAAATTTGGTCGATAATAGACATACCTAAAATCATAATGAGCTATAACCCTATACACATTCGAACTGTTGCTTTAATCAGACTGGAACATAATAGATTACTAACCTGACTTCAGCTTGAGACAGATACATCCTTGATCCAGAGAGCAACGCTAACATAGCACTTAGCACACTGGCCCTGTTATTAGATGTTGGATCAGTCACAGCGCAGTAGGCTAATGTCTTCTTGGCAGCCTCAGTCGCAAGCCAATGGTCCACATCAGGGGCATCAGGCAGAAGTGCCCACCAGTACCCAAACATATCTCGCTTTTCAGTTACCTGAAAGTGAATGTATCTACAGTTTAATTTACGTAGCTATTCAACGGCATGAAACTGAAAATAATTTTGCATATCTTAAAGTCTGCAACAGAACCCAGAAGTGAATCTGATCCTTCAATATTATCAGACTCGATCTTATGAGAATAAATACTCTAAAAAGAGCTAAGACTGGGACGTCATTAGGACTGGACGATAAAAACTGCTAAGCAATATACTAAATATCTTGATCTTATACCTAAGAACTAGCTCACCTTTATCAAAACAAGTAGAAGATTCGAAGCACTCTGTCTCACTCTAGATTTCAAAGCAAATAATTTAGCTTCTCTGCTGCTCTCCACATCGGAAGCATCAGAGTCACTGGTAAGCACCCAGCAATGTTTTGCTTTTTGAGATTCAAAATACTTCTCACTGGCTGGTTTGTAGCTTGAATTATTGTCAAAATTTTCTACTTCCTTCATTAAACTTTTATCTGACACTGGTATTTCCTTTTTCAAAGTGTCAATAGCATTGTTCCTTTGCTTTCTTAATTTTTGTTTCTAAAATTAAGAAAATGTTGTTTTTTATCCTTTTGAGTTGAGCGCCAATGATGTATTATTACAAGGGCTTACAGTGTAAAATAGACCAAATGACGTATTATTATACGGGCTTACAGTGTAAAATAGACCAAACGACGTATTATTATAAGGGCTTACAGTGTGAAATAGACCTAACTAAATCTGACGTAAGGTCGAAATTCGTGTCACTTCCTCATCGTGCCTGGCGTGTGTGAAAAGGTTCAATACTTAAGTAAGCAGTAGCTACATTTCAACGCACTTTTTTAAAATTCGTAATGGACTTTTGCTTGATCACAGTCTCATCTAATGGTAAGTAATGATGCGGCCGAAGGTGGAACGCGATTGACCAGGAAATGCTTATTTACTCTCTTCTTGAAAGTGCCCAGATAATAACTATCTGGAAAAACCGACGCAAGAATGGAGTCCTTGGATGTAAGAGCGATTTGCTTCATCTTTCCTGGTAGGAAAGATGAAGTAAATCGTGTCGTACGACAAGGTAAAAAGTCAATCCTATAGAGATGGACTCCAAGCATCTGATGGTCCTATGATAAAATGTACAAGGGAGTAGCAACTCATGCAACCCAACGGCTCACTCTACAAAATATATCTTATATAACATAAAAAAACAGACTTCAAAAACCCTTTGAAAATTAAGAAATAATGATTGGCCTTTGTAAAATAATTACCTAGAAACGTCGGATATATTTTTGATTAAGTGATACGTTAAATACATCTAAATCGGTGTCAAGTAAATTACCTAATTTACTTGCCACCGACTTCGATATAGTCAATCAGCAATTTAATATGAGATATGTAAGCCACGGAGTTCTATTTAGTGAGTAACCGGGACAGATTTCGGAAAGTGGGCGCTAGGTCAAATGAGCTCTTTTTGGCGGAAAATAAGCACGCCTGTGTTTTAGAGGAATTAAACTTGACTCAATTGTCATCGCTCCAATCAGACTTAGCATGAAGAGTGAAATCTGCTTGTTCTACTATGGCCTCACGCTTGGACTGCGTAAGAGTCCATTGATATCTCTCCAAAACGGTGCCGTCATATGTGTACTCAGAGAAAGCAGCAAGAAGAGCGTTGTGGAGAGTACAAATCCCTGAGGTACCATGTCATTATTATACTTCTGTAATAACTTAATAAAATCTTACCTTACCACCTTTTGCATTCCGACTGAGAATCTTAGTATTAGGTATAGCTGCAATAGTCTGTTGTGCCGGCATTATCTTTTCTGGCTTTGCACCCTGGACTAGAAGTCCATAGACCAGGAAATAACGACAAACCCCCATCAGATCAGGCAAGGGAGCAGTAATAGTTTGCTCATTAAAATAGATTTGTGAAAGGATCCTTAATGCTGTTATTATAACCTAGAAAAAATATTGCATAGGTAAGTGTTGCAAAAAAATTACAAATAAGAAATAATATTCCTACAGGCAACCCTTAAAGTGTAATTAGGTTTTGGTAAAAAAATTAAAACGGGACGAGTGCAACTCGCGTGGAGAGGGTTCTGTTCTGTACAAGACTATCTGAAATTTCCTATGTTAATTTAAATACCATAGACTTCTTATAGGTTTTCCTGTAATCTATAGGTAAGGAGTTATTTTCAGAAGTTTAGGCCCTGTAGTTTCGGAGATAACGGGGGAATGGAAATTTTCGCATATTTTCCTTAATAACTTCCAAACTATTAATCTTAAAAAACTAAAAAAAATATATTTAAGATTCTCACAACAACCCCTTTCATTTGATATGTCACACGATATAGTTTGCAAAACGCTTTGTTTTAATTTCTAAATTATCCAAAAAAAGTGGCCCCCATGTTTAAAATTCATTTATTTACATTTCGGTCACCAACTTACATATGTATATCAAATTTCAACTCAATCGGTCCACTCGTTTTGGAGCAAATTGGTTGTGACAGACGGACAGACAGACAGACAGACAGACAGACAGACAGACAGACAGACAGGTACATAAGGGCCACTTTTTTGGGATAAATTAGAAAAAAAAGAGTTTTGCAAAGTATATCATGTGACATATCAAATGAAAGGGGTTGTTGTGAGTGATGCTATAACGGTTCAGTTTTTTCCTTTTGAGGTACGGAACCCCAAAAAAACCGGTTTTATGACAAACTTTATTAGCTGGTGTAATTCAATATGGCATTGTCATATGATTTACATAAGTGCACCAAATTTCAGTTTGACTGTGTTGGTTCAAAATGTACTCCCCAGATTTGACCCAAATATACTAACTAACAAGTAGTGAAACTGAATAAAAGTTTGTAATTATAATATAACTTACTTTACAATACTGATATTCATCTTGGGCTTTAATGGTAATTTTTAACAAAAAGCTAACAACCAATTGTGAAACCTGTTGCTTCAACTCAGGTGTTAAAATTGTTTGATCAGTTTTGGTGTCTTCCGGAACGGCTGTCACTGAACAAATACATTTCAGGGCACTCAGGCTTACGTGTAACTGGTTGTGAGTGCTTGCAAGGTTACATTTATTTGTGTCAACATAAGTATTAAGGACTCCTTGGCTGCCCATCAATTCTTCTGCAAACTAAATAAACATTAAGTAATTTATATTTCATTTTAAATTATAATGCCACAAATGCCCAGCTAAAGCCAAGTTGCAAATAAATATTTTTTTTTATAGTAAATAGCATCCTGGCTGCTTCAGCGAGTATAAATGTTGTTAGTTGTGGCGTTTATAAAAGATTTCCAAGCTTTACAACTCCATAAACGATGCGACGCGGTTAGCCTAGTTGGTAGTGACCCTGCCTCCGAAGCTAGCGTCCCGGGTTCGATCCCCGGTAAGGGCAAATATTTGTGTGATAAGCACGAATGTTTGTTCCTGAGTCTTGGATGTTTCCTATGTATTTAAATATTTATTTCTCTATATAAGTATGTATATTGTCGTCTAGTACCCATAACACAAGCCTTTAGAGCTTACTTTGGGACTAGATCGATTTGTGTAAAGATTGTCCCCTGATTTATTTATTATTATTATAAAAGATTATTTTTACAAACCCTTTGACCACCTTGAGGATTATTTTGAATGATGCACTGCATGCTATAAATAATATCGGGTATCATCATATCAGAGCACATTTTCAAACACTGAATATGCCAGAAGACTACTTTTTGTAAGTAATCAGAATCAAATATTAAGTTTTGTTTCATCAAAATACTATGTATTAAGTGTGATGTTTTTGCAGCAAGAACATCATCCGTGGGTTTTATATTTAAACACAGTGCAGTTATAATTGTCGCAGCGTCCTAAAATAAAAACATATCTTTAGGCTCTTCTATAATTACATGGTAAATTAGAATTCAAATGGCAATGTAGTACTTACTTGCTTTCTGACAAATAACTCAGACTTATAAGGTTTTGCATTAAGCTCGTCTATAAGAAGGTTAACCCGGTCTCTATCATATGCTTTTACGTAAAGAAGATTACATAGTTCAGCAGTAATAACAGAAAAATTACGAGGTAAGTTCGTGCCCATGTTTAAATACTGAATTAACTAATTTTAATACGTTGAAAGCTTAATATACGAATTGAGTTCTAACTATTTTAAACTATTTAGTCATATATCCCTGTGGTTTTCTTGGTTTTTAAGTTCTTAAAGTTTCTAATAAATAAACTTAACTCAGGTTGAGTCACAACCCAATTACATTTTTCTTTCATTCATGTCAATGTCACAACCACAACCAACCACTTCTTTTTTTTTTGGATTTTTTGGCCTAAGATCCAATCACCAACATCTGCCAGGGTTGTCAACTCTGAAAAGGGATTTACCCCTAAAATTAAGTCAAAAAAATCAAGGCCTTCCTTCGCTCAAGGGGGCTAGCACGACATGCCCGCGAGTCGTTTGTCGCTCAGTGCGTCTCTGTCAAACTAGTCAAGTATGTAAGGGATGCACTGAGCGACAAACGACTCGCGGGCAGATCGTGCTAGACGTGCAGATCCGCTTTTGCAAGAAATTCTCCAGCGATTTCACACCCACATACTAGTAATGTTTGTAAACATTGTGACATAAATGACTCCCGAGGTCAAAGGTCTTATAAAGGATGTCTGGCTTCTTACACTCAAAAAACAGAAAACACTCTTTGATTACGTCGTTCAGGCATTGTTTTATTTTTATTTTAAACTTTATTTATTTTTTTATGTCTTCAATTTAATACTTAAATAAATAAAGTATACAATTGTAAATTGCACTCACAAATCCTGAGATACAGGCTCAGCCTATTTCGGATCTAATGGAAACAGCTTGTAATGTACAATTTTTCTTACGTTAATAAACATTATTATTATTACTATTATTATTTAAAAAAAAAACCTAAAAACCTCTTAATCACTAATTGCTTTTTTATAGGCTCTGCTTATCACAGACACATAATCCATAACCATAATATCATAACCCTTGTCAGTGTATATGGATGGCAAGTATATAAAAAGGACGGATTTCAATGCAAACGGACGAAAGTTGCAACTATTGTTGGAGTTTTTCAAGCTAGCCATCAATTTTACACTGATTTTTAAAAAGTTTTTCAATGTAATTCACCGTAATTTTCGGGGTAAGAACCCTAAGTTGGTAAGCCTGACCACCACCGTACCGTAGCTTTTTATTTAAGACTTTGGGTAAGTTCCACTTAACTCCCAACACGATTGTAACACCCGTAACGATTCTAAAGTCCTTATACTCACAACCCGCACAACTGCACGTTTAAATACCATGCCGCCATATTTATTGTAAGCATACAGCGCTCGAGATGTGCGTTCCACTTATAGCTTTCGCCTACAACGCCCGCAGCCATATTACGTTAGTGGAACGGCAATTTCAGCGGTCGCTGTCAAGAACGCTGCGGACGTTAAGTGGAACGTACCCTTTGAAAAAGGGCGGGAAACTTCGTAAGAAGCGGTCGGAAAAAGGGCGGGAAACTTCGTACGAAGCGGTCGCGGTTTTTTGTTGAAAATTTTAAACTTAAATTAAATTGAAAGGATTGGTGTAATATAGTAGATTAAGTTGTATATATAGTAGTTTTAGCTGTATATTTTTACATTAAGTGTGTAATAATATATTTGCTGTATTAATTGGTGATAGTATGTTGGAGATAGTATTGATGCGACTACTCTTAATCGCAAACGCGCGGCTCCCCGCAGTGCCAATATATTCGTATCAAGCCAAAACTTGGTTAATGAAAAATATTTATAAAGCTTTTATTCCAACATTTAATGTAACGCGCATGGGGGTTATTAAGGGAGTCCCCACAGACTGGTCAGATGATGAAGTCTTTCTTGGCTAATATCAATGTACCGATCGCATGCGGGCCAATAATTAAAATGAGAAGACTAAAAAGAAAAGTTTTTATTAACAATACAACTCAATTTGAAAATACAGACACTATTGTAACTTTTGATGGACAGGTATTACCTACACGTGTGTTTATTTGTTACAATGAAAGCGATAGCGATAACGATTCTTTTATAATATTTCCTATCGCTATCGCTATAGCGATAGAATTATCGCGATAAAACTTCATCTTCGGCCTACGGCGAATTTGCATGGCCACACTGCTATAAAGAGCAAGGCCGCAGAGTTTATCGCGGAAAAATGAACGAAGCTGTCGCCCTGTATTTTATGGCGCTCAACAATGATTTTGTGACTTTGTGCAAAATAAAAAATAGAAAAAAGTGATGGTTGAGCCGACTTAAGTGTGGCCGCGCAAGCCAAGTTCAATCGAATCGTTCAAGCGATAAAACCCTGTGATATGTGCAAATTTACCGACAGCGGGGCGAAGGGTCTACGGCTTCAGGCGAAGTGCCGACGTATTCGCGAATATTCGGCTATATACATCGCTATAATGCGAATATTCGCGTTATCGCGATGTGTGTAGCCGTAGCATAAATATTCACGAAAAAGTGAAAAAAATTATAAAAATTAACAAATAAAAAAAACCGACTTCAAAAACCAGTGAGAAATAATAACTGGCTTTCGAGTCGATTACCTAGAAACATCAGATATATGTATATTGTAGTTTAAGTGATAAATTAAGTATATCGAAGTCGGTGGCAAGTATATTAAATATTCATCTCTCATACTGTGTTCATATACACAGACACTGATTTCGATTACAATATAATTTATATCCTGACGTTCTGCGTTTGACGTTTCGTTCGTCTAGGTAATTGACTTACGAAAGCAAATTATTATTTCTTACTTTTCAAAGGGATTTTGAAGTACTTAGGTTTTTTTTTGTACGATGTCGATTCAGTTTTTCAAAATGTCGGTGATATGGGGGTTTTAGCGATTACAAAGTTATTTGCGGTGTTGGTTAACTGACCGCGACCTATGTCGATGTATGGGGATAACAGTGTTCCAACGGCAAAGTTAAGTTGCCACGGAGCCACTAGTAGGTAGTAAACTTTTTCGGGACTCATGTATTTTTTCAGCTATAAGACGACGTAATTAATTGAATGATTAGAAACATAACAAAAGCCATATGCATATTCTTTAATATTAATTGATTGCTATGTAAGACACCACAAGGTCCCTAAATAAAAATAAATTACCTATACGCAAAGTAGCCTAGTGTATTTTTTAAATTTGCTTAATTTGTGATTTTTTTTAGATACTTACACCTTTATAAGGATGTATACTTACGTATACATAAAAATGCAGATTTACACATTATTTGACATTTTATTGTTTATGAAACTAAATATGACCATGGTTGTTCCAAGGTTGGATATAAAAAATGTCAGATATCCAACCTTGGCACAGCCATGGTGATATTTCATTTCATAAACAATAAAATGTCAATTACTAAATATAATGTTTTCGATAAATCTATATTAACAAATATATAATGTCTACTTTGTTTAATTTGAGAGTACCGCTGAAGGAAAAAGAAATCTCACATCACCCTTGGGAAAGTACCATACAAGATGTGTATTCTAACAAAATAAAGACTGCGCATAACTCTGCAAACAATCCTCGTTATCCAGAGAAGAAGGACAAGCCACTTAATAAAGATCATGTAAAATTTACTATAATTGGCAATAGGGTTACCGAGGAATTTCTTTACTGCGTGAATTTGGTCAGGGGATTGCATACGTATAGAAAGAAGCATTTTGATACTCCGATCATAAGAGGTAAATACATTCAAATATGATAAATAAATTTGTCGGGCAACTAAAGATTCATACATGGTCGCCCTTCGCCTGTGGCTCATTTAGTAATTTAGCTACCCACTTATATTATTAGGTAAGGTTATATTAGTATTTTTTGCCGCTCGATTAAATACTACCCTTGAAATATACCTATAGTAAGGAACTGCTCAAAGCAATTTTCGCGATGCTTACTTTTGAGGTGTCATAACGCGCATGTCAAAATTGACAACCATGGTCCTTGATACCTATTTAAGTGACACTATTAGGTATATAGTCAAATTAACATGCCCTCCTGCATCTTCAAAAGCTGCAAAATCCATTTTTCAAAAGTAAAATAAAAGGGATGGGATTTCTTATCACCGGTGAGCAATCAATATTATTTTGATTTGTGTGCCTATTCATTTCACATTAATTTCGCCCATTTTGTTTTTAAATGTTACCAAGCAAATATTGCAGACCACATAGTTCTAATGCTATGGAAATATGTTCTCTTTTTGCTTGATTCTTGCGTGTCTCGTACTTGGTTCCTGCGTTTTGTTATACCTACTTAAATGGTCGATATAAATGTACCCCATTACAAGGTCTAGTACAATTCCGCAACCTATGAAACCACACCCTCCACAATGATATGATAGCGGGTGAATCGAGCAATATTAGACCTTTGTTTGTATGTTGTAAGAACTAAGACATCAGCAATAGGGCGTTGGTAAGCCATGACGTTGGTAAGCCATGGCGCTGGCGTTTGACAACCTACTATGAGACTTTATTTTCTTTATCTCTGTGCTCTTTAAAAAAACAGAATGGGATTTGGATTTCTATTCCAGTTGGGTCCCATTCAAAGGCACTAGAAAAGATTATAACTAAATTAACAAATATAGCTTTGAAATTAATATTTTAAAATCCGATTTTTGTAATGTAGTTAACCATGGTACTGTAGGTATACTTTGTCACTCTAAAAGAGTGACTCTATCATGATTCTGAAAGGGATAAGCTCTACTTTCTGTTAGCAGCCGTGTTGGTTGGTTTGGTAACTACTTACTCTTTTTAACCCATCAATGCATGGCTTTTTTATTTGCGTACTGTTTATGTACTCTTTTTTATGAAATCTTTATGAACTACACTATTACAATGACCTCAGGGTTGCTTTGATATAAAACAGATATCAATACCTGTACCATTACCATGAGTTGCCCAAACCGTACTCGCAAGCGTAAACTATCGAAAATACTGCTTGTTGCCGATACAAGTAAAAGGGACCGAGCGATAGTTTACGTCAACTAACGGATGAAGACACTGAGCGGAACAAAATGCATGGTATTTCTTTTCAGGTGTAACGAGCATAGAATGGCCCATAGTATGGAATGATTTGAAATTACAATACGGTGGATTGGCGTACTGTCTGACGTCTCAAGTTGCTGTGTTTATAAACGATAAAATACTTGGCGGAGAAAAGGAACTCAAAGAGTTTATTGACGCAAAATACATTTACTATCTATCTCTAGATTACTGTAAAGAGAGTGTCAATGAATTTGCTAAGTTTGTTAAAGGTTCCGGCGTAAGTTATAGTTAGTTTGTAAACTAATTGAAGCTAAAGTAACCGCGTAGTATTCGTAATAGTGCAGTAGGACTGTTGTTAAACTTTTAAAATCAAATGTAAATACCTATGATATATATTATTACAGAGACCCTGCGCCTACTTGCACATATCTATAGATGATAGTCATATTGGAACACTGATATTTATGGTAAGAGCAAAACAAGAAGTAAATCATTAGTTTAGACTTCCGAGCCCTGTTCAATTGTAACTTGCTACATTTATTGGCTTGGTTGAACAGTAGCGCGATGGCTACTACGCTCACACCAATGCAATACAACATAATGACGTCACGCCGCACTCCTGCCGCACCAACATCACGCCACTGTGTGACCGAGCCTCTAGCTTTATAAAACAGGGCCTATGACGTCAAGCAAAGGGTAACTCTTCGCCTCTTTTCATTTGGATCTGCGCAAAAATCCACCTATTATATTATTTCACACCAACTCAATTATTTTACAGCTATATGATGATATTACGCCTTACACCTGTGATAATTTCCTTCGTCTTTGTAAAGAGACAAAAGGTGGCTACAGTGGCACACCAATACACCGAATTGTGAAAGATAGTTGGATACAATGCGGAGGATTCGCTCTGAAAGAAAAGGACTTTTTCTGTGAGAACTTCATTGTGCCGACAGACAGGCGCGGTGTGCTCTGTATGGCTAATTCCGGCAGGTTCATTACATTTAGTCACGTTCAACAAAGTCGTATTCGTCTTGAGAAAATTTCTCTTTAAACATAATACCAATGTTCCAGGCACGTAGAGTGTTCAACGCAATTCTTTATTATACTCCAACCGTCTGCGTGGATGGCATATAAATATGTAGCATTTGGTCAGCTCATAGACGGAGAATCCACTTTGCAGAAAATCGAAAGCGTTGAAACTTGGTACCAATCGCCTGTATCCAATATTATTATTTATAAAGCCGGCATCTTGAATTTAGATTGTCAAGATATAATGATAAACAGAGGGGCTAAAGAATACGTTGAAGGTCATATTGAAGATTTGTTTGCTATTGGGGAGATATTTCTCCAGGTATGTGGACCTTCGTGTGTGATCCTTTTAAGACGGACCTTCTAATTAATCACAATCCTTTTATCCTGTTGTTAGGAACTGATGATTAAAGTATACTTAGAAATAGAAATACGAGAAATTGGTCGTCTTAGAATGAAGGGTGAAGGAGCTGAAATTGACGAAGAAGAAATACCGCATTTAAAAGCGTCTGATCTCCATGCTACTGAAAGGTACAGACAGACCCGAAAAGAACAAAATTTCAATCCCGTAAATTTGCTAACATTATTGCAACCATGCTATTTTGTTTTTAGGTTTATGCGTAAAAAAGCATCGGAAGCACAGAAACTGATAGAGAAAAGTTCAATTGACCAAAAGTCACCGAAAGCGAAAGACATTAAGACCGCTAAAGATGACGCAAAGCCATCTCAAATTGACTCACGACTATCAAAAACTAGCACTATGAAGTCCCCACGAAACCAAGAGCAGACGCAGTTGGAGATTCCGAAATCGACTAGAAGCGATGAAAACAACGAGTTTGACGTATCAGTGTATGAGTACGAGCCCGAGGAGTATTCCTACAAGCACGTGTCGTTGCCGACAAGCATCGTCGTCAAGCCCGAGAATCCGTATTACATACCGCTCACCGACATTCCGTATCCTGGTGAAGTTGACTCCACATATGATCTGAAAAAGTGAGTTCCCAACTGTAATGAAAATTATTTCCATCACATAAGTGGAAGGTATTAATTTTAAAATTAAACTTTACTTACCTGTCGTTTCAAATATTCTGACGTTACTCAAAAGCGTGACGAGCTGCTATAGGAAGTTCCAATCAATACCTGGCCACCCCCCAGTCAAGTGCGTAGCAATATTTTTTGGGGCAGACAAAAAAAGTCGGTGCAGTACTACTTAAGTGATCTGTTTAAATTCTGGAGTGGGCCAAGAAGGGTTCTGGCGTGGGCCAGGCCACTTTGTAACAATATATATAAAAGAAGAAGGAATCTGATAGTATTTATATAATTAAATTGAATTTCCTAGATCCAGGACAATTGAGAATACTTCGTAGATTAACCTTTTGAACGCCACGGCTGAGTGGGAGAAAGCACGCTTCGGACGCCGAGTGACGGCTGTAGCCGACAAAATGTATGGAAACGGTATATCGTGGCGTCAGGAGAACGATAATCTGCTGCCGGCTACAGCCGACTGTGACGTTCTTAAGGTTAACGGTCCGTAACTGAGGGACATCTGTAAAATGTCGCCAGTTATTGGAATATTACCCTATCTAGTTCCAAAATGTATACATTTTTTACTATTTAAGTCATGTTGAAGTTATTTTGATTGTCTCCAGGGCCAGTAGTACAATAACAAAGCAAAACTTACATACGTACCTTAAGAAAAATATAAAGTTATGATGATTTTTCAGATTCCTAAGGGGCGATTACTGCCTCGAAAGTGACCTAGAAGTAACAGAATATCAGAAAAAGGCGTGTGTACATAAAACCATAGCTTACGCGTCAGAATTGTTCCGTTTGTCGCTGGACTCCATCGGCTCATCAGGTGAATAACTCAACCTTGGAGTCCTATCTGTTGGTATATACCTATATGTATAAATCCTACTTCCTCCTAATCGACCCGAGCGAGCGAAACGTTCTGCCGCAGTTTTATAATTAAGACAAATGACTTACAATATTTTGTTTGTGTCACTTTGTATATTTAGGTGGCGATACGGACACGTCCGTTGAAAATTTACCGGCGGTTAAAGGTTTAAAGAAAACCGTAAAGTATACAGGAAAAGTGGGTAGGAACAAAATGACTGTTGATTTTACTATCAACCTCTACTAAAAACAAAAAAGATAACACGTAGCTTCCACGCAATCGGTCGACGAATACGTATGAATAACCATTTATCGTGACTTAGGTATACTTAGCATAAAATTTTCATAAATAGCTAAGAATAGGTTTCTTTTATCGACTTCTTTTTTCTTCTTATTACTCTTCATTCAGCCCTTGTGAAGACTGTAGATATTACTGTCAACCCGCTTCTTATATTAGTAAACTAAAATGAACTATTTTCCAACTATGAGAGATGTGCATAAATAGGAAGTGTATCTTTTAACTTTATTTGGTCAATGATGTCATTTTACATTACATGCATAAATAATAGTTACCTAAACAATCTCAGCCGTATGTAATGGTTTCAATTTATCGATAGGTAGATATATACATCAATTAACGCCATAGCTGGACACAAGACCGTTAATCCGCTAATCGTAAAGTAACGAAGTTAACATTTCGAGTAACGAATTAACTGTTAAGTTAACTTTAAAAATTGTTAACGGAATCATTAACTTCCATTAAAACAATTGAAGTCCGTTAAACGTTAATTAAGTACCTAATATTTGCCGAAAGGAAACCGCGCGGCTTATGTCAGATAGCTTTTGATTTGAATTTAGTCTCTAAATAATTAGATATTATTGCAAACTCCAATGTTAAACCCTTATTATGTGAATGTTTCATGTCGTGCCTAAACTTCCATAGCCCATACCAACATTTTTTTATAAGTAACTCACTAACGCAACGACTTATAAAATTGAATTTCTACCACGAGTTAACGATTAACGTTAACTTCCGTTAAATCTTCCGTAATATAACGCTTTAACGTTTAACGAAATACGAAGAAAGTTTTTTAGTAACGGATTAGCGATTAACGAAGTTAACCATTTGATTAACGGTGCCCAGCTATGATTAACGCAAAATTATTTTTTTCAGATTCATCATTAGACTCTGACGAAGAAAGAGAAATAAAAAAATACTTAAAGTAAGTTATTTCATTATTTGCTTCGTCCTAAATATACCTAACGATCATGATCCCACATAATTTTTAACATGGCCCATGGACTCATCGTCTGCGGCAAGGACGAAGATAAAGAACTTATTACACCTTCCTAAATTTTGTCACTTACGAGAGGCACGCCGCAATACGTTAGATCCGTATGGAGATATCGCAATCACATTCCAACGTATTGCGGCGTCCCTCTCGTAAGTGACTAAAAGGAAGGTGTAGGTAATAAGCCCATTAGTTAACACCGTTTTATCTCTGTGTGTCTCTCTCACACTAGTGTCGACGACTCGACGAAAGAGATAGTTTGAGAGATAAGACGAGGTAAGTTATTATCGTGAACGTCAAGTTGGCCTTGGCGTACCCGTCGAAAATATCCAGGATCTGATAATCCCAAAAAAAATACATAAATAGTCGGTACCCAATTAGTACCCAGTAAAAAATTGTACCTTTACTAGGTATGTTCTAATTGGGTATTATTTAGGTACATAATTTTTTTGGAATCATCAGATCCTGGAATATCTTCGACGGGTAAATGAAAATGAAAATATTTATTTTGCAAGTAGGCCACATGGGCTCTTTTACATGTCTGAAGCTACCAGCGCTTCGAAAGGTGACATCTGCTGAGAAGAAACGCCGCAAGAAACTCAGCAGTAAGTCTTTTTTCCCAACTTTTACATTAGAGTTTTAACTAAAACACACACATGAAAACTACACACATACACATGTTAACTAACACATGAAAAGGGCAGCAAACAATCTTAATGGGTAAAAATTAATTAAATAACATATAAGGGAGATGTATCTCCGCGTCTGGACAAGTTAAGTGAGTTAGAGATGTATAAAGCCTCTAAGGGTCATAATAATAATAATTAAAATAAAGAAACGTCTACATTGATTACCTAATCTAGGTTAAATGGAGATGTAGATATGCCGACGTTATCTTAACCCTGCTTCGCTGGCATATAATGTTTTCAGTAGTCTGTTGAAATTGTCTAAATATGTCTTAACGTGGTACCATAAAAATTACGGAATTAATTTGAGATTTCAGTAATTTTTCGGCATTTCGGTACAAAGTTTTTTTTGAGATTTAGACATCAGCGGAATAGGGTAATATCATATTTGGTTGACACCTCCCTTTATTAAGGCGAGAATGTTCTAACTGGCTCATTTTCTTTTTGACAGATTTAATACTGATCGTGTGAGTTTTGCTGGTAGCGTCATTAGAAGGATAGCGAGAAAAGACGGAAAACACAATATCTTTGAAGGCAGACAGTAGGTATCTTACGGTATATCTATGGACCTATCACATTGTCAATAATGATGATCAATACAATCAATTAATTAAATTTTACAGCAGTCACGACCTAGTAACAGATGATGAACTACGAAGATTCAGGTTAATATGAAATTCTGCGGGTAGAGATTTTGTTAGAAAAAATTCGAGTAAAGCTCATATTTTTGTCACCAGAATAGCCTCTATGGATATACGAGGCCGCGATAGCAGTGTCAAGTAAGTTACTCTACAATAATTTACGGGAAATAATTTTTTTAAACGTTTCTGTTTATTTTTTTAAGGAAAGTGTCCATTTCTGTACCAGCAGAAGGGTTTCATACAGAGCCTAAGGAAATTAAACGAAGGCAGACGGGTTTCGTTCGCCCGGCCGACTTGGAAAAGATTCATATTATCGATAAATCACATGGAGACATGGATGACGATTTGCTTGAGTCAGGCCTAAGGTTTGTTTCTATGTGTATAAAAGCTAGACGAGAACTACAGTTAAGCAGTAGGTATTAGGTACCTATATGATTTCTGCCTCGAAGCAAATTATCGAGTTCATAAAGCATTCGTCCCTTTGCACCAGCCAGTGTAGTTTCTACACTGGCTGCGGCCCTAGCAAGGTTGACGCAAGGATAAGTTATACCGTCTTATCTCTATGTGCGTCTCTCTCACAATAGTGTCGACGAAATAGATAGAGAGATAAATGGGTTTAACTTATCCCTGTATCTGGATTGCTAAGGCCGCTGGTGCGAAAAAGACGAAAATCTAAAAGTAACAGTTTCTGTAGAATGCAGTGCAGACCCTTACATAACAAGTCGGTCAGAATTTGGCGTAAATTTTCTAGTTTTTTTAATGATTGTGGGACATAATAATTCTACCCTTTCCTATAAAAACTGATTAGGTAAGTACACCTTTAATTTCAGATTCATTACAATAATTACGTCTTCGAAATTTATTTATTCAAATTTAGCTTCCTAAAGTCGAAGGCCGATGGTAGAATTTCAGTTGTACGGCCATTTGAAAGCAGGCATCAGTGGCGTAGCCTGCCTACAAGCTGATTCCTGACGGCTTTACCAAGCCAGAAAGCTACGGCTAGCTGCCAGTGAAGTCCATGTTACTCTTACTAAACGTCAGACTTGCACGTACGGTTCTAATTCTTCCGGCTTCCCTTAGGAGATATTTCACGCTTCGCCACTGGCAGGCATTATTATAATACTACAAATAAAAAATAGAGTTCACTATTATTTAATTACATAGTTGCACACCTGTGATACTAGGTCGCTCCACGGGTTTACCAGATAAACATAGACTATCCGCTACATTATGGCCTGACTGAAGCAGATTGCTCTATCATAATTTGTTATTGAAATATTTCAAGCATTCTCATCGGGCAGGTCGGCTCATCTTCGCTGCGGGTTAACACTTATTTTTCAACTTCCAGGAAGGTTCGTTTAGATGTACTCTCGAGTGCACCCACACAAAAAATCGCTAGGCGGTTAACCGCTTACATGCAACCGGGCGCCGCGCCCTCTTCTGACGAGTTTTTGAAACGCCAATCTGTCTTGACGCGCCTTTACAATGACCAGCATTACGACGACGAGGACCTACCCACTTTAAAAGATTACAAGTACGAACTCGCTTATTGCATCCGACACTAGCCATATCGCATCAGCCTGTAGTCTTTATTTTAATAAAATTTAAAAAAAATGTATAGATCACCGTAAAGCTCATATTCATAGCACTGTTTGTCTATAAGGAAAATAAAAAAAACGGCAGTATTATTATATTTTGCAGACGTCCATCGGCATGTTCACCAAAGCTGCTGCTGACAAAGTCGACAACACTCGGAATCGGAAGCGAAGACAAGATGGACCACTACCGGCGAGGCCTCGTGCACAATGAAGAAGATTCCTTCGACCAAATACCCGACTTGCAGCACGGGAAGAAATTGCTTGCAAAAGTATCTTCGGACTACTCCAAAGTCAACCAATCGCAGCATGTGCACGAAAACTCCCTTAGAGGCGTTGAGTATAACAAAATAAGGCCCTCGATGAGCATCAGCCAATATCAAGCGAAGAATCAAAAATATGAAGACGAGCATAAAGAGAAAATGAAATCAATGTCCTCCAGCGTCGGTGAGTGAAAGGAGAGAGATTAAGGCTGGCTTTCCACCGGAACTGTGCGAAACAGCTGAGCAAGGAAAAAACCATCAATAGGATTGCTTCATTTGAAAATCACTGATCAAATTTTTCTTACAGCTCTCCTAGACAGTCAGCCTTAAGCAAGCTTAAAGGTGCTTGTACACTTTGTAATTGTTGGCTTTCAATGAAAAATGCGTTGTTCTATTTCCACAACGATAAGTAGGTGGACCTATATTCTCAGGGCCGGATTTTGGGGAGGGCATCCGGGGCCACTGCCCCGGGCCTCCACAAAAGAGGGACCCTCACAATAGGGACCGTCAATATCATCTACGTCATATTATATTCTAGGGGGCCTCCACTCCTTTGTTGCCCCAGGGCCTCCAGACCTCTAAATCCGGCCCTGTATATTCTCACCTAACGCATCAGCCCAAAATATTTGAAATTGACACATTCATTGCCAACCCATAAATCAAGTCTACACTGCCATGCCGATGCCGATGAAAAGACCCGACTGTCGGGCACATTTACCATTTTGTCGAACGAATCGACGCTACACGCCGAGATCCCGATATCGTGTTCACGATCCTTCAGGTACGATGTCTCGTGGCTGGGTTGCGCTAAAAAACGTTGGTTAATTCAATTATGTTTTTCTCTATGTCATCGATTGTAATTTGTTAGAGAGAGAAGATAATAAACATCTATTCCTAATATTTAGAACCCCTACAAGCCGGCTGCACACGCTCGGTTTTTCCCGTATAAAATGAACGTGATTTTGCTCGACTTTTGTGACATCCGTTTTTTCCATAATTCAAACAGCTTTTCATTCCACTGGCATGGCATAAAAAACATCGCTACTCGTCAAAAATAGAGCTTGATATCGGGTTCTACGGCGTGGGCTTTAGTCATCTATAGCTATAGTACCTATTACGATCCCGACTATCAGGTCATCCGACGTAGGAACGAAATCATAAAATACCCGACAGTCGGGTCTCTGGCATTGAATGTGAATACATTTGTAATGAAATCATCTAACTGGGTAAACCCTAAAAACTTAATATCTTACAAAATAAAAAAGGTGAATCGTTAACCTTACCTCAGGTACTGGACTGAGATTGCCTGGCGATAGTCCGCTTTACTCTACTCTCTCATTGTAAGGTATCATAATATATGTTTTTTAATTATTGTGTCAATACATGAATTGGGCATTAAATTTGGTTTTCTCTTTTTTCAGGACCAGCCTGAATTGGTATAGTAATGAATTTGCTAATGTACTGTTTTGTTCTACACATTTGATTTTAAAATTAATAAATTGTATTAACGTTTACTGTATTTTATCAATGAATAAAAAAGAGTATAAAAACGAAAAAAAAATATATTTATTACAACTGCACTTACAATTTTCGATCACATTTTAATTAGTAATACTAGGCACAATAATGATATTCGAGACCTAAATTAGAAAAGTTCATAGAAGAGATGCAACGGATAGTGGTTTGGCCGGATACCGGATACCAGATGAATATATAACGAAAATCATGTTAACTCATATGCGAGCAAGTTACAACTTGTTAAAAAATTCGTTAGTGGCCTTTTGGGGTTCAATACCCGCTTTATTACGTCAGTTGGGAATATTCGAAATTAAACTAATTTAAATGTAAATAAACTAAGTTTTAATTGCATAACTAACGTTGATTTCGTTTATTTCAGTAAGCTTTTTATTTGTTTTATCCTATTTCGGATGCAAGCTTTAACTATCTGCTATCCGGCCGGATACAGGTTCACTATCCAGGATTCGGCCGGAAATTAAAATCATGGCCGGATAGGCCAGATACCGCATAGTTACCGGATATCCATTGCATCTCTGGTTCATAGTTCAGTTATTATTTAAAATTGTCTATGGACAAGAAGTACATGCATATTTCTTATAACAACAGCATATTGTTTCATACAAATGTATGTATTCTTCTTCGATATTTGCGACACTGAGGTCTTTGGTACTTCCTAATGGTGTAATGTTATTAAAGCACAATTCATTGAAATATTTCTAAAATAGAAAAACAGGTACAACTATAGTGATTGCGCTAAGTTTTATGTAAAGTAAACATTCAATTATGAAAATGAAATTATAAGAAACGCGGCGCATATAACACTAATCGATTATAATCATGAACGACTCCAGGTTAATAACACAAGTGGTCAAACTTCTATAAGATTAACGCTTTTCTATCACATTAACCTTTTGGCCGCCGATGTAGACTATGCGTGACAGGCTATACAGCGACCCTAACATGCATGACACAAAGATAAGATCGACCGTCTTATCTCTAAGTGCGTCTCTCTCACACTAGTGCCGACGAAAGAGATAGTCAGAGATAAACGGGTTTAATTTATATTTGTGGCATGCATGTTAGGGCCGCAGAGTAAAAAAGACCTTCACTGGCTTGACTTAAAGTTGAAATTCGTGTTCCGCTCAGACATGCTTGGCGGCCAAAAGGATAAAGACTTCTTGCATACAAATCAATTCAACTAAATAAGCACAGCCGACTTAAAATACCGCACTCCGCCCCCAACCGATATGTTATTATCGTTAGTTCTATTGCTAAATTACCAAATATACAGATGTATTATCCACGTACCGTACATGCTAATTTACTAAGTCGTATTTCAATTTGGACAGGTTAATGCGTTGCAGCAAATACACATACATGCACAACGAAACCATGTCATCATAGGGATGTTTCCTGGGTAAAAAATAATCATTATAATTAGTCCGTCAGTTAGATTATCAAAAAATATTCGTCCGTCAGTTAGAACACGTATTTTTTGCTTTATCAAATCAATCAAAATTGACAAAGATAACGCGCATCAAAGTTCGGGAGTGGGGGCTTATGATGACACTTTGGTAAAAAGTGTGCAAAGTCGTGTCGTCACGCACTATATCTTCGTCTTTTTTTGTTTAATTGACAAAAGAAAAAATGTGTTCAATATTTTTCTATAATGTAAATGAAGGACTAATTAGAATTTTTGAGGAAACTAGCCTATTATGGGCGCGCTACAGTTACACCGCGACACTCCGCGAATGCATACCTGTCTGCTTCACTTACCCTACGTGTAAAAGAGAAAAGTATATGCTTCGCGGGGCATCGCGGCGTGAACGAACGCCCTATTCCCTTAAGTAATATGGACCAACGTTTCCCGTGAACCTAGCAACTTTACCTTCCTGTACAAAAGGGCTCTATAAATGGCCATGGCCGTGGCCGTGGCCAAATATGCCATTGGGCTGCAATGGCGGTTGTTGTTCGTTGTTGTTCTCGTTTTCTTCGTTGTTGGTGCTGTTTCTTCTCTCGAGTTGCTGCTGCCACATCGACGCGTAGAAGCCACCTTGAGCCAAAAGAGCTTCATGGCTGCAAAAAAAAACATTGTCAACTTCGACTTACTACTCATCCTTACTGAACAGAACTACTTAACCTTTGCAAGGGACCAGGACCCCAAAAAGGAAGTTTTCTGAAAAATTCTAAATATTCCGTCAGTTAGATTATCAAAAAATATTGAACATGTATTTTTTGCTTTATCAAATCAATCAAAATTGACAAAGATAACGCGCATCATATTTCGGGGACTTATGACGTCATAAGTCCCCAGTAATTGGTACAAAGTGTGCAAAGTCAAAAGGTCACGCGAAACTTCAATGCACTTCGTAATTTTTTGTTTATTCGACAAAATAAAAAAATATGTGTTCAATATTTTTTTATAATGTAAATGAAGGACTAATTAGAATATTTCAGAAGACTTCCTTATTCTCAGTGTAGTCGAGATAACGTCACAATCGAGATTAAACCTCAGTGCATACAAGTCTTTGACACAACTGTATGCTCTGACGTTTCATCTCGAATGTGACAATTAGCTCGAATGCACCGATAATTGGGGTCCTGACCATTTACCATAGTTTACCATAGGGATCATAGTTACACACCGAGTTACCTACAGATGGCTAGTGCAGTAGTCAAATTACGTGAAACATCAGAGATATTAGTCCAAGCTTGATATTGGGCAATAATTTCGGCTTTTACCAATCAATATCAACTGTATTATAAACGATGACATTTCTCAATCAGTTGCCATTAGATATCATATCACTCATTAAATAACCTCCATAGGTTATACGAAGCGATATTCAAATGACAAGGTTCTAAGTATGCTCAACATTTTCATTGGCCCACCGTAATAATGTAAGCAATTCACAAACTTATTAGTGCATGTATGACAAACAAACCCGCAAGTGTCCTTGTTACTATAGTACTTTTACAGGTAGTAAAATTTTACGGGATAAGGTAATGTAGCTCATTACCTCCATTTGTACTCGTGAGTAAAGATGTAGGTATGAAATTTCATAAAAGCATCGCATAAAAATGAGTATATATTTTTTTTATTTTCGCCTTAAGAGGACTTCATGAACCAAAGGCAAAAACCGGCCAAGTGCGAGTCGGAATCGCGCACGAAGGGTTCCGTACCATTATCTATAAAAACGGCAAAAAAATCACGTTTGTTGTATGGGAGCCCCCTTAAATATTTATTTTATTGTATTAGCGGCAACATCGTCTGTGAAAATTTCAACTAACTATCATGGTTCATGAGATACAGCCTGGTGACAGACGGATGGATGGACAAATGGACAGACGGACAGTGGAGCCTTAGTAATAGGGTCCCGTTTTTACCCTTTGGGTACTAACCCTAAAACTCGCCCTTTTCATACAGAAGGCGATGACGATTTCCACCCCTTAAATGTTAACCGATTTTGACCAATTTTTGATAGGTAGGCAGAACAAAATCTAGGTCTATACGTTATTTGAATTTTGATTAAAGATGAAGAAAGTCAAATAATGTCGGCATTTGTTTTGTATGACACACACCTACCTGACCTACATTTTGTTCTGACTGACAACCTATCAAAAATTGGTGAACATCGGTTAACATTTCAGGCGTGGAAATCGTTATCGCCTTTTGTATGCAAAGCCGTAGCTTCACACTCCTCTTAACCCCGCGCCGCCTCCCTGAACCTCTTCAACACGGAGGATGGCGTTATACTTCACTATTTTTGCTTCACTCACTTTTAAACTACTGAACGGTCAAATGCTTCCATTCCAAGCCTTTGCAATAATGTACTAGTACTATTATAATACTTACTTTCCTCTCTCAATGATCTCTCCATCCTTCAATACGAGAATCTCGTCCGCGTGAATGATAGTCGACAGTCTGTGGGCGATAATCAAAGTAGTCCTGTTCGTGCACACTCGCCCGAGCGCAGCCTTAAATAAACAAGTAAGTATATGGTTAACACTTTCACAGTCCAGGGCCTTCTTGATCAGAATCTCTAACTTGCAATTCGTCTACGAAGAAAATCGTCTAAAGATCAAACAGTCTGCCAAGCAAAATGCCTAAATTGCAATAATACCTAAGCAGCAAATTATCTAAAAATTGTCTAAGGATAAAGATAAGGATAAGGATAAAGATAGTAAAGTCTGTTGTTAGTCATATTGCCTGGTAGGCCTTTTGCTTCTTAGTCAATATAAGCTTTAGGCTAAATTTCACGTAGATGTTTTGATTTTTAGGCAGCATGATCAAAAAGGGTCCAGGGTACCACCTTGTGGGTCCCGGTTGACAATCCTCATATGTTCGAGCACCATATATGTATGGTTCCCACTGCTTAGGTACTTTGTGGGAAAGAAACATTACGATCTCCATGGGACCATTTTAACCTTTCTATTTATGAGGACTGGGAAGTTTTAAGCGTTATTGCGGCGTATTATACAGAATTCTGGATTTTTTTTAATGACGACCCGTGATCCTCTCAGATTTGTTTGTTTGGAATTTTTGCACCCGTGCTTCAAAATTGCCCGCTCGTTTTCACAATACCAGATAGCTCATAAACCAGATTCCCGAAATAACTGTATCTCGAAATACCAGATTCTCAAGACACCGGTTTCCTGATAATACCAATTTTGTTAAACACCTAATTGGAAGATAAATCTAAAATAATATCCCAGATTTTTATAGTGTGGTACTCATTCAGGTGTATTGAAAATCTAGTATTATGTATTAATAATTTGGGACAATGCTATAGTTCGGCTTCCATACATAAGACCCATAATTAGAAATTACTGAGTATTTTGTAATAAAAACTAGCCCCTACTGCCAGAGACTTCACAGTGCTCCAAAAAGTTGCATGAATATGAATAAGAGCCAATGCGTAATGACATGCCATCACGGCAAACACGTACTTGAATATTCCTCTCGGTGTTTGTGTCCAAAGCTGATGTAGCCTCATCTAGAAGTACAATCGCGGGATCTTTCAAGATCGTACGAGCGATGGCTATCCGTTGCTTTTCTCCTCCACTAAGCCTTAAACCTCTCTCTCCGACCTACAAATAAACATAGGGTAAGCGAGCTTGTATGACAGTAGAAATCCAAACTCAAACTCAAAATTCTTGTGAATTGATTAATATGTTATTACAAAAGGTGGTCTAACTAGAATCCATAATTCGACAAACTAAAATGATAAATGACAGTGTTGCCAGGTATGGATGAAATTTCATAGTGATGCGTTAATATCGATGTTTCAGTATTGGAGCGATTTGCATGGTCTGTCAAGGCCGAGTTGGTTTCCTACTTTTTTGCTTGTTCTGCTCCAAAATTATAATATATAAATTAGGTTATTATTAATACTTAGATTTAAAAACAGCCTTAAAGGGAATTTATGGAAAACTAAGGACAACCATAAAATAGAGTACAGGTAAATATTACTGTTATCCAATAACGTAAACTTTTATTTATATCGACACGAACTGCACTACCCTTACTGTGGCAACATTTGTGAATTTTGAGGTGTCAATTTAGTTCGTCCAATCATGGATCCTAGTTAAGAATAAAATTGGTTGACAGTAGTGCATACCTGAGTGTCATAAGCATCTGGGAAGGTAAGGATTTTGTCATGTATATCAGCATTCTTGGCTGCTGAGATGATATCAGCTGCGGGAGCACCCTGTCTTCCATATTGGATGTTGTATCTGAAACATATCCGTACATATAAATAAGTATTTGGCTTGGCCAAAAACTATATGCAAATTAACGGCAAGAATACAAAAATAATTGTTTACCTGACAGTATTATTAAAAAGTACAGTGTCCTGCGGCACGACCCCGATATTAGCTCGCAGAGAGGCCTGCGTCACCGTCCGAACGTCCTGTCCGTCCACCAACACGGCGCCTTCGTTCACGTCGTAGAAACGGAACAGCAGACGCATTATGGTCGACTTGCCGGCGCCGCTGGGGCCCACCTATAATATTGACGGGACTTGTTCAACAATAATCACTTGATGCATGAACCAATATTTAACTAACTTGTTAACTAAATGTGAACAAACTAACCCACCCGAAAGCGGATCTAGCCAATCCAGTCAATGTTTTAGATCTATGGTATGTCTTGGCTGGTGGTTTATTTCCATACTATAGGATCTGACAGCTGAGTTATAATAAGACTGAGATATTGTAAAGTCAGAGTTATTTTGCGAATAGATTTTATGTCAATAATTTTAAAGTCCAAATTAAAATGGAAAATTATCATTTGTCATTTTACTTGTTATTTTAATTTGATTATACATATTTTACCAGTTGGTTGGGTTTTTTCACTATTAGACTTCTTTTTGCCATAGTCAGCTAGTCAGCTAAGATATTTCGATTTGTCTTAGGTTCTATGTGTATATTTGTGTGTTGATATTAACTAGTGATGCAACGAATACGAATACGAATATTCGTATTCGCCGAATAGTAGACATTTACCGAATATTCGTATTCGCCGAATAGTAGACATTTACCGAATATTCGTATTCGGCGAATACTAATACGAATATTTAAAAACTGATATTTTTGTACGGAACTCTATTTACTAGTGATGCAACGAATACGAATATGAATATTCGTATTCACCGAATAGTAGACATTTACCGAATATTCGTATTCGCCGAATAGTAGGTTTGATATTCGTATTCGTAAAAGTATTATTCGTTGCATCACTAATATTAACCAAGATGGGGTATCGTAGTTTGGGTCGTCAAGTGTAACGGTATTTACTAATATAGTGAAAAGACGTAACTTCTTAAAATTGGCTGTCCAAAATAGACATCCTTGAAGTCGCCGCACCTCGCCAGCAGCGCGGGGTAGGTCCGTGTCCGTGACTCACCAGCGCCACGGTGCTGCCGGGCGGCACGCGGAAGCTGACGTTGCGGAGCACGAGGCGCTCGGGCCCGTAGCCGAACGACACGTGCTTGAACTCCACGCCGCCGCGCCGCGCCTGCAGCTCCGGCGCCCCCGGCGCGTCCGTGATGTCCGAGTCCACTCGCATCAGGTCGAACATGTTCTCCATGTCGACGAAGTTCTTTTGGATCGCTCTGGAAGTCATCACCGATATAACTTTTGCGAGCAACGACAAACAAACGAGGTAAACAGGGAGGAACCCTGTAAAAAACCGGTCAAGTGTAGGTGTAGTCAGTGTAGGGTTCCGTAGCCATTATACCTGCGAAAATCATACCTTTTACTAGTTTTGTATACAAAGTAATCGGTGCTATTTTCGAAGATTTCCAGTAGATATAAAAACTTTTATTGCTTGTAGGTAGCTCGTGAACCAATTAAAGCCACTTAGTCGTGATAGTGGGGCCAATTCGAAAGTGTTTTCGCTAAATTTAGAAGTCGCTAAATTTGAAATAAGAAACGTTTGACTCGATTTTGAACCTTGGAGCTATACAAAATCGAGTTTGACGTTTCTTATTTTAAATTTAGGCAATCTTAAATTTAGCAGACACCGTTTCGAATTGGACCCAGTATTCCTTTTAGCTCCGTTACAAAAGCTTTCATTAATAGTACATTACTGAAGAGACCAGTAAGTAAGCCATACTGGATGAGTACGATTTGAAATCCGAGCCGTAGGCGAGGATTTCTATGTACGAGTCCAGTACGGCACTTATTGGTCGAAGCTTATACAACGTGTTTCAAAATACCCCATATAAAATATAATTAATCATCAAAGCCAAACATTTTGTTAGGTTAGTTCTTTTAAAATTTTTGTCGTTCCGCGAATTAGGTAGAAATGTTTCATTTTTATTTTTTTGGGGTATGTACGGTTCTTAAATATTGTGAATGGACTCGTTATAAGGCCCCATTTAACCTCCTTTCGGCTTTACGTGTAGTTTTGTAACACCCTGTATAGTGCTTTTCTCAAAAATTAAATAAACAACTACATAGACAAAATTTATTTTTTTAGTTCAGTGAGATAAACATAAGTACGTTTATTGTTCAACATTATTAATGAACCAAAGACCAAAGATGACTCTCTTATGCACAATTAAAAAATATGACATATTTTCTAAGTTCAAATTACAATGCATGTTATGAGATTTTTATCGTACTTACTGGACACTTTTCATTCCGAATTCAAAACCTCTCTACTTACCGGACACTTTTGATCATTGCCTGGTATTCTTAACTTTCTGGTGCCTTTTTAAAGATGTAATGGCGATTTTACGTAATTTTTCACATTCGGAGTTTACAGTTTTGGCTTGGTAGGGACACGTAACGTAAAAAATACCGGACAAGTGCGAGTTAAACTCGTGTGGTGGGTTCAAAAATTTGAGAATTGTCGTTACGTAATTTGTGGACGACCCCTAAGGGCAAGTTTTAAAGCCTAAACTTACCTGTAGTAGGTGCCAAACCAGTTTAGTGGCACGTATAACTGTATTATGTAGGAAGCGAACAGCACGTAGTCTCCGACCGTCAGCTCCTTCGTGTTTACCACCATTGAGATACACAGCAGCGATCCCGCTAGGAGACCTGAGAATACGAGCATTGGTATTGGTGGATGAAGAGTCGAGGACCTATATTCGACATTGCCTAAGCGATATCGCTAATTATTTTGCTACGATATTTTAGTTATAATTAACTTGACAGCAAATGCGACCGCATCGTAAAAAAATCATACGCCATATTGCTTAGGCAATGGAGAATAGAGGCCCTGGGGAGAATGTTGATTTTAAGGACCAATATTGAATCATAACTCCTTAAGATAAAGTTTAATTCCTGTGAATTCTTCAACCGATTTCAACTTTTAATTTATTTTTTATTAGAACACATAGTTATATTTAAATATACATTAAAGTACATTTAAGGGCACACCCAACGCGGTTGCGGCGCGAACGCGGGCCCGCGCCGTTGTAGAACAGCGCGGGCGCATTTACCATGCCACACCAAAAAGTAGCGCGGGCCCGCGTACATAACGCTTCGCGCCCGCGCCGCGCCGCTTTCGCCGCAGACAACTCAGGCAGCGCGGCGCGGGGCGTGCGCGAAGCGGCGGCGACGCGTGCGCGGGCACGCGAAGTTGTATTTAATATAGCCGCCATGTCCAGTGACACACCGAGGCGGAGCGAACACGGCGCGAAAGCAGGGCGAACGCGGCGCGAAAGCGGGGCGAAAGCGGCGCGGGGCGTGCGCGAAGCGGCGGCGACGCGGGCGCGGGCACGCGAAGTTGTATTTAATATGGCCGCCATGTCCAGAGGCACACCGAGGCGGGGCGAACGCGGCGCGAAAGCGGCGCGGGGCGTGAGCAACGCGGGCCCGCGTTCGAAACGCGTTGAAGCCGCCGCCCGCGTTCGGTGTGCCATGTACAAATTGCGCGGGCCCGCGCGACGCGCCGCAACCGCGTTTGGTGTGCACCCTTTAGTAGGTTCGTTACATTTAAGTAAAAAAATATTCAAAGAAAAAAAACAAATAAACTTGTTGGAACTAGTCGAAGGTTAACGAGAAAATATGAAAAGGAAGTACTTTTAAATTCATAGTTCATTCGGGTGACACAAGAGCGACACGACACGCAAACAACATTAATCCACCGATTATTGGAGGGGACGTGTTGCGTGTCTCGTTGCTGTTAGGTGAACGATGGCCCTTATTTATGCATGCAAAAAAGCATAATAAAAAAGTTTGAACATAATCGTTTGTTTATCGATATTTATTAGGTAAAGTTTGTTTTGTCTTTACGTGCAGGAATTTATTTTGCAAACAAATTCAAACAATCAGATCTTTAAAAAATGCAGTCTAATTTATGTTTATGCTGAAAATGTAGCTAAATAATCAAATTAAATTGGTTATAAATAAAAAATTTACAGTGAAGCAAGACTTACCACTACAAATAATGATGTTTTGCATCGTATTCAGCATGTTTAACGTTATCAGAGATCTGAATTCTTCTTTCTGTAAAAAAAAATGGATGTTAATCAACTTCACATTGTTAATCCCATGAAACGAGTAGTTTTTACCTAGTTATACAGTTTTATTAAATACTTTGATTTAATAGGTATTGATAAATAACTAGGTTTTGCCCACATCTATTAAGGACCGCGGCGACCGAGCGTCGGTCAGCGGCTTTCTTTATTTCTATTCTAAACATTAGACACAAATTACATCCAAATCGTCAGAGCCGATTCCGACAAATCAATAGGCGGGTCCACACAGAGCGAGCAGCCTCGCGAGGCATTTGCCGCGCGAAGCAGCTCGGTCTGTGTGGACGTGCCACGCCCGAGGCAATCGCACGTGCCGCCTCGGGCGAGCGCAGCCGCGCCCGAGCCACGCGGTGTCGGTTTTTCGTTTTGCTCAAAGGCGCCTCAATCGTTTGCCGCGCGCACTCTGGACGCACGTGTATTCCGCGCGAGGCGCGTCATACATCATGAACAAAGAACAGTGCTTGAAATTGATATCTCTGTATGGTGCAAACAACTGGCTAAAAGAACACAAAATATCAAACTCTTGTGCACTAATGCGTCCAAAATTGTTCTCAACCCCATCATCAATCAATCCTTGGTACAGTCGATTGCCATAACAGAATCTATTTTTATATAATATCGGCATCCAATATCGTCTCCGATAATTATTTTTACTTCTCTTTTTTTTAATCACATGACGTAGAAGAATAAAAGTAACAGCTGCCACAGCAATGCGTGCGTGTGGTGGCCATGGCACCACTCTTAACTCGCAACTATCAAAAATATGGCTCGGCTTGCCGCGCGCGGCAGCCTCGCTGAGTAAATTTATCCGACCGAGCAAGCTTCGCGCGAGGCAGGCCGTTTGCCGCGCGCAGCGGGTCTCGGGCGAGGCTGCTCGCTCTGTGTGGACCCGCCTAATTACATTTATACAAAAAATTCTCGCTAAAAGCACAGAATAGATAATAGTACTAACCTTAAAGCTAAGGATAAGATTAAAGATAAGGATTTACCTGGTAATTTAGAATAGCGTCCTTATAAGAGACAACTTCGTAAGCTTCAGCGCCGTAGTACTTGACGGTTTCGTAGTTGAGCAGCGAGTCGACGGAGCGAGCTTTCTGCTCGTTGTCCGCGAGATTCATGCGACGTTGGTACTTCGTGCGCCATTCTGTCACCGCTATTGTTGCAACTGTAAGTGGACGATGAATTTAATGATTAGTGGTTGCGAAAGAGTAGTCATAGCGCGGAAAACAGACCATAATTCTTGAAGAAATCGCTTAGCTTAACTGTTACCAGCAAATCGTACAGTTCCGTAATATAAATTGTATTTAACGATACATCTTCTTATATATCGATACATCATCTTCTGACGACGCTGTTAGCCTAATTGGGAGTGACCCTGCCTCCGAAGCTAGCGTCCTGGGTTCGATCCCCGGTAAGGGCAAATATTTGTGTGATGAGCACGAATGTTTGTTCCTGAGTCTTGGATGTTTCCTATGTATTTAAGTATTTATTTCTCTATATAAGTATGTATATCGTCGTGTGGTACCCATTAGAGCTTACTTTGGGGCTAGATTGATTTGTGTAAAGATTATCCTCTCATTTATTATTATATTATTATTTATTATATAAAAATCAATTGCCGTGCGTTAGTCTCGCTAAAACTCAAAAACTGCTTGACCGTTTTGAATAATTTTTTTTGTTCACTTTCAAACAGAGATGATTAAAAAAAATAGAGAATAATTATAACCGAATTACACGCGAATGAAACCGCGGACAGAAGCTAGTTTTAAAATTAAGATTAAAACTTGTCTTTCTCTTAACAAACCCTTTCATTTGATATATCACGTGATGCACTTGACAATAGATTTTATTTAATTTTCTAATTTTCCCCCCAAAATTAACTCGTGTAATCTACGTCCGCGTTTGGATCACGTAACTCTGTAATGTATACATATGTACCAAATTTAAACTTTTTCCTCCAGCAGATTCAGAGGAAATAGGCTGCGACAGACGGACGGACATACAGACACGTGTGATCCTATAAGGGTTCCGTTTTTTCATCGGATGTTCCGAACCGTAAAAATGAGATTTAGAACAAATTATATGAACGATTTTTTATAAATATCGCCGCCTTAAATTACTTAAACAATAAACTGAATTTTCAAATTGCCAATGCCAAATGCGTTAACATTCGAAATAAGAACTGAAGTAAAGATTAAAGGTTGAAAGTGAAGGCATACAGATTATTCTTTAGCACAGTACTGTCAAGGTTGTCCGGTAGATATTGCCGTTACAGCATAGCGATAAGGCTGCTGTTATCTTTGTAGCTTTATTACGCACATATAAAGGTCAATAAGGAAATTCTCGTTCACTGTTGTGTTATGCAGTCATTTTATAAAATAAGGAATACATATTTCATCTAAAAATCACGCAGCTACTTATAATGTTATTGATTTGTGATTTCTTGCATTATATCTACAAAAGGGAAGATGCATACATTTTTTTTCATGTTGTATTGGGAAGTATTGAGTAATAGAAACCGATTTGTGTACGCAAAACATTTTTATGTCGATTATTTCATGAGTTATGAAGCTTTGAAAAATTGTTCATACCATTCACAAAAACACTCCATACAAAATGTACAACAGCTACGACGTCACAGCTGTCGTTAGACTGTACAAAATGTATGGCGTTTAAACGAAATCCGCAATTATTTCCGAAAATACTGTTTTAGACCAACATCGTAAAAAATAAGAATAGATATCCTCTGCTGCACTGGGAGTGAAGAAATAGCATAGAATGCGTGCAGATGCTTATCATCCTGGCATGTCGTAAAAGTCGACTAAGGGACGGGTCCTTTCCAGCATGGTGGACTATCTGTATGGGCGATGGGCTGATCACCTGTCACCATACGGTTCATCATACCATCTTAGGACTAATTAATCGAACGTGGCCACAAGTAGTCTTATGGCTCTGCCCACCCCATTAGGGATTTCGGGCGTGATGCTATGTATGTATGTATCGTAAAAATAAAACTTGACATAAAATTTATAAGGATGTCCATAAAACTAAAATCAGAACTAAAAAACAATATATATTTTTCACTCATTTTGACCCTTAATCAAATAAAAATGAATAGTCATAATTATCTGCTTTTTTCTGTAATATATTTTAATAATATATCATTTAAACCTCATTTTGATTTTCATGCAACTTCCCCATGGTCTTTGTATGCTTTAAGAGAATAATAAATAAGAATACTCACTTATATACAGAACCATTGTGCTGAATACAATGAGTCCAAACCACACATTGAACTGCGTCACGAAGAACACGATAGCGATAACAATATCCACTATCGTTGGTGTGATGGAGAATAGAATGTACGAGAGCAGATTGTCTATGGAGTCCGTCCCTCGGTCCATGACGCGTAAGACCTCTCCGGTTTTCCGGGACAAATGCCAACAAAGAGGCAAGTCGTGAAGATGTCTAAATAGTTCCAACTGTGAAAATAGAAACATGATTATTGTATTAAGAGCCCTATTACGATCAGAAACTGAAAGACTTAGACTTTGACTTGCTGACTGGTGGAGTATAGTTATTAGTATTGATCATAGCGGCCTCGCTTTTTCCAATTTATTCTTATCTATTGATATAAAACCGAAATTCCGCAGCAAGTTTTTCAAAAAATGCGCGACGGCACTTTTTTCGAGTTCGTGGATTGAACTATTCTACTAAGCAAACGAAATGAAAAATAAATATATAATAATATCTCTTGAATAGTCGTGTAGTTTATAGTAACCTCGGAATTTTGAAATATTTACCTATGGAATACATAATGTAGAAAAAAATCCAAGGCAAAACCATACAACTACTAAAAACGCTAAGAAGTAACCGTAAATTTCTCTTTACTACGTTAATAATATTACATAATGTGCTGCCGCCTGAATTCAGTGCCGCGCCGGCGGCTGATTAGAACAGACCTGTGTCCGGCCGAACGATAGTTCCCACTGTAAAAAGAGCGCTGACGGCCATACATCTTATATGGCCGTTAGCGCTCCTTGTACATTGGACGAGGGCGACGTGACGCGTACGTCCAATATATCTAAGTTTCAGAACGTGATTTAGTGATAGGGCTCTTAACGGCCATTGAACTAATCCAGATGCAGGTCAACTGCCGCAGCATACACAAACTTCAGCAGAGTTTTGGTTACGGCAAATTTGAAATCACGCTTTTTAAATTTGAGCCTTTCGAGCAAAATAGTCAGCTCATTAACTTCGTTAACTGTTTGTTGTAATTAGCCGTTAAAGTTATTTGTCTATTTCAATAATCAATTATTGCGAAACCGTTATTTTCCCGGTGGCACGATAATTACATTGTTTTTTTAACTCGCTCCAGATAATATTAGCAAAATACCCTAACAGATTGTGCAGGCGTCGCAATTAGTAATTTCTTTTTGATATCCGTTACGTGTCATAAGTTATCATTGACACTTAAACATCTTTATCGTGGTTCTACAGCAAAAACAAAACTACCTTAACCGCAAAATAAACTGAATTCAATACAAATTTGATTGCACGCGATTTAGGCTGGATGTGATTATGCAGATCATTTTGCACAGTCAAAATTTACTAGGTCATGATACCTAGTATTTTTTTTTAACTCGACAGTCAAGTTTTAATAAATAAATTAATATTTACCTGCAACTCTCTAGTTGTGTACTGTTGCACTCGTATCCACAAAAACGAGCGAAGGTTATTGAGGAACCCCATACCACCGGTTCCGCCGCCTTGCAAAAACTTGAAAAACACGTAGATAACCACTAGGTCCCATCGGAAATAGAATGGCGGTATTGATAAACTATCAACTGTAAAGGGAAAATGATATGTAGTTCCATGACTATAAGCGCTTGAAGTAAGTCAGCTACAGATGAAAAAACCGGACAAGTGCGAATTAAACTCGCGTGGTTCCGTTCCGTACATGATTATCTGAAATTTACAATTTTACTTTAAATACCATATACTTCTTATAGGTTTTCCTGTAATCTATAGGTTAAGATCTATTTATTGTATTTTTTTCAAAATTTTATGGCCAATAGTTTCGGAGATAGGGGGGGGGAGGTCAATTTTCGCCTATTTTCCTAAATAACTAAATAACTTCTAAGCTATTTTACTTAAAATTCAAAAGAAAATATATTTAAGATCCTCACAATAAGCCCTTTCATTTGATATGTCACAGATGTAGGTTGCATAACTTTTTTTTTAATTTTCTAATATACCCCCCAAAAGTGGCCCCCATGTTAAAAATTCATATATTTACGTCACGTCACGTTGCGGTCACCGACTTACCTACATATGTATACCAAATTTCAACTCAATCGGTCTACTTTTCGGAGCAAATTGGCTGTGACAGACGGACAGACAGACAGACATACACATGAGTGATCCTATAAGGGTTTCGTTTTTACCTTTTGAGGTACGGAACCCTAAAAAATCTACAGTTGATTAAAAACGGAGTAATTTTTACGGTTCCGTACCTCAAAAGGAAAAAAAGGAACCGTTATAGGATTACTTTTGTCCGTCTGCATGTACGTCTGTCTATCTGTCTGTGTGTCAAGACCATTTTCTCAAGAATGCGTGGAGGTAACAAGTTGAAATTAATATCAAATAATCAGGTTTGTAATCCTCTGGAGCTGTGAAAAAAATCAACCTTCTAAGTCACCGCAATCAAAAGATACGGCCGTTTATGCCACATATGTTGATACTCGCAAGGGAATCAAAGCTACTTCCAGTTTACCTAGACTCATGAAATTTGGCAAGAAGTAATGTCTTCCCAAATAAAGGAAAAAGTCCGAAAACTGTAAATTTGTAATTTATATGACAAAAAAAATTGTTTAACGGAATAACCTTTGCAAAGTCGTATCACACTCGTAAGTAATTTTTTGTCTTATTTCATAGGTAGGTTGTAAATGTTACCGGTTACCCGAATGTTAAAAACGATATTTTGAATTTTTAGTGTTCCGTACCTACAATGTGCTTTTTATTTTTAACCGACTTCAAATAATCCTTCATAGGTAAGTACGGGACCCTCGGCACGCGAGTGAGAATCGCACTTGACCGGTTTTTTAAATTTTTACATAGTATAGTATAAAGAGAAGGGAAGTAGGTAATCTTCGAGATTTGTTTAAGTGTGCGTGCGGCGACGCATAGATACTTTGGCGCACACATACAAGCCGCGCGCGGTGCGCTTGTATGAAAATAACCTACTTCCCTTCTCTTTATACTATGCTGGAAACGGCCTTCCGGCAGAAGGGTTGGACAGACTAAATACATTGTTAGATGAATCAGCGATCTTACCTATCTTCTTACTATAAATAGGCACATACAGGTTGACCACTCGTCCCGCGAGTAAGGCCAGCACGCAGATCAGTACATTAAACTGCAATAAGGGACTTTTCTTCGGCCACAGGAATGGTAAAAGGGTTCGTAGTTTGCTGAAAACATTGCGGAACGTAGATCGGTTCTCGTCCTGGAAAAAAATTTCAAAGTTTTATTTAAGGTTGATTTTTACCCATTTTTATGTACTTAACGTAATGGGTCAAAAATTTGGGCATTGCGTTACATCCTTCTGAAAACACCTGATGCAATTTTTTTGTATTTTTTTTTTATTAAACCTTAGCATATTTTGTCAAAGCTAATATTTTAACATAGATTATATCTGCTGATGGAAAACGAAGGTAAGAGGGGTCATCCATAAAGTACGTCACACCTTATGGGGGGAGGGGGTCGACAAAGTGTGACATTGTGTGACAAGGGGTGGGAGGTGTCATAAGTTTTGTGACGTCACATTTCAAATGATTATACATCTAAGTGTTAAAATGCCAAAATTGAACTATTAAGGAAAAACTTGAAAATATTTCCAACTCTACCTGTACGGACATAAGGTTTAAATTGTTTTGTTGGCGAGTTCACACTCGCTCTACTAGTGTAACGCGCGGCGGGTCCCGTTTTTACAAATGTTTCATTTGATGTTGATTATATCAAAAAGTAATTTAAATGGAAATAAAACTAATTTTGGAACTGCGACTTATGTGACGTCACACTAGGGAGGGGGGGTCTCGCAAATGTGACCAACTGTGACAAGGACGGGGGAGGGGTCAAAAAATCACGAAATTAGTGTGACGTACTTTATGGGTGACCCCAGATGTTAGAAATAAATGTAACATATAAAATATCGAATCAAACTCTCACAGGGATATAGTAGTAAAAGCCCTCCACGCCCATTTCATTTCATAGTAAACAGTCTGGAAACAGATATTTATTGTTAGTAGTTTTGTTTCTTGTACCAACCGCTTTCAAAATATGCCGAGCAGCAAATATCGACGGGTCTGACAACCTCGTATATGAAAATTTATGAAATTGGAATATCTACTTTAGGACATGTACCTAAAGTGGTTATTCAGATTTCGTATTTCATATACGAGCGAGGTTGAGTCAGAGCCCCGTCGATATGCATCATGTACATATAACCTATTTCACAGACTGTTTACACACCTTTCCTTGTCAAAGTTTACATGAATTCGGAAAAAACAATATTCCGTTCAATAAAATAACCTTGATTTTAAATTTATCGTTAGGTTTTCCTCCTGCTAATACGATTAAATGATTTTGATATGGACATGACATCTTAACCTAGAAAATAACGCTAAATAAATAGACTAATTATTTGACAAATGTCATTAATTTCCAGTTTTGAGGTAAAGGTTTATTTGTACAGAGGTTGAATATCCGGTAACCAATAATCTTACCCTGGGTGGTATAAGCCTTCTATGCCCATCTTCAGACTCCAGATGCTCAAATTGATGCATAATGCCGGGAGCCTTCATGCCGAGGATAAACATTATCATACAGGACACATAACGGCCCACAAACAGACTCATTTCCAAACGATCTTGAAGACTGAAAGAAAAGTTAGTTATGTTATAATGCTGATTAGCTATAATAATTTAACTTATGCTTTATTCTACACCTAATATCATCTATAATGCTTACTCTTTCAAGTGCCACCACCATCCTTCCTTATTGAGATTCAAAAAAGATAAGTTTTCAGATACGAAGATCAGCGCCCAGAAGACAAGCAACACGAATCCATGGCCTCGTGGTGGAACGGAGGGCAAAAGGAATCTCCTTTCCAGAACGGCTAAGTACGCAGAAAGGGGAAACACCACAACAGTTATTGCTAGGGCTAAAATCTGGAAAAGAAAAAGAATAATAAGCATAATACAGATGTCTCTTTTCTACCTAGCAATGTTAAATTAAGGGGGCGGCCTTTTTGGGGGCCCTCGCTTACTCGCACAACTGAACTATCAAAATATTAAGGATTAACAGTACTAATGTTTATTTGAATTTCGCGCATTATAAAACTTACGTCGTGCCACTCGCGCTCTATCGCGCTGAGATCTGTCTCGTTCACTCCAATGAAATACCAGTAAACAATTTTAAAACTCTCAATTAATTTATTTATAACTTTGCATTTCTCGTCAAGCATCATCATTAAAAGTAATTCCACAAAAACAAGGGTCTCGCAAAGATCTACCCGCCCGGAGCCTCGCAATGGCTAAGACCGCCCCTGCTGATAAATTAAAACCAATTTCTAATATATGAAACTCACCATATACCCATATATTTGTCCACCTTTAAATAGAAAGGCTTGTAATAGAAACCTTGCTATAGCCAACACAGGCACGAACAATGTAAATATAATTTGAACACAAAATAGTCGAGAGGATCGCATATCCGTTATCTCTGTGGCATATCTAAAAAAAAGTGAACAATATAAATCAAATTATCAATGCCCAGCATACCGCGGTCCTGCTGCCCTAGCAAGATTGACAGGAGGATGCATTAACACCCTTATCACTTAGTGCGTCTCTCTCACACTAGTGCTGCTGCAGAGATAGTTGTAGGATAAGATGGGGTTAAGTTATCCTCGTGTCAGCTATGCTAGGGCCGCAGATGGATATAATAATTGTGTTCATCGTCATCACATCATCAGCAGCACATTAATATACGGCCAACAGATACGGCGCAGAAAGCATTCTCGAAAGAAAAGTAGTAATTATAAATAAAACTAGTCTTATAATATTAAAATCATTTATTTTTAGTCTTGTCTTAGTCCCCCCCCCCCATTATCTCCGAAACTACTGGGCCTAACATTCTGAAAAAAAAAAACAGAAAAAAGCTCTTTTCCTATAGATTACAGGAAAACCTATAAGAAGTCTATGCTGTTTAAAGTAAAATAAGAAATTTCAGATAATTATGTACTGAACCCTCGCACGCGAGTTTAACTCGCACTTTGTCCGGTTTTGAAAATGGTTTCTTTAGGATGCTACTTATTTGTTTAATACAAAACTTAGCATTATTATTTCTGAGCAAGAAATTAATGTAAATACACGTGTAAAAATGTCATATTTATTTATATAAACTGTCTCAATAAAAAATTGACACGTGAAAATAATGCAATGTTACCTTTTTATTTTCAGATATTATGAAAAAAGTTGCTCTAAATAAATAAATAAAACTAAAATTTAGTCTGATTACTTCTTTCCTCTGGCTTTATTGTATTACCAAGTTTGTCCAAAAGAACCTTGGTTGTACATAAAGGTTTTAAAGAGCATAATTTACCCAAAATTCAAAATAAAGGACAACAGGGTCCAATTCGAACCGGTGTTCGCTAAATTTAAAAATTGCCTAAATTTAAAATAAGAAACGTCAACCTCGATTTTGTTTAGCTCAAGTTTCAAAATCGAGTCTGACGGTTGTTATTTTAGATTTAGCGACTTCTAAATTTAGCGACTTCTAAGTTTAGCGAAAACACCCTCGAATTGGCCTCAGTTTGCATTTATTTTTAGTTGCTGGTATAAGATCATGTTCAGAGATAAACTATCTACGTGACTGGGATAAATGAAATAGGCTCCTTATCTATTGTAAACATAACAATAGATAGTACCTAGTGCAGATAAACTACAATGGCGGTCAGTATGTGATCAACTGCCTCTATGAACAAGTACTTATTATACTGATTAACCTAGATGGTTGGACAGCTAAAATAGATTCATATTTTTATGCCTTAAATGTCATATAGTATTAAATAATCCATACTTAATTGTAATATTATAAATGTGAAGTAAGTAACTCAGTCTATCTGTGTGTCTGATACGCTTTCTTGGCTAAACCGCTGAACCGGTTTTAAATAAGTTTGGTAAGGAGATGGTTTGAACACTTTGAACCCTGGGTACATAGGCTACTTTTTTTTAAGATAACCATCTCCTGGCTGAAATTGGGGCTGGAAAATATATTAACGGATAGTACATGCCCAATGAGAGCCGGTAATTTGAGGGAAAAATTCTAAATTTAAAAAGGCTGTACTTATAGCATGAAAATTCATTATATTTTTATACAAATTTCCAAGCAGACGAAGTTGCGGGTAAAACCTAGTACACAATATGTATAGAAAAACCGCTCTGAAAGTCCCGTACTTACATATGAAAATATATAGCTTTAATAGCTTTCAACAACCAGGTACCCATTTACAATCTACCTCTGTAATAAGACAAAAAATAACTTCAGGAAGGTCCCATCTCTGTGCAACCGTCGAGTGTGATACAACCTTGTCACGATCACACTGAGTGAATTTTTGTGATGTAGGTAACTACAAATTTACGGTGTTTGGATAGTCATAGAGATAAGAAGGGGTTAAGTTATCCTCGTGTCAGCCATGCTAGGGCCGCAGGTGGATATAATAATTGTCTTCATCGTCATCATCGCATCATCAGCAGCACATCAATGTACATACATGATCATTGTGCAGATTTATTATATTAAAGATTTGAGAAACACAATTTTATTGTTTGTGTACACTTATTTTTAATTTTCGGTAACAGATATTTTACATTAAACTGTCTGTAATTATCTGACAATATTGTTAGTAACTATAATGATAAGTGCCAAACAGCAAAGAAAAACAAACTTTTCAATGGCCAATTAAATATTGATTTATTTGATTGACTAGATTTCAATCCGCCTCGACTATGCAATGGTTATTGATGTAGTAGAGAGCTTCTATGTTTCTGCCAACAAACTGCAGTGCAGTTTGGCAGATGATTGATATAATATAAGATGTAAATATAGTAAAAGGTTAAAATTAAAAAAAAAAAATACTGTTAAAAACTTTCTTGTCAAACATTGTATAAAATAAATAAAAAAATAAAACAAAATTGCCTTGCATTTTTGGTAGTAATATGATGGTGGTGGTGGTGGTGGTGATGGTGATGGTACCAGAAGATTAAATGGCGAAATCGTTGGTTTTTCCAAGATTGAACAAGTATCTTGAAGCAGTTTCATTCTTAGTACCTTTTGATTTTAAAAAGTTACTTGTGTAACATGATTATTTAAATTATTAATTAACAACTTGCTGTGTGTGTAACAATGGTCTATCTGTCTACCAAATTTCATCAATATCTGTGAAGCAAACGCCCATAAGTGAGGAACAAAAATCAAACATCTTGATGTTTATAATGACATGATGTTTATCTCACAAAAGTTGCATTTGCTTTATGATAAGATAAAGTAATCTTTCCGTAGCAAAATTGGCACTGTGCGAAAACTTTGTGGTCTGACTTGTACTTTATAAATTTTATTTTCTTTATATAGTAACACACCAGTGGCCAAATTCTTAAACGCCATGAAACATAAGTCTATACCAATGAGCTGTCAACCTGTATCATTTTAATCAAAGATCAATTTGAGTGGTCTTGTGCAATTCGGCCATGTGAATGTTACTTAACTGCAGTTCAGCACATTTGGGTTTTACTTTCGTTTTTTTAGCAGTCTTTTAGTGGTCAGCATAACCAGCATATTGCAATTTGAACTTTTTAAATACTAGTAGATTTTTAAAAAAATAGTTTCATCCAGTGCTTTAAATAAAAACATGGACCCCGTGAGAAAGGAAGTTAAGGCCACTTACCTATTGTACATAATAATTTGTATCATGCCAAAAACAAGCAAGAATCCTCCAATAAAGATTGCTGATGCAGTTTCCATGAAGCATTGAGAAATACCATGGTCCACCCATATCTCTCCTAGAGTAACATTAGGAGGACAGTACTCCATTCTGGATCTGGACAATCATAAAAACATAAATTTTATTAATATTTAATCTTGATTAAACAGTAGAAAAGTAGCTAACTTATATTACTTTTCCTCTTACAGCCATATAAAGTAGCAGTCGGAAGAATATAGAATAGAAAAATGAACCTAACAACACCTTCAGTTACTTGTTAACACAATTAAAAATAAATTTTGAAACTTAAGAGGCCCCAAATAAAAAAATATTGGAACATTTAAGCCAAAACTCTTTAATAAAAGAAAATAAAAATCAACTGATAATGAACTGTTCACAAATTCCTTACAGATGTTACCTTTATTTGATTAAGCACGTTGCCTGAAAGTTAACAATTATGTGGATGAAGTTTAGCGAAAAGATCCAAACCAAATGTCATTCATAATTAAGTTCTATCCCATCGATATAATGTCTAAAATCCACATGCATTGTTTTTATTTTGGATTCGAACCTTTTCCCTATCGTATATATATGTAAGTTAGCCTAGTAGGATTCCTGAGTTTTAAATATATAAAATTAATGTAATTATTATTTAAACTATATTTGGCTTAGAAGTCAAAGTGAATGAAACGCCGAAAATAATACATAATGTTATTAAAGTGAAGTCTCAAAACACTAAATACTTACATCAATACTTGGAATACCGGGTCAATAGCGCGTGTCAAGTTCTTAGAGCGCGTTATAATAAAATTACTTAATCACGATTTCATTACGCATTCGATGAAAATTGTATCGAATCGAATTTAATTAATTGACAACAAATTGACGTTTCCCAGTGTCATTGTCATCTGTGTGTCATTGTCATTTTTTTTTATGCATGTACTGTTTGTTGAACCAAGGTTGAACCCTTGTTGAGAAGTTGTCTGACACATATAAAAGGCCTGCTACACGGTCAGGACGACGCCCGACAGATCGGGGTACAAAACTGGGCGTGTAGTCGATTTTGCATTAACAATCGGTCGGCTTCCAACGACCTTGATCAGGATGCAGCCAATGGCCAATCGCCGGACCGCATAGAACCAAACCCGATTTCGGTCAACCCGATCAATAGTGCTCTGTCGGCCTGCCATCCTGACATTCCTGACCGAGTAGCAGGGCTTTAAAACAATTTGTTAAATTAACAGACGTTCCGATTTGGGGGACGCCGATCACCGTCGGTAGGCCGAACACGACCAAATCGAAAAGTGTGTTATTATTACTCGTCGGACAAAGTCACCGTCACGTTTGACATGCAACGTCTGCCAAATAGAATCATGTGTATAAAACTCAACAAAACCCATAGCATGACGTCCAGTCTCTTTCGCTGGCAAAAGGTAACTCAAAGAGAGGCAACTGGCAGTCGGAGCTCTGTGCTCCGACGGATACACAGGCTTACAAGCAGAATGCTTACATACAATACCTACGTATCTATCTGTATGTAGGTACGTAGGCGTCTGCCAAATCGGAACGTGTGTTAATAGTTCCAACGCTTGAATTTGTCTGGTTCTACAAATGCTGGTCAGCTTGACGGATAGTATATATGCTGCTTTATATAAAATAATCCAACGAGATCTAAATTAATTGAACGAATGAATGATCTGATTTCCGTGGGCGATACGCGAACGAATGAAGTTTTACAATGGTCATGGTGGTATTGGTATCGTTCGTTCGTGTCATGTCAGTTGCGAGATGACGGGAGGGTGATGGTGAATTTATTCATTGTCGTGATAATCATTTCCTATCTGAAATCGAGATAATTAATGCGAATGCGTAACACAAATTTGCGAGAACATCTGACGTGTACTTATGAAAGGGTCGTCCATTGAATTTATCGGCTCAAGTAATAACAAAAATGTGAATTATCAGCATGTGTCACCATTCATCAACAAATGCTCTAATGAAAGACTGTACAGTGGTCATGTGTAGAAGGTTATGACTGTCGTATGGTAGTCGAGTAAAACGGGTAGTGTTTGTGTTGTGAAGTGTTGTTTAGTTTTTGCCTGGTGAAGGTGATAAATCCACTCCCAAAATGGCGGACCTCGAAGCAGTACTGGCCGACGTCAGCTATTTGATGGCTATGGAAAAGTCAAAATGCACTCCAGCAGCACGAGCTAGCAAAAAAATTGTTTTGCCAGATCCCAGGTAATAGTTCAAATCCCTCTTACATTACTGGACAGAGGGTAAAGGCGTATGTTTACGTGATGTAGCTATATGACTATCATCTGGATCATTGTTTACAAAAAATATAATTTAGGTTTGAAACTGATTTCGGGGTATGTGATTTCAGGGTAATATAAGATGTTCATTAGATCCAATTGAATTGTGCCTAGTTTCTAATTGGTGGCTTTAACTAAACCTGTATTCTTTTCAGGTTTATTCTTTCACTTGTTACTAGGATCTGTGAAAAAGAGTTTTGCTAAAGAAAGTTCATTCTTAAAATAAATTTGTATTAGTAATGGTATAATGCCGTTGGCAATGGTTTGCCAGTATTTTTAAAAAAATATTATAATAACACTAGCTTCCACCCGCGACTTCGTCCGCGTGGACACCCAATCACCTAGCAGTATGAAATTGTCATACCTACCAAATATACATAAAAATTACTTGAGCCATTTCAGAGGAGTACAACCACAAACACAGTGACATGAGATTTTTATATATATAGATAGGTTATTTGTGCCTTGTAGCCTCTACTCTGTATACAAAAAACCTAGTTATTTCTCAAAAATAGAGTTTAATTTCTCTGATATCAATAAAGTTAAGATCATAGAATATCAAAAGAGAGTGTATAAATTAATATACTTTAATTTATCAGGCAGGGCTAGAGATTTAATCATGAAAAATCCTTTTAATATATAAATTCAAATTATGGATATTTATTTTATTATTGCCTATGACATTATTCCCTCAGGAACTATGCAATCTTCAATATGTAAAGTATGCTAGACCTATTAATCCATATTAATATTATAAATGGATGTAATGTAGGTAAAAAGATCCAATCTACAATAACAACTATGCAGATTTTAGAGATTATATTGATGGCATAGAACATGGCATAGCTTGTTATAAAGTATTAACCTAGGCTAATATTTACTAACATACCATAAATGAACCTTTGTAGTTGTCTGATTAATAAATGACTTATTATTATTACTCCTCTGCTGCACTGGGAGTGAAGAAATAGCATAGAATGCATGGAGATGCTTATCATCCTGGCATGTCATAAAAGTCGACTAAGGGACGGTGCCTCTCCAACATGGTGGACTATCTGTATGGGCGATAGGCCGATCACCAGTCACCATACGGTTCATCACACCATCTTAGGATTAATTAATCGAACGTGGCCACAAGTAGTCTTGTGGCTCTGCCCACCCCATTAGGGATTTCGGGTGTGATGTTATGTATGTATTATTATAGAACTTAATTATGAATGGTTTTGGTATTGATCATTTTCACTAAACTTCGTCTGAGTGAGTCATGTGAACAATATATCTATCAAGAATTAAACAATTTGCTAACTAAATATCACTACAGGACAGCTTGTGGGCTGTTGGTAAGTATCAATTCCATGAACCTTAGTGCTCCCAATGGAAGTCCCTGTTCCCCATCTCCTGGCTGGTGGGAGTGAACTATGATGACTAACATACCCTTAACTCAGGCTTGCAATCACTCCCTAGTTAAAGCGAAGTTGAAAGAGGGTTTGATGGGTGGTCTGCAATGATAAATTGCTCAAGTGGCAATTGTACACTGAGTTATGGTTGATAAAAGTTCTGTAACACTTCTCCACCACTTCACTTTCTTTATTGCTTCTAAGGTAATGTTGCTCTTGCATTTCTGAATAGGTATAGGGCTTTTTTAGGGCCCATTCCATTGAGTTAGTAATGCTCACCAAGAATTTCATCCATTTAAATTAGTGATAACAAGGCAAATTCCATAGCCCAGTTAACTAATAATGTATATTTATAGGTATTTTAGTATTAACTTTCTTATAACAGTCCTAGACTAACTGGTAACTAAAAAATATAAAAGATTCACTATTTTACATTGAGACATTGTTAATTTGAGTAAAAACCTGTTAATTGATATCCGAGCTATATAAACCATTTTGTCTGCCAGGTCATTTCTATTGCGCCGTTCCACCAGCGCCAGGACGTTAAGAAACGATTTTGTTAATCCATAGGGGTGTGCAAGCACATTCATACCCGCAGCTTAAAATTAATTCATTATTTTGACTTGAATGTTTTCAACTGTAGACGACTGTGGGGTTGAGGGCAGTTTTTATGTTGTCATCCTATCAGGCTTCAGTTTACTAAGTTGCAATCACTAGTTGATGTTTTCAACAAAACATTAGTTGTGTTTATTTAAAATGTGAATGGTACCTGTAAAAGGAAAAAGCCAATGCCAATCTGTTTTTTCATTATAGAGAGAGGTAGTTATAATATTAAACTTTTCATTAAATTCTATAAATTGGTAGGTAATTTTATAAACAATGTGTGTCGTTAATAAACGTAATCTAATTAATAAAGTTCCAGGATAAATTACAATTTAGTGTACATACAATAAACAAATTTGACTCATTGGTTGAACTTTACCACAGGAACATAACGGTTTATTTTTATGTGAATTAATAAATATGTCATTCAATTATGACCAGGTTCTACTGTACGTTACGTGACCTATAATCATAAATCATAGTAGTTGACTATTTTCAAGCTATGGCAACCCAAGACCCGATACAAAATATAATAAATAATAATATAATAATAATAATAATTTAATTTATTTCAGACAGAGTCCATATTGATTAGTAATACAGTGGAGCTTAAAAACTATGTTAGTAGACAATTACAATTACAAAGCATCACAATACAATACAATAGGTACAATACAATTAAATCAGTCATGGCACTCCATAGACATGGCCCCTGGACTCCATGTGAACCGCGTTCCAGTGCAGCTGCATACTGGAACCGGGATTGTCCAGTATAACGGCCAGGAGGCGGTTGGGACTGTCGCGAACACGGCGCATCAAGGAGGCAGTTCTTTTTCTTAGTATTGCGTAAAATCCGTCCGTGCGGGCCTCAGCGAACATACCTGATGCGCTACAGTAGCGCGGCAGTCCCAGCAAGATCCAAATAAAGATAATAAAGTCTGTTTTCCTCTTCATTCCTTTTCTGTGTCCTTATAAAGAACGGAGCTTATGAATGTATAAGATCGATGTATATAGCAGCATACCATTATTTGCCGCAAGGAATGAAATGTTTTTAGGTCTGGTTCATATTCAATAGGCCATACCTATGGATCGAAATGGCGCAACACTGTTTTCGCGACACGCGGTTATTAGAAGTAACTTACCTACCTACAATTTACGATCGCATGTGGCCATTCAAGTAGTCGCATGCCAGCTTGGCGACGGTAACGGTAGCGTGTGATTCATCACTGTAACATTAAACCACCAATCTGTCATCCCATTGAGGTAGTAAACTAACAAATACTGTAATGAAACATACGTAGTATCTACCTAATACTACAAATTGCAAGATGATTTTCCAGGCGCCAAAAAATCCTTTAGGTGTCCTGCTTCAGGCATCCCCCCCCAAAATCGTACATGTAAAATTGAAAAATCAAGTCTAAAAGTAGTCTAATTTACTCGACATATTTTATTATTGGTGCCTCCCCCCCAAATTACCTGCGAATTGCGGTAAACGATGCTCTTACGTGAGGGAAAACATCGTGAGGAAACCTGCACGTTTAGATACCTAAATGCGTAACCATGATCCAACGGACGGCAGTCACTCCACTAATAACCCGAGCTGTCGAATCTAGGATCATGGTCAAAGCATACCCCGAATTAGAATCGGGAAAAAGCGCTGGGAAGATGATGATGAAACCTTAAAAAGGTGAAAAATAAGAGCCCGAAAATTAATTAACGGCGAGTTCGTACGTGCCGATAAGAGGCCGTTGATTTTTTTTTATGTATCTTCGTGAATGACGGCTTAACCGTTGAACCGATTTTGATGAAATTTGTTGAGGAAGCCCTGACATAAGCAACTTTTTTTAAGACAACCAATCCCTAAAAGGGTGAAATAGGGGCTGGAAATTGATTAACGGGAAGTTGCTGCGGCACGATGAAGAGCCCGTTTAAGTATGTTTTTTTATGCATTTGCGCCATTTACGGCTAAACCGCAGAACCGATTTTGATGAAATTGGGTATTGAAATAGGTACTTTGAGTTGTGGGGCTTTTGTTTTGAGACACCTAACACGGTGAAATATTGTCTGGATAATTAATTAAAGCAAATTCGTGCATGCCCGATGAGAGCCCGTAATTTGATCGTTTTTTTAACTCTGTAACTTTTAATTTCGTTGTATTTTAAAGATACACTTCGACGCAGGCCAAGTTGCGGGTTAAAGCTAGTTTATAGTATTAGTGTGGAAGTATGGATGAGACAGACTGGGCAGTAGTCCCCGTGGGCCCGCTGCGTATTGAGGACAAACAAACATCTTCAATTTCATCGCAGATATGTGCAACACCTTCTCTAAACAGACATCTTCTCTATGGGATCCCATAATTTTGGTTCACTTAGTGTTTTTCATATTTTAGTCCCGATTAATAGTGACTCCGAGAAATTGACCTATGACCTAACTTGATGATAATATAATAGGTATTAAACTTCTGACCCTTAGAAAGAATCTACCGTTGTTACCCTGAATACTAAAATGTTAGTTCAGTTTTGACTTGTAAAACTTGGCTTACGCAAACATCTTTAATAGTGACCGACTCAGTTGAAAATAACTTCGTTATTTGAAAACAATCACGCTGCATGGCTACTCGAAATAACATTACGCAAGTGCCTAGGTAGGTGCCTTTTATTGCTTTTGCCACTATTCGTTCGTACTTCTAGCATTAATCAACGTTTTGAATTTTGAGTAAGATTCCGACATGGTTAGGATTAAGTAGGCAGGCAAGGTTCCAAACATCAGTCACTTTAGACTGGGTTTGAAATCCAACCGACAGTGATGAGATTCGGTATACATACATTCATTGAAGGGCCCTTCATTAGTGCATTTAAGTACCCGGGACTAAAAGGCATCGCGGCCATCTAGGAAAATAGTCGTTTACCTTCGTTTGCAGACTGGCTTAATTTTTGAAAAATTGAAGCTTATAAAATTTCAGACGATAAAGTACTACGTAAAATTATAACCTAAATATGACACATTCTTCCTGAAAATTGCCTGAATACTTGAGGCCTAAACTTTAATCAAAGATCTTGTCTTCCCGTTGAAGTTTTTAGGGTTCCGTACCTCAAAAGGAAAAAAGGAACCCTTATAGGATCACTCGTGTGTCTGTCTGTCTGTCTGTCTGTCTGTCTGTCTGTCTGTCTGTCTGTCTGTCTGTCTGTCTGTCTGTCTGTCTGTCTGTCCGTCTGTCACAACCGATTTGCTCCGAAACTACTGGACCGATTGAGTTGAAATTTGGTATTCATATGTAAGTTGGTGACCGCAACACGAACGCGTGACGTAAATATATGAATTTTAAACATAGGGGCCACTTTTTGGGGGTAAACTAGAAAATTAAAAAAAAAAGTTATGCCACCTATATCGTGTGACATATCAAATGAAAGGGCTTATTGTGAGGATTTTAAATATATTTTCTTTTGAATTTTAAGTAAAATAGTTAAGAAGTTTTTGAGGAAAATAGGCGAAAAATGACCATTCCCCCCCCCCTTATTTCCGAAACTACTGGGGCTAAAATTTGGAAAAAAATACAGAAAATAGTTCTTTGCCTATAGATTACAGGAAAACCTATAAGAAGTCTATGGTATTTAAGGTAACCTAGTAAATTTCAGATAATCATGTACGGAACGGAACCCTCTCCACGCGTGTTTAACTCGCACTTGTCCGGTTTTGTTAAAGGGAAGGCTTTGTCGCAGTCGGGTAAAATAATATGCTATTAAATACTCAATGAGCCGTCATTTTATAATAATTTCATTTCTAACAGACTACAACAAAAGACGAGGTTATCTATTCGACCCGTATTCTTTATAATGTACCTATGTTCTCGCAAACTTTTTACTTACCTTATGAACTGAAATAGGTATTGTGTAGGCACAAATGAAAAAGGCCCTTCAATATGTATGTATATCTACCGAATTGTATCACTGTTGGTTGGATTTCAACCTCGTGTACTTTTTGCGCAAGTCAGCTCTTTCTACCCCTTTTAATTGTTTTTGTTAGTTTAGAGTTTTTCTGTTGACCTAACGGGCGGGGCTGACATGGTCTGCAGTGATCAATCCCCTACATAAATAAATATTTAAAAAAACCTCATGTACGAGATTGATGCTTCATGTACCAACCTAATTAACTACCGACCCGAAATTATGTAGGTATTCAATTCTGATGCCGCATAAAGTCACCGACGACCGAAGATATGCTCAAAATCAAATGCCATACAATCCACTAGCCCACGATAACATATTACTTACCTCTACTGCTATACATTTGAACCTTTACGAATACTAGGAGGGATGTAATCCGGTTGCGATGTGTACTAATCAGAAAGTAATTTTACTTGACCCTGATGGTGATTATTTTTACCCCACTGATGCGAAGCAAAAAAGAGCGTAATATTTTTCGCGAGTATGTAGGTACGTGTACGTACCTATGTGAATAGTTTATAGTTCATAGTTAATTTATTTATAAAACAATGAATACTTACATTGAGTTTGAAAATGGAAGAACGTGAGGGTAGAAATATAAGTAGGTAAGTAATAAATTATCAGATTATAATAAATAAAAAGAGTAAAATAAAATGAGTATAATTTAATATGAACATATTTAAAATTAACAAAATCACAATAAAATGAAAATATTATGTCAGTACTAAGTATAAAATATAATAATATTATTAATTAATTAGGAAAGATATACTTCAACTTCCGTAAAATGTCGTAAACGGAATTCGTAAACAGATAATAATTCGTTAGAAAATCTTCATTAATAATCTTAGCTTTTAGCGTTCCGTACTCGAAGGGATCAACAACGAGACCCTTACGGATACTTCAACTCATCTTTGTGTGCGGCGCTGTGTGCGTGAGCTTGTGTGTGTCGCTCGGACGACACGTCTGCCGCGTCACTGCCAAACAAATCAAAGCTGCATACATACAATAAACATAAAAGCTAACGCACACAGCGGCGCGCGCAAAGATGAGTAGAAAGGAGTACGTATTTATCGGTACCGAGCCTACGACGTCTGTCCGTCCGTCTGTTAGAAGCCTCTAGCTCAGCCACGGTAAGAGGTAGAACGATAGAGTTTTCATTGATTGTGTTATGTGATGAATACTGGAAAATAATAAAAATATCAAAATATCTTCAACCTGAGATTGATACCCTAAAAATGGCTGACAAAATATCTCGAAGGATGTCTCTGGTATAACTCCCTCAAACTAGAAGAGCTTGCGATCAGCCAGCAACGATTTGTAAGATCCTTCGCGGAATAATTGACGCACCCGATCTTCACAACAGCTTGCTCCGTTTATCTGCCCCGGATAATTACCTCCGAGCAAGAAGTCACAGGCTCTTTTCCGTGCCTTCGTGTCGTACTCTAGCCAGAGCTCGCCACCTCACAGCTCACCGCTGCCACGCACTCTCTCTGCCTTGAACATCCTCTTAGACACAAATCCGGAGTGCGATTTGTTTGCGGATGAATGGAATGATGTTGGTGTGCCTGGGTTTCTGTGAGTTTGACGAATGAAAGAAGATTTTGTTGTTGTTGAGTCTTGTTGACATTTATGATTAGTGTAATTGGTTTACCGTTCTAATTATTATATAAATAAATAAATAAATCTTTGACTGCAAGTCCGCCCCAAATAACTCTAATTGTATTTGGAGCACTTCTATAAACCACCGTGACAAAAAAATTGTATGCCATGATTATGGTAAACAAGCCTACAGCTTGCCTGATGGTAAGCGCTTACCGTAGCCTATGGACACATGCAACACCTGCGCCTCTATTCGGGAACGCTAAATGATTCTATAACGATTTGCGAGCGAGATTTCTTATCTCGCTCTTACGCATTACGCGTCGTGCGGAAGAGTGTGATGAGAAATCTCGCTTACGAGTCGCTACAGAATCACTTAGCGTTCCCGAATAGAGGCGCAGGAGTACCACATGCGCGTTGCCGAGCCATTAAAAACCTATTGACTCCCTTCTTTCGTTTGGTGTTGTTTCGTGCAGCGGCAGCGACGTTGTTGCATTATACAACTGTTCTTTCTTTGATCTGTAGATTTACAGACAAGGTATTTGAGCATTAAGGTCACGTTGCCTACCTACCTGCTCTTATAGCGCTGTTCATATAATGAAAAGTGTACCCTTATTGTATCGCCGAGATCTTTTCAAAAGAGAATTGGGACAAATAATAACAGCATTTGTCTGGCTTTACCCGATTTGCCACATGGTATATGCGGCTGTATCCGAAAAGAAAATACTTTAAAGGCCCGGGCACACCAAAGGCGGTTGCGGCGCGTTTGCGGCGCGAACGCGGGCACGCGAAGTTGTATTTAATACCGCCGCCATGTCCAGAGGCATACCGAACGCGTCGCGAAAGCGGCGCGGGGCGTACGCGAAGCGGCGGCGGCGCGGGGCGTGCGCAAAGCGGCGGCGGCGCGGGGCGTGCGCGAAGCGGCGGCGTCGCGGAGCGTGCGCGAAGCGGCGGCGGCGCGGGGCGTGCGCGAAGCGGCGGCGGCGCGTGCGCGAGCACGCGAAGTTGTATTACGCGGCGCGGGGCGGAGCGAACGCGGCGCGAAAGCGGTGCGAAAGCGGCGCGAAAGCGGCGCGAAAGCGGCGCGAAAGAGGCGCGGGGCGTGAGCAACGCGGGCCCGCGTTCGAAACGCGTTGACGCCGCCGCCCGCGTTCGCGCCGCCGCCCGCGTTCGCGCCGCAAACGCGCCGCAACCGCGTTTGGTGTGCCCGGGCCTTAAACCTTAGTTTTATCACATTCTAAAACGTTCTCTTTCTTTTCAGTGTTCGGAGTGTAATGCACAAATATATGGAAAAGAAGAATGAAGTAAACTTTGACAAAATATTTAATCAAGTATTAGGTGAGTTCTTAAAACCTTTTTCTGATTTAATTTTAGATATATAATTAATCGCTGAGATCATAAATGATATCGTTAATTACCGTCTATTTTCATCAATAGGTAGTTCACATTTTTTTTGTTATAAATCCAAGTTAATTAAGCCCGTATCGTGCGTCCAGTGGTGCCCTCATGAGTGTTATTGTAGCTGACAAGACCTAAATCTGCTTTACTTAAACAGTATTTTAACAAAAACGATTTGCTTTGGCAAAGCGAAAAAAATGATATATGTTAATATTCTTTATATTATTGAAAAAGTTGCTGTTTTAAAAATACGATATTACGAAATCGTTTTGATTTAAAAAAAATCGTACGTCTGAAATCCTCTTAAAACAGTTCTGTCTTATTTATTTTTTTACTTATGGTTATGGGGCTATAATTAATAACACCAGTACATCACGCCCATACTAAAAAGTTTTCTGATTTATATTATGCCTGAAGTTGTAGTGTGTTTACTTATTTAATTCATCAGTTTTTGATATTCTGCATAATATAAATAACCGCACAGTGCTTCTCGTTCACTTCGATGCAAACAGACAGTGACCGATCATTCAAGGTCATTGCCAGTTGTCAGCGTCCAAACCTAAAATATTTTATTAATATTGAAGCCACACAAGTTGTTGCATAATTCAATACGCAATTTATAGGCTATTTAATTACGCTTTATAAAATAATACTGTCATGGAATAATTTTAACGGTAAATAGCGGCCGCTTTTCCCCGTTTTAACTGAAAAGGGAAAAGTAATGAATAAAAACCTTTATTACATAGCATATAAATTGTATATTAAGTTGCGCAACAACTTGTCCGGCTTCGATTTTAATAAATTATTATAGTTTAATAGAAAACACAATAACAGTGATGAGTGCGCCGCCACTCACTCCAATTATTATTATTTCACTTAATTTTCTTTCATTTTCTCACTTTTTTCATTTTTTTATTATATAAAAATAACATTATAAAATAATTAAATAAATATTATTATTATTATAGGCGACTAACTTGGTAATACCTACTGAAAAATCATGGAAAATAGCAGCAAATAACTTTGAATAGAAAATCAGCTATAATAGCTATGGTTTTCGAATTTATAACGGCTACGGAACCAGTATAGGGTTCCGTAGCCGTTATAAATTCGAAAACCATGGCCCAACATGTTCCTTACCAGTTTTTTCTTTGGCTCCTTCCCTTTTAAATGCAAGTGACGTTTTTAAAACGCATTTTATTTTCTCTCATCCATTTCCTTGGTTTTCGGATAATTACTCGGCTCCAAATTGAAGAATAATTTCTTTTAACTTTGGTGAATGTAGTTTAGTTTTCCCTCACTGCCTTAGATTTTGATAGCTTGTTGTGGTATTACCCGAGCTCACTTTTATCCACTGATGCCACGGTAACTTTCCTTGGCGGCGGAGGTGCTTCTTTCACTTTGGCTGGGGGGGTCTCAGTTCTCCTTGTTTCCGCATGTATTACGATTTACCTTATAACTATATGGTTAGAATTAAGGCCCGGGCACACCAAAGGCGGTTGCGGGCGTGCGCGAGCACGCGAAGTTGTATTACGCGGCGCGAAAGCGGTGCGAAAGCGGCGCGGGGCGTGAGCAACGCGGGCCCGCTTTCGAAACGCGTTGACGCCGCGGCCCGCGTTCGCGCCGCAAACGCGCCGCAACCGCGTTTGGTGTGCCTGGGCCTTTATTGCTATGGCGTGCATGCATTACCATATCGTCTGATATAATAGTGTCTTATTTTTAGTGATTATTCTAAGATATCTAGGGACTTTACAATTTTTAGGGGGAACTAAAAACAAGACGTGGGCTTAAAATCCTCCTGGACACATGTGGCCCGTTTCGCAAAGCTACAAGCAAAAACTGGCATTACCGGTGTCAGATCCCATACTGACTTGCAGTGTTGCCAGATTTTGCTTGTAAAATTGTAAATTTTAGCTCTTGAATCGGGCCAATGGGAAGTAAGTCGAACTCTTACCGGCTAAAAACAAAGCATGCAATTTAAATTGAAATTCCTTTGAATTTTAAATGATTGATAAGATTACAACTCTATTTTTAATAACTTTGATAAGATTACAACTCCATTTGGGGGCAAAATCTGGTTTTATCTAATAAAGTATATTATAGTAGTGGAAATGCGTTAAATGTTAGACCGACTTGGGAACGGGGAATGCCGGCCGGGGTGAAATGGCACACCGCCCTTTATTTTTGTGGAACAAAATGAAACAAGATAATGAATTAATTAAGTACACTTATACTTTAAAAGAAGAATGAAAAGTCATCGATTTCTTTTATTATATATGCTCAATTTAAATTATTCGAAAACGAATTGTTTTGTTTACGTGTTTATAATTTGAGATGTATACTTACTATACGGTAAATTTCATTCGTAACCGAAACGAGTCGTCTTCTGAATATATGGCATTGATCTCACATAACCACAAGATTAGATACTAGAAATGGGCAGACAATGTTTTTTGCCGACTAGCCAAAAACACATTACCCTACTTTTCGCTTCGCCGCAGTTGGGTAAAAAGGAGCGTAGGTAATGTTTTTCGCGGGTATGTATAAATGAATGTATGTTATCACTCGATTTTAACAAATGTGGTGTTAAATGATTCGGGGACACTGGGTGTAGGATATGACTTCGTCTGAAATCCATATTGGCCGATGCAAGAGGACATTTTGTTTCTTGATATTTCTCCACCCGCTTTATTGATATCAAATGAAAAGGCTTGACTAGAGCATTTTGTGTTTATATGTAGTCTCTTTATACAAATACTATAATAATCATAATAATAATAATAATAATAAAAGACATTTATTCAGCACATATTTGACACAGACAGATAACAAGGAAAGCAAAATAAACAATAAACATAAGAAGCTGTGCCGCACGGTGTCACTCTGCATTATGCCATGGCGAGCCTCAGCGCTGATATTCAGTGCCTCCTAGTCGACACCACAATATGTGAAATAAGTACCTATATTTGGAATGATTTCCCGTTACCCGAACTGTGCATATACATAGAGCAAAACACAATACAAACGTGACGTCATCTTTTTTTACAGTTTGTATTAAGTTCTTTAACGTGGCATGAGTGTGTTCAATAATATGATTGTGTGATTATGTTGATCTAAGCTTTGAAAATATTGGCCCATATTCACCGTAATCGGATCACATTAGAACATTAAATTTTCTAAAGAACCTATTTCCACTTTGATGACTTTGTTAGGTCATTTCCCAGTACGTAAGAGTTCTTCTAAAATCATGTTCTATTTTTATTTTCCACTCTTTTCTAACGAAGCGTACCTACGTATAATAGACATTTAGTACGCGAATAATCCAATTTCGTGTTTATAGCTAAGACTTCCGATGATGCTATAAACAAGCAATCAGAGGTTAACGAGCTCAAACCTGATCAGTAAATAACACAGACCATATATCTTATAAACTCTGCATAATAATAATAAACCATTTATTTCAGGTATCAGTGGCCCATACATAAATACCTTACAGACTAAAATACATATATTATACATTAAAATAACTTAAAAGTAATATCATTCATACCCGGGGGACTCCCGCTGGCAACGTTAGAGTAAAAAACGAGTTATCGTACCACTGGTCAGTTTCCTTACTCGTCAATTTCACTAATGCACCAGTTTACTCATTAGACAGTTTCTGAATTCGCCAATTTCCTTATTTGCCAGTTTTACTAAGTTGTCAATTTCCCTATTAAGTTAGTTTTCTTGTTCGTCAGTTAGTTTAAGATTGTCAGTTTTGCTTTTTCATTGAGCTACTACTTGTTCACTCCGAGATGGCCGTTCCTTCCCGAACCACTACACTACCCTCACCGACTACGTTCAGGCCACGCTTAGCTCTGACCGGAGAAGAGGCAAATATGTCACGGGAGCAGCAATTGCAAAGCGAACATGCATACATTTAAAGTTGTCTGATAATTCTTATTAGTCAGACATCTTTACATCCTGGCAAATAGTGAAACACGAATATGGAATCTAGTGCAGATGACAACCTGACCCTACCTACCTATCTACCGACGAAAAATTAAACTAGTAGGTACACAATTCCTTGTGTACTAGCGAATTAACGAAACTGACAGCCTAGCAAAACTAGTGAACGAGGAAACTGAATGATTACGAAAACAGCAAACTGGAACAATTTCTACCTAGCGTAACTGACGAATAGGTAAACCGTTCGATTAGCGAAGCTGATAAACAACGAAACTAGCAGATCGTAATACTGGCAATTTCACGAAACTGACATCCTAGCAAAACTAGCGAAGGAGGAAACTGAAGAATCAGGAAAATGCCTAACTAGCGATATTGTCAACCTACCGAAACTTTCTAGAGTAAACTGGTAAATTTGTGAAATTGACGAGTAAGGAAACTGACCAGGGGGGCTAGCATGACCTGCCCGCGAGTCGTTTGTCGCTCAGTGCGTCTCTGTCAAACTAGTCAAATATGTAAGGGACGCACTGAGCGACAAAAGACTCGCGGGCAGGTCGTGCTAGACGTGCAGGGGGGCTAGCACAACACGCCCGCGAGTCGTTTGTCGCTCAGTGCGTCTCTGTCTAACTAGTCAAGTATGTAAGGGATGCACTGAGCGACAAACGACTCGCGAGCAGGTCGTGCTAGACGTGCAGTGCTAGGTACGCTAACTCGGTCTGTGGCACATAATAAAGACAACGTCTTTTGATCTGATAGGTTTTTATGTAAATAAATAAATAAATCTCAATGCTCTTAGTGTATTGGTACATACCTAAACAAAAAGCGAAACTGACTCCAAAAACCCTTTGAGAACCAAGAAATAATGACTGGCTTTCGTTCGAAAATTACCTAGAAACGTCTGATATATTTGTTTATTAAGTAATAAATTAATACATTGAAATTGGTGTCGAGTTAATGAGCACTATGAAAGCAATCTTTCAGTATTACTAATTTACTTGCCGCCATCTTCGATATATTAAATTTATTACTTATTAATCAAATACATCTGATGTTTCTGGGTAATTTACTAACGAAGGCCAGTCATTAAATATTTCTTAGTTTTAAAAAGGGTTTTTTCTGTAGGTAATGTTTTTTTGTTAAAAGTATTTTTATTTTTCTCTTGCCTCATTATATCCACCCACTAGTACCAGATGATGATAGCATTATGTCAACTGCTCATGGACCCTTGTAAAATATTTCTATCAGAATGCAAGGACTTCTTTTGTGATCCCCACTAACAGTTCCGATTTACCAGATGCGCTCTAACGAGAATCATTTTCTTAGGAACAGTGACAAGGCAATCTTATCATTATCTGTTAACTATCTATCATTGAAGAATTCCATGAAGCAATCCGTGGACCCCATCATCACCCCGCTTGACCAAATGATGTTGCTCTTGTGCAAATACATCTGGTGTTTTATAAAATGACAAAATCGTATATGTTTGCTTATATCATTTCAGGAATTACTTTCTATCGGCCCGTGTCTGAAGTATGGAATAAACAACAAAATAAACCAACGAAATTGGTTCACAAGATAAAACGTTATGCGTGAACATAAATAAAATATATATATATACTGGTCGAATAGATAACCTCCTCCTTTTTTAAGTCGTTAAAAAGCAGGTGGAATGGCAGAACAAAGCTTTATCACCCCGATAGTGGTTTGGTTACCATACGATAGTAACCAAACCACTCTAAAAAATGGAAAACCAATATTTCAGTCCTATTAATTTTGTTGTGCATTTTAGCTGGATCTATAGCACTTTTGTCTGAAAAGTAAACTTTTTAGAATATTATAAATTCCGGCTATTCATAAATTTCCTTTATACATTCGTAAATTTCCTGAATAAAATACGATTTCAGCGCCAATTCCATTATGAGCAATGAAACAAGGCAAAATGCCACGTTTAATCCCGATAAATCGAGCATATGAGCATTTTTATTGGAGAAACATAACAACTAAAAATAATTTAATTTGTACATCATGAGACAGTCAAGTTGCATCTTCGATCGCTTCCCTCGTAAGTGAAGGCTACTTAGATAGTTAGGTAATATTTTGGTTGTGTTAATGGATGGTCTTCAGCAGTCATCTAATGGACGTCGCTCAGGCGGGAAGGAAGCTTCTTAATGCCCTCTGTGACATTTCGCTACTTAAGCCCGTGCTAGACGCTCGGGACGCCAGCCCCACAGAGGTCGTTTTGATCAGGTCGGGGTACAAAACTGACCGTGTAGAAGACGATCGGGAATTGAAAATCGATAGGCTCCCAACAACCTTAATCGGGACGGCAGCCAGTCGCCAATCGCCCAACTGTGTAGAACCGAACGCGATTTCAATCGACCTCATCAATTGACCTCTGTCGGGCTGTCGTCCCGACCGTGTAACAGGGCCTTTAGTTGAGTAGCTATCGGCTAATGCTATTTTATGAACGATAGATACGTTCTTATTACACTTCCTGTAAGCCAATCGGGACACAAATTACACAATCTTTCACAGGCACTGATACCTTTTATGTTAATATTATGTTGGTTATAAACCCATAATCGATTACGCAATACTTAACGTAATGAAAAAGAAGGTAATACAAGGCATTACAATGCAATTTAAAAGTCACAACACACAAACAATTAATCATTTGATTACCCTGAATATCGCTAAATAGCTTTCATTAGAAAGCGTTGAAATTTAGCTCTGTTATAAAGAAAATCCAGATGACTCATCTCCATCCGGCCCCTACAGTAGGGAGGGGTCAACGGACAGAAGAGGCTATAAAGACAATTACGAATGATTTTCATTAACAGAATGAAGGGAGGCATAAACAAAACTGGTAGTCTGTGTGCTTTATCATTACAACACATTTGTAATGTTTCATTACAACGTGTACGTCGTAAATATTATGTACAAACAAACACATGATACTGAGGGCATAAAGCCAACAATCATTGATCCGTCGTCGATTGCGATAGGTGGTGGCCCCACTCGGTACGGAGCGAGTCTGTGTAAACATAAGAGCCCTTTGACTCGCTCTTTTCATCTCGAACGATTACGTCTGAGCTTTTCAACAACGCGGACTAAACTCATCCACTTTTGTATTAGCAATTACTTAGGAATGATGGGTAAGAATTATTTGCGGGGTTCTTCTATTGTGCAATACGAGTAGAAAGCAAATACGATACTGTCAATAGGGAACATGCATGATTTTTTTCCCATCTTTTATTGGAAAATACTGAGTATTAGACTACAAACTGTGTACGCAAAACATTATTGTATTGTTTATTTTTTGAGATACGAAGCTTTGAAAAAACATGAACTTTGACGTCACAGCATACGTTAGAGTCTAAACAATATAGGCGTTTAAATGAAATTTGCAATTATTTCCGAATACTGTTATTAGGCCAATACGTCAACAAATAAAAAATTACAAATTGGACGAGGATGTCAAAAACTTATAATTCAGAACTAAACAACAATATAAATTTGCTTTTCACTTATTTTGACCTTTAATAAAAAAAGGAACAGTCAAAATAATATCTTTTCTTTTACATGCATTTATGTACATTTTCTTTCATAATATATAATTTAAATTTCATTTTAATTTTCATGCATATTCCCGATTGTGTCAATACCTAACTATGATTCCTCGATACGAAAACATTTCACTACGCCTCGCATAATCTAGTACCCGCGTATTTGTGGGAATGTAAACAATTCTGATGTAAAATTTGGAGAGATAATAATATTTTTTATCTACACCCATATCATAAAACCTCCATAATGTAATCAAAAACCGTAGGAAATGACCACCATTATGACAACCTGTACTGTAATGTTATTACAGTATCGATTTTAGTATCGTAATGGTCATAACGATACAGATATGAGCTACAGGCCGGCGCGCCGCCGTCGCCGCAGCCGGAGGGGCCCCATCGTCGCGGGTTGCGTGCTGAGTCCGGCAGGTCGCGCTGTGTCTGGCTGGTTGCGCGATGTGTCCGGCGGGTTGCGCGATGTATCCGGCAGGTCGCGTTGTGTCCGGCGGGTTGCGCGCTGTGTCCGGCAGGTCGCGCTGTGTCTGGCAAGTCGCGCTGTGTCCGGCGGGCTGCGCGCTGTGTCCGGCAGGTCGCGCTGTGTCCGGCGTGTTGCGCGCTGTGTCCGGCAGGTGGCGCTGTGTCCGGCGGGTTGCGCGCTGTGTCCGTCACGTCGGCTGTGTCCGGAGGGTACCGCGATGTGTCCGGCAGGTCGCGCTGTGTCCGGCGGGTTGCGCCCTGTGTCCGGCGGGTTTCGCGCGGTGTCCGACAGGTCGCGCTGTGTCCGGCAGGATGCGCGCTTTGTCCGGCAGGTTGCGCTGTGTCCAGCGGGTTGCGCGCTGTGTCCGGCGGGTCGCGGTCTGTTGCGCGGTTTTTTTTGTCTAATTTTTATTTCTTAGCCACGATTGCAACAAATAACTTGTTGTCAGAAAATATTATTTCTGAACACATCATGGAGGATTTATAGTATGTGTGTAGATAAAGTTATGTATGCAACTCTGCATAATTTGGCGTTAAAACACACGTGCGATCTTATTATGAAACTCGCTAAAGCTCGTTTCATAAAACCGCACTAGTGTTTTAAGGCCTATCATTATGCAACCGTTGCATAAACTACTATTATCACGTTAAGTATGTCATTGTACCATACATAATATAAACAATAGGTAGAGCGAGCACATTGCAGACATTTTGTTAAACCCAAGCACTGCTAAGACTCCGCTATAAGCCAGTCGCAAGCTACGGTTAAACCCTAGACTCATGCGTTCGGATTACGAGATTGATCTCGAGACCAGTTTATATTCAGGGCCGCTATCCTACTTTCTTGTCGGGATTTGTATCGTAAACAAGATTAAACGTAAGCAAGGCCAAAGCAGGCCGTGTCGTTTGCTCACCCACGGCCTAGATTATTGCCGCCCTGCGTACAATTGCTCTGCCCCCAATGAAGTTAGCTCATGTCGCTAAAGATAATTTTCTTCTCAACCAAACTTGGTTTTCTCCGAATCTGTTTTCTAAGATTGCGGTCGGAAATTCGTGCATATTATATACGTATATCTATCTATGTAAAGGGTTCGACTGACTGAGAACTATTCCTCATAAGGCTACTTACATAAATTATAATAAATAACTGTTTGCAAATTTTATGATAAAAAAAAAAACAAGAATGTCGCGATTGTAGCAGTTGGTCTGATGATATTTGCAATGAATTGATAAGATGGATTCATCATAATGAAAACTGGCCGCAGCCATCTTATTTTTACAGAAATTGAGGCATCGGCAATTTGTTTCAATACAATTTACTCAGCTCTCTATCAGCATTTAATGCTTAAGCAAACTTCTCGACCTTTGCACTAGTAAGGCGTTCGCAAAGGAAATCCGTATTACCTTATTAATCGAACGTTTCAGATGCCGACATTGTCGCCGAATGGCTCTTAACTGCAGACTCTCACCGCGTGCCTTGATTTCTCTGGAGAGTAACCTTTAGGTATATTTGTTTACATAAACAATATGGAACTCCACGTAGTACCGTAATAATCCGTATCCATCGTATATTCTCGGAAGCGTTCGGATTTGTCATGCTACTTCAGTCAGCCTCAGTACTCATCAAGACAGAGTAGGGGAAGCTCGCTAAGTTTGTTTTCAGTTCTTTTGATAATGGTGGTTATAACATCTCAGTGTGATATACCTACTTCAAACTCGTGATTTGACATTTGTCGCCGATAAATAAAGTACCCTATTTATTTAATACATGTTACTTATTAATACAATAATTCCTAGACACGTGGGCAGCATTCGGAAGTAGTCGTGTGGAGTTTTCACGATGGGAAATCTGTACTTGTTTGATATCGTTTTGTTTTTCTCATGAAGTTAAATATACATCTAAATTCCACATTTTTTTATTCGGTTTTGTTATTAGTGGGACACTTTGTTCTTCTGTTTACAGTCATACCTATGCGTATGATTATTTGGTTACTCTATTTTTTCAGTTATATAACCTCCGCAAAACGGTTGTAAACAAGGAAATTGCTGTACAAGCATATTGATCAACCTACGCTAGGTCAGTAGCAACTTTATGCAAACATGGCGGTTATTAGTGAAGCCAAACATGGACAGGAATCTGCTAGCATTGGGAAAATTCTGAATATTAATATGCGCGTCAAGTTAGCGTCCCCGTCGCGTCGAACATATCCAGAATCTGATTATTCCAAAAATCCGTACTTAAATAGTACCCAATTAGCACCTAGTATAAAATACCGGCCAAGTGCGAGTCAACTCGCACACGAAGGGTTCCGTACCATTATCTATAATCGTTTGTTGTATGGGAGCCCCCCTTAAATATTTGTTTTATTTTTATTTAATTATTTATTTTAAAGTGAATATATAACTAAATATTCTGTGAATATTTCAAGAGTCTACCTGTTGCCGTTATCGATATCGAGCAAAAACGAGCAAAAAAATCACGTTTGTTATATGGGAGCCCCGTTAAATATTTATTTTATGGTGTTTTTTAGTATTTTTTGTTATAGCGGCAACAGAAATACATCATCTGTGAAAATTTCAACTGTCTAACTATTACGGTTCATGAGATACAGCCTGGTTACAGACGGACAGCAGAGTCTTAGTAATAGGGTCCAGTTTTACCCTTTGGGTACGGAACCCTAAAAAGAACCTTTGTAATTTTTGGGATATGTGCCCTGTTTAACGGCAACGCTATCTTTACGTCAAGCTGGCGTCTGGATCTCCAGAATCTTGATGTACCCAAAAAAAAACTAAGGAGTATAGTCTCGCGAAGACTCAACTTCGTAGATCTAATAGAAATAGACATAACATCAATCTTTTGGAGAGATTAGATTCTGGCTGGATATTTTCAACGGGTACGCTAACTTGACCCTCATTATAATAATAGATAATTGATAGTTAATAATTATAATTAAAACAATACCCCTACTAGCGTGAGGCATAGCTAGTACTTTATCTTTATAACCTTTCTATTCAAACATGTAGTCATGATTTGTTCAAGTCTTGCATGATGGACATGTCTTTGTGATATTCATATTAACGATTGTATACTTAATGATTTGGCGGCGGTGCGCGGCACTCTTGGATGTGAGTCTGTTTAGTCTGCCAGTAGTCCGGTAATTGAAAAGAAACAAGTACAAGTCGGACTCGCGTGGCCTGGGTTCCGTACATCATCGACAGCCAAATTGACGTACTACGTATACAGAGTTGGTGACCCAATAACAGATGTATAGCGTAAATAAACAAATTGTTGATGACGATTTTCGTATATTTTCTTTAATATATCTATTAAACGACGGATTTTAATTTTATTTTTAAATATATTGATTTTTCCTATAATTTCATTTCATTTGTCCTGTGGTGCGCTTGATTTTTTTTATTTTTTAGTTTCTTACGTACCCCCCGGAATTAACCCTCAAAATCAGAATTCGTTTATTACCACTATACGTCTGTGTTTGAGTCACTTAACTCTTTACATGAGTATTTCTCAAATAGTTTGTACATAGTCTCCTACTGCTACTACCTCTCTCATCGGCAAGCCGTTCACTCCCATTTCATTTGGGCACTGCGATTATCTACGCGCCGGTTCTCCAGAACGTTTTTAGCGCGAACAGTACGGATTTGGAATGTACTTCCAGCTGAGATTTTTTCACTGCGCTACAATTTTTTTTTTTTTAAATGGTGACTTTATTATCTACGAGGCCGGCAACGCATTTGCAGCGCCTCTGGTGTTGCAAATGTCTATAGGCGTCGGTTACCACTTTCCATCAGGTGGACCGCCTACCGCTGTCTTCTGCCATTCATCTGCGTCATTGCCATGACGGCAATAAAAAAAGTAACGTCGGTTTGCCAGCAACTGTTACTTTTACCATTTCGTTACAATTCTGTTGAGACTTTTCAATAATTTTGCATACTTACATTTTTAATTAAAAACTAAACAAATAACAATTCCTTAATTATTAAAAATAATTGTAATTAACGATTGGAATATCTATGAACAAATCGTAACGAAATGGTACAAACAAAAGTTGCTAACATAAGCACGTTATCGATGTACAAAATATTTGGGAAATATTCATATAACATATACCAAATTTCAACTTTTTCGATCTGTAGATTCGGTGAAAATAGGCTGTGACAGATGGACACACGCGAAAGCGATCCCATAAGGTTTTTTCACCGGTTGTTCGGAACCCTAAAAACCCGTTTTCTGAATATTTGGAACGTTAGTATTGCCATACTACTGCATTATTACACGACTATCTTTACCATACTCCCAAAACAAATCTAATACCGTTTTAATAATATGTTCATTTCCGTAGTATTACTTACGATGGATTTATACCAATGGCTACATCAACATGTCGTCTAATCGTTTTACTGAGCTACATGCTACAAATCTTTATCTATCTAGTCAGCAATGTCATGAAAATATCAGCCCAAAGCTAGTAAGCCGGCGTCTGCAGCTGTGCGGGTGTTTAACGTTGCAGCGGAACCCCGGGACGAGTTTCAAATGCAATTTACTCCTACAGTAAATAACTTTATCGGCTGCAGTGGACAATGTCGAAGCCTCTTTAACTAGGGCAGAGGCTAGTTACCTTTGTGTGAGCTATTACACTCCCCCCGAGACTCGACTGTTTATCGAGTGTCGTCTAGTTCTTGCGAAATAAGTTGTTGGCCGTTAAGGGATAAAGTTGTTTTGGATAGAGTGTAATCAGAAAACACTTTTATATTTTTTATTCAGTTAAGACAAACTTCGTTTTAACCTCTTCAACGCCACGCCAAATACCATGATTGTCACTCACACGCCAAGCATGTCTATGTCTAAGAAGTAACACCAATTTCAACCTTACGCCAAGCGCATGTAGGGCTCTTTTACCCTGTATGCCGTGACGAATATATCCGTCGTTGGCGGTAAACCAGTGGTGCGGATATATCCGTCAGTGAATATCCGTCATTCAAAAGGTTAATGCTCCCGTAATTTGACGCTATTTCAAACGTTGACGGCGGGGGCTCTATGCACGCTCTTTTAAGTCACGTGTTATATATAGTATATTATATATACTTATAATGACGCTTTTAGTCAAGATTATCCTTCTTTAGTTTACTTTTAAATGTTGACGTGCTCTTGATCTTTTCTGTTTGATATTGTACAGTACTATTTCTGATCATGTCGGTAATCTATTTTAGATTTATTAGTGTAGCATATCTAATAAACACAGTAATTGATATAATCGCGTCAGCAACAGCAGCATAGGTACATGAAAATAGGTGGTATTTAAATAATTCGTGTATAGAAATCTGGAGGTCGACATGGCATGAATGGCGAATAGACGGCAATGTGAGCGGCGTGGTACTTGAGAAGCGATATATCTCACACTTGGGTAAAAATAAAATCTTCTAACTCATTTTGCACACTCCTATAAAGTAAACTGACCTGATTCGAGATAAGTTCATTTCAAAGCGTTTGGCTCAGACTATATTAGCAATTGAAACGATCATTTTATGTCGTCAGAAATTTTAATGGCGCCGTATTCACAAGGCAATTTATTTAATTCAACTTTTACAACGTGCCAGATAATAATTACGGCTGTGCCGCAATACGAGTGGTAATTAAGAAATAAAGACTGACCCTTTGATTTGTGACAAAACACATTTATCCTTCCGTTCTCATCATTTCTTACCGACTTCAAAAAAAGAGAAGGTTATCTATTCAACCCATATTTCTTTTAATGTATATTATACATTAAATTATTATTATTTATTATTCTCGCATACATTTTTAGCCCGTGAACCGATTTCGATAATTCTTTTTTTGTTGGGATCGATCGTCATAGTTCAGAAGTGGTCCCATAGAAAAATTTGCGGGATCTGATGATGGGATCCATGAGCAATCAACAGAACTCCTTAAATTTTTTAAGCAAGCATATCCCGCTATAATTATATTCACTAAAAAATCAAAAATAAAATAAATTTTAACAAAAAATAAAACCGACTCCAATAATCTTTTGAAAACTCATAAATAAATGGCCGTTAATAAATTACCTAGAAACATTTGATATATTTGTTGATTCAAAAATAAATTAAATATATAGAAGTCGGTGGCAAGTAAATTAGCCTACAACCACACATCTCTCATACTGTGTTCAGACTAAAACGTCTACTGGGTGGGTTTCTCAATGATATTGGATTTCCATAGAAAAAGCAGGCTACAATTGTCGATTGTGTCACAAGAGACCAAAATTACTTATTTACGGCGAAAGCGGTTTTTTGGATCCACAGCGAAGCGAAGAAATCTACAGTAGGTACTACGATTAAAGTTATGCGCCTCGGCAACTCGGTTTCAATCATCGGAAATACGAACGCGCGATAATGATGTTCATGTAGATGTAGCTGTTATAACATTAACTTTAGTCGTAGTACGGTACAGTACAATCCTGAGCGTTGCGAGGGAATCAAGCATTATCGCCCAAGACGAAAATTTGCTACCCAGTTACACATACTGCTTTTCACTCCACTTATTTTGGACATGCAAATAATATACTTAAGTTTTAAATTATGATACAAGTTTAATTATGAATGTTTTAACAATTATGTATGTGTTTAATTTTGTTTGTTTCATTAAAAGTGAAATAATAATAGCCAGTGTACATATCAATTGTATAGTAGAGATCTCTAGTGCCCGTATGCCTGTGCTCAAGACTGCTATCGTTCTCAAATAAGCATTTTCCCTTCCCAAAACCTTACTTGAGTGCAATGTCAGTCTTGAACGCGGTCTACTAATAAGGGCGGTTAAACAGAAAATGATTGCTTTGATCCCTCTTTTGACGGGCCTAAAATCTAAAATATTCTTTTCTGAATAGGTAGAATTTAAATAAAACTTGTCTAGCCTAACTTTAGTTCGAATAATGCAAATGCAAATTGACGGACTGATCTCGGCAAGGTAGATTTGTAGTAAGAATTTACCGCATAAAGAATTTGTCACAAATTAATGTTTCATTTAGGGCAAGGGCATGTTTGTGATGTGCTATGTCAGATATTTTATAGGTATATATTTTTCTAACCTGACAATTAATAGACGCATACGCACTGTTAAGTACACATAGTCGATGGTAGCGCAGAAGCAGGGGCAGAGTGGAGGCCAAAACGTCTGTTTCCTACGCACGTGTATGTAAAAGGGCACACGGGTAAACAGCAAAATACTAATGGAAGCGGAGCCGACTACATTGTGTTTTCTTACAACGTGAACTTATCAAATTTAAAAGGTGGAGAGCATAATTTATCCATAAAGCAGATTGAAAGTTATACTCATCACCTTAAAATGAACAATATCCTGCCACGCTCCGCTTCCGCCTCCGCCTCTCCTTATGCGTTGGTATGACATGTCCCCACGTTCCAAGTCGCGCTTAAAGAGTGCTCACAGCACCGAAAGCGCCCTATAAGCGTGCTTACGTGTCCATTCGGAACGGAAGGTAGCGCGCTCTCGGCGCCGTGAGCACGCTTTTAGCGCGTCTTGAAACGTACAGACATAGTATAAAGAGAAGGGAAGTAGGTTATCTTCATACAATCGCACCGCGCGCGCCGCACGCACACTTAAACGAAATCTCGACCCGTTTCCCCTTACTAAGCGGGTCGAGATTTGTTTAAGTGTGCGTGCGGCGACGCATAGATACTTTGGCGCACACATACAAGCCGCGCGCAGTGCGTTTGTATGAAGATAACCTACTTCCCTTCTCTTTATACTATGGTACAGAGTTATATTCCGTTGCCACTCCGCCTCTGTGTTTAATACGCCCGCGCTTGATAGTGTGACGTAAATGAATCGAGTCTTAACATTCAACCGCTAATTACCAGTTCAGAGTAGCACTTACGTGTGTAAATTAATACTTCCATCCACCTAAATGATTTGACAATTATTTAACACGTTTGCTCTAAATAGATGTTTTCTCGATTTTGTTACAGGTTATTTATTATTTAAGGAATTTTGTGAACAGACGTCGGAAGAACCAGTGCCACAATTAAAGTTTTACGAAGAGGTAATCTAAAGGTTCTCATAATTATTGCATTGTTCAACCTAAGTAGTGCTTTTGCTCATGACATTTTTTATCAACAGATTAAATTATATGAAAAACAAGAATGTCCGGAAGAGAGGCGGCGGATCGCAAGAGACATATATGACAATTTTATAATGAAAGAATTATTAGCGCACTCACATGTAAGTATTTATCATTTTCCGTTTAAAGTTCAATAAAAAAGGTATGCCTTGTCAATTCTGGCGAAAATAGGTCAGGACGACAGGTTACTGATCGCCGAGAATGCCGAGCAACGAGACACGCAACACGGCACTATGCAACACGGGTGTAATTGCAAAGCGTTTGCAATAACGAACATAATCCCAAACGGACAGCAGCCCTCCGGTTAGATATATTTCGTACTAGCTGTGCCCGCGACTTCGTCCGCGTAGAGTTTGATTATCGTTATTCCCTCGGGAACTTTTAAATTTTCCGAGATAAAAAGTAGCCTATGTGTTAATCCAGGGTAGAAGCTATCTTCATTCCAAATTTCATCAAAATCCGTCCAGCCGTTTTAACGGGAAGAGGTAACACACACACACACACACACACACACACACACACATACACACACGCACGCACACACGCACGCACGCACGCACGCACGCACGCACGCACGCACGCACGCACACACACACACACACACACTCACACTCACACTCACACTCACACACACAATCCTTCGCATTTATAATATTAGTAGGATTTAAACCAAGAACACGTTACTTTTATACTAGACATTAGTGTATGGAACTTGAAAGTAGGTTTTTAAGTTTATAACATTTAAGCATGAACCATTATGTGTATCCTGGTTTCTTTTTCTTGTAATGTTCCTAGAACCGGGTGATCATTAAAACGAAAGAGATGCTGATGGCGACGATGGTGTTTTCCCATTTTATTGGCATAGTGATTGGTTAATTGTAATTAGGTATAGCTTGATTTCTATAACATACAAAACGAAAATCGCCAGTGTATTTATTTAATATTCGGCTATAAGAAGAAACGAAAAATAAAAACGAATATATTCTTATTTGTTTAATTTTATATATAATGTAAATAACATTCAAACAAACAATTTTAGTATTCGGAATGAATTTATTCAACACCGTCCTGTTACAATAAGATCGCCGTCCCAGTATTGAATTTTTTTTTAAACAGTGTTTTATACAGCGTTTAGTCTGCAGAATACTTTGAAGAGGGTTTATATTTGGAGCAATTTTAAAATGTGTGTTTTAAAACTGTAGATTTGTAAAATGTTTAGTTCAACATCAGTAACCTTGTGTACATATTTCATCCGGCCAAAGAAACGGTCGTTCGTACAATGAGCCTTGTCAGTGGAGTGGGACTCTTGGCGTGATGCCCAGCGCCGCCAGAACCTTCAATTACATGCAATCATGGCTATTTCGCCGCTCCATGTAGCGCCAACTTCTCCCCACAAATATTACTTTTATATATCGGTTAACAAGTCTAATACGAGTTACGAGTAAACAAAACAGTGTAACTGATATTTGTCCACCACTTCAGCATACTTCGTTACATAATCCCGTTATGTCAGAAAGTTATGTAATTATCCATTACGACTGATCGTTTTTCTTTTATTGTTGGAAGCCACATACAATATTACTGATACTTATATAATTGTTGCAGGATTATTCGAAAGAGTGTGTAGCGCATGTACAAAAATATTTAATGAAGCATGAAGTACCACCAAATCTATTTGAGGTAAAATTATATCCAGATTAGATAATATTATACTTGTGTTGCATTTGCAGAAATGAACTGTTTGACAATCATAAATATTCATTTGTTTTCTTGTTTTAGCCCTATATTGAAGAAATCTTTCAACATTTACGAGGAGAGCCATTTAAAATTTTCTTAGAAAGGTAAATTAGCATGTTTTGGCATTTGACAGTGTCCATTGGCCATGCATCATTATTATTCCGCACGCAACTATTCTAACTAATAAGGTTTACTTTTTATTGCAGTGACAAATATACAAGATTTTGCCAATGGAAAAACTTAGAATTAAACATTCAGCTTACAATGAATGACTTTAGCGTACATCGTATCATCGGTCGGGGGGGTTTCGGCGAGGTGAGTTCTGTTACACTTGATTGATGAAATGTGCTTTGCATAATATGTAAATTTAAGAATATGTTGGCAATGAGTCATGCTTCGTAATATAAGAAGGTTAATTAGACGGAAATAACAATGTAAGAAATTTTTAAGGCTGTTGTAGCGTTGAGTGAATATGACAGACAATTCGCGAAGGCGCTACAAAATTGTCTTAAAGCAAGCTATCATTTTGACGACGCGGATAGCCTAGTTGGTAGTGACCCTGCCTCCGAAGCAAGCGTCCCGGGTTCAATCCCCGGTAAGGGCAAATATTTGTGTGATGAGCACGTATGTTTGTTCCTGAGTCTTGGATGTTTCCAATGTATTTAAGTATTTATTTCTCTATATAAGTATTTATATCGTCGTCTAGTACTCATAACACAAGCCTTTAGAGCTTACTTTGGGACTAGATCGATTTGTGTAAAGATTGTCCCCTGACTTATTTATTTATTTATCAACAGATGTGTCGCTATCATCATGACACATCATGTAGAGTGCCTACGTAAATCAACCTACCAAAAACAGCCGTTTAATTGCTTTAACTTGAACTACCTCGTAGCCGTCAGCACGTTTTGAGTGCAAAATCCGCAAGGATACATTTAGTTTCAACGTTTCGGTACAATTTGCATGTCTAACGTAAAAGTATTTGGAAATGCACGAAGCCACAGCGAAAACTCCCTCCAACTTTGCGGTGTATCGTAATATGAAATCTTGTTTTAGGTTTACGGCTGTCGGAAAGCGGACACCGGCAAAATGTACGCCATGAAGTGCCTCGATAAGAAGCGCATCAAAATGAAGCAAGGGGAGACGCTCGCTCTCAACGAGCGGATTATGCTTTCTCTAGTCAGTACAGGGGTAAGTCTACTATGTCTTTATCTACCTACAGCTCCTACGAGTGTAAATCATATTCTCGAATTTGGTCGCTTGATTTGACATTCTATGGAAAGATTGCGGGCTCGAATTTTACATACATACATAGCATCACGCCCGAAATCCCTAATGGGGTGGGCAGAGCCACAACACTACTTGTGGCCACGTTCGATTAATTAGTCCTAAGATGGTTTGATGAACCGTATGGTGACAGGTGATCAACCCATCGCCCATACAGATAGTCCACCATGTTGGAGAGGGACTTTTACGACATGCCAGGATGATAAGCATCTGCACGCATTCTATGCTATTTCTTCACTCCTAGTGCAGCAGAGGAGTGAATTCTACTCGAATTGTACTGGATCGAATATTTAAAGGATCGAAATACTCGGGGTCAAAATACGTACAATCGACAAAACGTAACCTCGAATTATAAAGTCTCGATTTACAGTATATCGAATGTTCACTGGTTCGATTAAAACGATATCGATCATTTGCAGGACCAACATTCGTAATTTCGAAACGAAATACATTCAATCGATAGAACATACTCGTACACTCGAATTTTTAGCTCTATTAATATCGAACCTAGTAGCTGACTAAGAGGTAGGTTGTCCAGTCGGCCACGCATTGCTACATGGAACTCTTCAATGATAGACAATTAACGGACAATGATGACATTTTCTTGTCTCTGTTGCTAAGCAACTAATTCTCGTTAAAGCGCATCTGGTAAATTGGAACTGATAGTTGGGTTCGCAAAACAACTCCTTAACGGTCAACAGTCCTTGCATTCTGAACGCAATATTTTACAAAGGTCGATGAGCAGTTGACGTAATGCTATTGTCATCTGGTACTAGTGGATATAATGAAGCTATATTACATCATAGCACAAAAAAGAGAAAATAATATTAATTTTAACAAAAAACAAAACTGATTCCAAAAATCCATTTGGAACTAAGAAATAATTACTGCGTTCGACTTCGTTACTGATAGGAATGTTGGATTTAACACCTTGGAGTTCAGGCTTGCCATGTACCAACCCTAGATAGTATGCGCTTATTTGTGCCCCAATAATTGACGCAAGTTTGACGACGCGGTTAGCCTAGTTGGTAGTGATCCTGCCTCCGAAGCTAGCGTCCCGGATTCGATCCGCGGTAGGGAAAATATTTGTGTGATAAACACGAATGTTTGTTCCTGAGTCTTGGATGTTTCCTATGTGTTTAAGTATTTATTTCTCTATATAAGTATGTATATCGTCGTCTAGTACCCATAACACAAGCCTTTAGAGCTTACTTTGGGACTAGATCGATTTGTGTAAAGATTGTCCCCTGATTTATTATTATTATTATTTAAGTGGCTGTTCTTAAAATCATGTCACTTCTAACTAGGTACGTTTTTTGATCTTGCGAATATTCGATCCAGTAAAAATCGAGCCAGCGATCTTTCGATAGGATGACAAATCGAGAGCCCAAATTCGAGATTATAATTTACACCCGCTTCTACACACAACCAGTTTTGTGAATTTATCGAAGTCCTGCGATTTGTGTTATATGTTAGCATACTCTTATCGTGATACATTTGTGAACCTTTAATCTCTTTCATACGTTTAACGCAATTGTTAACTGCCGTCAGGTAAATCAACTTCAACTTCTGTTAGTAGAATCTCCGACAATGCTGTCTGTTACGTAATTGAAATCCAGCTGTTCTCGTATCTACTTTCTTCCGAGTCGTCTATCATCGATACCAATTATTTATGAATGATTGATTGTTTCATATAACATTACAATTGCATATCGTTCTGTTACTCGTGCCCAAATAATAACACAGGTATTGTCATGTAAGTAGATACAGTCGGTCTCAATCCGATTTATGGGACTGATTGTGTTTTGTTGTAAAATATATCTATCCCTGCAAACAACGATCTACATACGTTACATTGTTATTGACACGCCAGCAGTACAGTCGGAGTTATTGTTATGAATCTCACATCTCTGATTTTTCATATTGATAGCAACATCAAACAATCATATATTTTTTTACATACAGTTACCATTTACGATATCTGTAAAACATTCAATTAGGGTTGCCGATTTAGATACATGAGCATGGTCCTAAATCATACAAGACTTTTTCGTGCGAAAACAGCCGTAAAGCGTTAAGCCAATAGCCTGTAATAAATATACTTGCGGACTCAATACGAGCGAAATTTTACTCTTGAGGTACTTACCCAGAGTCCTGAATTGTATTTCGTACAAAATAGGTTAAGGAAGAAGCGCCAGTGCGCAAACTCCGCGGGAAAGGGCTGAGTTGGTTGTAATGTTTATATTTATGCTTATGATGAGTTACTTGGAATATACTTAACTGCAATACTCTGTATTCGCACGTTCCGCTTTACTTTATTTAGCTCCGCTCCGTAGTGAGGCCACCCTTCTGTCGCAATAATTTCATTACGAAGGTGCAATTACACCGATATGCCTATACCTGTTCATTAAGTACACAGCAAACTCGTTAAAAACTGACAGATACTTTATGGAAAATGTGGTTAATCTTCTTAACTTCTCGTTATCAATATAATAAACTCTTCCGAATTACAGCTTAATAGATGAGTTACATCAAAAGATCAAAAACGATATCATTAAGGCATGAGTTATATGTTCGTAAATGGCTATATGAATTAATGACTGGTTATAACACTGATAATTTAACTTGTTGTGTTTTATTTGTGAAATAAGGTCTCAAAATGTTTTATATGTTTCGTGCGGTAATAATTATTATTCGGTAATAATTCGTCTGAAAATCTCGTTCTTGTTATAAATAATTATAGTTTAGAATAACTAAAAAACATGCTTTTGTCAATAACGCATGAGTTCCACCTGCCTCCCGGATCCGTCATCGGATACTCGTCAACAAGTGTAGTGTATTGGACTCTTAAAAAACTCGATTGACCCCATACTCGAGGGTTTTACTAGTATCCATTTGAAGAGTTCCACTGGTTAGATTAGCTCGATGATGCCAAATTAATGTATTTTCATCCTAATTTTACACTTACAAAGTTTCAAATCGATACGAGAATTAGAAATAGGTAAAAATCGACTTCCTAGATTTGTTTACATATGGACGTATTTAGAAACGCCACTTAAGCATTTTATTAGAGGTTAAATAGTTAAATGTCCCTCAAGTAGCTGTCATTCTATCTATACAAAAACGACACCCAAACGTCACTTTAATTAAACATTTATTTGAGTGGCCTTTCTGAATTTCGTCAATAGTTAGTTTGCTAGGTCCATACAAGTGAAGCCAAATAAAACGTAAAAACTCAGAAGCGCTTCGTTTTCTAAGAACACTGGAATTTTAAGACTTATCAATCTTATCAGTTATCATTATAAGCCAGTCAGTTGCATAAAATTATTTCTTGAAATTATTACATACATACATATTATCACGCCCGAAATCCCTAATGGGATGGGCAGTGCCACAAGACTACTTGTGGCCACGTTCGATTAATTAGTCCTAAGATGGTATGATGAATTATTTCACTAAGATAATATGACTGAGAGCTGTTATCATGCAACGAACACATTTTGCTTATTTTTTAGGTATCATACAATACAAAATATATAGTTGTATATAATAATATATTTACAATGTGAATTTAGGCGAACAAATCAGGTCAAGATAGTTCGTCAGACTTGAGTCTGATCTACGCTAAAGTACAAATAATCGCGAATGCTGAATAAAGATATCGTATGATTATTCTTATTAGTATAAATGGCGAATAATTTATTCGCGTATGAATTAGCACGAATAAATTAACTTTTCTAGAATAATAACTATTTACAAATAACTGAAACACTGTTTTTTTTTTTGTACTAACGGACTAAGCTTAACTACTTATCGTCGCATAAAAAGCATCCTTCTAATAAAAGTGTAATAAATATTATTCGTGTTATTTATTCGAGTAAAATAACCAATTATTCGTGGATTTATTCGAATAAAATAACGAATAAATCATTCGTCATTTGAAAAACCGGACGAAGCATTTATTCGTGAATAATAAGATCGTGAATTATTCTTTATTCGTATAATGCCCATCTTTGCATGTATGCAAAGACAGCCGATTCGAAACAAAAAAATACATTTAGTCCGATAGACCTCCTTGAAATGTCAATTAGCCCTTATCGTAAAGTAACTATGCAAACAATAAAAAGGTTCTCGATAAGATAATAATAAACGCTATTTTCGATTTGATATCTTCCTATTTCTATCAGTGAACAAAACGCCTGTGCTAGCACCCGTATCCCTATACGAAATACATCGCGATATGGGGAACATAAACGATATCCGGCCAATTGGACTGAAACGAATTGGCTCGCCCTCAATTTGTCGTTGTAGACCAATCAGCTTCCGCTGCATTTTGTTTTACCATTTCAACCGGACCAACGGTTATTTTTTTCCATTTCGCCAAGTGTACACCTTTTAGTGTTATGATGTGTTTTGGGGTTCAGCCGTTTATCTTAGCAACTACTAATGTGTTATGAACGTGAAATTTAAAATAGTTATATATAATACATAAAATATGTTATAAATTGTTTAAATATATTTTAAATTGTACTGAAAAACGGGGCCAGGGACGTGGGTCGAATTTTGAAAGCCAGGCAATAGGGTCGACGTGGGTGTCATACGAAAAGGCTTTGTTTAACCTTTTGGCCGCCAAGCATGTCTGAGAAGTAACACGAATTTCAACTTTAAGTCAAGGTTATTAAGGACTTTTTAACCCTGTATCCGCTGACGGCTGCAGTCGACTGTGGCGATCAAAAGGTTATGCATCTCATAACTATGTTTTTGAATTGACTGTCGGCTTATTTTGAATAATTATTTAAAAAAATGTGCATGAAACCCACAAATCTCAAATTATTCATGCTGAGAGGTGCCATTTTTCGAGAAAATAAAATAAAAAAATAACCTTTACAAGGTACCTACACACTCTACGGTTGCACAGGGATATAAGGTTGCGAAACTTATTCCTTGTTTTATTTCATAGTAAGTTTATTTTTTAACTGACTTTAAAAAAGGAGGTGGTTCTCAATTCGTCGGAATCTTTTTTTTTTATTGTTTCTGTATTTCTAGATACAAACATACAAACAAATGTTACCTCTTTATAATGTTAGTGTCGTTATAACAGTAAGACTGAAGAATTTTGGTATACGCACCAAGAGTCTAAGAGCATAAACAAATTTATGCTCGAGCTTCTAATTGTTTGCCCCTCAAGTTTGGCAAATAAACGGGGTGTCTACAACATTTGAAGCTCGCAGATATCCACGAATAATCTGTCAAAGATATTACCAGCTCGTAACTGGGGGCTGTCTACTTGCACGGGTTGTAAAAACAACGTCCCACTTCCCCGTATAAGACTGAGAAGTACTCGTACCGTGAACCTCTATCGGCTATACGTAGCTATTAACTCTTTTGTTTCTCGTGACCTGAAACGCTTCCCCCAAAGTTTAACAAGGCCAACCGAAACAAAGTTTATAACACGTTACAAACGGTCCCTGGTTACGAATTACGTATAAGTATACAGCCAGTCAAATTGCGACATGAATTATCTTTAACGCTGATTTCGCTCGTAAAGTTTATGCGTTTTGCGTTGATGTGTGACGTTTTTACTTCACGTTTATGGTTATCTAGTCGCATTGCGGCCACTTTCGTTTGTCACCTCGCTCGTCCTGATCAATCTAATTTGTCATCAGACTTTGGCCGGTTAAACTTTTATTGTAAATCGAACTCGCTAATCTTTTATCGTCCATGTTTTCTGTGACAAAGATTTCTCATAGTAAGTGCGACTTTCTCGTAGTGAATTTGTAGCACTGAATCGGTTTCGTGACTTTGATACATTTTTAGAATGATTCTAGGTACGTTCTGGAACACAAAAAAATCATAAGTTTTATTTTAAATGCGCTTTTCTCACTGGGCAGAGCCGAGACTATATAATACGCGTTAATGCATTCTAGGTCACGGTTACCTTATTCCAGTGAAACTTTATCCAGTCTTGGGAAGTTAGTTGTCCGACAACTTTTTCTGCAGGAAATCCTGCTTTAGATGTGAAAGAAATCTTTGTAGCCCAACTTACCCATAGAAAAGCGGAAAATGTTAATACAAATTCCTGTCATGCGAATATGGTTTTAATTTAATGAGGTACAGCTCTCAAACTGATCTGCACTCTCCTGGAAATGGAAACTTCAAATAAGTATGCGGGCTCTGTGTGAATTCGCGTGTAAAATTATCGAACTCCATCGAGGTCTTAACGGTTAAATGCATTTAACATCATTTCGTTTCATGGCTGATCAAAACTTTTATTGGCGGTCTCCCGCACGGGCGCCGCCACGTCGTCTGTCAGTCGTAGATAATATCGCGCTATGTCTGAAAGGGATCATGGGATATTAAATTCGCATAAACCTTGCACTTACCTACTAGCCCCCACAATCAAATGTAATTTTATTAATTTAATGTAATTAAGTAATGTAATAAAATTTAACTTAATCTAATTAATTATAATTATAATGTAACTGGGGGATTATTGTCTGAATAAATAACTAGTATAATTATTCTCTTTATTAGTATTAAAATCTTACATATAATTTTTGTACAGTATCCATATAAAAACAGCATAAAAGCAGTATAGATATAAAAACACTGTAAAAATCTTAACCTATCCCTACCTACCTGTAGTGTACCTACTGTACCTGTGTGTAGTGTACCTGTAGTGTGTAGTGTGTGTGTGTGTGTTTGTTTGTACCTACTTAATATTATAAATGCGAAAGTTTGTATGTGGGTTTGTACTGTTTTCACGTAGTAACACAGCAACGGATCGACGTGTTTTTTTCATCGAGATAGTTTAAGCCGAAGAGTGATATTGGTTACTTTTAATTCCGGAATAATCGATAGTTCCCGAGGTAACAGCGATAAACGAATACTACGCGGGCGAAGTCGTGAGAAAAAGCTACATAACTAATTAATAAATGAGGAAAGTAAAATAAATCATTGGTTTTGTATAAATCATTGGTTTTGTATGCCGATTTCAGTTTAAATCCTTTCGCATGTCATTGCAACCTCTGTAGGAACAGGGTCCTGAATAAACCCCCGCACCAAATAAACGTTACTTGTTTATTCCGGAATGAAACTGACAACAGTCTTCATAACTAAATCTTGAAATTAATTGAAAAGGAGATAAACGCAGAGTTTGCTCTTAGATTTTATGTGTAATGAAATCGATGCGATTCACTCGGTGGTTCCCGTTCCGTGTTCCGTTCTAATGCAACCGTCCAATGGCCGCCCACACAAAGGGAATGCATTCGATTAAATATTTCCGCTTCCCATAATACAACGGCATTTCGGTATTGCATTGCTATATTGCGGTTAATTCTATTTCACTGGTACCTATATAGCGGTTAATTACATTTGCATTGTGAGCTAAATTTAGCACCGGCCTGAAGAGAATTCTGAACCGCTACATGCAACTCTTATCAGTTATTCCATAATTCTTTCTTTGGCTACTTTTGGGATCTATTTCAGTAGGTAATCTGAATATCGAGACTGGAATTAGGATCATGCAAGAATGCAAGGCTCAGCAAATATGCTTCGCCAGGAGTGCTTGCAAGAATCTTCGAGTTAAATCTCCCAACTTAGCGCAAAACTTGGCGGGCATCCGTTCTCTTTCGCAGGCATCTGTACATTCTTCGAGTAATCCCCGTAACCTCTTGATATGATGCAGTTTTCAGTATTCCATTCCAGAGATTGTCCATACTATAACGGAGTTTTTTATTGGGGTCGTGTATTTTTTCAGGTGGATTGTCCCTTTATAGTATGCATGACGTACGCTTTCCACACACCTGATAAGCTATGCTTTATTCTGGATCTCATGAACGGCGGTGATTTGCACTATCATCTGTCACAACACGGTGTCTTCAATGAAGCTGAAATGAAGTTCTACGCAGCCGAAGTAATATTAGGTACGCCTTTTTAACTTATGGTTCATATTCTGTTATTTAATTTAAATGAGAATATTTTAAAAGCGCGTAATACAATCTTGACCGATTTTTTTCAGGTTTGGACCACATGCACAAACGTCACATAGTGTACAGAGATTTGAAGCCAGCGAACATTTTGTTAGATGAACACGGACATGTACGAATATCGGATCTCGGACTTGCCTGCGACTTCTCCAAGAAGAAGCCCCATGCCAGCGTGTAAGTCACAAGTACAGCTGTACAAAAGCATATTCTTAAAAAGCAACGGCTGTGAATTGTTTGAGATCATCCACGAAATTAAACTAAACACTTTCGCAAACATGATCATTGCCTTTAGTCACATCACGCGAGGTCGCTCTAGAATGATATTCTTATGTTAGTCCACGAAACGAACGTTATCTAGTTTGGTGATAATAGCTTAAATGGAAATAATAGCCGTTCACTTAAATTGATATTTTGGGCCAAGAATCCACCAAATTTTTTTATATTCAGAATATTTTTAAACGTATTGTAATTTAGTTATGTGTAGATTAATATACTCGATTTTAGCTTAAAAACCGTGCTTCCGATTTAAAAATAATAATTTAAAAAAAAAACTTCCGGTGACAAATTCTGTTGGATTCTTGTAAATACTATACTTATTAAATACAAGTTTTAGAAATACGATACCAAAATTCATCCTATTATGAATTTATATTTTTCAAAATCGTTCATTTTCTACGTATTTTGTTGTGTCAGCAGAAAAAGGTTTTGATGTCAATGCCTCGTTTTCAGCAAGTAAACAGTTTGCATTATTTCTAGTGGCACCCACGGTTACATGGCTCCAGAAGTACTGTCCAAGGGCACGGGCTACGACTCGTCTGCCGACTGGTTCAGTTTCGGTTGTATGCTCTATAAGCTCCTCAAGGGCCACTCGCCATTCCGTCAGCACAAGACCAAGGACAAACACGAAATCGACAGGATGACTCTAACAATGGTAAATATTATGATTTTATTTCTCTTTCTTATTGAGGGATTTAGAAGGCATGTTACAAAGCTGAGCTGGCAACGTCGCATTTTTCTCGATTATTTAGGTGAAATTGAGTAACATTGAGTGAAAATTTCGAATGTGGTTTATAAACATTCTTCATCTGGTGGTTCTTCTTCATATGTATTTGAGTGACTGCAATATTTTGTCGTGATAGAAGTCATCTTTTTATTTTATGCGTAAATAGGTAATAGAGTAGAGAGCCAACCGATAGTGGTTTGGCCGGATAGCGGATATCCGGCATGGTTATTGGCCGGATAAACGGAAAGTCGTGTTAACTTGCGCTGCCTACTTTGGTGTGCCATGTTAAATCCGCCCCGCCGTCCCACAGATCGCGCGGGCCCGCGTTAGAAACGCGACGCGCCGCAAACGCGTTTGGTTTGCCCGGGCCTTAAGTTTCAACTCGTTACGAATTGTACATGCGCTGGGAGGCCCTTTAAGATTCAATACGCGCTTTATTACGTTAGTTGGGAATATTCGAAGGAACACGTGAGAGTTAAGCGGAGTTTAATGTTTTAATAAAAATAAACTAAAACTGGCGTTGATTTCGTTTATTTCTGATGGCTTTTTAATATTTTATCCTATTTCTAATTCAAGCTTTTACTATCCGGCCGGATAGGCTGGATACCGGATAGTAACCGGATATCCGTTGCGTCTATAGCAAATACAAAATAACACGCCTCTTAATAATAAAATATTGCACTACACACATATAAATACACCAGATGGACAAAGTTAATAGACTTCTTTGTAGAAGACTACATTAGAGAATTTCACAAAATCGTATTTAAATAACGGAGAAAAACGTGTAACGCGACGTTGCGTGTTATTCCCATTTGTCCTATGGAACACTGACGTCATGGAACTAATACTAGAACAAATGGGAATTATTTTCTCAGAGCGAATACATTTTGTTTAGCTAGCTCAGCTTTGTAATAGGCCTCTTAAGTGTAATACAGATAACTTCTACGATGACAACCAATGATCTTCTAAATCAAGCAGCAACACTACCGGCCTATTTTCTTTCTCAACGTTTCACGACTTAATCTCTTGCCCTTACGGCCTTCATCCAAGTATTTGTACACTTGCAGTTTTGGTTGTATCACCGGTTTATTAGATCAATGGCTCAAACACGTCCCCGTACAACATAAGAAACTATTAATAGGTGACAATATTCAACAATAGTAAAGATGGAATCATGTCTGCAATAGAATTACAACGTCTTCCAGAACGTGGAGCTGCCGGAATCGTTCAGTCCTAGTCTGAAGAGCCTGCTGGAAGGGCTTTTGCAGAGAGACATCAACAAACGTCTCGGATGCAAGGGACGAGGGTGAGTCGCGGTGGTGGTTTGTAGGTGCAGGTGTCAGTTATCGTGCTTTGAAACCTTACCCTGGTAGCTGGTAGCTTTGTTCTGTCCTTTTGTTTGTCAAGATTGTAATTTGGGAGCGTTATCGTCTGTCTAGCCCCCGAATTAATAGATGAACTGACAAAATAAAAGGGATTGATGACGACACGTTTGGTCTAGTTGGTAGTGACCCTGCTTCCGAAGCCAGCGGTCCCGGGTTCGATTCCCGGTAAGGGCAAATATTTGTGTGATGAGCACGAATGTTTGTTCCTGAGTCTTGGATGTTTCCTATGTATTTAAGTATTTATTTCTCTATATAAGTATGTATATCGTCGTTTAGTACCCATAACATAAGCCTTTAGAGCTTACTTTGGGGCTAGATTGATTTGTGTAAAGACTGTCCTCTGATTTATTAATATTATTATTATTATTAGTAATAAGTACCTAGTCGTTTGAAAAAAATGTCAGTTTATCTATTTTATGTTGCTATTTTTTATGTATGGTGCAATGTTTACAATACTTTCCTTTTGGCTTATGAAATCCGAGGTTGTATAAAGATGACTTGTGATGTGCCATGAATATAAACTACCCTTTATTCTTATACAAAGTAATACGAATGTAACAGCCGACGTATTTCTGTGTTTGTCTACTTTTTCCTTGTGACATCGAGACTTCGTGTCCTTGCTAACAAATATAAAACAAGACTATGTTACGCACAGAAAAATACGATCGTTTTTATATGTGGTTGCGTCTATTAACTTCTGTAAAACCATTACGCATTTATTGAAGGGCCTTCAGAGTTACAATGACGTTCAGTGGCGTAGTTCCCACGAAATCTATGTTTTAAAATCGCATGTCAAGATATTTCCCTCGCGTTAACAAGCGACGTGACTATAATTTATATTATACTTATCCTTATAGCGCCGATGAAGTAAAGGAGCACATGTTTTTCGCTGGCATTGACTGGCAGCAGGTGTATCATCAGAAGTACACGCCGCCTCTGATACCGCCTCGCGGGGAGGTCAATGCTGCCGATGCCTTCGACATCGGCAGTTTCGATGAAGAGGACACGAAGGGGATCAAGGTAACGTCATTATTTAAATTGCGAACCAATTAAAAAAAGTATATCTTACCACACACATCAACATTTGTGATTCATGGTTTTGATAATTTATTCGTGTACGATATGCGGTTTTCATTGAATAAAACGTGAATCACGTTTGTTTTATTACAGCCTTCCGCTGCCTTGCCTTCTGCTTACGTTTCGTTACAGGGAATTGGTCGTCATTTCTTTGAAACTGTTCTATTATCACATAAAAATAAGAACTGTAATGATAAGGTTACTTTAATATCAGCCAGCAGCGTCAAAGTAGGAAGGAATGAAATCATAACAAACGTGTAGAACATATCTTCTAAAGATTCGAAAACCACACACAGACATGCACTCTCTTAAAAATTTTTCTTGATTTTAGCTGACGGAATCTGACCAAATGCAGTATAAAGATTTCCCGCTGGTGATATCAGAGAGATGGCAGTCTGAGGTTGCGGAAACAGTATTCGAAACTATAAACCAGGAGGCTGACAAAATGGAGTCAAAGAAGAAATCTAAACAGAAGCAGAAGTTTGATGCTGATGAGAAAGGTAACATTTATTTATCTTGTCTAGTTTATAAAGGAAATTGACAAATAAAATAGATACTGAAATGTATCTAAGTGCCTGTTTCACAATGTCCAAGTAAGCCGTTATTTGGCAGATAATGGCGAATTTTGTATGAGCTACTCGTCAGATACATTTTACTTGGACATTGTGAAACAGGCCATTAATAAACTTAACATGTATGTATTTCAATTTCAGAATCGGACTGTATTCTGCACGGTTACATAAAGAAACTTGGCGGTCCGTTCGCCAGTGCTTGGCAAACGCGGTATGCAAAGCTGTACCCGAACCGCCTGGAGTTGCACTTGGAAAACAGTGCGAAGCCCGAGATGATCCTCCTGGACACACTCGAGGAAGTCTCCTCAGATCTCGTGTCGGTTAAAGGTGAACAGTGTATCGTGCTGCGGACCAGGAATGATACGAAGATCGTACTAACTAATACGGTAAGTTAATTGATATCATATGCTTTGATAACATCTTAATAATCTTGTGATGATCTAACTCGCAAAGCGCTTCGTTCATCGTATAGTATGGGATTCGTCGTCGAGCTTTCACCGGCAAGCGAATCACACCCCCGTTCAGACGTCCTAAATATCGAGTAAAGTAGTGCATGCGTATCAGTTGTGTATATGTTTCCTGAATGTTACAGGACGAGATCGGGCTGAAGGAGTGGGCGCTGTCGCTGCGCTCCGCGCACAAGTGCTCGCACGAGCTGCTGGCGTCGATGGCCAAGAAGGCGGGCAAGATCTACGGCACGGACGGCGCCAAGGAGGCGGCGGCGCTGGGCGCGCGCGCGGCGCCGCCGGCCGCGGCCCCGGCGCCCGCGCGCGCGCCCAACGGCAGCAACTAGCACGAGCTTCCCGCGCCCCCCAAGGGCGCGAAGATGTTCCGCCGCTCCAAGAGCGCCGCGCAGCTCATCAAGTGAGCGCCCGCGGCGGAACATAGCCCGAGCCCGAGCTCGCGCCCGGGCGCCCAGGCCCGTGCCGATCGAACCGGCTTCTCACTCGAACCTTCAATAGTGTCGATGTATCACGTGCGATACTCGGTACTCGTGTAGCGTCTAGTTTCGTGATTTCCCGTAGCGGACTGTGGTCGCGAGTCCCGATTGTGATAGTTTAAAGCTGTAGAGTGAAATAGTGCCGGGGCGGGGCGGCCGGCGGGCGGGCGAGTGATCTCGAGCGCCGGACGGTACGGTGAGCGCCCAGTGTCCGCAGCCGCCGACTTACCGCCCATCTGGCGCCCTCGCGCCTCTAATGACTGTAGTGACTCTTAGGACTGCCAATTATTACTAAATGAATGCTGTTCGCATTTTATTGTTGTACGAATTATTGTGATAGGACCGATCAAATTTAATAAAATGTAAAAACGTTTCGTTTACCTACATTGATTTTCAATTGTGGTTAGAAATGACTTTTTGTAATCATTTGCACCTATTGAATTTTGTAATTATTAATGTAACATTCTGAATGTTGTATTTAACTTTGTAGATGGTAATGTAAAAATTTAATAACTTATAAATCAACTAGATTATTATAGTGATATACACGTAATATGTGTTTGTGCAATAGATCAAATTGAAACTTAAAAGTACTAACATGAGATATAACTTGATATTGGCTCGCATATAGATAAATTAGTTTGTATCGACAATTTTGATGCCAATTTCATTGTTCGTTGTGCGTAATTATTAGAAGCTTGGACTTAATCAATTTGTATTCTATTAGAAATTCTAGCACTTTGGTTACGCCTCTTGACTATTGCACACAAATAATAGTATTACGACCATTATTTTGTATTGTCTCTGATTGCTCTCTTGTACGATCGTTCCTACTTATTTTATTTATAAGGTTGGAACAACAAAGCATACTTACATCATGTTGGTACTTAAACACTGCTTTTATCTCGTCTCTTCAAACAGAATCTTTCGTATTCAGTTTCAGTGTTATTAATAGTGATAGCAAAAATGTAAGTAGATCTAATAAAAGTCTTTTCATATAATGTTTAGAGGCAATACTTTTCTAACAACATTTAGGTGTGGTGATTAATAACAATAGTTGTAAAGGCTATAAAATATCGCAAAATTTTTAGAACAATTTCATAGCATTTTCTGTCTCCATATTTTTTTGTGAGAATTTATTTTCTTTCTTACTCTACTTATAGGACGAACTTGTGGCTGCGCCACAGTAAAATTTATGTGCTATATCTGTTTATTAACAATGCAATTATATTTATAATCTTGTTTTAAAATATGTCTGATGCAGATTTAGTAAAATTAATATTTTAGTTTAATTGACAATCTTTCCTATGAGATAAGGGCGAAAATGAATATTTGGTTCAGAAGCATATCTTTAGAAAGCAAATGATTATTGTGTATCAATTCGTCAATCCGCTGGTTGGGTGGGTAATGTTAGTAGTTAGTTTCAATTGCATCTGTGGTGTGATTCTCTAAGTGATCAGCGCTGCATCAGCTTCGAGCAGACCTTGAGATTTTTGTTGCTTTAAAGTTAACTGTCAAGCAGTGAGTTCGTATATCGATAAACACGCCTATCGAAACTTGTCTCCTAAACGAGTAATAAGTTTCGTTTGAAAAAACTACATTTATTATAAGAACTAAAATGTAAACAAAGTAGTTTAATTAACTTAATATTCCGCTTCTTGTGGTGGATATATTTATATCTGTATATTCAGAAGTATGTAACTTTGATGTCGGCTGTCGAGATCATATTATTAAAATAATAATTATGTACAATAAATATGTATTTTACAGAAAAAAACTGGGAGTGATCACTTGTTTAGGAGACAAATATAGATATGTGTGTTTATTGATTTACACAGTTTAGTGATGAGGGACATTTAATTTAGACCTAATGACTTTGACTTACAGTCGAAATTAAAAGCATCGCTCGTTGCTGACGCAGCGCTGTAAACTTGAGAGAATCACATCACTGTGCCTCTGTTCAGTTGGCCATAATAACTCGAGGTGATAGACTACTTACGTGCATAGAACTAGAGTTAAAAATCGCGTATCTAGTAGTGTAAGAATTCTCCTAGTTCACAGACTGGTCAAAGTCCAATATGAAAGCAATAAAACTAACAATTTAAATATACATTTTAATACTGTAAGTAGAAAAAACCACGGCTAATTTCTGTTTATAAAATATTTATGTAGAATGAATGACATTCTTTACCTATTGAACATCTCATTTTTGTACAATACAGAATATAAACTAGTGATGATTTTATTATTTTAAGCCTTAATTTTTGGAATATTTTTATAGTAATTATTATAGTTTGTGTTCATATATAAAGTAAAAGTAAAATGTAGTTTCAAAGTAATTGCACGAGAAGTAAATTTTGCCACAGGATATACAAATTTGTGGTAACAAAATGTGTAATTAGAATGTATTGTGGCCGTTTTTCACTCGGTAGAAATTATCGTATTTGAGCTTAGCATATCTAATAAGATATAAAACTATGTAGATGCTAGTCAATTGGATTTTATTAAACTGTTATATTCAATTAAATAAAGAAGTTATTATGTACGTAAATAAAACATATTTATAAATATAGTTATGGTAACTGTTTGTGCAGTATTATAGGTTAGTTATTTGTTTGAATGTAAAATCTTGTATTTTGTGATAGGTTTGATAACATAGGCACTTAGGTGATTTGCGTATAAATAACTAGAAATTTGGCTAAACTTGTTTTCTTGAAGCGTTGCAAAGGTTTGATTCAATCATGATGAGTAGAATAGGTGCTATTATGTTACTTACTCCAACTTTCCAATAGAAAAACAAGGCTGAGACTGATAAAGTAGCGTTTAAACGGGTTAAAATTAACGTGAAGTCAACGGCCAAAATATTTGTGGATCTATTTAACATTCCGATTTGCCAACTTAGTTAAAAGTAGAGCATTTTATTCGTTTCAACCGCATTTACCTTGTTTATTTCCAATTCACACTGAATATAGAATGATTTACATTAAGATTGACAGTCTAAACTAGTTCTGCATCAGACACAGTGTTACTTACATACCTCTGTTAGAACTATTTTTATTGTGAACCTACATTATGTGTAGTAAATTGTTTATTTAATCAATAACGCGTTTTATTTTCTCTTTACTTAATATTTAACTTTATAAAATTCGCTTGTAACATATATAACAAGATTTATGATTCACATCTGAAATTCCGAAACGACTGTCGGGTTCTCTACTACTTTATCGCCACGTCGGACGACCCGCTAGTTGGGTTTGTAATAAGTACTGTAGATGACTAAAAAGCCCACACCTAAAATGCGAGTATTGGGCCGTGTTTTGACAATCGGGCAAGCGGGGTTTTCGCGTAAAGCTATAATGAAAAATACTTTTCTTTTTTTACTTCATTAATTGGCGAGTATCTAATGGAAGTTCATTTCAATTTAATACTTTGTGTGTTTTTGCTAGAGTATGAATAATGAGTTAATCTTATTCTTGAAAGTCTAAACTAGCACACATTCCCAAGTTAATAAACGATGTTATTAGCGCAGCGCAGCCCTGGGCACCGATCTTTGAGTTTTCAGCGACGAATTTCTGTTCGAAACTGAGGAAAATCCGTATTTATGAAAAAGCGATAGATAATTAAAATCGAGTGTTCAGAACGGGGCACGCGTTTCGGGCACTGGTTATGTTTTGTGCCTTTACAGTATTTTTTATATCTTTCATATCAAAAAGAAATTGAATCTGCGGGGTAATGTTTAAAATAAAAAAAACTTACTTGTCAAAAATTGGCATTTGGCATTTATGCCAAAACATTTTAGTACACAAAATAATGGGTTTAATTAAATAATGATCGAGGAAGCATTATTCTACTCATCTCTGTTGGCGTCCGTAGCTCTTGGGGGGTATTACAAGAACATTGAAGATGTAGACACAAAACGAAATTATGGTGCAGGACTGGGGATATTGATAACATGTTTGATTTGTGGACAACACATAATTTACAGCATCTTAATGGTGTGGGGCAATATTCTTATAATCAAATGTTGCGATAAACGGTAAGCTTAAATGCTAAATGAAATATGTTTTCGTATCAGAAAATGGGTTAGAATTAAGTTAATATATTACGGACTTATCTACTTTTAACTTTTTTGAAAACCTTTTATTTTACACATACATACATACATAGCATCACGCCAGAAATCCCTAATGGGGTAGGCAGAGCCACAAGACTACTTGTGGCCACGTTCGATGAATTAGTCCTAAGATGGTATGATGAACCGTATGGTGACAGGTGATCAGCCCATCGCCCATACAGAAAGTCCACCATGTTGGAGAGGACCCGTCCCTTAGTCGACTTTTACGACATGCCAGGATGATAAGCATCTGCACGCATTCTATGCTATTTCTCCATCCCAGTGCAGCAGAGGAGTACTTTATTTTACGGTTGATTATATATGAAACAATTATCATAACTACTTGTACAACGTACTTGTATCGTTTCTATCTTTGCGTGTTGCTTGGACCCAGGATTCAGGTTATCCTGGTTTGGGCCTGTGAGTGTGACATGACTGGGAATGGTCTTACTTCTTTTTCAGCTACGTACATCAAATCAGCCTGGCTTTCACATGGATTTACCTGATATACATACATTACAATGTTCGGTCTAGATATGGCATTTGGTTGCATCAAACATTAGCATTAAGGCTGGTAGGGTTGGCTTTCGAAATCAACATGGCCGATAAGTCTAGGTCAGAGCTAAAGACCGCAGTGTCCATGGCGGGATTATCAAAGGACGACGACGATACAATAAAACAACCCACCCCTGTCGAAATTATTGCTTATGCATATTTCTTCGTTGGGATACATAAAGGTAACATTTTAGTGCTATTAAAAGATTTTAGACTCATTCATATAACTCTCCAGTGAAGTTAAAACTTTCAGTGCGCATGACTGTACCTAATAGGAAGATACCTTAGCCTTAGCTACGTTGACACAGGGATAAGCTATCCTTATCTTATCCCTTAGTGGGTCTCTTTCATACTAGTATCAACTCTAGTACCTATTAACTCACGTTAACGTATTACCTAACTGCTAATGAATTCCGACATTAATTAATGACATGATAACTGTTAAGTCACATAACTCAAACGTGTTTTTAAAATTATTTGCCCGAAATCAATGTGTCCTTTAATGTGTAAAGAAAACATTTTCAGGGCCATATTACAGGTGGAAGACATTCACTGACCACTTCCAGAATCCATTGGGCCCCCTAAGCGACTGCCGGGTGATCACGCTGCAGAAACTGAAGAAGGCTTTTCTGTGTTCATTGGGATACTATCTGATAAACATGAAATATTCACTCAAAGTAAAATATTATTTGTAAAATATTTAATGTCTTACGGTAAATACTGCATTTCAATAGACAGTAAGAATGACACCGGGCAGTATCCGGCCGGATACTAACTCTTTCCGGTATCCGGCCGGATAGTAAAATCATGGCCGGATAGGATGGATACCGGATAGTAGCCGGATGCACGTTGCACCTCTAGTCAATATTGCTAGGACCGCCGAAAATGTTATGAAATTTGAGGTCCTAGTATGCCAGACACGAGGATAAGTTAAACCTGTTTATCTCTATGACCATCTCTTTCGTCGGCACTAGTGTGAGAGACGCACTTAGAGATAAGACGGTTTGACTTATCCTTGTCTTGCAAGTTATAGTTTGACCACAAGCGCTGTACCGCGCCTTAGGTAGCTGCGCGGCGAAACTCGGGGTGCTTGCGGCGCGGATATTGGGGGTGGGGGGGCAGTATTCATTTCCATTTCCCTTCCCCTTTCACGTCCGTCGCCACCCAAGGCGCGGTACAGCGCTTGTGATCAAACTATACGGCCGCTTGTGTCAACTTTGCTATGGCCACTGCCGAGTTTGCAAGCCTGTATTCGACCCTATTAGCTACTTTGGCTTTCGACTTACGCCTAAAAATCTTTTTAGTTATACCAGGACCAGGATTTCTACTTGAACTATGGCACCGATTACCGCTTCATATCCAACCTGCCATTTCTGATGATGTACTTCCTGGAGAACCAGATGGTTATGATGCTATGCACCAGCGTGTATACGGAGACGGGATTCGGCGTGTACCCCGCGAGCACCCAGTCGACGCCGGGCTACGGGCCCACGCGTCAAGTCAGTTCTTTGAAATTACCGTTAGTGAATACTCGTTCTTTTATTCATTTTATTATTAGTGGGCTTTCGGTTGACCACAAACTCACGAGAGGCAAGTTATGACGCGGCCGGACCGGAGGTGGAACGCGATTCCCCAGGAATTGCCTAGCTATTTACTCTCCTCTTGAAAGTGCCCAGATTATAACTATCCGGTAAGATCCTTTCTTATCATAGGTAAGGGGACGAGAGAGAGTTGATGCGACTAATGGTCAGGTACACACACCAATGAATGGATCTAATTATACCTATTGCATATATTTTCGAAAGTAACCTACCAACAGCGGAAAAATAAAAATGTCCATCACACAAACTACTTATACTATTTCGGATCTGAAGAAGTTTGATAACAATAAAATACCTAATGAATAAATTTTCTATTGAACTCGCATTGCGGCACATTCATCTCAACATAAAATTTTAGGATCGTTAGTACAAAACCTACCTACCGTCAAATGGGGGAAAATGAGCAGTAGGTACCTCTATCTATCACTTAGACGTCCCCGAATAACCGCCCTGCGTTTCAGCGGTCCGGCAAGGTTCACACATGGATAAGTTAAACCGTCTTATCTCTAACTGCGTCTCTCTCACTCTCACACTCATCATCATCATCATCATTATCATCATCAAGTCTCACACTAGTGCCGACGAAAATGATAGTCAGAGAGACAAACGGGTTTGAGCTATCCCCGTCTCGGACATGCTAGGGCCGCTGGTTAAGGCTATCGCAGTCGGCATTGTGTTATCATTAGGTTGCGTTTTCTATACATTTTATAAAACACGCGGTCGACCGTGCCTGCAAGTGGAAAGAACTATAATTTGGTCTTTGTCTTTTCGAGAGATAGATTTATAATTGTATAACTTCATAATAGCCTTCGAGAAAAAGTGGCTGTGACATAAAGAGTCACAGACAGACGGACGGACATGGCGAATCTATAATGGTTCCTAGTTCGATTAAGTCCGCATTGAACCCTAAAATATAGGCTATATTCAGTTAAGTGGATGAGAAGATCAATGATCAATATTTTCTTAAAACACTTGATTTATTTATTTTCAGGGTAGATACATCAGACGCACGGCCACAAGAATGTAACTTTGCAATGTTGAGCTGTTTTGATAACCAGAAAATACTAATGGGGCCAAGGATGACAGATACTATGCGAGGATGGGATATGGCCACTCGTCACTGGTTCTGGGCGTACATATTTAAGAGCTTAATTAAATCAAATAGAGAAGTGAGGTACGATATACAACTTAAATATTTAAAGCATAAAGGTCGTGGTAAGTACACATTAACAAGCGTGGTTATTATTGTAAATAGCTAGTCGCATGCGCATATATCATCGCGGTGCTGACGAGTGGGCCACGCACGTCCAACGACTGTACGAGAGCACGCGGGGCATACTTAGTGTACGACGCGTGGACACCGCGCGTTATAGGTAGGTACTACTAGTTAGTAGTAGTACTTACCTGTACTAATTTCACATAAAATAATATGTAGGTTCGTGACGCGATATAATGTTTTACTTTTACTATATTCGTCTAGATACTTAACTAACAGTAAACAAACTTACCCACGTGACTCAGCTAACCAGCCAATCAAGTTATACCATAGATTAAAAAGAGCCATATAGAGTCGAATTTGTTTTTAGTTTATTTGGTGTCAGATACGATGACGATGCTGAAAGCGCCCACCGTAACCCAAATAGGGAAGTTTCCTGGGTAAAAAAATAGTCATTCTAATTACTCCGTCAGTTAGATTGTCAAAAAATATTGAACACGAATTTTATGCTTTATCAAATCAATCAAAATTGACAAAGATATCGAGGTCACTTATTGGTACAAAATGTGAGAGGTCGTGACGTCACGCGGAACTTTAACGCACTATATCTTCATTTTTTGTTTAATTGACAAAAGAAAAAATTGTTTTAGAAGTGCCTGTTCGTTCCTGGCTTGGACAATATGGGTTGGTCCTTCTCAGCAACGGCTCATAATGGCGCTGACTTTATGGGTGTACGTCCACCTAGAATATGAATATGCCCAATTATATAACACCACGGGATCGGTAACTTACTTTTTTCTTCTCTTGTGAAAACTAAATGAATGTCAAACAGGGTTGCTACTTTGATTAATTATCAATAGTAAATAATTAGCTATTGCATAGTTTGTTCATTGAATTCTCAAGTTTTAATTATTGTACTAGGTATAAAGTGCAGTTATCATCTCTGATAATCCCTACGCTTTTAACTTAACTCAAAGAAACTTTGAAAAAAATCCAAAATTACTGAGTTTTGTTTTCAACACTTCGATATTTGGACTTCGATATCTTATGGCCGAATTCAGAAACGCCACTTAAGTGTTATTCGGTTTGACCTAAGCTGGTAGTCTCAGACGACCCCCCCAGCATCACCAGGATTCATGCGAAGACCGGAAGGGCTTTCGGCATGTTGGGTTTATACACTTAGCATGCCTAAGGGTCTCCTAATGAGCACCTCGGACTTAGGACGCTAAGCAGCATTTCAAATTCGGAAAGTTACGTTATCAATGACTGAGAAGAAGCGCCGCAAGACACTCAGTCAGCGTGTATCGGAGAGAATCTACCCGGTATATACCCCGGCGATACCGGTTCAAATAGTGAGGTCACCCACGTGTGGTGTAGATTGGGGGACGACGACGGCGCCTCCTCCAGAGGGGGCGATGTAGTGAGTGAGGCGAAGAGCTAATGTCACCCTGTCGCTCCTTTAAAATTAAAAAGAAATAATGTGAAATACAAATCCATTCCAAATTCAATTTTAACGCGGTTGAGTAAAGTTTAAAACAAATGTTAATTTCATTTGGACTTATTTCCTTTTATTTTTAAGCGTGCGCTGTGATATAGTTGGGTTCCGAAGTTCTAACCGTTCTGCCGTAGCGATAGTGATTGCGTCATCAGGATCCGACAGGACGTGTCGGGGGCGCCTGAGAGGACCAATCGAGTGAGCGAGGGGCACGTAGTCTGCTGCTTTCCTATGAAGCGGATTTGGATGGTGGGGAGCGCTGTCGAAATACTTATGTGAAGTTTCCTTCATGAACTTGGCGATAGTGGGTAATCCCAAGTCGCTATGGAGGTCGACATTGCGCATGAACCACGGAGCGCCCGTGGCCATGCGCATAAACTTATTCTGCAGTACCTGAAATCTGTAAAGCTTCTTTGGGAAAGCATAAGCGAACACCACGCTGGCGTACGAGAATATCGGACGGACGCATGTCAAGTAGATGGTTACCTTATTCCGGAGAGACATCCTGCTGTTCCTGTTGAGCTTAGGGTAGAGCCTACCTAGTATGAAAGCTGCTCGGTTGCGAACTCGTGTGATGTGCTGGTGGAAGTTCAGCAGTCGGTCGAGAACGCCACTAGATATGATTTGATTAGATATTAAATAGTTAAATGTCCTTCAACTAGTTGTCAACCTATACAGAAACGTCACTTTAATTAAATATCAATTTGAGTGGCCTTTCTGAATTTGGCCATAAGCCTTTTAAGAACTAAATTAATAAACGTTGCGTTGTGAATTTGCGTAACATGTTGAGATGTTGAAGGCAATCAATAATAAAAGTAACAAATTGTCCTATATTTTGAAAGTCACCTCAATTGACCCTATTTAAAATGTTTAAGCTAAGAATAATCGTTTTGTTTTGTATGCTTGATATGATAACAATATGATAAATAATGTTGTGAGTCAATAGAGCCGAACTAAAAGCGATAAGTATTAAGATTGTAGGAAGAAGGCACCATGAAAGCTGCTGTCCAGAAGCCTGGACTACGTACCTATGAAAATCCTGGTAACAAAAAGGTTTATGTATCTAAATGCCATCAGTACAAAAATTGTGCATCTGACAATGCACAAAGAAGATCTTCTTTCCCTATATTACAAATAGCTAATAGAAAACAGAATATATATAGATGCATATGCTTGATATTATTATCTGTATAGGTCAATGAGAAAAAAATAACTTTAAAAAAACAGCGAGATATCCAATCCGGACTTTTTAGTCATCCACAACTTATTTAAACCTTTATTGGGGCCAATTCGAAACATTGCCGCCTTCATTTAAAAATTTCCTGAACTTAAAATAAGAAACGTCAAACTCAAATTTGTATAGCACCAAGCTGTCAAAATTGAGTTTCACATTTCTTATTTTAAATTTAGCTAGGTACTTTTAAATTAGCGTACACACTTTCGAATTGGCCCCATTGTTTTGTTTCTTTTTAGATGGAGGGTGCATGGGACCTCGGGTTTTCAATAATGCGCTTATTTTGTCTTATCTACCTCACGCCATGCATCGTACTTTACGATACAGCTACTGCGATTATATACTACCAGTCCATATATTGGGTGTACCATTTTGTGTTGTTGGTTTTAATAATGGGAGCCATTGTGATGTATAAGACCTCACACGGGGCGCCGACGCCGTCTGCTTTACTAAAGCCACCGCAGAGCAGTGCGAACATTTTCAGGAGGACTCTCAATGTCGCGGACGATACAATGCTCAACGCTATCAATAATGTGCTGGCTAATAAGGACAACACAAAGGACAATACAAAGGACAACACAAAGGACAATACAAAGGACCGTACAAAAGATCCAGACGGTGGAGGCAGTAGCAGTAATGCGCGCGAAAAGACCAGCGGGCCTGGCAGTGACGGAGGAGCCGCTAGTACTTCGAAATGGGAAAAATACTGAAATGCGTACGAAAGATTTTAATTGTTAGGTGACGGTACTATGTTACATTTTTTATATTATATATCTTCTTTTCTCATTTCGATATTTTATTCATTACGTATCTTTTGCAGACTCCTAATAACTCCAAGTTTCCTTTCGAAGGTAAGTAGATCTAAGTAGTATGAAAATTGACAAACTATGAGAGAAAAATCATAAAATTGATTAATCATAAAATATTTATTTCAAACAATATAATCGTCGTTATATAGGTATTTACATGTAAATAAATGCATCGTATGTAGCACTGTAATTTCAATGGCATAAAAATATATGGTCACATTGTTTAAAAATGCTATTATAGGAACATAAATATTATTTGGAAGACTGTCTGTCTATCCAGTGAGACGCATTGCATACATTGAATTGTACATTTGGACTTATATTTATCTACCAAAACCTAATTAGAATCTAAATAATGATTTATTGAGAAACCAAGCACAGGATTACATTATATACAGGTATTGTCCAGTGGATCCCAAAGCCTGAGGCTGAGCCTGTATCTTGGGACCCGCTTTTTGTTATCAATTTTCATCGTACACATATATATATATATATATATATATATATATATATAAGATTATTGTACCTACTTAATTATTGTATGCTCGTTATCATGACACTACAGATAACTAATACTTTTTATTATATTTTATCTCCTACCTTTGTATTGTCTGTTCTATAGCTCATTATCCCTTTTTATATGTGAGGCAATTATCTCACAGACCACATTCTCGATTATATCCTTATTTTATACGAGCCTTAGCTCTCTTAGAGCCGATGGCACGTTACCAACAGTGTGCTTAACTGGAACATAAAATAATAAAACTCAACTTCAGCAAAACACTTGAAAGACTCCCAAAAAACCTGACTTGAACAGAAATCACAAATTGTTTTTGTTTAATTTATAATTAAACATTCATATTACCATATCAGATGACCTTCAGCTGGACCACTTATTAACTCGGTCCACGCCGAAATTACCTACTCCAAAACCAAATGGGCCCAGGGGGCTAGCACGAGATGCCCGCGAGTCGTTTGTCGCTGAGTGTGTCTCTGTCAAACTAGTCAAATGTACTGAACGACGCATGACTCACGGGCACATCGTGCTAGACGTGCTGGGACACCTATATCAACTAGGTACACTTTAAATGGTACTGCGGCCCTAGCAAGGTTGTCGCGAAGATATGGTTATCCCGATCTTACTTACATCTCTTTCAACGATACTAGTATGATAGAGACGCACTGACAGATAAGATAGGGATAACGTATCCTCGTGTCAACCTTGCTAGGGTCGCTAGTTGGACGAAATGATAACAGACGTAGGCACCTTATAGTTCAATAAATGTGTTGGATTTTATAGTCTTGAAATAACAAATAAATTCCACAAGTAACATTAATAAATTGTTTAAAACCATTCCTAGATTAATTCTAAAAAAACACCTCGATACCAATGTCCAAATATTCTTTTCATTTAATTACATCTGACTGACTACACACAGCGACGGTCCTATCAACATTTTTAGATGTTGCGAGATCTGGATTTTTCACAAATTTGCCCGTGACTCGCGCGCCCGACGGATCGTCACGTCGTTGGTCTCACGTTTCGGTTGATTTCGCCCCCCCCCCCATGATGGCGCCCGGTGCGGTTGCACCGTTCCAAGCCCCCACTAACTAAACATTACATGAGATTACTCAATTACTTTACATAAGATTTCGTTATCTATTGGTATACCTTGGTAGTACCTAATCCCCGTATATATTTTTGTATTCGGCGACAGTGTCGTGTGCGCACTCTGTCACCTTAGCCATTGCGAGGCTCCGGCCCTTACATGCATGCCACAAAGATAATTTTCTTTTGTCGGCACTAGTGTGAGAGAGACGCACTTAGAGATAAGACGGTCTATCTTATCTTTGTGTCATGCATGTTACGGCCGCAGGCAGGTAGATCTTTGCGCGGCCCTTTGTGCAATTACTTTCAATGATGATGCTACAGATATAAGCGCGATAACCGCGGCCACGTTCAGATGAAAAGCGCTCAACGCGTGTTTTGATAACGTGCGCTTACAACTACATACATTTTATCCAGGCCGTACACATGCTAACACGCGTAAAACGCGCGTTAGCATGTGTACGGTGCGGCAATTATGCGGTGTAAAATGTATGTAGTTGTAAGCGCGCGTTGAGCGCTTGTCATCTGAACGTGGCCTAATAATACGCTGCGCCCGAGCGGTTCGCGGACGACGCGAGCGAAGCATTCGAGGCGCGTTCGTCATATGTGGACGCACGACGCTTCTTAAAGCGCTTAACAGTCCTTTTGTTTTATTCGTACATGCCTTTGATATGTATATGTGTATAGTCATTAAGTTTATCATGTCGTAAAAGTCGACTAAGGGACGGGTCCTCTCCAACATGGTGGGCTATCTGTATGGGCGATGGGCTGATCACCTGTCACCATACGGTTCATTATACCATCTTTGGACTAATTAATCGAACGTGGCCACAAGTAGTCTTGTGGCTCTACCCACCCCATTAGGGATTTCGGGCGTGATGATATGTATGTATGTATGTCATTAAGTTTAAGATTTTTTTTCAATATGATTGCTTAACTTTGTTATCTTTTCTTAACATTTAAGGTACCAACTTAATCTTTTTAAATCCATACCAATTTATGTTATTATTGCTTCGGAAATTATACGTTAAAATGATTGTTTTTATTTTCTGTTTTATCTTAGTGATAAGACAATTTCCATAACTTTTTTTGGGTTAATTTAATCTATTTGAGCCCGATCTACCTTTTTGGCGTGAAAACGTCGGTAGGTAACTGCATTCGGTTTTGGTAGCCACTGGAGGCGAAGCGTGAGGGTAAGCCGGTGCATAATTTCTTAACTCAAACATTATTATTATTATTAATTACTTCTTGTATTACCATAAAAATTACATATTACATATTTTTTTAAGTAAATAGATAATTTAATGAGTAATAATATAATTTTTAGAACGAGAAATGATACACGGGCTTAACCTCACGCTTCGCCTCTGGAGCCACCATAAACTCAATTTAAACTTAGGTAGGTACATACAGAACAAACAAAAATATTCACAATTGATATGAGAATTTGTATAAGTACGGAAAATTCCAGCGTAATCTTAACTTATTACTAGAAGACAAGTTCTTTGTTTTATTATTTTGAATGTTATGCAAATATTATTCAGAGCATTATTAACTCAGTTTAGAAGACGTTTTCTTTATCTATTTATTTGCTATATTTAAATACCTATTTATATATTTATTTTCACGCCATATGATAGCATACCGACTCTCTTTTTTATCACTCTCTTTGGCTGCCTGTGTATAATCCCCGGCACATAAGTTGACCCAAAATGGCGGTCGTCCGCGCAGGTAAAACTATGGCTACGCGCGGCCTCGCGTCGCACCTCATCCCGCACTTTGATTGAGACCCGAAAATGTGTTTTGCGCATCATGGTTATAATTTAACTTACGTGCCGCGAAATGACCATAGTTGTACGTGCGCGGAGGTGCGCGGATGACGGCCATTTTGGGTCAACTTATGTGCCGGGGATTATACTAACTACCTACGTATTTGCTGTAGGTTAGGTTACAGTACTTTAATTTTTTACACAAATATATATATATATATACCCGAAATACAACAAGCAATTAAAATTTATTCAAAATAAAAATTAACACATTATACGATACGCATAAATTATTTTTAAGCGCATTGAATCAATAAATATAGTTATAATATTTAGTAACATTAATAAAACTTACTTTAAAACAAGTTATACTTATACGAACGTTTCTATGGAAGAATGTTTGGTCCAGAAAGGTTAGGCCTATAGCATTGAAGGTACCTACATTTCATTTCGTCTAATATTGCTAACATTTTAAATATAAAATCGATATCACATTTCACATTATAAGCACATTCAATAATCATAAATAATCTTTATGGGGACATTCATGTCTTTCAAATTGTCAGCTAATATTTATAATGATATAATAATAATAAATCTATTTAAGCTACATCACATTTAAATGTATATCCATTGTCAATTTTGATAGCCGTGATGGCTATAGTTGGGTTCTCGATGATGTTCTTATTCTGTATGAGCCTTAGTTCTATTAATGCGGGCGGCACTTTACCAGAAGGATGCTTATCTGGAACAAACATTGAAATATGTTACTATACTATAGATACCTTATTGTAATACCCTAGAGCGGGGAATGGTTAATGTATTTAACGTTTTGAACGCCCCGATCGGCTGTAGCCGACAACAGATTTCCGTGCCTCTAACGCCACGGTATTCCGTTTTCCATACATTTGCGTCGGCTACAGCCGTCGTCGCCGTTAGCCGTGGCGTCCAAAAGGTTAAGTACTTTTTATATAAATGCGTTAAAATAATATTTAAATATACATATTGGTAGGATGTTAATCAAATAATCAATAATGATTACAATAAGAATAATAGCCGTTCAGTGTTTCTATTAACAAGGACGCCGTCAATTATCGTAGCATTCTCATAAACATAATACAGGCGCACTACTAGTAGGTTCTTACACATTAGATCGCGTGTCTGTGTGAAGTAGGACTGAGATAAAATAATGATAAAAATTGTAAAATCCACCTTGTTCTGGAGTAAACAAGGTTGATTTTCATGTATATGTTGCGGCCAGCTATGCCGTATCCCAATTAAAGTTACTTAATCACTTTTTAAAGGTAGAGTTCTAGGGGATGCGCGATCCGTGGAAATACAATTTATACATACAATAAGAGTGATGTTATTAGGTCAGTCTGTTAAGCCTATGAGAGGAGAGAATTATCCTCTATGCTATGACATGCTTACATAATTTAGATTTTAATTTTCTAATTGAGTTATGTTGGCCTTATTTAATTTACGTACCTGTAGAATAACTCGTCCAACTGACATAAATATCCCACTGACTTGTACATTCGTATTTATTTATATATTAATTTATATAAGTCATGTTCATTAAATAATTCTCATAACCAAAAATAACATAAAACTTAAAAAATATTAAAGCCTTAATTTTCTCCTTACTCCCTAATACTCCCTCTTTGATTAAGCCTTAACATATACTTGCTTACATTAGTGATTTAATTGTGTAGTGGAAGGTCGCACATTCTGAGATGAATGGCCGAATTCAGAAACGCCATTTAAGCATTGATTAGATATTAAATAGTTAAATGTCCCTCAACTAGTTGTCAACCAATACAGAAACGTCACTTTAATTGAAGATCAATTTGAGTAGCCTTTCTGAATTCGGCCATAAGTCTCTGGTATCAGCCACTGGTTGATAAGGGATTACGGAGACGGCATGATGGCACTCTATCATCTACAGTAATCTACCCCATGTCTTTGATGTGGGAAATGTCTAATGGTGATCAATATAATTGTGCAACCTAACTTTGCTATTGCCTTATTGATCAATATCCTTTCAACTGTTTAGCTTTAGGTGTAAATAATAAATAGATACATGCAGACGCACTAACAACATTACCCTCTTTTGCTGTATTTCATTTAGATCTGTTTTTCTATTAGCAATGTGAAATAGTGCAGTGCAAACATACCTCTGGCTGTCTGATAAGTGTCCTTAACAATACTCTGCATAGTTGCAATAGTTTTTTCCAGAGAAAGCTTTAAATCATTATTTGTTTTGTAAGACCATGCCAGAAACAGTGCTGCAAAGAGGTCTCCAGTACCAGTGAAGTTTGCATCGACCTTTGGTATTTGAATAGTGTAGCATTCATCTGAAAAATAATATGAAACAAATAATAATTGTAACGTCATTAGTGTGATAATTTTAATTTAAGTTTCAATTATGACAAAGAATATACCTTTTGAGCTTGCAATTGCAATCATGCTCTCATTGTCACCCAAGTCGGTACTGGACAGCGCGACAGTTTTCACACCTTTATTATGCAGTATTTCTATAACTTTCAGAGCTCCTTGTAAATCTTTGAAAGGCAAGCCGGTCATTAGCTCCGCCTCAAACTGGTTTGGAGTTAAGATGTCTGCAAGTGGTACTACAATATCTCGGTACATTGGCAGAATGTCTTCGGGAACATACATTTTACCATTGTCACCCATAACTGGGTCACATACTGTGAATAACAAATAGTAAATTAATGTGGTCCATTATCTACTAAGCATATTAATACCATAAAGATTGAATAAAAAGCATTGCTATAATGTAACAATAACATTAGTAATGAAATTTCTTAGATCTCTCTACAAAGTAGGTATTTTTGACGTTGCGGTTAGCCTAGTTGGTAGTGACCCTGCCTCCGAAGCTAGCATCCCGCATTTGATCCCCAGTAAGGGCAAATATTTTTGTGACAAGCACGAATGTTTGTTCCTGAGTCTTGGCTGTTTCCTGTGTATTTAAGTATTTTTTTATCTATATAAGTATGTATATCGTCGTCTAGTACCCATAACACAACCCTTTCGAGCTTACTTTGGGACTAGATCAATTTGTGTAAAAGATTGTCCCCTGATTTATTTATTTATAGAAAAAACAAATTATAGTTGTCTGGTTTAAAAAAGTTAAATTACATTTTATTTATTTATTTATTGAACAAAAATCCACAGAACTTTAAAAGCTTAAACAGGTTATCTTGCATATAAAACTTACTGCCAATTACGGATTTACATTTTATAGACCAAACTTAAGTGAATACATGAGACAATCCGGAACCAAAATTACATTACTAAGCAAACAACAAGTGTGTGTGTGCGTGTGTGTGTGTGCATTTTTAACAACTTACCATATATAAGATTTGGATTCTTCTGTTTTAGCTTTTTGATGATTCCAGCGATCTGCTTCAGTGAATCAGGTGAACGTGAATAGCCTGTAATTAGGTGCGTGTAATAGTCAACATCATTTAGTGTCAGCCCCTCTATTAGTTCCTCCAGCTCCTCATTTTTCAATACATTGCCCTTTATATGTTTATATGCAGTATGTGTTGAGAATTGCACTGTGTTAATGGAGTCTACCTCAAACCCCAATACCTAAAAAAAAATTAAAATATTTTGGGTATAATAAAGTATAAGCAAACAAGTTTCTAAACAGCATTATACAACATGATTATGTAAAATATGAATTATATTTATTTATGATTTATAAACATTTTATTATCCAGTATATTACAGTTCATAAGAAGATAACCTTATTCACAACTAGCTGTGCCTGTGACTTTGTTAGCGTGCAATTCAGATATTTTTTTCATACACAATAACAATGTGTCCCTATCTCCAAAACCTTTTGTGGTAACAAATAAAATATATATATACATACATACATAGCATCATGCCCGAAATCCCTAATGGGGTGGGCAGAGCCACAAGACTACTTGTGGCCACGTTCGATTTATTAGTCCTAAGATGGTATGATGATGGTATGAATAAAATATATGCCATTATATACGCCATAATTTAAAATAGCCTTAACTATCTTTGAAAGTTTCATATGAATACATTCAACCATTTTAGTCTATTCAGAACAAACAATCAGACCGATGACAGACTGACAAAAATTCTAAAAACTGTAATTTAGGCTTAAGCATCATGTAAATAATGTTTTACATTTAGGTTTTTGTGTTAATTTTAAAATCACAGGCAGTCACTTATGTTTTTCATTTGTATGCAAGCTGCATAATGTTGCACAATGTCGTTATTCAGTTAGAATTCAATACTTACCTTAGCAATTCAATTCAATATCAATCCTAGATTCTATTTGCTGCCGGTGTTTCATGACCCTGAGAATACTTACGCCACCAGTTAGGTATTTCATCAATGAATAATGAACACTAACACACATTTGCATATTCTTTAAAATTATTGACATCTAATAATGTATGCGATTGCGAAAGTTTTTATACTTACTTGTAACGGGAAAACAGCACTTTTGTTACCAACATATCCATGTACGACATGGCTCTGAATGGATAGAACCCTTGGCGTGTCTTCAGACATGTTCTGTAAACGAAATATTGCTTAACTCATCTAGTTCTCTACAAGCAAAATTTAATTAATGTTACGGCACTTACGTCAGGCACACGTTGTTACGAGTTGGATCACACAAACAGAACGGCTTTCTCAGCAAGAGCTGAATTTAAACTGACTACGTTTGATCCGATTACTGTACTCTTGTCATTTTTATAGTTGATTTCCTTAGCGTTATCTTATCAAGTTATCATTATCACCTACTAACAAACGTCAACTCATTTCAATCAAGCATAGGCCGCGTCATGTAAAAAGAGTCGAAGGCGATACATTTTATATAGCCGTCAGTGTCACTAGCGTCAGCACTCTATTTTACAGTGACAGTTATGTAAACAAGGTCACAGCTGTCATAGGTAGGGTACGTTCCACTTAACATCGCAACGCCCTCGACCGCGACCGATTCTCGGTGCATTCGAAGTAACGTCACGTGCATGCAGTTCTTTGACACGACTGTATGAATATGACGTTTAATCTCACATGTGACATTATCTTGAATGCACTGAGAATTGGGATCCTGAGTGCCTAGCACACTCGTTTCTGTCGCGTACATAAACCATCTGTCACTTTTTACTAATTTGCGGGTGTGAAAGGGACGACTGCTTTATGTGCGCGATAGAAATTTGTGTGCTACGGGGGCATGTACCACTGGATATTGCACTGCCAATGGACTGCAAAATTAATTTACCATCATATAAATTAGGAGATACAATTGTATGGAATTGTATGTATGGAATCGTATCGTGTCGTGCGACGGTAAATTTTAAGGATGTATAGCCAATATATCGATTTGTATATTTTTCGCTGAAATTGAATAGTATGGTAATATTAGTCGTTTCGAATAAGTGTAATAAAAAATAAAACCACTTTACCGTTCTTTTTAAGGAGATTAATGACATTTTAGATTACATGTGTTATGTTCTGTGCCTGTGTTATTTGTACCGAAAGTTTTTCTGTCCCATAGTACTTTTATAATCAGAAAATGTATTTTCTATAACTCTGTACTCTCCTCGATTTTTTGATGAAAATACAAATGTCGTTACCGTTGTTTCCACTGAAATATTCTTGATTGAATTTCCATGTGTCCGGACCGTAACGTCAAACGGTAGGGAAAGGCCGCTAGCGCTGTTGTCACTCGAGTAGTCAAATCAGGTTCTAATTTTATTTCACATTCTAAATAATTATTAATAATCACACAATTTGTATATTTTAAATCATTATTCATACAAAATTGCTCATTTCCGTTATCAGGTGCAAATGAAACAAAACTTGAAAAATAAAATAGCTGTAATGCGGATTTGACGTGGTATACATCCTTAAAAGCATCAAATGTCTGTCGAGTTTATAAATTTGAACTCAAGCGAGCTCACTTTTATGGTGTTTTCTATTTCGCTCGCGGTGATAATTGAGTTGCCATTAAGATGCCCAAGTTTATCATGCTTATTGTTGTTAAATATAATCTGACTGTTGATCAAGTTACTCCTTATTTGAGAAATTAACATTATTTAGTAAATAAATATTCTAGTTCAAATTAAAGAAAATTATCAAATTGTAAAGTTTTATTTTCGTGAAATTTCGATTTTATGATAGTCTGTGTGATAAACTGTTATTCACCTGTTATTGAACGAAGAAAAAGAAAGGAAAGTATGACAATGAAAAGAAGAATACAACACGGGAAAGAAGAAAAGGCAAACAATAACATTGGGTGCAGTTTCAGTTAATTGCTCCACATTTTTTACAAATAATATGTACACAGTAACTGGCGCTAATTTACACGGGCAATGGTTCAAGATTATTCCAAAGATAAGTCAATTCGAAACTATTACTAACATTAGGAACGATTTTGATATTGACGAAAAAGACCTGATTCACATTAGTTGGTCTTACAATTTATTTCGGGATAGCAAAAAATTCTACCTATCAGGGTCTTGGAATGGGAATAATAATCAACTTATTGAAGTGCCTTTATTAAAAGAAGAATCGGGAACAATAGCCACCAATTTTTTACTCATTGGAAATGACTACAGCTTGTTTCTGTTTGACAGTATTAGACTTACCATGTGGGTGTTTGATTTAGAAAATCAACTAGTTTGGAAGAAAGTAAATTTAACTACTGAGAAACCCCTTGCTGATGAGACAAAACGATTGAGAAGAGATAACAACAACATAGTAAAAGTTTGTGCATCGAACTTGACCTGTGTTTGTTTGACAGCCCAGGGTACTGTTTATAGTGGAGCTTTGCCTAGTCCCCTGGACATCAGTGAGGTCTCAGGAGAGATCTGTGATATTCAATGTGGCTATGAGCATTATTTGTTGCTTACTAATGAAGGCAGCATATACTCTTGGGGAAATGGGCGGTAAGATAATTAATATTGACTTTTATTTACTGAACATGTTCCATAAAAGACTTATAAAGATCAAAAAGGTTTAAACATGTTCTGTTGTTTTCATGTGCATATATTACCTACCCTTACCCTTAAATTAGATATGAAACATGTTGATATAAAGAGGTAAATAAATATGTGCATAGGGTGCGTGCAGATGGAATATCACTGTATATATTAACTTATTAAATAATAATATGTATAATTTCAGGAGGCTACAGCTTGGTCACGGTGACCTGAATGACATTGAAACTCCCACACTAATAGAAGCACTTTCTGGTATAAATATAGTTAAAATAAGTAGTGGGGGCTGGCATTCCTTAGCACTGAGTGAGTCTGGTGATGTTTACGCTTGGGGATGGAACGATACTGGACAGCTTGGAGTAAGACAAAGTGAACAAATTGGAAAGGAAACATCAGATATTAATGGATTCAGTGTCAAAAGTTATGGCTTGCCAACATTAGTTGATGTTTGTGATTTAAATGGTGATGTAGTATCTATTAATGTGAAAGATATTGCATGTGGCAGCCGTCATTCTGCAATTTTATTAGATGATAATTCAGTATGGACAACTGGTTGTAACAAATATGGACAATTAGGATTTGAAAGTGAAACCATAACAAAAGTGCATACTTTCAAAAAGTCATACCAATGCTCTGGTGATGTATCTCTTAAATGTGGGCCTTGGGTTACAGTAGTTAGAGAATACTCCATAAAATAAATGTGCATTGCTCCAGCTTTAGTGTTCTGTTTAAAATGTTATCCAATGTGTTTGTTTTTAAATTTATTTGATTAAATTTTATTGCACTATCAACAAAAGTAATTTGCGAAATAAAAAATTAACACAGTATTTTTTATTTTATTACTTTAAGTGAGCTAATCTTAATGGTAATATATAAATGGTTTTTTGGAAACGGCTAACAATTTGGATTTTATTTCGTATTTACATAATGTTTAACTTCCCAAGTTTATATAAATAAAAATATGTTTCATGTGTGAAAAAGAAAGAAAGACTCTCTGGGCCCTGGTTAATAACCTTTACAATTACAACTTACATTTCGACAAGTTCTACAAAAAAGTTTCTGTAGAAAATTTACAAATATATCTGATTGTAAATACAAGTTGAAAATTTTACGTTTAACACTTTCCGTGCCAGACATAAATTTAAGTAGTTCCCCAGTGGCCACAGAGTTATCTATTCATATAGCGCAGCCCGCCTAGTGGGCTGTACGGCATCTGAGCAGTCTCGGAGCGCCCGCCAGGCGGGCTTTTGGCACAAAAAGTGTTAATAAACCAATAGGCGTGTTTCCTGAAACATTCTTCATTTAGCTACATTATAAAAATATATTGAACACGTATTTTTTCCTATCTCAATTAAACAAAAAATGATGAAGATATAGTGCGTTGAAGTTCCGCGTGTCACGACTTAGCACTTTACCATTAAGTGACGTCATGAGCCCCTACTCCCGAAGTTTGATGCGCGGTATCTTTGTCAATTTTGATTGATTTGATACAGCAAAAAACACGTGTTAAATATTTTTGATAATCTAACTGACGGACTAATTAGAATTATTATTTGTTTACCCAGGAAACATCCCTATTGTCGCTACAAGTTACAATTTTGTAGGAAAAACTTCCAAGAATATGAAATACAATCCAACATGTTTGTAAATTTATAGGTACAACTCGACAGCAGGATCAAGGATTATTTCGTAATTTATAGCAAGTAGTATTGTCGTACACCATACTTTAAATCTGCTTTTTGTCGAGCGTAAACAATAGCAGTAATGAAGGTAGGTGACTTTCTTGTGCAACTCAACATCTAGCGTTGTAACCTTTTGAACGCCACAGTCGGCTGTAGCCGACAGCAGATTTTCGTGCTCCTGACCACGGTATGCCGGCGTCCGGAGCACACTCTCGCATTCAACCGTGGCGTTCAAAAGGTTAAAAACTAAAAATGATGAATTCTAAACTAAGGTTACTAACTTTAAACATTAACATAATTATGTAGGTGCCACACCCAACCAGGAATGGCGCCTGACCTGGACCAGCTGGATAAACCAGCCGTCCTCTCCCATAGTAGAGTGTCACTCCTAAAAATTTGTGCCCTCAGTGGCCCTAACATGCATGCCACAAAGATAAATTAGAACTGTTTATCTCTATGACTATCTCTTTCGTCGGCACTAGTGGGATGAGAGACGCACTTAGAGATAAATGGTTCTAATTTATCTTTGTGCCATTCATGTTAGGGCCACTGGGGGCACAAATTGCGACCACAATCACTTGGCTATGCAGCCTATAGCCAATATAGAAAATTAGGCCAAGTCGAGTTTATATCACAGAAGGATGAGTGTTGATGTTTTTTCACTACATGATTGTTCTAGTTCACCTATTTTTTCTGTTTGATATAGGTTGGAGGAGTTTGTATATTTTATTTTTACCTTGCTTCATTATATCAACAAGTACCAGATAACAATAGCATTATGTCAAATGGTAATGGACCTTTCTAAAATATTGCAATCAAAATGCAAGAACTGTTGACCATCAAAGAGTTCTTTTGCGAACTATCAGTTTCGATTTACCAGATGCCTTTTAACAAGAATAAGTTGCTTAGCAACGGAGACAAGGAAATGTCATCATTATGCATTAAGAAGAATTGACTCATTGGCTACTGCTTGGCTGTTTCTGTGCCATTTTATAAGCATTTTCTAATGTGTCTGTTACAATTTTCATGTCATTTTCAATACTCCGGGCCCAGTTTTCCACATCTCCAATCTCTTTTAATGCACTACTGAAGTTTTCTACAAGCGCTAGCCACTGTTGAGTTTGTTTAGAGAAATTAATTGCTCCTTGATGTAACAATTTTGCCTCAGCATCTAGCTTCTTTTGGTTTAAATAAGCTTGAGCAACTCTGAAATAACATAATACAAGTTTAAAAATATATTAAAAAAAATCAACAGATATAATATGAATTAGATTCCTATTAAGAACTGCTTTAAATAAGTTATCCAACATATCATCCATCTTGTGTTACCTTCAGTACCGGATTAGCCATGTAGCAAGAGTAGCAAATGCTACGGGCCCCGCGCTTTGGGGGGCCCCACGCACGCACGCTTGCCTGACTGTGTTTTTTTTTTCAATTAAGATAGGAGTGTATACATTTTTTTTTTTAATTAAGATACTAGAGGTCAATGGAAAGATGTCAGTGTCAAAATATACAAAGATAATTTAAAATTACTAAAGCAAACTAAGGGCCTCTAGATAAAATTTGCTATGGGCCCCGTGCTGGCTTAATCCGGCACTGGTTACCTTTGATAAATATAATCACTGGACAAACAACCAAAACTAGCAAACTGGACAAAACGGATACACTAACAATGTAATAAATTAATTGGTTTTAAGTTTTTTCCAAACAATAAATAAGAGGTTGATTCCAAATCCCAAATTGTTACTAACTACTAGACTTGTACTTACCCAACATTAAGGTGATCAACGAGGGCTTGTGTCAAATCATTTGCTGCAGCAATGCACTCCTTGCGTTTTTGTTCTGGAAGGTAACATTAGGAATTGGACATCTGATGTATGAGTTATGGATTAATTATACTAGTCCGTCCGCCTGATACGGCGGTCGTATTAGTTGAGTAGTCTCAAATGGATCCGACCGACTGACGTCGCCTTTACACAAGTCCGGTGAGATTGTACGATTAACAATCCAAACGCATACGGGACTGGAAAAATGTAGTTGTGCCTTTACTGTATAATGTTTTGATGTCCATAAAACAATATTATTTTGAAGAGTTAATTCTTGATTTTGTTCACTATCTTACCTTGCACTACCCGTTTTGCCGCTTGTTTGGTTTGATGTTCTTTAATGAGCGAAGACAGCATTTTATTAGGTACTTTTCTATTCACTATTTAGCATAGCCAGTATTTCAAAATTGATCTTAGAAGGATTTTATTTCAGTCTGTAACCCAAACAGAAACACCAAAAACCCAAGGAAGGGCGAGTGAAGTGAATGAGTTTGTTTGACGTTTGGCTGTTGACACCGACAATTATTTATGATGCGTTCAAGTGTACACCTATGTGGACTTAATTATTATGATATTTATTTATGAATCTGATATGATCTGACATGAAACGAGAATCGAGGTCTTGCACAGATATGGGCAAAATTTATTCGAATAACGAATAAGAATAACAAAATTATTCGCGAATGACGAATAAAAATATCGAATGATATTACTTTTAGCTTTCTGGCCCCCAATTCTCGCTGCATTCGAGATAATGTCGATTGCGAGATTAAACGTCAGATTCATACAGTTGTGTCAAACGACTGTATGCACTGACGTTTAATCTCGATTGTGAGATTATCTCGAATGCACCGTGAATTGGGGGCCTGCTTTTTAACCTTTTGGTTGGCGGCCAAGTATCTGAGAAGTAACATGAATTTCAACTTTAGGTAAGTCAAGGTAGTGAAGGACTTTTTTACCCTGTATACGCTGTCACGCATAGTCGACAACGGCGGCCAAAAGTTTAAAAGTAATGTAATAAAAAAAATACGGCCAAGTGCGAGTCTAACTCGTGCGCCGAGGGTCCCGTACTTACCTATGGAAAACAGACAGTACCTTGTAGCTACAGAACCCTAAAAATTAAAACAATGGCTTTTAACAACCGGGTAACCATTTATTTACAACCTACCTATGAAATAATACAAAAAATAACTTTCGCAAGCTCTTATCTTCGTGCAACCGTCGTCGAGTATGATATGTATGTATGACTTTGCAAAGGTTGTTCCGTTAAACTATTTTTTTTTGTGATGTAGATACTAATTTACATTTTTCTTCTTTTTTTCTTTAGGTACTTGTGCTGTAAGACACGGCTTCTCGCCAAATTTCATGATTCATGGCATAATTTATGCCACATGTCTTTTGATTGCGTTTACTCAGAAGGTTGATTTTTTCACGGCTGCAAAAGATTGCAGACCTGAGTACTTGATACCTTCACGTGTCCCTGGGAAAAAGGACACGGACAGACAGACAGCGAAGTGATCCTATAAGGGACGGAAACGGAACCCTAAAATTCCTTAAAAGGAACGTGTGGGTTGACACTTGCTTATCAGCGTCTATGTAATAGCACCTATGTATCAACAATATTCATTTAAATCGCTATTAAAATATCCATATTCAGTTTACAGTGTTTACAATAATGCGAAGGCATGATACCCTGCTTGACGAGCGGGGCGATGGGATATCAGGATATCACGCTAATGACGTGCGCGCTAGCTCGGTGACCCAGATGACCACTGTTCCTGCCCTTAGCTACATGAGTGCATTGCATTAATTATTGTTCCTTAATGGAAGTGCGTATCGATTCTCGCTTATCGCTTGATGCGCCAGCTGCGGGAAACATCGGAAAAAGACGCTCCGTAGCTTGTTACAATCCACTTTAACAAAAATTTGTATTTGTAACAGTCTGTTCAGCTTGGAGTAAGTATCTACTTATTAGGTAAAGGTAAATGAAAGCTAGAAGGTTTGCTAACGTAAATCTTTAATTTTAAATTATTGTATTTAAAATAACATAGCGACGGGTCTCTGACTCAACCTCGTATATGAAATTTTACGAAATCCGAATATCCACTTTAGGTACTTCATAAATTTTCATATACGAGGTTGAGTCAGGTAATCATGGAGTATTTTATCCCAAATTTACAAATTTTCTAAAATGCACTAATTAATTAATTTCTATATACATACTAACTAAGCTACTTATTAATATTGAACCGAACCGACAAGGAACTTGAAAGCTGTCACGAAATATTCAATTTGAAAACGCGAAATGACGAGATCAACAACAAAATACTTAATCTGTAGATACCAATTTGCAAACGCACAAATGTTATTCATTTTAGTAGGTAATAGTCATAAATTAGCGCTAAGTTTAATGTTGTATTCATCCGCTTTTGATTTTTTCTGCCCTCTCCGTGTTGTCTACAGCGCCTAGCTTATCCTTCAGTTTCTCAGTAAACTCTGGGTCGTCCCAACCCCACAGGTGGTGGCTGCCGTCGCCTGTTCGCTGGGACCGTTGTTTGACAATCTCAGGGGACACACTTTTCAAGTCATAGGCTTGTCCGATCTGTAACCAGAAAATGAATTAATTTCAGAAAAGGTATAATTAAAGTGAAACTGGAATAAATTATAGGTACAAGTGCATGTCAATCCAGAAAAAACGATAAATCGAACACTGATAGGAAATTGAATGTAACAGTATTTCTTCTCTCTTAAGTTAAGACCCAGTAAAATTGCATGCAGGACAGGAGCGCGGCGCAATGTGACCGCGCCTTTATCCCTTAATTGTCAACTACTTATGAACCGAAATACCTATTTTATCTTAACTGTTCCGCTCAGCTTGGCTTGGCTTGTTACGACTTCTAATAGAAGACAACAGTGAGCAGCTGCTCAATTACGTAACAAAAATTGGTTTCGTTTTCGCGAAAAGTAGACCAATTGTACTCATATTTACATCGAGTGATGACTAAATTGGTTTGCATTTCGAGCCAAACCGATATCAATTTTGTCACGTAATTGAGCCGCCGTTTCACGAAGCTCCAAAATGCAATTTTACAAGCAAAAAAAACTGACAACACCTATAAGATCCCATAGATCTGCCTTGCAGTGTTGCCAGTTTTAGTCTGTAATAGGTATTATAACTTGTAGCTTCATTAAACGCCGCGCTCTTGCTGCGACCGCAATGTGGTCGGGCCTTTATTTTCATACGCTAAAATTGAGTCTACCGTCATTTGCATAATATTTCTGCGCCTCTATTCGGGAACGCTAAATGATTCTGTAGCGATTTGCGAGCGAGATTTCTTATCTCGCTCTTACGCATTACGCGTCGTGCGGAAGAGTGTGATGAGAAATCTCGCTTACGAGTCGCTACAGAATCACTTAGCGTTCCCGAATAGAGGCGCTGATCAAATTATGTGACATCTCAGAAACCAACACTGATTAGGTATATTCTCGAAAAGCAAAGCATTTGCACACTTAAGTTCGTATTTTACCTTTGCCATGGCCTCGATGAACACAATGGTTGGCGTGAGCATGTTGTACAGCGGCAGCTCAGTCGCGCGGTAGTCCCAGGGGAAGGTGTGGTGGTAGTTGTGGAAGCCCTCCACGCAGAACATCCACACGGCGAGGTTCTCGCGCGGGTTCAGTGACCTGACAACAATGGAACGAATGCAAAACTAAAAAGGTATAAGTACCTACCTATGCCTTCATATATACGTACGCTGTATATAGGTACAGGATTGAAACATTTGTAATTATCTTTCACGTTAAAATTTTACTTTTCGCTTCGACCATATTGTACAACGAGATTGGCATTTAGTTAACCTAGTTATGTGAAAATGTCTCAATTTCATAAAAAAATATTTGAAAATTGAGAAAGGTTGAGTTGAAGTGAATTTTAGTACCCGAATCATGGAAATATATCAGTCGTAAGGAACTTTTTTTGGTGCCAAAACACGAGTCCATTTTATATATATTTTGGTGATAACTCGTAAAATGGTTGGGGGAGAGTTGTATCATAAAGCCTGGTGAACGTCAGCGGCCCTAACATGCATGCCACAAAGATAAATTAAACCCGTTTATCTCTATGACTATCTCTTTCGTCGGCACTAGTGTGAGTGAGACGCACTAAGTGATAAGACGGTCTATCTTATCTTTGAGCAGCGGTAACCTCAAAAGCTCGTAGAAAAAGAAATGTTTTTAATAATTTCCTCCCGATTGAAAATTTATCAGATTAGATCTAACCCTAAATTTTCAATAGGGAGAGAAAGATAAAAAAAAAACTACATGCGGTTGAGGTTACCACTTCTTAACCCACCTACGGAACCGCAGTGGACGTTCACGAGGCTTCATGATTCAACTCCCTGAAGCATTTTACGAGTTATCGCCCGAGAGAGAATTGGTCATGAGAATCTGTTGCTAGCTCGCGAACTAGGAGTTCTTAATGCATTGAAGAAAGTTCTATTACTGGTTGAGTCATGCCTTTAATTTTTGTGGTTCGTAGCTTCTAACGAGCAATGACAGACAGCATATGAACCGGGCAGAATAAGGCTGTAAATATCATCAGTACTAAGACGTCGGCAATGGAGCTTCGTAGTTTATAAACTTGAAAATAGATGGCGTTACCATACCGAACTAAGTGATTTGTTCAATGCAGTTTTATTGAGCGTCATAATAATATCCTTCTTTTGAGACTGGTGACGCGAATGGATTATGTTCATTATCATCATCAGCTTTTATCCGTCCCACTGCTGGGCACATGCTCCTCTTATTAATACTTACGTAGACTCACCAAAGATGGCAACAGAGAAGCCCGGTATTCCAATTAGTTATGATAATTATCGTTATAGTTTGTCGTTAAACCAATCAATATTCAATTGGATGCTAAATTGATTACCTAGTTAGCGCAAGTAATTGTAATAAATTATGCAGTTGGTAATAGATAATACAATTGATTAAGTGTGCTCCAGTTTCGAAGGTCTCACATTGAACTTAGGCAATTACCATACATTAATGATCAATTGTTCTATGAAGGTATTTGAACTGTTATTTACCAACAATTAACTATTTTGTTGGTCTAAACACAGTATTTTCGTAAATAATTGCAGATTTCGTTTAAACGCCATACATTTTGTACAGTCTAACGACAGCTGTGACGTCATAGCTGTTGTCCATTTTGTATGGAGTGTTTTTGCGAGTGGTATGAACAGTGACTTTTCAAAGCTTCATAACTCGTAAAATAAACAATATAATAATGTGTCGCGTACACAGATCGGTTTCTATTACTCAGCACTTTCCAAAACAAGATGAAATAAAAATTATGCAACTTCCCTATTATCTTACTTGTCATATGGCCTGTATCCAAAAACATGTGAGAAGCTGTTAACGCTCCATACAATGTTGATGCCGCAAGTGTATCGCAGAATTGTGGGGATGAGGAAGGCGTTCAGCCACGTCTCATTCCAGCAGTACACCGGGATGACGGTGGGCAGCAAGAAACAGAGGACTGGCATCATTTTCAGGTAATGCCTGAAGGAAAGAGAAGCATGTTTTATTATCATTGTAGGTATTATTCGACGATGAAGTCGACTGCGACAGCTCGCTGCTGTCCCGTCATAAAAACGAAGACATTACTGGATGTCTCTATGTACGTACCTAAAGAATATTACCTGGACACATTTTTACGTGAAATCGATATACATTTGACGACGCGGTTAGCCTAGTTGGGAGTGACCCTGCCTCCGAAGGTAGCGTCCCGGGTTCGATCCCCGGTAAGGGCAAATATTTCTGTGATAAGCACGAATGTTTGTTCCTGAGTCTTGGATGTTTCCTATGTATTTAAGTATTTATTTTTCTACATAAGTATGTATATCGTCGTCTAGTACCCATAACACAAGCCTTTAGAGCTTACTTTGGAACTAGATCGATTTGTGTAAAGATTGTCCCCTGATTTATTTATTTATTACATAGGCAAGCACTTAGTTACATTTATCCAGTTTGATGATGATGCGATAAAACTATTTTGATCCAGGGCTAATTTAACCCTTTATTTAATTTATTTATGTTTGCCAACAAGTACAACACAATCAAAATAATGCAATACTTACTTGTGCGGGGAACAGAGTGTTACCCAATTACGGAAAACTCAGGATGCATAAAACAATCGCTTACGAGTACGGGTATGTGTTAGGCGGCTTAACAACTGACTTTAATAACTAAAAATTACGGGCTATTCCCACCTGCCAGTGATTTATCAATGGTAACTACTGGGAAAGTTAAATAAATAAAAAAAAAAATATTTAAACCTTTTAATCCCAAGCATTTTATGAGCGCCACTCGTATGTAATTGACTAATTTAGTATAAGTCGAGTTAACTTCCCGGTGCTTAATCGAGCTCAAGTCTAAGTCAGATGACGATGCAATATTAAAGTGTCATTGTGCTGGTCTGGTCTGATGATGGACCTGGAAGGCAGGATCTTCGCCATACTTAACGGAGATTCGGCTTGAACTCCCGTTCGATCGGTCTCTCATCAACGAGCAGTTGATGAAAAATATATTTTAAATAGTATTGAAAATTCAAGGAAAGCGGTGGTAACTACTCGGATTAATTTTAGGGGTAACTAGGAATTTTATATTCTCAGTAGTTACCAGGGTAACAGGAAAAAAAATCCAGTAGTAAAAAAGTGGTGGTAACAGGTGGGAATAGCCCGAAACTACAGGCATTGTTGAAACAAAGGTATGTTATTTTTAATTTTAAGAAATCTTACTTTCTTTGGAACATCACAACAGGATCCTCGTAAAGATCGGCGAGTTCGATGCGTTTGCCGCCTTCGATGACTTCGGGGCTCTTCTTGACGCAGAGCCAACCCATGTGCGAGAAGAAGAGGCCGCGTTCGGCGTTGTGCGGGTCGGCATCAGTGTCCGCATACTTGTGGTGGGTGCGGTGGTCGCGGGCCCATTCAAAAATGCAGTCCTGTACCAAGTAGAATACATCACACTGAAGTAAGCAAACTTAACTTTGACGTTAGAATCAAGTTTATTTAAACATATTGTATGCCCGCAACGGGTAGCTGTTGATACTTAGTACTCTTATGACAACTCTATACACAGAACACAGTTACGCAATAAATATTTCTATTTGTATAACATTTGATACATTTGTAATTAAACAGATCATGGATTGTCGGCCAACGGTGTAGCGAAAAACTGTTTGAGAGGCGTCTGAAGAGTTGAGCTGAGCTGGAAAAATCGTCTATTTCGCTCTTTCTCGATTATTTAAGCTGAAAAACGAGCAAAATGAAACGTTGCCAGCTCAGTTTTGTAAAATAGGTAAGCTAAGACGCGTTTAAGGATATCTTTAAAGGTTTTTTTCTTATTGCTTTATTGCCGCTCTGAAATTTACCTGAAAGCCCATGGTCTGCCATAGCATGAGGACGATTCGAAGAGGGGTCTTCGCCTTGTAGCTCCTGTGCGTCCACAAGCGATGAGATCCTGCACCGATTCCGATTGCACACATAAGGTGGACCGCGAATGCTAAAAAAAAAACAATGAACGGGACTTAAAATAGTCTGGTACCTCGGGAACAACAAGCAGTGACCAAGTCAGATAGTAAAGCGAATGATATTATTCCATCTATATATCAAATTCCTATAGTAAACTTACCGAAAACGTTTGTCTGCCATTTCGCCGACGTGAACACTAGATATAATCCATACACGGAGGCAATGTGGAGATATAGGAACCAGAATATATTGAACCACACGTATTCGTGTTTTCTTGGCGCGGCCTTCTTTAGGACTGAGACGTCTTTGTCCAGGCCCAAGTCAGCTGTCTGAGTGTCCGTCTCAAACACGACTCCACTCGGAGTCGGGTTAACTAGGGGTGGCATGTTCTGTAAATATATATACCTAAATAGTGCTTACTCACTATAAGTAAGAGAGGAGTGCAATAGAGAGAAGAGAGTCGGTGAAAATTATGACAAGCATGAGAAAATTGAAGCTTCGTATGAAGGTACTTTCGGCGATATTCGTTTTTCAGTCACTTTGTGAGGTTTTGAGGGTTCATATTTTAAGCACATTATAATGACGAAGAAAAATACCAAAATACAACATAAAAAAAATTTAATTCTGCGAGCATTATTTAAATAAATTTATATTCTTTACTGAAATAATCACAAACCCGTTAATTATTGCTGCTACGGCTGAATGGTTGCTGGCCTATAAAATACTAATGGAATGACTTTATCAACCTCTATTTATATGTAATTACAAACAATAGAAATCAACTTAATATTCAAATTACAAAATGCGGCAGGTCATCTCTTGTAATTACACACAAATGTATTTACAGCACCGACAAATTACAATACAATACCCTTATGGGTTCTGTAGGTATATCAGGTCGTTATACTACTTCAATGTAACTTGGAACGACCTAGTCAGAATAACTAAATATTTGGTGCTTAAATATTTTTCATTTTATTCCTTGTGACATGAAAGTTACAATTTCTATAAACTGTTACATTAAGATGACCCCATTTAATATTATTATAAGCAGACATTTTCTCAAACAAAAAACCATTATACTTAAAAATTCAAACAAAAAATTATTGTGCAAGTAGATCAGACGGCTTCTTTCACATATCTGAATCTCCCAACACTTCAAATTAAAGGTGACGTCTGCTGAGAAGAAAAGCCGCTAGAAACTCAGCAGCAAGTCTTTTTTCAACTTTAACATTACCGATTCGACGATATAAAAAAAACGAAAACTACCTAACACATAAAAAGAGAAACGCGATGGGCACAAATCAATTGAGTATGATACCAACAATAGGCATAGGTATTCAACCGAATATGATTTTAGTGTTCATGCTGACGCGACGGACGTACCTTTTCTTACAAGTCAAGAGGTAGATAGCTTCTATACTAATATTATAAATAGATAACATTTGTTTGTTGGTGTGTTTGTTTGTTGGGGTTAACTCTAGAACTACAGAACCGATCCTATAAAATCTTTCACTAATAGAAAGCTACACCATCGCTGAGTGTCATATGTTAATTCTATCCCAGAAAATTCATGGTTCTTGAGCAACGATAGCCAAATTCCACGCGTACGAAGTCGCGGGAGAAAAGCTAGTTTCAAATATTCTGGTATGATACTGGTGTGACATTCTAAATCAAACTATTTCCACCCGATACTTTTTCCACTGAATGAGGTTAGGGTAGTTGGAGCGGTGTAACGGAAATTACATGCAGCGCGGTTCCTGCGGCCAGCAGCGCAATCCGAGCCGGCTGCTAAATGTACCGCGGAAATCGCATTCGTTCAAGCATCTGCCGTACCTACAGAGCGTCCGATCAAATAGTGTACAGGGCGTCAATTCGGGAACGTCTAAGTGATACTGCAGCGACCTGCGAGCGAGACTCGCATGTCGCTCTTACGCATTACGCGTCGTGCGGGATCAGAAATCTCGCTCGCGAGTCGCTACAACATCACTTAGCGTTCCCGAATAGAGGTGCAGTACACCCACATTGCCATGTCCCTATAAATAAATAAATCAGGGGACAATCTTTACACAAATCGATCTAGTCCCAAAGTAAGCTCTAAAGGCTTGTGTTATGGGTACTAGACGACGATATACATACTTATATAGAGAAATAAATACCTAAAATACATAGGAAACATCCAAGACTCAGGAACAAACATTCGTGCTTATCACACAAATATTTGCCCTTACCGGGGATTGAACCCGGGACGCTAGCTTCGGAGGCAGGGTCACTCCCAACTAGGCTAACCGCATCGTCATACGTCGTCTATGAACCTATATACCAGTACTCGCGCCAAATAACTACTTTGTAGCCTTACATAACAAATAACTATTCTTCAAACCCAGCCGGTAACGATCTTGAGGGATGTAACAAATATACTTTTGATGAAGCAACATCGATCACTATAGCGGGAAAGTCGGCCGGGGAAATTGGCTCCCCATGCTTACGTGTCAGTGTAATAGGTCATAGTTATATAGTTTATTGCATTATGTGGTAGGTACAAAAGATCTTTAAACGATTAGAAGCTCACAGCCATATGATGCGAGCCTGAGCTCACTATTTTAAGGGTTGTGAACATGCTAAGTAATAATTATGTTTCGTTTCCTCAGGTGAGAATTAAAACAGAAAGTTATCTCTTTCCCGAAAAATGAAATGTCTGTTTCCTTAGAAACTTACATGGGTAATTACAAATATATACAGAGTTATTTGTAATTCGATACATTCCTGTTAAGAGGTCATATTTTATGGGAAGTCATTTGCAATCATTTGAACCCCAACCCCATGCATTATGCAAAAGTGAACCATTTTCGAGATATTTCACATTGAGTTTTTTTTTTTTCAAAATATTACAGATTAGCAAATTCACCTTAACTTTTTTTTATCTACACCCATATTATAAAACCTCCAAAGTGTAATCAAAAATCGTAGGAAATGACCACCATTTTGACAATCAATTAGGTAAAACGAGTGCTGCAATGTTATTCCCGTATCGTTTTTAGTATAGAAATGAGATTAAATTTGGAACAGCTGTCAAAACTCAAGTGGGTCTCTATTCTAGTATCCATAGATATTAAAACAGTTATTGATACGAAACGTCAATTCAGTATGTTTTTTTAATATAAACTGCACAACATTTGATCTCGAGTGACATGAGAATAGAGACATCATTCGTTTGTCTATGATTTAAAAAAAAATGGTCTTGACGGAGGATCGAATTGCCGCCATTATGTGGGTGTTTTGCTGAACGAAAGTAGAGTTGTTGTTGAATTGAATAGAAAAAGTTGTTTGTAATTTACATTTTAGTTGAAAATATGAATAGTAAGTAGTCTTCTCGGAGTGTGTGTGATGTGAAAATGCGCCGGATATCGGAAATATGCAGCCACGATTGCAACAAATAACTTGTTGCCAGAAAATATTGTTTCTGAACCCATCATGGAGGATTTATAATATGTGTGTAGATAAAGTTATGTATGCAACTCTGCATAATTTGGCCTTAAAACACTCGTGCGATCTTATTATGAAACTCGCCTATCAGCTCGTTTAAACCGCACTAGTGTTTTAAGGCCTATCATTATGCAACCGTTGCATAAACTACTATTTCATCTTGTATTAGATACTGCTGAGTAATAGAAACCGAGGTGTACGCAAAACATTATTATGTTGCTTATTTTATGAGCTTTGAAAAGTTATTGTTCATACCACTCGCAGAAACACTCCATACAAAATGGACAACCGCTATGACGTCACAGCTGTCGTTAGACTGAACAAAATGTATGGCGTTTAAACGTAATCTGCAACTATTTCCGAAAATACTGTTTTTAGACCAACATCGTATAAAGAAAACATGACATAAATTTGATGAGGATGTCCAAAATACTAAATTCATAACTAAGAAATTATATATATTTTTCACTAATTTTCACTGTTTATCAAATAAAAATGAATAGTCAAAATAATCTGCTGTTGTTTACATTTAATTTCATAAGATATAATTTAAACCTCATTTTGATTTTCATGCAACTTCCCCATTTTAAGTTTATGTTAATACATATAAAAGAGTTAAATATTCGAATAAACAACTATATCTCAATAAGCAATCCCGTAAAATATTCGTTCGTTGTAAATAAAGGAACACTCCGATATTTGTGAAATGATGTCGAAGAATATCGCTCCACGCAGGATCCTAAAGATTCGTAAAGTAAACACATGGGAATGAACGGCAAATCTTCCGGCACGGCAACTGGGGCGTGAAACGGAGATTTTGTATAGAGGACTCTTGTTGAGGCCTCTCTGATTTTTCTACCTCGCTGGTAATTCTCGCTTATAGTAATGCGAGCGAGCGAGTTTCCGGACAGCTTTGCCCATATGGAGAGTCGTCAATTAAGTTCATGTGATTGAGCCGAAATGTTAATATGAGATGAGTTTAACTTTCATTTAACGTATTGTTCAGTTTTGTCCCATTTTTAGTTTATTGTGGCAACACTGTGGCTCCTGTACCATTTCGTGCTGGCCACACACGTTTTCCCCCCACCACTTATTGTTTTAAAACCGTTAATTTAGTTAGTTGAGTTCCTGTTTGAATTTTGAACTGAGAACAGCTTTGTCATAGCACTCTCGCGAATATTTTAAGGTTTCCACTACTTTCGTAGATCAGTAGAAATATTTAATGTCAAGTGTGTTTGGAGTCTCCCGACGCGGCACCAGGACCTAAATCTAAGGCTTAGTGCGAGCGCTGAAGGTAAAGTTAACGGTAGATCTAGGGAAGCTGACGACTGTCACCAACGGTGCATCGCTGCGGACGCCAAAGATTCTGTATACAGCAGACCCGGAACCACCAGGTTAGACCACCAACTCACTGAGTTTCTGAATAGTAATTAGCTTGTCGATTCCTTATATTCAAACATAATATTCTTGCTTAAAGCCCCCACACCCCCTTTCGCATATCACTTCTCTTTTCGTCATATACAGTCCATTCCTTTCGTTAATTAAACACGTATTATTCTATAATTTTATGAAATTATCTTGTCATTTCGTTTAATTAAATCTGCCCAAAATGATTTTCATAATAGGAAAGATGCATAATTATCTTTTCATCTTGTATCGCAAAGTGCTGAGTAATAGAAACCGATCTGTGTACGCAAATTATGAAGCTTTGAAAAGTCATTGTTCATACCACTCACAAAAACAATCCATACATAATGGACACAGCTATGACGTCACTGCTGTCATTAGACTGTACAAAATGTATGACGTTTGAACGAAATCTGCAATTATTTCCGAAAATAATGTTTTACACCAACATCGTAGAAATAAAACATGACATAAATTCGATGAGGATGTCCAATAAACTAAAATCAGAACTAAAAACAATATATATTTTTCACAAATTTTGACCCCTAATCAAATAAAAATTAAAAGTCAAAATTATCTGCTTTTCTTTGTAATACGATTTTGTTTACATTTAATTTCATAATATATCATTTAAACCTCATTTTGATTTTTATGCAACTTCCCCATTATATTAATTACCTACCTATAAGTATTTCCTTGCCCTTGTCATCTATTTACGTACATAAATCGTTAAATATTACAATCATGTGATTCTCTAACATGCGCAGTGGCTGATCAGCTATAAGCATAGAGCTATAAGGGACTCATTCAAATTTGGAACGAACGATTTTATCATTAGAGTCTAAATTAGTAGTTTCGTTTACCCGCTGATCAACCTCTGTGCACATTAGAGAATCACACGACAGGTCAAATTAACTAGTTGCTAAAATACGAAAACATTTAAAAGAAAATTACAGGGTGACTTTGAAGACGTAATGCAAAACATGTGCAAAACCAATATTTCCGGCTCAATTAAAGACGGCCAATATAACATAACTAGTAGACCCGCCACGGCTTCGCCCGCGGTATTTTCCATACAAACTTTTTTTTTATGTCAATTGACTGACAAACGACCTGACGGCCCACCTGATGGAAAGTGGTCACCGCCGCCCATGGACATCTGCAACACCAGAGGTGCTGCCAATGCGTTGCCAGTCTAGGGAGGATGGGGAATGGGGATGGGATGAGGATGAGGGAATAGGTCTCCGGCAAATCACCCCTCTTTGCCCCTTTAGGGATGGAATTTCAAAAAATCCCTTCTTCGTGCACCTCTAGGGTACTCGAGGAATGTCTGCTCCAAATTTAAAATCTCTAAGACCACCTGTTTCGGCTGTGCGTTGTCTATAAGTGAGTCACGGTACTGTTGTATATGTATTGATGATGATAACTCGGACGTTAAAAAAGTTATTTTTTTTAAATAAAAAATGCTCTAGGTAGTCTATTGTTTCCATCCTACAACCAGTAGTGGATTGTCAAACTTACTTGCTAAGTATAACCAATGTCATGGGTCAAAATTAATATTTTTTCATCACACTTCCTCGGAAAGGGTGTTATTATACGCAGGCGTATAGAGCAGCCGATTTAGCCGCTCTATATGCCCCACCGTCAGCGGGAGTTATAACCCATACAAAATTCATAACTCCCACGTAGTTATGGCTTTAGTATGGTTTATAACTCCCGCTGACGGCGGGGCGTGCCTCAGGTCCGACGAGGTGCGCGCGGCGCCGGCTCGGGTGGTGATCGTTTTCTTATACAAGTAGCGCGCAACCGACGACGCGTCATACAGTTTATTCTACCCACTTGATGGTAATTCACGGTGTACAATGGGTATAATTGCTTTTTTTTTTGTCTAATTTTTATTTAATTTCCTCGCAAATGTGATGAAAAATATGTTGTGTATTACGGGCAGTAAGGGGATAACAAACTCGAGTCATTAAAAGCCCTCCCGCCTTCGGCGTCGGGCTTCTAACATAGGTACTCTCCTTAGTTATCTCCTTCTTACGGCCCTAGATGCAAGGTCTATGAGCAAGGCTATCCATTTTTAAAGAAATAAAATAAAATAAATATAAAATCAATAAAAAATAGATTTCTTAATTCAAGTATTGCAGGTACTTCTAGGCGTGTTAATCTAGATGAGATATATGTAAAACAATGTTTCCACTCTGTTTTCTATAGACCAGTCTAATCTTACAAAACTGTAATCTCGTAAAATTACCGGCTTCCCTTGTCTATCATGCATTAATATTTTGAAATCCCCGTGCGGTGAAATGAAAACACCTTATTAAACGCGAAGATTCAGCGTGGGAGGATAACCCACATTCAAGATTGGCTTACCTGCGTCCAACTCAGATCAATGCCTACACAAGGCTAAAAAGATAATTTAATATCATTTATTTATTGCAGTTTAAGGCAAAAATATAATAGTAACCTTTTGAGTATTGATGTTCATGATATGAGCACCTCATTTAAGCGTATAGAAATATGACCGGAATCTTAGAGTAGGAGGTAGTTACGTACGTATTACTAGATATATGGAGTATAATAATGCCTGTTGGTTTCACTTTCCGTTCGTTCATTTATCCATCAAATAAATGTTATTTTATAAAGGTCAATTTACACCAGTGGCGCAGCCTGCCTAGAAGCCGATTCCTGATGGCTTTATCAAGCTAGAAAGCTACGGCTAGCTGTCAGTGAAGTCCAAGTTACTATAATTAAATATCAGACTCGCACGTACGGTTCTAATTCTTCCGGCTTCCCTTAGGAAATATTTCACGCTTCGCCACTGATTTACACGTCATGTCCATATTAAATAAATAACATTTAAACTAAATAAATTAAAAATTATCATGTTTAAAATACTGTATAAATATTAAATTATAAAATGTAATAACTTATATGTATATGGATATAAATTCACACAATGAAAATCACACTATTATTAATTGTAGAGTTTTGTTAAAGAAAAACAGCTAGCTCGCATTAAATCTAATTTAAAATACTGTATTATAATTACGGCACCTTTCTTGTTGGAGTGATTCAAGTACAGGAAGGACGTAGGTAATTTTGACTGGAATGGCTCCCGATTACCGGTTTTGTGGTTTAAATGGGTTCCGATCTTGAAAAACGATTCGATTACGCGGTTCCGAAATTCGCCGTGTGCGTTCACATTCGTGAATTTGATTTAAATTCACTACAATAGCAGTATAGCAGGTCTGATTGACGGAAAATACACATATAGAGAGGTGTATGAAATTGCTGCATGCCTCTATAGGGGAGAGCATGCTCAAATTCGAAATAAAATTATTTCTTTTGGAAGTAGGCCACACGGGCTCTTTACATGTTTGAATCTACCAGCACTTCGAAAGGTGACATGCTGAGAGGAAGCGCTACAAGAAAATCAGCAGTAAGTCTTTTTCTACCAAACATTAAAAAGAAATAACTACAACTGAGACAAAGAGCAACAGATAAACCTAATGGGCAAAAAATACTAAATTATTATTACTAAATACTATATAAGAAAAACCTAAATAATAATGGTGATGTAGGAGCGGCTCTATTCGTCTCATCTCACTCTTCCGCACGATGCGTAATGCGTAAGAGCGGGATACGAATCTCGCTCGCGGGTCGCTACAATATCACTTAGACGTTCCCGAATAGATGCCCTTGTCTAAATCTAAATAACAGGTCACAGAGATGTACTTAATAGGGTCCCTTATTCCTACTTATATAGGGTCAGGATAATTAAAACAAAGAAACATATAAATGGTTTTATCTAGATTAAACAGTAAAGATGAAGATATAAAAGATTCAAAGTATCAAACATATTCATGTTGAATTTTAGATCTGAGTACATATGTTGTTATGGCAGTTTAATTATACCGAGTTGGTGCTTCATAGTAACATCCTACGAGTACGTTATCCATTAACAAGGTTAGTGCATTTAGATTAGACTAGCCAACTAAATTAAACTGAATATTCATCTATAGGTACGCTGTTGTAAGCGCACAATTACGTTTCACAACAACAAAGGCCGGTCGAGAATCAATTTAGTACACAAGAGCGAGAATGTTCTGTCTCGTAACGAAATTGAGCTTTGTGCTGAAGACGGACGCGTAGAATAGTTGCCAAACTATTGGCAACTAGCTGCTCCAGTGAAGAGGTTACAAAGTTGTTCATGAGCATTTTGTACGGCCAACCAGGACTTATTGACGTCAATTTACATTGTTTATTGCATTTCGACTCACGTGCAGAATAGGAATGTATGCTATCAAATCAAATCAAATCATTTATTTCGGACACAGATAATCCATATTCTGTTTGTTACACAAATTACAATTAAAACTTATATGCTAGTGTTAGTACAATTCATTTACATTATAATTTATAATTTACATCCTTACTTAATATTATAAATGCGAAAGTAACTCTGTCTGTCTGTCTGTCTGTCTGTCTGTCTGTCGTTCTTTCACGCGAAAACTACTGAACCGATTTAAATGAAATTTGGTACACAGATAGTCTAGAGCCTGAGAAAGGACATAGGCTACTTTTTATTGCGAAAAAAGGGTTGTAAGGGGTTGAATGGGGGGGGGGGGGGGGGTGAAAAGTTGTATGGAAGTATCGTCATTTTTAGAGCTAGAAGCTTTAAAATTATTTTTTAGGCTGTTAATTCATCATGGATGAAAGTTTGTATGGAAATATGTAAGATTTATGTGGATGTTTTATAAGTTTGCGACAAGAGACAAAACATTAGAGCTATGCTGATGTAACATTTACGGAGTAATTACAAAATGTGAATCTGAACGCGAGTAAGAAACTTGCCAAGCACCGCGCCGTACACAATAAGCGCACACACTATTCCACGCGGACGAAGTCGCGGGCACAGCTAGTTTATTTATAAAAAATACTAGAAATAAGCACGGCTTTACTCACGATTTATTGTCAGAAATAGTCCGACATGTTTCGGACTCATATGGAGTCCTTCTTCAGGGGTTGAGTACGGTCGCGCTCACTGCAACCCACGCACTGCCGCCCTCCGTGCGGCGCGTTGCGCCCGAGCCGAGGGCGCGGTGGGTTGGATTGGGTGGGTATTGCCACCAGCGTGGAAGCCCGTCGTCCCAGCGATTCGGGATACTGTACGTGTTGACATTCTTGTGGACACTGTGAGTTCGGCATGTTTGCTGCCGTTCACCAACAACAACGAGTCGCAGCCTGGTGCTTCAGCAACACCGGTGCAGCCCCCCGCCGCCCCCGCGCCTTCGGCTCGGGCGCAACGCGCCGCACGGAGGGCGGCAGTGCGTGGGTTGCAGTGAGCGCGACCGTACTCAACCCCTGAAGAAGGACTCCATATGAGTCCGAAACATGTCGGACTATTTCTGACAATAAATCGTGAGTGAAGCCGTGCTTATTTCTAGTCTTAGTAATGTCTCAGAAAGTTTTAATCTGAGTTTATTTATACATTATTTATAGAACAGCGTGGAGGTTTGTCCAACGCTGCAGTAGGGGGGAGTCCCACCTATCAGCTAACGCCTCCAAAATGCTGTTGGCGCTGGCTATGAAATCCGAAAAACGTTTGACGTTCGAATTTTTACTTTATCTCTTTAAATACCTTTGTAGGAACCTAGTTACAAGGATAAAAAAACACAAGCTTACGCACGCGACTTTGTCTACGTGGGATCTACGTGGTTATAGTTATTACCTTGACAAGTGTTGAATTTTCCGGGTTTAAAAAGTAATAATTCCAGGATTTAAGGTAACTATATACAATATTTTCTGAAAATTCGCTCAGCCATTACGGAGCTGAGTGCTTGGTGGAGTAGAAAATGATTATTCATCAACTTCGTTACGACCACCGTGCGATATTGTGTGTACATAACTTCTTAATGGCACTCCGAAGGCCTATCCTGTGTAAGGCTTTAATTAAAATTGTTTACGGAATTATTTGCCGTTTACCGAATTAACGTAAGCTACTGAAGCAAATTGAAATAGAGTTTTCATAGTCCATTTGAGGGTAACATCAACGCTGGCGCGCGAACGCTCAAAGTTAAAACAATAAAGCCATCTCCAGAGTTGGACTTGCTAACGATTTTAGTTTCAGCGCGGAATAGATCTGAAACGCGCTATTTCAACATTCCGTTGTAATATTTGACCGCAATCTAAGTTTCCTCCTCAGATTACAAGCAGCTTAGATATGAATTTATTTGTCCAATTAGCTTTAAATGGCTTTAATAGAACGTGACTTTGTCCACGAAGAAATTTTTTAATGGCACTCGTGAAAAGTAAAGTATCCATGGCTTACTAACCCCAAAGACAAAGTAACATCTCGTTAGATACAATAGTGACGGCCTCTTATTTCGTTTTGAGTCGTTATTCTTATTTGAATATTAATATAGAAATTCTGATAGGCATTTTTCGGGTAATACAAATTCAATAAATTCCAAACCAAATTTGTTCCTACTCTTGAAAGGTAGAGGTAAAATAACAAGGGCTCATTTGTTTTAATATATATTTTATGTAGGACTTACAAAAATACGACTGACATAGGACAACTAAAACAACTGCTTCCATATAAATAACATTGAATTTGCATTTGTTTAAGTATGTAGGTACCTACATAGTCGCTACTACAGCCTCAGTAGGTATAGGGCATAGCATTTTGGGGAATTAAATACCCAAAAAGAACTTTCAGCGTGCATTGTGCAATAATGTTATACCTACAAGCTTGGGTATGTTACGTAACATAAGGCCCGGCCACATTGAGGGCGCGGAAGCACCAAATAACACAATGGCGTCGCATCGCGCGCGCGCTCACGCGTGCTTCGCTGCCGTGTTATGGCAAACCAAAGTATCTGTAGATACACCGGATCTGTAGATACAGTGAATTTATCATAACATGGCAGCGCTGCGACTAAAGGCTTGGTCAATTGGCGGGCGCGGCAGCAACGCGCGCGTTCTATCCTGCTCACACCAATACGATCGATACATGATAATGGCGGCGCACCGCACTCACGCACTCACGCACGCGACGCACGCGCCTGCGCGAATGCAATGCCATTATGCCATTGTATTGCGTTAGTGTGAGCGGGATAGATCGCGCGCTGCAGCCGCGCCCGCAATGCAACCGGCCCTTAAGCCCCGGCCTCTGATGAATATTGCAAAGAGCTGGCAATGTCGCATGTTCACGATTTTCTCAAATGTTTAAGTGAAATACAGTGCAATTCAAATATTTAGTCTCAATGTTAAGACATTGTCCATCTGGTCTATTAATATGACACGTGTGTAATGCCGCAATAAATATTTTTTTGCATAAATAGCTCAGCTTTATAATACGCCTCTTAAGCTTTCACAAAAGAGTGAGCGTTACGCGTAAACAATTACACGTTTTCCGTTGTAATACCGTCTATTGGCGAGATGAAGATAAACGAGCCAGCTGAATGCAGCCAACCAGTTATTTTGTTACAAAAAGTACGTTTTAAATCTCCTTAGTGCCCTCCTGTAATCCGCCGTCGGATCCCGTAGATTGGACCTATAACTTTCCAAAACAAATTTCCATATTTCCCTCACGTCGCCTCTCGGCTGCGGCGGTTTATATCACGTTTACTTTATGTACGCACGATGAAGACGGATATAGTTTGAACGTGAAACGTTTAGTACATATTTAAAGTCCAGTCTCACTACAGTAACCTGACATACAGGATTTTTTACTCGCATTCTTACCATCTTGCTTCTTTCATCTTTATCTATGTACGTACCTATCGCCTATCTATGTATATACTTATTATAATAAAAGGCTAACAAATCGATTATGTACATGAACGATATTAATTTAAAAAATAATGATAGATTGAAATATCTTTAGGAGTGTTTTAATTTTAATATAATTTGTTTGTACTTATTATTCTACTAGCTGTGAAAGCTGTGAATTGGTAGAATATTCCTTGTATTATTTTATTGATGTTTGTGTTTTATTTGTTTTTCCGACAGTTGAAGTGGAAAGTAGATTGTTTTACTTGAGAGTTGAATTTATTCATACTCGATTCATAGCCTCTTTCGTTAAGGGCGTACCCCACGCCAATGACCTTGAATCTGCTTGTTTTCAAATCCTATAAAGTATACTTAGCGTTGTACAAGAATCTAGAAAAGAATATATATTGTAGTACGGAATCTATTCTTTATTTTTGTCTACCGGAATCTTGAAAAAAGTGATAAATCAAGAGCAAAAAAAAAACCGTAAACTAAAATCCGTAAAGGCTCCCTTATTATGCGACGTTTATACATGAAACTTTTACTAATCAGAAGACAATAATGTATACTATAATTTCATCTACCGGTTTTTCAATTTATTTTGTAGTTTTTGAGTAAATTATACTTTTCACTGCGGCGCGTGAACTAAGAGGCTCGCGGCGCTCTGCGCGGGCGACGGGTGGCATACGCTGCTAAGCCGTCTGACGTGAAGCTTGTGCCGCTCGACGCCGCGCACATGCGACGAGTTAGTTTTCAAGTATTTTTTTTATTTTGACCTAGTTGGAACGCTCAAGGTCATCGGCGTAGGGTACGCCCTTAAATATCGAATGAGAAATGGCTTGACTATCTACTTAACTACGTTTTGCTTCGAATATAATCCTTATAATGATTTTATTGATTTACAATGTGTGTACATTTACAGTACTTATCTATACATATAATAAAATCGTAAAGTGGAAAAAGTCTGTACATTGAAGATAACAATGAAAAAATGCTATGGGGGGCTTCAGAATGAGCAGCAGAACAAATCCCAATGGTTTTTGAATTTCATGTCTGTTTGTCTGTTTGTCTGATTGTATGTTCGCAATAAACTTTAAAACTACTGGATGGATTTCAATGCGGTTTTCGATAATATATCTAGGAACACTTCAGGCAGGACAAAGGCTATAGAAACTTTTGGAAATAAAAGTGGAAGGGGGTAAAAGAGGGGGTGGAAGTTAGTATGCGAAAAATTGTTTGGATGAGGTTATTAACTTAAAACTTGGTATAAATAATCTTCAAAATAGAAAAATAGGTATGCGGTATAAGACAATATGAAACTACCCCTAAAAAGGGGGCCTTGGGGCGTTAAACTTTGTATTGGAAAAACCGATTCCATTTGTTTATCGACTTGAAACTTGGTATATATGCAGTTCAAAACAAACAATTAGGAAGGTAACCGTTTCTAAAATAAATTATTGTGTGTGTGTGTTTGTGTATGTTTGTTACAACTTAGCTCCATATGGCTGAACGTATTTTCATGAAACGTCGTATATAGTTAGACCTTAGCTTCTGGAATAAACAATAGGGTCATTTTTGTCCCAAATAACTCAAAAGTTGTCGAGAGTATAATTACAACTGAATTCCACGCGGACGAAGTCGCGGGCGGAAGCTAGTTAGTAATAGATACATTTTTACTAACAAAATTATTCACTAATGTTTTAGATGGTACAATCTAATCTCAATTGCCCCCTTTTTGTGAGACGAATAAAAATAAACGTTGCACATGAAATCGGCTCTTAGGGTAAAGGGCCATTTAACGAGTAATTGCACCGCACGGTCACGCAGTAGCTTGATAGCCTTTACAGTAGAAAAGCGGCGATCCATCTCGAAATTACAGTCGGAGTATCCCTCGGGGATAGTGGAGGGTTGCCTCTTATTAAATCACTAACCTGAACAAAGATTTAGGCTGCTCTGGTGACAATTAAATTAATACGATATACTTGGACTGAAATGCAGTGCATTAATGTCCTGGCATGTCGTAAAAGTCGACTAACAGACGGGTCCTCTCCAACATGGTGGACTATCTGTATGGGCGATGGGCTGATCACCTGTCACCATACGGTTCATCATACCATCTAAGGACTAATTAAACGAACGTGGCCACAAGTAGTCTTGTGGCTCTGCCCACCCCATTAGGGATTTCGAGCGTGATACTATGCATGTACCTATGCTACGCATGTATGAAATGCAGTAATATGGTTGTTTCAGCCAACATGCCTTAGAGCAGTTTTACACTGGCGTTTATTTTGTGCGTTTAAGCTTGTTTTTGTACGCTTATAAAAAATCTGTTCAGTTGGATTGGGAATCTGTACTGCTGGAAATCTGTAGACTTGGGAATCTTTGGAGATGGGAATCCTTTCGATTAAGAATCTTTAAAGTTGGGAATCTGTAGAATTACGAATCTGTAGGGTTGGGAATCTGTTGAATTGGGAATCTGTAGAATGACGATTCTGTAGAATTGGGAATCTGTAAAATTAACAGTCTGTAGAATTGGGAATCTGTAGAATTGGGAACAATCCGTTCAGATATCGCACAAAACGAATAAATTACAAACTAGTTTTAATAGGCGAGCACGAACGGTCCGGACCCCACAGATAGCGCACGTTCACGAATATGACGCGTTTCTCAGCCATTAACAGTAACGGTTTTAATAAAATAAAAGACAATTCCTAAAACAGACCCTTCTAAACCTTTCCTTAGGATACTGATCCGTCTAGATTTAAAATTAATTATGGAGCCAAATATATTGTTAGCAACCCTTAGTCCGAAGGGTTTGAAATAGGGATAACAGTAACTCTTTCCATTGATGTAGGTTTATGGGTCTTCATTTCTCTATTCAATAAGACAAGTTAAATAACCTTTGTGGTCTCTGGAGAGTTTCCGTTTTACTTTGTGTTGACAACCCTGACAACCCTAAGATTTCGTAGTCAAAAGCTTTACTGAAATTCAGTATGAATGCTGTATATTTGTAGTACTAGCATTTTGAACCTTTCGAGTAATTGATATTAAATCAAAATATTTCTAGCTGTCAAATATGACCATACATAAAACGTTACCGTATAAATTTGTGAATAATTAGCGAAGCCTGCGTTTAGAATTCTAACCGAGGACTTTATAATTATATGGAATAGCAGAAAGTTTTCTTTATAAATAACAAAACTGAAAAACAATGAAATTCTTTGTAATTTTAGTTTAAAACAGTTTTTGTGATTTTTTAAGGAAGTTAAAAGAAGCGGATGTTATGAAGTGGTACTGAAATATTATGATAATTTTAGAAAGAACGCAACAGGAAATTTTTTATCTAGCGTCGTATATTTAGTATTTAATAAAGTTATTTAATATGTATCTGTGTCCCTAATTCATTTAGTGTTACTAAGTTTAGGTACACGGTTTCATAGGCTATGAAACTGTCAAGTGCGTAAATAAAAAAATTATAAAATAATTTGCTGAATTTCTGTACGTAATTTTAATTGATTCTATTTAAAAACTTTAGGCGTTTTTGTTCGCATACCTACCAACACATACTACCCTTTAAAACATTTAAAGCTCTTCTTATGTTGCGTACACATCTAACGAACGCGCCGCGATTTCGCCGCTCGCGCGCTGTTCGCGAATCGCCCGCGCGCAGCACGCGCGCGGCGCGCGGCGCACACAGTTACAATAAATGTACGTGTGAGTGCGCGTGCTGCGCGCGAGCGGTTCGCGATTCGTCAGATATGTACTCATCTTTAACACGCAGGTACAATGGAATTACCGCACGAATGGAATATGGCAATGGTACATACGGCCTACTGCGCCTCTATTCGGTAACGCTAAGTGATGTTGTAGTATAATTTGATATTCACCACGAGCATTTCGGCGAACGAAAAACATAGTGAGGAAACCTGCATACATCTGCGAAGTAATTCAAATATGTGTGTGAAGCCACTTATCCGGCAATAGGCTCGCGCCTCATAATGAGAGGAGGCTTGTGTCCAACAGGGACGTAAATTGGCTGATGATGATAATGATGACATATTTAGGCAGATAATATTTACTGTATATAGGTATAGGTAGTAGCAAGAATTTAAAAATATGTTCTGACTTTACATTCGGTACCGAAGCACTTACATAGTTTGCCAGTTTTGTGACCCACATACACGAGGCCATTTTAATCGTATCCTTAAGTATACGTATGTTCAAGTATATTTCTTCCTTCCGTTTTATTTCGCTTTTCTTGAGCTCCGGCAAATCCCACTTGTTCGCGGCTCGACACGTAAAACCGTCTGCATCTATCTCGTCACGTACCTGCCTGTCAGGTGCGCAGCAAAACTTACAAACAAAACTTGGATTTGTGTTCTAAGACGCCTAGCTGGCTGGTAAGGCTTGAGTTGCCGACCGCGTAGCGTCTGAGGGTTATACTAGAATCCTCCTCCGCCTCGTTTAGCTATAATTCTCAAATTAATAGTGATCTATTGGCGCTTACATTAACGACCTTTAACTGTCAATTTTTCCAAAGTATCATCATCATCATTTTACGCCAATTATTATTTTACGTAGAACGTCCTATTTTCATGTATGTACTCGTATTTGAAGTTTATTTACCAAGGAACATTAAATGTATAAATATTGAAAGTTCAATAAATTAACTGTAGCACGTGTAAACAGTAATTTTTAGCTTTTTAATATTAGATAATAGACGAAATTGAGTCGCTTTACTCGCATATAAACTTCGCTCGTCTACGAATGAATCCTGAGTCATACCTATTGTGCCGAGCGAAGACTCCGGGGACGTACACCTTGTTAACGCTAATGAAAGATAATGCACGGCGCAACATCTGTGCTGCTTGTTCGGTGCTAGTTAGAGAATGCTCCGAAATAGTTTGCTAGCAGCTGGTGAAACGTATCCTCATGGTCTGCTTTTTGTAAGCCTTTCCGTAGTCAAAAGTGAGGCCTAGGAATAGATCATCGTCGGCTGTAATTTAATATTAACTTCACCAGAGCCGACTTTAGGCTATTAGTGGCCCTGGGCATTTTAGGATAATACCCTAATAGCATTCAGTGTTTGCATTTGGTCGGGCCACATGGGTCTCGTTAGTTGAACAACGGTTAGATTTAGCCGTCGTTTTGAGGTAAGGCCCAGGGCCATTGTAGAATTTCCAATTGACACAATATAATGCACAAATGCCAACAGTTTTAAACCAACGGTAGCAGAAGTCCCATTGGACCAACGTTAGGTACTTAATATCTAATAGGGCCTTTGTTGTATACAACGCAGAAATGCCAAACATTTTTAAACAACGGTAGCCGTATTCACAATGACCCAACGTTGGTAATTGGTTGGGCGTAATGATTAATCTTTTTGTTATATTGATCCAATGTTAGTTCTATGTGGGCAAACTACTAACTATACCTATCCCTAATGTTGGCCAATGGATGCCAACGGAAAATGCTACTTGGGTAGGTTGGGTAGGGGCCTTATGAATATGATATGACAGACAGAGGACTATTTTATTAACAACATGCAAAAGGAGTAGGACCAAGGGGGGCCCGGGTACTTGCCCAGAGTGGCCAATGGAAAAGAGGGGCCTGAACTTCACAAGCTTTTAATCAAACGCCAAATTTAAATTGATTTAGTAACATTAGGCAACACAAAAACAAAGAAGTGGATGGAGAAGGGGATTTGGTGAAATAAATATTTAAGGCGCTGAAAAATCCGCCGCACTGTATGAGGCGAGATCGCGGGGAAAGAATTAAATTAGCCGAGACTCGAGGGCTGGCTGAATCACAACATATATATTTAAGTTACATTCTTATTTCGGCAACTACAGTAGACGAGGGTAATTTTACATGCTTTGTGGATATTGCTGTACGTGTATTTTCTGATTAGTTGCTTGTTCAGTGGGCAATTTCACCCTATTTTCTCGAACAATTTCGTTTCGTGGGCTTTGGAAAAAATATTTTCCTGTTCTATTAGCAATCGATTGAGAGGTATCAATGCAATAAGTATTGCTCGTGCCAGTAAATGGAAGTAACATTTATTTGATGATGTTCCTAATTACCTGCTACGGCACTATTAACAATATCCTCGTAAGCACCGAGCAGAAGTGGGTCTCGTCGGATTGCGTCCATAAATCACGATGTCAAAGCAAATTGTTATCGAATTAGACAAGCCGACCCTCGAGGGGAGCTGATGGATCCCAATGACGTAAGGACGTCGGCAATTTAGAAAAAAACTGCAGGAATTACTTCTATAAAATGGCTGCAGGAAATTACGCACGTACGCTCGTATTCGCAGAGTCAGGTACATTGTATCAACCAAGTTGTAAGGTTGAAGCCATTGTCTTGTAAGCTAGTTTTTTTTAAATCTTAATTATTATTAGCATACATGAGCTTAAACTGTTAGCGCTGGTCGTACTATCTCAAATTTGTCGGGAACAAAAGCTCTTAAACACAGACTAGGGCGTCTATTCGGGAACGTCTAAGTGATACTGCAGCAACCCACAAGCGAGACTCGCATCTCGCTCTTACACATTAAGCGTCGGGCGAGTCGCTACAACATCACTTAGCGTTCCCGAATAGAGGCGCAGTTTGTTTCCTAATTCGATATTATATCCCTAGGTGTGGGAAACTAGAATGGACTGTATATAATAATGTGATGGAACTTGCACTGAAATGCGTTTATTCCTATATGATAACTACTTAACAGTTCGGGCCTGCCTGTCGTCCTTGGGCCAGCTCAGCTCAGCAACGAATGATATCAGAATTTTAATATCAGTTCTAAAGATTTCGATTAAGCTGACACGAAGAGGAGTTGCAGTCCAGGTAAATCCTACTAATATTATAAATGCGAAAGTGTGTGTGTGTGTGTGTGCGTGTGCGTGTGCGTGTGCGTGTGCCTGCGCGTGCGTGTGCGTGTGCGTGTGCGTGTGCGTGCGCGTGTGTGTGTGTGTGTGTGTATATATTTATTACCTCTTCCCGTTAAAACGGCTGGACGGATTTTGATCAAATTTGGAATGGAGATAGCTTATACCCTGGATTAACACATAGGCTACTTTTTATCCCGGAAAATTGAAAAGTTCCCGAGGGAATAACGATAATCAAACTCTATGCGGACGAAGTCTCTATATTACAGGCTGTGAAACGATCAATAAAGCGTACAAACAAGATCGCAGACTGGGCAATCCTTGAAATTTCTCAAGTATCCTTAAAAAATACTCGTACAATATTCAATTTAGTACACGATAGGAACAGAATTTCACTTGTTAAGCTTAACTTGTGACCGTCGATCAATCAAGATCAAGAAAGACAAGTAGCTGTGAGTTAAACCTATCCTATTTGCTGCATCACACAATTAAATACTTATATCAATTTATGGACCAATTCTCTTGTGCCGTGACTGGTTCTTGTTTAATAATCATGATGACAAGTAAAATCATAGCCGAAAACAATACATTGAATAGATATACCTTAGCTTATCTAGCTCCAAGGCCCGATCACGCTTACACCAATCTAATACAATATAATGGGGTCGCACCGCGTTCGCGCACTGAGCGCCGTGAGATGCTATTATGTTGTATTACATTAATGTAAGCAGGACAGATTGCACGCGCCACTGGGCGCCCACAATGAGATCGAACCATAGTGTTTTTCGCATATTACCATCATTATCATCAACTGCTGGGCAAAGGCCTGGGCCTGCGCCTGGGAACCCCCACGCTGGCCCATGGCGGATTGAGGACTTCACACACATCTTTAATTTGCTTCGCAAATGTATGCAGCTTCCTCACAATGTTTTTCATTACGAGAATGCTCGTGGTAAATATCAAATTCAATTCCGCAAAATTAGGAAGTGACAGATGCTTTATTAGTGCAATAAAACTAAGTGTGCTAGGCCCTCTGTGTTATCCTCTTTTGTATGAAAGTATGAAATAAATATCATGCAGAACCTCAACGCATTGCGACTGTGAAGTGTGTATGTAAGCTCTTAGAAGGCTTAGGGCGGAAACCGACTGCGGCGCATATTGTGCATGGACACAGCTTTGGGTGACGTTCCCTACATTTTGATACAAAGCGAAGCTAATATCTATTTGCGTAACCGATTAAGTCACCCAGAACCAATGCCGTAGTCTTTAAAATGTACATCAGCAACATTCCGGTTTCTCTAAAATTATATTCTTAATTTGTTTCGGCAAAACAAAGTAAGTACATTATGATCTCCCGTAATATATAGCTCGTATACTCAGCTTAGAACATGGCTGATAAATCACTCATTTTATATAAAAGATTATTTATTATTAGTTGTCTTAAGCGACCATGGCCGAAAAGACCTACCTCATATGGTACCTACTCATACTCATTTATTTATAATATCAATGTTGATGTTTTCGCTTGATTCGAATGATTGTTCCGGAACCTTATTGTAGTACTCATATTTTATTATTAAATCAAAAAATGTACATATGTAATATTTATAGAAAAAAAACACAGAATAGAAAAACATTTATTCGGCGAAAACATCAACATTGATATTATAAATAAATGAGTATGAGTAGGTACCATATGAGGTAGGTCTTTTCGGCCATGGTCGCTTAAGACCTTTAAGATAGTAGATTTTTTTGTAATCGACGAATCGGTGACGAATCTGTTTCGTGTCAGCAGGGATGTCACATGATCACTGACCAAGTGCATTCAGTAAATAGAGTATGACCCAAGTGGCTAGACAAAGAAATAGCAAAACGATGTAGCAGTGGTAAAGAAGTCAGTGGCCCTAGCAAGGTTGAGACAAGGATAAGTTAAACCATCTTATCTCTAAGTGCGTCTCTCTCACACTAGTGCCGACGAAAGAGATAGTCAGAGAGATAAACGGGTCTAACTTATCCCCGTGTCTGGCATGCTAGGGCCGCTGAAGAAGTAAATTAGAGATACCGCCAAACCAGCACACAAGCTGTCTAAGAGCTTATAATGCCCTTATAAAGCTGAAATTAGAGTTATAATGGTTGTATAAGCTCCTATACAGTTTTTTTGCTGTTTAGGCGATTTTAGAACAAGTAATTCAACATACACAAAAATTACAAAACAGAAGGTTCGTCTGTTAGGTATGTAAGTAAATTAATGTGTTAATAAGTATTAATGCCTTATTTTATTAAACAATTACTTACTTACTTTGGAGTCTGGAAAGAAATACAGGAAATCTTTACTCCCTAAAATTACCAGAGATAATTCATCAGAGACGAGGTTTCAGGCAACAAGAAGCTTTTCTTTTCATTTCTCATAATGTGGTTAAACACAAATAACAGTACTTTTCTATTTGAATATTCCTGCTGTAAGACTTATACGTAAACATTACTTATTTACGAGTTACTGAAGGGTTACTAGAACTGAGCCGCTGTTTCGTACTTAATTTATAATTTTGTATGGATATTGTAAGAATTCTCAAATTCCTATGTCTCACTTTATTATGTATGTGTACCGGATGGCACATGCATTAGTGATTTTAAAACCGTACTGTTTTTATGCTATCAGGCTAGGCTACCTAAAAGGGACTGATTTTAGTCTTTTTCCTCTTTTTTCGTAGTTTACCTGTTGCAAACTTATAATACATATGCCTATAGTATTTAATGACGCAATTGGATACAATTATCGCTGAGTACTAACTACTAAGCTTAATTGCACGCATCTGATGCCATGGACTAATACAATTTGCGCGTGATTTTAATAGCAAACATAATTTAATGTATTATGATTAATTGTGTGCATTTATGATAAAATTGGATATAGACATTTCATACAGAATATAGTTAGTTAGACAAAATATATCCTAGTTAATCTCATCTTCACTTGTTTCCTAAAAGTTCATTTGGTTTTTCTGCCTGCACCGATATATCGCAGTTTCCAACGTAACATTTTGTCTGGAAAAAACATCTATAAGAATACCAATAGTAGGCATTATTAATTCAGGCAAAACGCGCCTACTATATTTACGTAAATTTACGCAATCTTGTGACGCAAAATTAAATGGTGGGGCGCGTCGTCGTGGGTTGATATATTTATATATATACTTTTCTTCATTAACTTTCACACTATAATAACTCAGGTTGTTTAATAAACATAATAACAGCGTCTTGTAACTTGGGGCAGCCCCCGTCGTCCGAGGGTCAGCCGGCAGGGGCAATGACAACCCCAGACAGAAAGGGCTCGAGAAAACTTCGGCCCCCGCCGACATACGAGCCCCATACAGCGCCGCTTAGCCCCACTATACTTTACTCGCGAATGCCGCTCGGGTATTTCATAAAAAAAACAAAAGAATGTTATTTTTATATTAGTAATATATTTATTTATAACTTGCTTTTATCCGTGTTTTCGTCCCCGTAGAATTCGGTTATTGCGATTTCTTCGGAAGCAGTGGAATTTTTGCTTAAAATGTATCCCATTTATTAATCTAGAATGCACCATTGTTCTGCCAAATCTGTTAAACCGTTAAGGAGTGATTGAGAAATTAACATCCAACCAGCCACACCTTTGCCGTTATATATTAATAGGATAATATCTGCACTATGCGGATATAATTATTAGGGATATCAGTGAGTTATTCTTGGGGTATTCTTATTCATGAAACGCAGGATATTTAAAATGAACTATGCAAACGGAATGTAATTCAGGCAGGGAAAGGACAATGCGAAGATACAAACGACTACGTTTACAGTTCCATTGTGTTCCACTTACCTTAATAAATAATATTTAAATTAAAACATCTCGAATGGTCCTCTTACCGTATTGTAGTTTTACCCATTTTTAGGGTTCCGTACCTCAAAAGGAAAAAAGGAACCCTTATAGGATCACTTGTTTGTCCGTCTGTCTGTCTGTCTGTCTGTCAAGATCTTTTTCTCAGGAACGCATGGACGTATCAAGTTGAAATTGATATCAAATACTCAGGTCTGCAATCTTTTGAAGCTGTGAAAAAATCAACCTTCTAAGTCACCAATCAAAAGATACGGCCGTTTATGTCACATATTTTGATACTTTCAAGGGAATCCAAAGGGAATTAAAACCTATAGGGTACTTCCTGTTGACCTAGAATCATGAAATTTGGCAAGAAGTGTCTTACAGCACAAGTAAAGGAAAAAGTCTGAAACAGTAAATTTATGATTACATCATATAAGAAAAAAAAAAAACGGAATAACCTTTGGAAGATCGTATCACACTCGAAGGTTGCACGGAGATAGGAGCTTGCTAAAGTATTTCATAGGTAGGTTGTAATTGTAAATGGTTACCCGGTTGTTAAAAGTCATTCCTTTTTTCATTTTTAGGGATCCGTACTGACAAGGTACTGTCTGTTTTTCGTAGGTAAGTACGGGACCCTCGGCGCGCGAGTCAGACTCGCACTTGACCGGCTTTTTCTACTATGACTGGCATCCATTCATTTACAAGTTAGATCCCTTTAAATATGATATGAGATTGGCGTATTTCACTCCGTCGTATTATCCCGCCCGAGTTTTACGTTATTCATTATTAGTAGAATACATTTCACCGGCGGCGTATGCGGACGCGTTGGAGCTTTGTCAAGCGAGCGCAGCGGTAAGCGGTGAGCGATAAGCGATGATCGAGCGGTAAGCGAAGCGGTCAACGTAGCGTGGTGAGAGGAGGGCGGTAAGTGAGCGGGGCGCGACGCGCTGACGTCACGCGCGCAAGCGCACTCCAGTACGGGACTCCTTGCTGCACAGAGTAGGAAGATATTCCAGATCCAGCCGAGATGTGTTGAAATATTCTATTAAAGCAATATTTATTGTGATGATTTTAATATACATTATATACCTGCGGTCCTATATTTATCTCCATAAAAATATAATTGGAAAAGGAGTAAAAGAAAACCAAATTTTAACCAAGAATTGTCAATTGTTATTTCATGAAATTTTTCTCTTAAGTACATATTAACACTTTCAGCGTCAATAATCTCTACACGTTACGCGTGTAGCGCGTAGTAGCGTTTTTCCGCTTTGTAACGAAAATTTTACGATTTAAAAATTAAATTCATGCTCTTTGTTTTTTCTGGCTTAAGGAGTCCAAAGTGAGATTCATCTGAACCTCGTGCGTGCTCTGCGCACCGCGATCCGTGTCGGCGTCGTCGCCAGAGCCGCCAGTCGAGCCGCTCGCGCGCGCTACTACGTTCGTCGCTACGAACGCCTACGACGCGTAGCCACGTCCCGACTACGCCGCTACGGAAGCCTATAAAACTACAATGAAGTTTACCACAGTGACTGTGTACACAATCTAATTTGATACTTCATACTTTTTTGTGTGTGGGCTAAATGTGCTATAAGTATTTGTAATAGTGATTATTATCTCAGCGACGAGCGACTACAAGGTGGGTGAATATTGAATAACGAGATATGAATAGCTATTGAGACCTCAGATGCGAGTGCCTAATGTCAAGGACGCGTATATCGACCAAGCAGCGGCCACGATTGTTGCTAAGTTGTTTACATCATTTATTTATTTGTTAAATGGTAATGTGAAAGTGGTAACGGATAAAACGAGAACGGTATCAAATAGGGTTGCCAATTATTTATTAAGACAGGTGCTGTATTTTGTGGTAAAAGCCTGGATAAATTTAAGACGGATTTTGCATGAACTAAAGTAAATTTTGTTATGGTTTACTTCTCCCGAATACTTGAAACTCGAATACCGTTATTATACCGTTGTAATGCTAAGGAATAATTTATGCTCCTTGAGTGCTTTCTTGGTATTTAAAGGTCGATTAGCTTCATATTACAGCATTTGCTTTGAAGTTTTGTTTCGGTATCATTCGCCGATTCTTTTGTTCTCATAAGGAATAAAGATCTAGTGTGAGACGTAGATTGCTTAATTACAATGAAGACACTTTCTTTAGTATGCCTGTGCCCACCGTCGGGCTTCTTCAACGAGGTTATAATAAAGATAAATCAACGATAATTAAAATAAAATGCGATTAGGACCGTTCCTGTTACTAACATTGAATGATAAAAAATGGAAAACGAAATATTTAAATGTTTCTAAACAAACCTGTTATATAGCTGTCGATTAACATGTAAGTACAATTCAATTCCTTTTTCATTGTTCTGAAATAAAGTTCAATTCAATTATTAATTAAAATATAGAACAAACATTTAGTCATGTAAGTAATAAACGTTCAGATTGTTTTACGCCTCATATTCCACAGCAAATTGATCAAATACATTAAAGAACATCAATTTTCGCCAGTAAATTATGATATTACTAGCTTTAGTCCACGATTTCGACCCCGTTGAATTCGTTTATGGCTGTTCTGAAACTGTTGCTTTTTTTTTCGGTATTCATAAGCTCTATCACTCTCCGGCCCATAAACTATCTCTATGCATAAATTCAACTTGATTCTTTGCTCTGTTCAATACATGAACAGAAATGTAAATAATATTAAAATGTTAACGATATAAAGCATGCAATATAAAATAATAATTAAATTTATATAAACTAACGATATTGAAAGATATTAGATATTAGCTTAATGTTATTATTAATACTGGCAACATTACTCCAAAATTAATGTAATTCATCACTGGCAATAGCCCGTCCCCTCTTCTAAAAAAGCTACAACGAAGTAGCATGTTCGTTGTGGATTTATATACAAAAAAATGTGATTATAATTCATTTAAAGTTACTGGCATTGTTTTATTTAACATGCGAATGTGGTCCTTCGAACCGGATATGAACCAGCTCCGTTACTGCATGTAAGAAGGACAAACCAACAAACCAATAAACACATTTTCGTATTTATAATACTAAGGATCGAATTCGCTGGTCTCATTCGTTTCTCATTACATTTTACGTTTGCATTCAATTCCCAGTATCGCCTCCAAGCGGCACCTTAATTAAATCATTAATGTTTTTCCAATAACGATCTGAGCGACGTTCAAATTGATTCCTATCGCATTATCATTATCATTATCTCGCAATAACAGAGGATCCGCTTGCAAATGCAAAGTTACCGTATCTTGGTAAATAAAGATATCATTTAGATGCACTATGCATCCTTGCCTTACGATTATGTGTGTGCGAATCTTTTGTTCAAAAACGCTTTCTGAAATAGGTGACTCAGGATTATATATTTTTTTGATGTGTATCATCTCTCCTCTCGCTTTCCTGCAGCCTGTGGGAGTGATTTCGTGAAAAGGGACGGAAGTGTGTAACAAGAAGCTGGGGAAACGCGCGCTATTTGATTTGACCAATGAACGCGCGCGGTGCTAGAGTTGAAGCCGCAGAAGCGCGCGCTTATTTGATTTGACCAATGACGCGTGCTATTTGATTTGACCAATGATTTTATAATGTTAAAAAAGCATTAATCATTTAATGAAGCATTGTGTTTTTTGCAATATCTTCATAAATTACGATTTTTTTAATTACCAGCTATCAGAAACAGCCTTGGCATAGGTTGATAAGCCAGTACACCAAGAGTAGCCTTGTATATCGTTACGTGCGTGACTAACATTGACTGTATATAATATTTTTATGCATCACTGAGAACATTTAAAAACGGCAAGGTATAAAGGAACACATAATGTAATTATTTTCATACTCACTTCACTCAACTCAAGGAATTGGCCAAAATAAGCTGCTTCGGTTGTGAGTCAGGGGGGTTTCCCCCACCTGTTTCGGCGCCTGGTCCTGGTAGTCTCATAAGACGAACGCGTTAAAGGAAAATGTATTAACCGAAAGTGTCTGAAATGATCAATCAATTCATCTCCTGCAGGATTTTAATCAAGATTGATACTGTTTTGATTTGATTAGTCCAATGAACCGTAACCAAGTAAAAATTATTTTCTGATTAAACGAGACTTTATTAAATATGTCTTACTGCTGCCTCCATAATCTTATATATAAAATTCTCGTGTCACAATGTTCGTTCCCGTACTCCTCCGAAACGGCTTGACCGATTCTCATGAAATTTTGTGAGCATATTGAGTAGGTCTGAGAATCGGCCAACATCTATTTTTCATACCCCTAAATGATAAGGGTGACTCACCGGGCAGGACGACGTCTGCTGGGTCCGCTAGTTTACTACAAAAATAATTACAGTAAGTTTCAGTGGCGAAGCGTGACATATTTCCTAAGGGAAGCCGATAGAATTAGAACCGTATGTGCGAGTCTGACATTTAGTTATAGTAGTATGGGCTTGACCGACAGCTTGCCGTAGCTTTCTAGCTTGGTAAAGCCGTCAGGAATCGGCTTGTGGGCAGGCTGCGCCACTGGTAAGTTTTCAAATACCATGCGCCACTGGTTAGTTTAGTTTCAAATACCATAAGTTTGATGGGATAATTGTCACGATACCAGAAAATAGCTAAAATATGATTGCAAATAATTATACGAGGTTTAGAGTTTGACTTACAAATAGATGGATAAAAATTCCAAGCGCTATTACCTACTTGATTGAATTTACAAAAAACATCTCTATGAGCGATGAGATGAGCGATCTTACTTGGAAAAAAAAAATTGGAGGAGATTTTTATAACTAGGTACCTAAGTCCTTTAATTCAAATTCATGTAATTCATTCTTTAAATCTTATTATACAGATACAGATACATGTTTCAACAATAAAATAATTAAGCAATCCAACACTAGAATTCTAACTAGGGGCAACGATAAGATAAATCTGTTAAATTACAGCAGCTACAGACCGTTAACCCTAATTTACGTCGGGGTAAAGTAAAAGAAAGTGGCTGAAATGTAGAAAAGATCTCTGTTCGTCTGTTGCAAGTGTAGCAGTAACGCAATCCCATCAGTAGCAATACTACCTAGTCATTGAAATAAATAGTAAGGAACTGCTCAAAGCAATTCTCGCGCTGCTTACTTTTGAGGTGTCAGAACGCGAATCTGACACCATCGCACGTTCAGTCGCATGGCAACCACCATCCATGACACTCGTTTAAGTGACACTGTTATATAATTGAAAAAATGCCCTCCCGCATCGTGCGGTGTGAGAGCGCAGCACCACCGACCCCACCGTCCACAATGATATGATAGCGTGTGAATCAAGCAATATTTGACTTTTGTATGTATGTCGTAGGTCCTAAGACATCAGCAGTAGGGTGTGGTTAAGCCATGGCGCTGGCGACAACCTTCTATGAGACTTGTTACATGAAACTGTACTGATAGGCATATCCTTATTTTGAGATCTTTGTATCTAGTATGTAACTAACACGGTAAGAAGGCGTGATAAGGTTGAATTCATTATGCACTATTTTCACAGGCCTGTTTTGGCTGAATCTATTAAGAGGCACCAGTTTTTTATGACCTTGACTTTGATCCAACGGACGTCCACCGCAATGACATCATTTAGTTATTAAACTTCCACTTGGACATTTAAAAACAAAAAAACAAACTTTAAAAGATGATGAACTTTAACTTAGGAATGAATAGCGTATTTCCTTAGCAATAATTTGTTTGGAGATTTCAATATTTTTGGCATATTGTGTAGACCATTAAATTTTAAAAAAGACTGGCTCTTCTTTTGGTCTTCTCCTAAGAATTGTTACTTATATGTAGATAAATGACTTGATAAAGAAGTAGATACGAAAAATGTATTGATTTTATCACAGAACCGGTCATTGATTGGCAGGTCCAGCAGTTGACTTAGCAGCAGCAGTTGGCTGAAATGATGGTTGATGATTCATTTTATAGCTTTTGATGCAGTTTAAAAAAGAGTTATCTATTAGAGGTAAAAATTCTGCCTCTCCCAGATATAAGTTTATTATTTTGGAAATTATATCTTACGAACCAATAGACTAGATATGACCTGAAATCTATGAAAGTTCGTTAATTTTGGCTACCTGCCAAGGGGAGCCTCCTAAGGGAAAATTGACATCTCACACCTTTTTAATTAATACCATATGTTCTGCTGAATAAACAATTCCTTAATTAATTCACTCATTGTGACAATAGAGTAAGAACTTTGACATCAGCTTGTCATGGTTTAGCCGCTTATAACCGCACGGATTTTGCATTTCATAACAAAAGTGATTAAAGGCAGCCATGTGATTTTCCAACATGCGCAGCGCCTGATCAACGATAAGCGACAGATTCAAATTTAGACCGAATGACTTTGATCTTACAGTTGAAATTAACAGTTTCATATATCCGCTTATCAGCTGCTGTGCACGTGAGAGAATCACACCCCAGACATCATCGGGTAGCTCCAGTGAATGCGTCGTTAGAGTGAGTGCACACTAGTGCCGCCCTACTGCCCTCCTAATATGACATTTGTCTTATACTACATTTTGTGTTGATATGTACCGCAAGCTTTATGGTGAGTTTTACTTGCACTGAGAAGCGTCAAAAATGGATGCAACATTATCAACAGAAAAATTGAGTGCTGTTCATTATTCAAACCTCTGTAGCATGATGGCTACTTTACGTGTTTAGCAGTAACTTTGGTTTACTGCGACATGAACGCGTATTGCCTGAGTTAGCAATAAAAGTATACTATAAATAGCATGTAAGGATTTAATAAATGTTCATATACTTTGAGACGTGGCTTTACTCATTACAACCCGCACCACATACTTCACCTCAATGAAAGTGCTTCTATGCAAGTTTAACACAAAATGTAAATTTTTACGACACCGAATAGTTATAGGTAATGTTTCAATGAAATTTCCTCACCAAATATACTAAATAGGGAAAGATATTATGATATATGTGCCCGGCGATCCGACATCAAATATCGCCGGAGCGTAAAGCACAAATAAATATTAGGCACATGATTGAATTTCATTCTTATCCTTTCAATACGGACATGTAGGGGCCCAATAAAACAGGAAAAGGATACAATAAGCGTTTATTCTGTCATATTTCGTTCAGCAAGTATGACAGCTACGTACCTTACGGAACTTTTACTACGATCATAACTCAAGGAAAGGTTTGGTCGTAAAAGTAGCTTGTTAAGAGTAGTACATAGTTCCGCAGTAAAGAGAGGCGCATGATTGCGTTGTGGGGTTGTAGGTCTGTAGTGTGGCGGAACGGTAATGCATTACCATATCCAATGACTTGAATTTATCTTTCCCTTGCACCAGGAGGGTGCGCCGGGGTGACTCGCAAATAGAGGGGTCCCACCCGGCACGAAACTTGTGCGTTTGAGCGCGTTGCCTTTCCAACCACGCTTACTTGCCATTCAATTGTACAAGATTTTGCAGTGATTTAGATTATCACGATGCTAATGTGACCCTTTTGTTAGAATATGTATCTTGTCATAAATATAAAAAAAAGTTTTTGAATTACAAAAAATACAATGATATAAATTGTAAGTGTTGATGTTGCTTGGCTGACTGACTGGGCATACATTGCTATCGCGCGGATTAGACGATATGCGGATATTTTTTAAATCTGTTCACTTCTATACAATATATCAACGGATAAAATATTATGCTATTAAAGAGAGATTTTATCAAATTCATTCAGATTAATTAATTATAATTGTTACTTTTGTAATCCTTACTCTAGGACGTGCCCGCAAATCGCCCGCCCAATAGCGAAGAGGGATACTACATACGAGTAAATACTTGGCAAATACAGCCAAGTGAAAAGCTATCCTGACATTCTGTGACACAGTATCCGCGTTCGTGGCGTAGGCACATACTTCTTTTAATTGTTAAGCCTGCTTTAAGAAATCATTCTATTTTGTTATTTGTGATTCACCCTTATTGGTTACATGTTAATAACCCATGAATATAGATGCGTAAAAGTGGTGTAGCATTCGGATTATCTTCCGTTGTCTATTATCGAGATCAGTAAATAATTGTTCATTCCCCTAAATAGTATAAGATCACAATCTACCCTTCATTGTAAATACACGCTAACCATATTCGGCGATGACGAAGCACGTTCGAAATGTAGTCACATTTTGTCACATATCTGATACGATTTATGCGGGGAAATCTTATTCCCATCGAGACTCTGACATATATTTCAGAGCAATATCTGCCAAGCTCAAAAGCATACGACTGTGTGAAACGACCCTTAAGTGACTTGGTTTTTCTCTTTTACGCTTGGTAGACTAGAAAAAGATAGAAGATTTAGGGCAGGGTGAACAACTTCAATCGAGTGACACTTACTTGAGTGCACTTGAGTGTGTTTGAAGATGCATTGAATACGTGTTTTACAGGATATGTGTTAAGTAGGTACCTTCCTAAATTTTGGACATAAATTTATTCAAATTTTGAATTGTATTTCATAGCACAATATAATAAAAAGCAGGGTTTTTGAAGGCTTCATTAGTTACTTCATTTTACTGTGAACATAAAGATGCTAATGGGGTTTGGTGTTCAAAAAAGGTATAGTTCATTTTTCACTGCCCAAGATAATCTTTAAAAAGGATTTAGGATTATTCCACCGCTAACGCCCGTTGAAGGTTAAAGGTGCCGGGTTCATTAGCATGAATCATCCCTCTTTTTATTCCTTTGCTTTTTAAATTCAAGTCATTTATGCTCAAAGACGTCACTAATTATGATAAAAACATCAAAGAAACACTGGTGTCAAGGGTGCTGCATACATACCTAAGTATCTTTATAACATATATCGAACTTATTAAAAGCTTTCTGACGTTATGAGTACTTGAGAAGGATGTTACTACTTACGCTTAAAACATAGCCATAAAAGTTTAAAGTTGCTTTAAAAATTGAGGTAAATTTTTGGTAATACTTTCTCGCTAAGTGCCGCCGAGCTGCCATTTGAATGGAAATTGAAAAAGTTTTATCCCCCGGCGAATAAAACACGCAATTTAGTGGAATTCAAGATTTATTTGGTATGCAGTGGTTGCACCTGGGGACATTACCTTGTCTGAGCTGCGAGCCTACTTCACTTTTACCAAAGAGGCTACGAGTTGAGATATGACTACTATGTTCTCCATTTTCTATCTTAAACAGCGGGCACCATGCGGTCACATGTCGCTGTAAGTAAAATATTGTAAAATTATATTAATTACGATTAAGTTATTTCATTTGAATTTTCCCATCTGCGGGAATAAAATATAGTAATTTTTACTCAGTTTACATAAACTGCTTTTACCTAATAGAAAGCCTGAGTGAATGTTTAAAGGGACTGTGAACCTCATACAAAAAGCGATAACGATTTCCACCCCTTAAATGTTAACTGATTTTGACCAATTTTTGATAGGTTGTCAGTCAGAATAAAATCTAGGTGTATGTTTTTTGAATTTTGATTAAAGATCAAGAAAGTCAATTAATGCCAAAAATCTTGTTGTATGAGAATACTGAAACCACAATAAAACTGAATTTATTGATTATAGTGAAAAAATCAAAACGTATGAACCTAGATTTTATTCCGACTGAAAAACTATCAAAAATTGGTGCACATCGGTTAACATTTAAGGGGTGGAAATAGTGATCGCCTTTTGTATGAAAAGCCTCTTCTCCCTCATCTTAAGACCTGGCATTAAAAATCAGTTTGCGTATATTTTTCGTTCCGTTGATAATACTAACTACTGAATTAGAAATGCGCCGCCGTTTGAACTGAAAAGTCGTGAAATTGTGTGAGGCTTTGTGTGCTGAATTTCAACCACGTTCAACTAGTTTACTTCTTTACTAGATAAACAATGCGACGGCACACCATAACGAGTATAACCATACCCCCCCGGGCCGCAGCGACGACGCTACGACAATTATATTTAACTAGTGGACCCGCCACAGCTTCGCCCGCCACAGCTTCGCCCGCGGTATTTTCTATACAAACTTTATCATCCCTTTTCCCCCATTTAGGGATGAAATTTTAAAAAATCCCTTCTTAGTGCACGTCTAGGGTACCTACTAGAATGTCTCCTTCAAATTTCAAATCTCTAGGACCACCCGTTTAGGCTGTGCGTTGTCTATAAGTGAGTCACGGTAGGTACTGTTTTATATGTATTAATTTAGCCTTGTCATATTCAGTATAAGTTTAGCAAAAAAAGTTAAACATTAATCCTATCCAAAAGTGTCTTGATTGAAAAAAAAATTATAGTAATATGTGTAGTACTTAATTGAATTTTCATAATTCAATCTGTGTACTAACTTCAAAATGAATATATCTGGTATAGACAGTACTTGAGTATTGATTAATGATATGGCTTTTCAGCAGTCAATTTTCAGCTTGTAAATTAACTGACACTTTAAATAAATAGACACGTGAAATGGGAATTAATCATTCTTGATGCTAGCTTACTATGTAAAATTTGGAGTGAGCACAAACCATTGTTTCAGATACATTATCTCATAGTTTAACAATGCCTGCACGTTCCTGCAGTACTGGAAATGGACACCCTTGCTCCAACTGAATTGAATTTACATCTAAAATTTTAACTTTGACAGATGACATTGTTTAAACTTAGCAAGTATCAACAACTACTGTTTGTAGGGTGACAATATCTATCGTTATTTTTTAGGGTTCCGTATCCGAACGGGACCCCAATACTGAGCCTAAAACTACCGTCCGTCTGTCAGAGGCAGACTCAGCAGCGGTACGGTACTGTTATCTCACGAAGCGACGCGCGCTTTACTTGTGGTTACCAGTTAACAAACACGTTGTGAATGTATGTGTTAGCGTCGGTGATCTGAAGCTCTGAGCTGATTTTGTATCAATTTTGTTCCAGCTGTAATTCCAAAACGGCTTAAGTTTCAGCTATCAAATTTGACCAGATTTTACCCAAGCAGCACATAAGCTGTTTAAGAGCTTATACAGCCATTATAACTCTAGTTTGACCGTTATAAGGGCTGTATAAGCTCTTATACAGCTAGTGTGTTGCTTGGGTAGTTTATACTCCATAGTAAGACAACAAATATCAATTCAATGTTGTTCTGTTATTGAAATGTGAAAAATATATTGAAATCAAACAAGAAAATTACCGCTGCAGCTTAACAATCTGCCAAAATATTTGCAACTGTCAACGTTCTTATACGATTAACATAAAGTCTATTATTGATTGGTTGAGACCATGCCAAATTTGCGTAGGACGGAACCCTCGGTGCGCGAGTCCGACTGACACTTGACCGATTTTTTCTTTATTAAATTAGCCATAATTAAATACGAATTGCCTTAAAGTCGGAGTTAATACGTTATATTGGCCGTCTTCAACTGAGCCGGAGACATTGGTTTTGCATTACGACTTCAATACCCAGACCATGAGTTTACGCAAACCGTTTTCGTTATCGAAAACTATCGCCCGGTCCCTTTTACTTAAATCGGTAACGAACAGTATTTCCGATGGATTTCGATAACGAGAACGGTTTGCGTAAACTCATACTGTACCTAATGTCTCACTTTGAGGTTAAGTTCTTTCCTCGCACTTTATCAAAAACAATAAATTCATACGATAAAGTTTAAACTGAGGTATAACATTAAATACAATACAAATTAAACCACAATGCATTCGTGAATCCTATAGTTACAAAATAATTTCGCTTTGCCGTACGTAACGTACGTAAAAGTTATACATAAAGTTGAAAAAAATAAAATCAGAACGCAATTTTGAATTTCAAATATTTATTTACTTGCTCCAAATTGGCGTTATTCGGGTTGTAGCCCTGGGCTGGGGTCTGCACCGTGCGAGGCGCACAACAGGTAGGTAGCTACAATCGATATTTCCGCCCCCACGGAGGGTGGCCGGCAAACAGACGGAGGGAAGGTTAGAAGTGACACTTAGAAACGGCACTACTATTCTCATTTCCGAAAATATATTCGAGGTTGCCCTGGCGGCTTTATTTCAGACATCAACCTTTTGAATGCCGTTATTCAAACATGGGTTTGGTAAGGATATATTTACAAAAGGTTCATAAAAATACTTATAGTCCGTAGGCGTTTGTCCACTTTCTTCTGATGTATCTTTCTCATGATGTAGAAAACTTATTTATTGGCTTATTGGTTGTTATGTTGGCTTAACAGTTTACGTGGGCCATACTTATTAACTCGAGACATGTGAGGAACAATAATATTGTAGAGACCCTAATAAAGACATTAAAACGAGTAGGTATCGTTTGTGACCGTTACCTATGTTTTAGATAAAGTATTAAAATTTAAAGCACCCCTCGTTTTCGTGTGGAATTAAGTACGACAATATTTTATAGCTGCGTAATTCTAGCAGTTATCAGGGGACGAGACTACTTGTTCACAAAGATTATCCATTCAAAGAGTTCCGTTAAAGGGTCTGTGGAAAAATACGCTTCTATCCTCCGCTAGGGTTCATAACTCGCCAGGACGAGGGTTACATTTACTTATCGGCGCGGAAAGGTCCTATAATACATTCTGCCGCCTTCAACTCTGTTTAAATGTAAAAAGCAAACTTTTTCGCCCGCGACGCGACACGAAAAATGCAACTTAAAATTTCGTGATCTGTTTTTAAAATAGAAAAAACTTCAAGTATTATATGCATGAATAATAAACTTATCTTAGCGTCTCGTAGTTGTACATTTATTATCCAGTTTCAGTGGCTCATAAATGCAAAAAGCCGCATTTATGACTGAGCTTACATAGAAGCAGTTGTTACGTTCCATTTTTGAATCATGAAATGAAATGAAATTATTTATTATCTATATCATGGACAAATCTCCCTAGCAATAAATTTTTCTTCCAACTTCGCTTTAATTTCATCATTATGTCCTTAAATACTCAGCAAAAAGCAGCAGCTTTTTGCTCTAGAGCAATAAAGTTGCATACCAAATTCATTATTGCGCTGTTTTGTAGTTTTTATGTTTGGTTAGTTGATCAAGAAGTTTACACCACCAGCCACCCATTCCGCTAAATCACAGCCCGACGGGACAGCTGACCACTTTTCTGTGAACTGTCAAAGTATTAGCAAGACAGTCCACATGTCAGCGGCCATATCGATCTGTGATTGCCCCGTCTAAAATGTTATGCTCAAAGTACTGGTTGAAAAAATAATAGGTATAGGTTAATAAAAGATAAATAAAAATTGGCGTAACATGACAATTTATTGAACAGATACAAGTTTCTGTGAGTGTATATAGTGAAGTGAGATATGATGGAATGATATATCGATTTACCTTAACAGACCTTGCGCTCTCCAGAGTTAACACATGACTTAATCTGTTACGGTAACGGAGGAAGGAGGCAGATCCAACTGATATTGCTAATTATAACGCACAAGCGATTAGAGACAATTCGGAAAGATAATTAGAGCATTTCGCTTCGATGGTTTTGCCAAATATCAACCTTATTACAACGAAATTTTCTGCAACTTTATCCGATTACAGTATTTTCGATATGCGAATTCTAACGGTTAATTAGATAATTTTGGGATACTGGAGGGAATTCTGCACCTATTCAATCCTCTCCGGGTTGTTGTTATTATAAATGGGGGAGAAAATTGAAAGATAATTTTCTGTTATTGCTTTAAAGACGTTTTATGGTTTCTTTGAAGATTATATGCTATAATACATTTAATTAAATGTATAACTTCTGCTGGTTTTGAGGTTAGGTAACTATTTTCGATGAGTTACACGGAGATACCTTTGATTATTCAAGCGTCCTTGTATGTCTAACTTGAGAATCAACCATCAGGTTCAGCCATAAGAATAAATACTATTAGAAGGGCATCTTCATCCTCACCACGCGCGCTCCCGCTGTCAACTTGAGCAGTCCGCGGACGGCCTATTTAAGCGAAATGTGTGGCTTACCGCCATCTATCGGTACGAGGAGTATTTTATTACACTGCACGTTTTTTTCGGGTCCCGTCTCCCGGTAGTGTGATAAGAGTAAGGGAGTAAGGCGCCCATACAAAAGCCCGTCGCACCCGATACATCGTCTGGTTTATCGTGTAGTGTAATAAGCGACTAAACATGCGAGAAGATTTCAAATGAAGCTCTCAAAGGCGCCACTGTCTACGCAAACTGTTATTTTAGTTCTATTATTGACCACGAGCTTTACGACCAGTTAGCGCTATAGGTATATGTATAACCCTAATTGTTGAGATTGGCGAGAGAGTGATAAAGGTAAGCGTCCGCAGTTCCGCATCGGACGCATCGCACGTCACGGATTTTAGTATTGTATAGAAAGTAAAACAAATGCGTCCACTGATCCGCATCGCACGAATCTGCTTTGCGAACTTTTCCGATGCGCGCGTGCGATGCGGAACTGTGGACGCTTACCTTAAAGCGAATCGTGGGGCGCTGTAGGCGACTATTTCTTGGCTTAGCTGTCAAATCCATACAACGCTGCCGAAGATGCTCTTCTTACTATTTCATTCTTATAGTTCAACATAACGTCAAATGTGAAATCGACGGGACATAATATTGACGCTACAATTCAGGTTAATGAATACTCGAGTTGTTTCCTTGACGAGTGAATCCCTATATTTACGGAACTAAGCTCTTCATGCCAATTGGAAGTCGTTTTGTTTAACGAATTGTTTGTGGAGCCCGCATCGTGTTTCGCGCATTAAGGTACTTTACTGTTTTATTTTCAAAGCTCTTTATTAAAAACATTTATCGAACGATCAGTTCCACTCATAATTAAATTAGGTTTCGATTTGGGTTGAAATTTTGGGTATTCAATTATAAAATGTGACAAAAATATTGAAATCTCGCTACAAATTATTGCTACGGAAATATGCTATTTATTGTTAACCCTTATTTTGTGTAAGTTTGTTATTTGTTCTTAAACGTCCAAGTGGCACTTTAATAACTTACTGATTTCATTGCGGTTGCTAAGGCTTGCGTAGGCATTTACCCTGAATCTGACGAATCTTATACAACTAATTAGCACTTGGCCTTTTTTGACAACTTAAATTTGCGAAATAATTATTTTGCAAAAAAATTTATTATAATTATATTTATGTGTTATCGATAGCTCTATAAATAATTTCCACGGCTGTTATCCACTCCATAATTGGCGTGATTGGGCAACAAACTAAACAAACATCTAAACATCGATACTTTCAGATTCATAATATTAGACAGGAAAGGAGTCTATACTCAACGTCAAAAATTTCCTTGAATTTTGGTCCTTGAACACACAAACGACCAGGGTTGTATGTGGGTACAATATTTTCTGTCACCTAAGTTTAGATGTGTCACTAATCTGCAATACCATACATGTAAAAGAGCCCGTGATGCCTACTTGCAAAATAAATATTTTCATTTTCATTTTCATTTACCCTAATTATAATATCTATCCCCATGAAATATATAAGTCACTATATTAATAAAACCGGACAAGTGCGAGTTAAACTCGCGTCGAGAGGGTTCCGTTCCGTACATGATTATCTGAAATTTACTAGGTTACCTTAAATACCATAGACTTCTTATAGGTTTTCCTGTAATCTATAGGCAAAGATCTATTTGCTGTATTTTTTTCAAAATTGTAGCCCAAGTAGTTTCGGAAATAAGGGGGGGGGGAATGGTAATTTTTCGCCTATTTTCCTGAATAACTTCTAAACTATTTTACTTAAAATTCAAAAAAATATATATTTAAGATCCTCACAATAAGCCCTTTGATTAGATATGTCACACGATATAGGGGGCATAACTTTTATTTTTAATTTTCTAGTTTACCCCCAAAAAGTGGCCCCTATGTTTAAAATTCATATATTTACGTCACGCGTCCGTGTTGCGGTCACCAACTTACATATGAATACCAAATTTCAACTGAATCGGTCCAGTAGTTTCGGAGCAAATTGGCTGTGACAGACGGACAGACAGACAGACAGACAGACAGACAGACACACGAGTGATCCTATAAGGGTTCCTTTTTTTCCTTTTGAGGTACGGAACCCTAAAAACTGTCTCTAAATATGAATCTTCGGATTAATGTAAATATGTTTTTTAAATTATAGTTTGATAATTTCTTTCGTTAGTCGTCAGTCTGTTCTGTCAGCTGGATTTTCTAATGTCAATTGAATTATTTGATAATTAATATAATTTTCCAGTGATTAAAAATAAATGTTTAGGTAAACATTTTTATATTGTTTGGTGATTCAATTTTAGTGACACTTTTATTATTTTGAAACCCAATATAATTATTTGATTATTGATATTATTTCCAAGTAATTCTTAATTAATATTTAGGTAAGCGTTTTAATATTATTTGGTGATTCAATTTAGGTAACAGATCTCCTATTTTAGGAACACCTATTATTTATTAGGTCACTGAAAATGCATTTATTCGGTAATTGATAAAATCATACCCGTTGTAATACTTTTAAGAGGAGTGTGAACCTACGACTTTTCATACAAAAGGCGATAACGATTTACACCACTTAAATGTTAACCGATTTTGGCAAATTTTTGATAAGTTGTCAGTCAGGACAAAATCTAGGTCTATACGTTTTGGTTTTTGCAATATAATTAGTAAGTTCAGTTTTATTGTTGTTTCGTTATTCTCATACAAAACTAATTTCGGCGGTTATTTGACTTCGTTGATGTTTAATCAAAATTCAAGAAACCAATAAACCTAGATTTTGTTCTGACTGAGATTCTATCAAAAAAATGATTAAAATCGGTTAACATTTAAGGGGTGCAAATCGTTGTCGACTTTTGTATGAAACGGGTGATTTTGCCATTTGTTCACAGTCCTCTTAAATAAAATTTCTTTAATGAACTCGTCGGCGAGCCTAACTAGACCCATCAGTGTGCGTAAATATGTTCGTGCGTATATTCGACCTTGGTCATCTTATTGTTTATCGACGCTACTGGTCACGGACGTTGGTACTTATATATTATGGTTGGCATACGAAATGTGGGACGAAATGAGAGACGAGATTTATTAAGGAATAATATAATTAACTGAACTCAAACAAGAGTCTTTAGAATCTGCCTCTCGAACTCCGCGTCCTCTGGATTCCTATTTGAACTGCGTAAGCCACTGGCTGCACTACGCATGAATGTAATAGGTAAACACGTCGTTCATAAATTCAGAGCTATAGATAAAAATTGGCCTAAAATCGGCTGACGACTCATGAAGCTGGAAACCTTTGTCGCTTGATTCATTAGAGCACGGGCGGGATTGGCGCAATTGCGCGCAAATCGGTCCGCCGCGCCGCCCTGCCCGCGCCACCGCCAATTTGATTAACGACCATTTTGTTTGGAACACACAGGTGAAATTCGGAAAGAAGTAAAAAACACCGTCTACTTTCGGATGCGAAGGTTTTTCACAAAATATTTTTGCACATGAATAATATCCGAAATTTTGAAGAAGCTCCGATAGGCGAATGTCTACATACGTGCTATTGTTACATTTACCGAACAACATTTCTACTACAAAACTACAATTCTTAACAAAAGCAATTAAATTCCATTACAAAAGCTGGCAAGGATTTGAAACCTAGCGGTTCCGGAACAATTGTCGAAGTTAAAATAACACAACAAAGAGTGAGTTCGGCGAGTTTGGGCGCTGAGAGCAATATTATGTAGTGGCGGGCGGGGCGCCAATCGATACGCACCCCTGTTCCTTGCGGCCTAATGCACCCCAGCCACGGGACACACCGCCGAATAAAATGCAGTTTAAATATTGTCACTACGCCTGTCTTAAACTGTATATTCGGAGAGTGTAGCACCAAGAAAAAAGAGATCTATTTCAGTGAACACTAAAAAAACCGGCCAAGTGCGAGCCTGAATCGCGCGCCGAGGGTTCCGCAATTATGTAAGAAAAAGAAACAGTACCTTGTAAGTACGGAACCCTAAAAAAGAAAAAAAAATAGCTTCTAACAACGGGGCAGAGGCGAAGCGTGAGGGTAAGCCGGTGCATAATTTCTTAACTCAAACATTATTATTATTATCAATTACTTCTTGTATTAACATAAAAATGGCATATTATATATTTTTTATGTAAATGCAAATTTTAATGAGTAATAATATAATGTTTAGAACGAGAAATGATACACCGGCTTACCCTCACGCTCCACCTCTGCAACGGGGTAACCATTTACAACCTACCTATGAAATAAGACAAAAAATAACTTTCGCAAGCTCCTATCTCCGTTCCATCGTATAGTGTGATACGACTTTGCAAAGGTTATTCCGTTTAACTTTTTTTTATGTGATGTAATTACAAATTCACGGTTTTCGGACTTTTTCCTTTACTTGTGCTATGAGAAACTGCTTCTTGCCAAATTTCATGATTCTAGGTCAACGGGAAGTACCCTATAAGTTTTGATTCCTTTTGGATTCCCTTGAAAGTATCAAAATATGAGACATAAACGGCCATATCTTTTGATTGCAGTGACTTAGAAGATTGATTTTTTCATGGCTTCAAGAGACTGCAGACCTGAGTATTTGATATTAATTTCAACTTGATAACTCCACGCGTTCCTGAGAAAAAGGTCTTGACAGACAGACAGACAGACAGACAGACAGACAGACAGACAGACAGACAGACAGACAGACAGACAAACGGACAACCGAGTGATCCTATAAGGGTTCCTTTTTCCTTTTGAGGTACGGAACCCTAAAAATTAATGTAATTAATCTGAACTTTGCTTCTTTCCTAATAAACTGACACAATATAATTTCGCAAGCTTTAAAGTATTTATCATAAGTTACGAGTAAGTATCTATTACTGCATTAAGATAAAAAATATTCTATTCAAAAGCTTTTATAATGACACAAATATTATTAAGGATTACCTACCATTAAAAATAATCGATAAACGTGTCACCGAATGTACCGATTTATAGAACTGTCATGTCAACAATACAATGTTCTCGTTTGTCCATTGTGTTTAATCGAAACCTTGCTTAAGGCCTAATTTACATTATACGAAATTACTTTCATATAAAAACGCCAGCGTCAAAAATTGTTTGGGAAGATTTGATCTCAGCTATCACCGGAAATCAAGTTGCATGAAAGTAGTTTCGTAACGTAAATTGGGCTTAACATTCCCGTATTTTCTACAATATTTCAGGACAAAATACATATTAATTATTCTGAAATATTAACGACCAGCTTCATTTTTTTTTCGATGAAATGATATTCTGCAAAACGGTGCAATCGATGAAACGTTGTTCAACATAAACTATCCCATTTTTAGGGTTCCTTACTATCTGATGAATATTAAATTTCAAACAGAGAACTTTCGTGCCCGCACATGCACTTGCGTGCCCGCGTGTGATAAGTAGTAGAATTTTAAAAGCAAAGCATGAGGTTAACAGCTGTGTCATTAGAGAGCATTTTGTTTAAGCCACAGACCAATGGTCTCTAATTGTGTTACTCTGGGTTCATCTGGTTTTTTTTTACTTCTAAATCATGTCGCACGACTTCATTTTAGGGGTCTTCACATTTATGGCGGGGTTGCAACTGTAATAAACACTTTGTGTCGTGCATCATACTATTTCCAAAAATTCTTAGTTGTCTAAACTGTGGGGCTGTGTGTTGCCAAAAACAATCATTCGAAAGTTATCGATGCAGGTTTCATTGAATGAAACACAAGCAAGCGCTCATTACAATTTCTGTATACTGTTTGTATGTAGGTACATAACTCATACGAACGAACCAAACCATCTTTAGCGGTACTGGAAAATCTAAGCTTCCTACTTATTTTATGTTATGCATAATCTTATGCTATCTTATACTACTATAATAATAATAATAATATAAAAGCGCATGCTTGTGTGTTTGTGTGTGTGTTTATATGTTTGTTACCACTCAGCTCCGGAAAGGCTGAATTGATTTTAATGACACTTATATGTAGTTAGTACCTTAGTTCTTGGAATTGGGTATAGGCTACTTTTTATCTCGGAAAATTTAAAGGTTCCCGGGAAATAACTATTACTGAATTCCACATGGACGAAGTCGCAGGTAGAAGCTAGTAAAATATATTATTGTAGTCCGCACAATCTCTTCATTTTTGTACAAGAAATATTATTTAATTAAATCTGATATAGCTTAGACAACGAAATGAGCGCTTGCAATTTCTAGGTTTATCCTCAAATTTATTTTCTGAGTTCACAAGACTCGTACCGAAATTTAAGTTGGAAATAAAATTTATAAACGCCATAAAACCACTCGACCCTGGCAGTGCTAGTATTAAAACGTCCGCGAATCTCTTTAATAACATTTTATTCCGTCCTTCTGTGCGAGGAGTTTCATTATTTCCCTTTAATATGATCCTTCGAGACGATAATTCGAGTGCAAGGCATTGTGCGCCGGTGAGGGCGAGCGAAACTGATTTTATTTTCAATAACGTAGTAAATCGAGCATGCAGCTATTCTCTATTAAAAGTCTCATAGCGGCGTCGAGCGCCGCGTATGCCCCTCTATAAATTATAACTGCACGTACCAAAAACATCACCAGAGAAAGTCGACAACGTCACATCACACCATAGGACCAAACACTATTGATTACTAGTTTCTGCCCGCGACGTCGTTCGCGTGGAATTCGGTTATAGTTATTCCCCCGGGAACGTTTGAATCTTCTGGGATAAAAAGTACCTACCCTATGCCTATGCCAGGACCTAATGTCTACTCAGTTTTATAAAAATACGTTTAGCCGTTATGGAGCTAGGTGGTAACAAACATAATATATACTTCCTACTGCGAAACTGTATTTCTGTGTTGGAGGTCCCCTCTATTGCATATTTACAACCCGTCCCACAAATGTGCTTTATACCCATCATGTTGGAAGCTCTCAAGAGTAACCCCGGTGCCCAAGGGTAGTACAAGGTCAAACGTTACCACCTATATAGCCCTATAGCAGTGTTAACACATACACACAAACTAACGAATTTTTTAATATTAGTAGGAAGTAGAATAAGAGTAGGATACACGAGTTCTTACCGCTGTTAATAGTGCCATCAAGCGCGGGTTCACCGTTGTAGGCACGATGGGCATGCCTACAACCTTAATAGAATAAATAGATAATCTTAGATAGGTAGATAATCTTTACAGTATAATAATAATAAATAATAATAATAATAACAATAATACCTATGACATATAAAACAATACCTAACAATAAATATTTGTACTATTATGATATGACCTGTAATTAAATTATTAATAAAGATGAATATGAATTGTGACGTGCTTTGTACAAATGCCCTATATCAATCATGAGCGAGTTCATACTCAAAGTCGCACTCGGCCGATTTTCGGGTGGTTGTGCCCACAACCTTTTTGAGGCTGGAGCCGCCCCTGAGTGCCATGAATAGAAACCTCAAGTTTACAAAAATATTTCACAACATAAACATTAACACGATTCGGTAAATCTATGTTAAGCTGGAAACTCATTAAAATTCAAATAAGAGTTATTTGCACACAACATGCATCCATTTAGGTTTAGTTTCATAATTTCGTTTCAAATGCAAACCTAACCCATAAACCTTGATTTTCCATGAATATAATATTCGATGCAATCAAAATAGTGAGATAGAACTTAATTAAACCACAGTAAATAAGAGTTTATAAATACATGAAACATCGTTCTGTAAATTGGATTGACGAAGGCATGTCACCTCTTTGTTAGACATAACCGTAAAAGTTAGTTGTGTGATTATGACAAGGGTAGAGCTGGTGAGCTGTCGCCGGATACTTAAATGGGATGAAACTTTTTGGACTCCGCGGGAATACGAGGTTAGCAGTTGCCTAAAAGGAAGTATAGATCTACGTACAGATAACTTCAAGTCATCCTTGCGCGCGGCGCTATGTGAGTCTGTGTTCATAGCTGGGCACCGTTAGTCAAATAGTTAATCGCTAATCCGTTACTAATAAAGATAACTTCGTTAAACGTTAAAGCGTTACATTTCGGGAGGTTTAACAGAAGTTAACGTTAATCGTTAACTCGCGATCGAAATTGCATTTTATATGTCGTTGCATTAGTAATTTTATATACAAAATGTTCGTATTTGCTATCAGTGGCGAAGCGTCAAATATTTCCTAAGGGATCGCAGGCTATTTTGATGAGAAATTATTAACATGATTCAACATAAAAACTGTCTTCACTGGACTAAAACGTCACCACACGAGGAACAACATGTTGTAGACATTTTGTCATAGTTTAAGTTTTAACCCCTTATAATAATAATAATAATAATCAGGGGACAATCTTTACGCAAATCGATCTAGTTCCAAAGTACCTAAGCTCTAAAGGCTTGCGTTATGGGTACTAGACGACGATATACATAGATAAATAAATACTTAAATACATAGGAAACATCCAAGACTCAGGAACAAGCATTCGTGCACATCACACAAATATTTGCCCTTACTTGGGATCGAACCCGGGACGCTAGCTTCGGAGGCAGGGTCACTCTCAACTAGGCTAATAACTAGGCTAGACTAGGCTAGGGTTATACGGCTCTAAGTAATGATGACTGCACCAATAGAAGCAATGTTTATTTTAAATATGGTGATATTTAGGTTTGTTATTAGCTAAATTTAAATTGGCAAAACGTAATTATCAACAACTATTTGCAATGTTTCAATTAGAAAGAATGAGTTTATGTATCAAAAATATCTTTATTTGATTTCCGTAAAAACTGATTTCCGGTTGTAACTACTTAGTGCAACCAAACGAAAAAGAATGCATATTTGGATAAATCATATTATAACATAACCTATCTTGGTAGGTAAATTCATTAGACATTGATCGTTACATATAACGCAGCATCAAGAGTTTTTTTTTGTTTTATGCTTAAGTTGTTAATAAAGTTGCGTACTGATTTATATTTTCAATATTGCTTGTTTTTAAAAAAGTAGTACAGGCGACGTGCAATACGCGATATAATAGGCCCACGGTTTAACTAAAACTTAAATAAAAAAAATTGAAATAGAATAAAAAGTGTCCATCTATCCGAAGCGTGGGGATTGTACGGCTTGCACAGACGTAGAGCCGAACAGTGCACAAAGCAATATCGCTTGAGGGCGGGTACTCAACTTCGAGCTTAATAAAATGTGTACACTCTGTCTAAAATAAAAGTATATAGTGGACATTTCTGTCGTCTATTGGACACAAGGACGATAAATAGCCAGACTCATTTCAGACTGTACTACGCCCATGAAATAAATAAACATAATAAAATTATCAACGCTTTTGAAGTCCACAGTTAACTTCGGTGTATTTAAAATCCGTTCTTTTATGTTTTTGTCGTAAAAGGGGTACTATTTCAGGCACTATTTTTTGGAATATAGCTGGCTTAGGAATTCAATGGCTTTCTGTGTGATCTCGGTCGGGTACGCCAGCTTGACGGTGCAAAATATTTTACCCGTGTTTGGTATGAATTATCTCAGTTTCTATAAGAGCTACGAAGTTGAGACTTCAGGAGCCAGGGGTACTATTTGTGCACTATTTTTTGGGATATAGAGCATATTTGGGAACAGCACCGTTCTCGAGATCCAAAACGGGTACGCCAGCTTGACGTCAAGTTACTGTACCCGTTAAACAAGGCTCATATCTCCGAAATTACAAAGGTACTATTTTTTCTAACTCGGCACTAATTGGGTACTATTTAGGCACTATTTTTTGGAATCTTCAGATCCTGAATATCTTCGAAGGGTACGCCAACTTGACGCTCACTAAAATCCACAACTTATATGTATGTTTCACAAAGTATGCTGAACGACGGTATTCAAAGAGATCCAAGTAATACTGTGTGTGTACCTACATAACCATCGTCATCTGGAATCGTGACCCGAACGTCTCTTCCTATCAGTGAGGCTAATACTAACAAATCGACAAATGTCCTTCTTAAACCTAAAAAGTAAAGTAACTAAAGTATTTGGTATTTACTGGACACTATTTGATCAAAACTGACGATTCCAACCTTCGTATAGTAAAGTGTTAGCTCAACCACGTAAGTACATTATTTATTTGTAATGGATCTTGTTTTTGCGATATTAAAATCAATAATATATGTATATTGATTGTAGATATTCATTTCTCATCGTCACATCGAGACCCGCCCGTGGTGTCACTTAGCTGATAGAATTTGTGAAAGTCACGTAAATGATAGTCGGCTACATGACTCGTTAGATTTTGTTATTGTGACGACCGAGTGCCTTTTAGAGCGGGCTCGTGAACATGTGTCAATGTTATATATATTACCGTTTACTTTATCTTTGTGGTCTAAGTGCTATAAAAGAAATGTATGACCGCATGTTAAACTGAACTTATTTATAAGTTTTTATTTTACTTTAAATGTTACTACGTTCACTCGTTTGTTGGCATTTCCGAATCACCTACCCTATTTTGAATCTGTTTCAGTAAAACTATATATGTGTAAAAGTCGGGTGAATTATTCGATGCTATTTATTCTATAGGTATTTTCTTCTTATTGTTCCTCCTTATACAAAATCTATCATGAGGTAAAAAGTAACGAGAAAAAAAAATTGGTAAATAAAGGTTGACGTTTTTTTGAGTTACATATTTAATAGGACTTAAATTCTAGTAGGTATAGAATTATTTTTTAACAATTTAATGTCCTACGTTCCAAACCTTAAATACCAGTTATCCTTACCGAATAACGTAATTTTAAAAGTGGATAAATCGAGTGCACTTCGTGCAGAGCACAAATCTCATCGGCGCACCAATGGCGTCAAAAAGTACTTTTCCTGCGAAAGCCGATTTCCTGAATGTCTAGACGTATTTCCTCTACCCGAAAATTACGATTCGATTATTGTGTACTTTTTATGACTGTGCTAGAGTAAAAATGGTATCCACTGCTTGCTTTATTTGACGGCAGATTATAATGATTCCGTATTTTTATATTCGCCATCAAAATTTTGCTTATCCCATACTACCAACACGAACAAACGTGACCGAACATAGTCAACTCGAAGGTTGGTTGGCTCTAGCTACAACTAAATATTATGTTATGTTTAAATGCTTATGTGATCATGATTGTAAGTTGAAGTGCCCAAGGCAAGCGACCCATGTCAGCCAGAAACGTCGTGCAAACAGACGCCTCACCTGACGTCAAAGTTTGCCAGCGGGTTGGACCGGGAATACTCGATTATTTGCACAATAATATGAATAAGCTTTGTTACTCTACCTTCTTTGATGTCAAAGGCACATGTGAATCTCGTTTCAGCATAAATAAGTGAACTTTAATCCGATGTAAACCAAGCGGTTAACATTACATTTCGGGTAATATTTAGTGCTAACGAGCAACCCTGTGACCTCAATGGATTGACGTTATGAAATTGCCAAGTCAAATAGGTTAGGTTAAATTACAGTCTGGTTCAAATAGAGCCGAATTACCATTGTGATGTTGCAACATATCTTATACCAAACAATCATACATCGCTTCAATAGCCCGCACGTCCAATATTAGATTCGACGTCCGCAAGGACTTCGACAATGCACACAAAGCAGCGCCGAATGCATTAAGCGGCGCACAATGACCGCGTACATGCTTGCAGAGCGCAGGCGGCGTCAGTGCGCGTGAGCGACGGTACAAAAGGCATTGTAGGCCAGGCCTAGTTTATCTCATATTTATTCGGACAGGACTCGTTCCGCGCTGATAACGTCCAAGACGTGTCTCATTCACGGTGTGAAGCGTCAGGTTACTGATAAAATTATACGTATCCCAACTCGTTTACCTTGACTACGGACGTTTCTTCTGTCAACTGTAATATTAGAGGCAATATAATAAAGGTACAAAGGATGTTGCCTGTTGGCACGTTGGTACGTCTATGCTATGCATTTATAATTTTTTACATATAATGATATTCATTGCGAAACACTTAAATACAAAGACTGATATGCCGATAAATATGATAAGAAATCTCGATTGTGTTGATAACGTCAGTCTCGTCTAGTGAAGACGATATCCACTACAAATCTGATAGAAGCAATTTATTCTACAAATAGATACCGTTATTATAATAGTACAAGTGATTTTGCTTAGTTAGAACGTAGTAAAATGCCGAGAAAGGTTTCAAGGTGCCACTGGGAATTGGTTAAAATAATTCAGAGAACGGCAATGATAATCGATATACACGATATTGAATACGTAATCCGATACGGTTGTGAAGACGATAATTTCTCCGATAGTGTATTCCTGGTGAACATTAAAGGAAACAGAAATGGTCAAAAAATTAAAAAGAATATAGTCATAAAGTGGCATTTGGATGAAAAACAGCGGTCGTGTTTTAGAGAATTGTACAAACGGGACTTTGTGTTTCATAACATTATAGCTCCAAAGTTATTAGGGATACAAGAAACGTTTAAAGTAATTGAGGGATTGAAAATAAAACTTCCTAATTGCATATATGGAAGCCTTGACCGTAATGAAGAAGTCATCGTTTTCGCTAGTTTACAGAAGGGATACAGAATGAACTACAGATCCACAAGGCTAAAGTTGGACGGTGCAATACTGGTGATGAGAAATTTGGCTAAACTTCATGCCTTGGCTTTCGCATGGAAAATATTGTATCCTGAACAATTTGAAGAAGTCAAACATATTTTAAGCAAGGACGCACAATACTCTAACTTGGATAAAATACCAAACTCCATGAAATATTGTTATGATTCTTCAGTAAACGTAGTATTAGATCTAGACCACAAGGAGAAGCTAAAAAACATTGCCCCATACTTGTTGAAAATTCTTAAAAGTGTGGCATACCCTGCTCAGTTCAATACAATTTGCCACGGTGACTGTTGGAGTAACAACATAACCTTTAAACATCAGGTGCTTATTCTTATATATTGAACTAACGTATAGCCATTTCCGTCAATGTGACCTATTTGAATTTATAATCTGTTTAGTCTAGTAGTTTCATAAATTCAAATATATTTTTTTCTACAATAACTGATTTCTATTTTTATTTGTTTTATGGCAGTCGGAAATATCTAAAATATTCTAAAACACCTCAATGATCAAAATCCGTCCAGTGGTTTTAATCCTAGGAAGGAACGACTATACAGAATTACATACTCATGTATGTTTGTACTTACTGCTGAAGTCATAACCCTGTTTTTGCGGAAAAAGGAAGATTATAATTAAATTAAAATAAATTACCAAGTTAAATTTAGTCTAACAGAGAAACAGCAATATCGCTAATTTGCTATGTATATTTTAAATAAATGGTAGGTATCTTATTGCAGGGCACAAGACCGGTAGAAGTAATGTTCGTCGATCATCAGCTGAGCCGGTACACGTGTCCGGTGGCTGATATATCCTACTTTATGTACATGTCAGCGGAGAGAGAACTACTTTTTGAACATCACGAAACACTTCTGAAGTCGTACTACGGAACGTTATCGGGAGTACTCCGGCAGTGCAATCTTCAAGTAGAAAAGGTTTATCCAATAGAAATATTTAAGCAACAACTGAAAAAATATTCCGTTCTTGGCCTGATAGAAGCTTTAGTATCAATGAAGATAATAACAGCAGACTGTGAAGATGCAATGAAAATGGCGGAAATGAAATATAATCAACCTGATGATTATAGTAAAGAATATAAATCGAAGAACCAGAACTATTTTATTGAAAGAGTGAATATGATAGTGAATTCATTTTTCCGTTGTGATTATTCATTAGATAAAATTTTGAAAAAAACTGTTAAATGACCCTTGTTGATTCATTCTGCAAGAGCTGTAGGCAACGAAGAAAAGACTAAATAAAAAATCTTGTTGGGAATAGCCCGCGATCTTGAAAAGGAATTAATTCTTCGTCGCTGCAGTTAACTGTCTGTAAACAAAGGTTTTTCTGAACAGAGCGTAGAGCCAGGCGGACGCGAATCTTTGTGGTGCGGAAATAATGGTGGCGAGAGCAGATGGCAATAACGGAGCTTGCCTCAACTAAAATAAAGGTGCTCCGAGAATGGTTCACTTAAAATGATTTTCCTGTTGAATTGTTTATAGGTCGTTGAACATTAGTGGGGTTAATGATATGCGGGTAATGACGGTATATGGTTAATTCAATCAAACTTTAAAACGCGCCTCCCAATTCAAATGAAAGCGGCGCTGGATCTTACAAATCAACTAGCTAGTTGGTCGAGCTAAGCTCTGATCTTTTTTTGCAAATTCTAGCTGCGCTCCGCAGTTTCATCCCCGTGGAATATTATTATTAGGTATAGGTATATCTATAGATTATTATGCAATCCATCACCGGTTTTTTGAATGCAGAAATTATTAGGTCCTTACATATGAAATTAGCGTTTTGTCGTACTGACCACTTTGATCTGAAATATCTCCTCTTTGGTTAAGAATTCCAAATTCAAATTTATAAATTCATTTAGTTGGTACATTTGAATTTTGAAAACAGTTATTCATTTGTTTTTATCTACACCCATATCATAAAACCTCCATTGGTTAATCAAAAACCGTAGGAAATGACCACCATTTTGACAACCAATTAGGAAAAACCAGTACTGCGATAAATAAATAACATGACTTCTTTATCGTTTTTAGTAAAGAAATGAGATTAAATTTGGAACAGCTGTCAAAACTCAAGTGGGTCTCTATTCTAGTATCCATAGATATTAAAACAGTTATTGATACGAAACGTCAATTCAGTATGTTTTTTTAATATAAACTGCACAATATTTGATCTCGAGTGACGTGAGAATAGAGACTTCATCCGTTTGTCTATGATTTAAAAAAAATGGTCTTGACGGAGGATCGCATCGGTGCCATGTTGGTGTTTTGCTGAACGAAAGTAGAATTAATTGAATAGAAAAAGTTGTTTGTAATTTACATTTTAGTTGAAAATATGAATAGTAAGTAGTCTTCTCGGAGTGTGTGTGATGTGAAAATGTGCCGGATATCGGAAATATGCAGCCACGATTGCAACAAATAACTTGTTGCCAGAAAATATTGTTTCTGAACCCATCATGGAGGATTTATAATATGTGTGTAGATAAAGTTATGTATGCAACTCTGCATAATTTGGCCTTAAAACACACGTGCGATCTTATTATGAAACTCGCCTATCGGCTCGTTTCATGAAAACCGCACTAGGGTTTTAAGGCCTATCATTATGCATCCGTTGCATAAACTACTATTTTATCATTATGTTTTTCTTTGGCGTCGCTTATTACCGCACAATGGAAAACATGAAATATCGGTATATTTACGAGTACGAGTTCTACCGTGGCACCAGTGCTGCAGAAACAACTCGAAGGATTAATGATGTGTACGGCGCTGGTGTCGCAAAAGAAAGCACGGTACGTTTTTGGTTTCAACGTTTTCGTTCTGGAAATTTCGACCTTCAGAACCAACCCCATGGAGGGCCGGAGACCAAAGTGGAAAATGAAGAATTAAAGGCTATTGTGGAAGCGGATCCATCACAAAGCACTTTAAAGGTAGCTGCAGGCTTCGGGGTAAGTGATAAAACTGTATTAATCCACTTGAAGCAAATCGGGAAAATAAAAAAAATACTTGAACGATGGGTACCTCATGAATTGAGTGAATCGAACTTGCAAACATGCGTCTACTGTTGTGTTACTTTGCTCAACCGACACAATAATGAACGGATTTTAAATCGAATCATTACTTGTCATGAAAAGTGGATACTGTACGATAATCGGAAACGCTCGTCGCATTGGCTGAACCCTGGAGACCTAGCCTGTGAAAAAGTTACTTGTGAGTGTTTGGTGGACTAGCGCCGGTGTCGTTCACTACAGCTTTCTAAAATCTGTCCAAACTATTACCGCAGATATCTATTGTCAGCAATTGCAAACCATGAAGAAAGAACTAGCTGCTAACCACCGAGATTGGTCAAACGCTCTAGGCCACTGCTGCTTCACGACAACGCAAGACTACACACTGCACAAAAAACAACCACTAAGTTAGATGAGCTACAATTGGAATGTCTGCGACATCCACCGTACTCCCCGGACCTTGCTCCAACAGATTACCATTTTTTCCGGAATTTGGACAACTTCTTACAAGGAAAAAAATTCAACTCCGATGCGGTAGTCCAAACCGCCTTCAAAGAGTTTATTGATTCTCGCCCCCATGGTTTTTTTTAGTAAAGGGATCAATGAACTACCTATGAGATGACAAAAGTGCATAGATAACAATGGTGCATAATTTGCTTAATTAAATATATTTTACAAAAAAAAATGACTTTATATTCCTCCCGTACAAAACGCCAATTTCATATGTAAGGACCTAATAATTAATACTGCCGTCGGCGTTGTTTAAATATTTTCCCTTAAACAAGCTTAAATTGTAAGATACTTCCCTGCGGCCCTAGCATGCCATACACGGGAATAAGTTAAACCTGTTTATCTTTCTGACTATCTCTTTCGTCGGCACTAGTGTGAGAGAGACGCACTTAGAGATAAGACGGTTTTACTTATCCTTATGTCAACCTTGCTAGGGCCGCAAAGCCGTTTAAATTTTACTTTACTACTCAACAAACAAATAAAGTAGCGCCCGCATGGCATCCTTGCTTCAATAGAAGAATGCTTCCTTTTCTGCTTTGTATCTAACTACTTTGTTTTTAGTTGTTTTTTTATTGGGTTGCCTTTCTGTGTATTTGTTTTATCTTCTTGTATAATAAATGTTTAATTATTCATAATATTAACATTTAAAAAAAACAGTTGTAACTAAATTCTTACTGCCACAGTAGTGCAGAGATACTAGTTGAATGTTGCGGTCGGTTGGCGTGTTGTACTGAAATGTACATGGCTTCACGGTTTATCATCATAATATAACTTATGGTGTAAATCATAAAGGTTCTTGTAAACTAGCAATTTATGCAAATGAGTAAAATCTAGTCCCTGCTCGTAAACGGGTTAGATTTTTGGCAATATATTGCTGTAATTTAGGTTAATCCTCAAAACTTTACATTTAAACTTCTTGTTCGCGGTAGTAATATGTAATCTTTTTCGGAATAGCCTAAATTACAGCAATATATTGCCAAAAATCTAGTCCCGTTTACGAGCAGGGGCTAGTTTTTACTCTTAAGGGTAAGAGTTGCATATTTTTGTGCACTCATTAAAATGAGAATAATTTAGTTGAATCATATTCAATTTGTGAGTTTAGTATACGAGATTTTTTCGTTCAATAAAATTACGTGAAAAAGATCAATGGTAACTTTAAGCTATTATCGTTGCTCGACAGAACAATAAAGAAAGTTTCATCCACCAACATAACTAGTAATAGTATATTGTAGCTATTTTCATACGCCCATAAACTACATGCTTCCGCCGGCTCGCCGCACCCGCGTCAATACAGACGTTTAGGTACAGGTAAATAAACCTCTCCATATAAACAACGCGTAACGTACTCCGACGTACTATATCTAAATGGGGAATGAAAAGTGATTCGGTTTTTTAACGTAGGTAGCTTGGTTTCAAAACGACCTTCATAGCTTTGTACCTATTATTAATTTGATCATTCTACGCACATATACTAACTAAGCTTCGCGTTATATAAAAATGTTGGTGACGTCACCCAAAGCTACGTATCCGTGCACAGCGTGCACCGCGGTTCCCGCATTTAGACTATAACTAACTGATTATAGTCAATGAGAAGTTTCAACTGCGTTTCACGGACGGAGGTTGAATGTCAGGTTCTCCATACAAAATGAATCCCCATTAACTAGTTCATATGGCCGAATTTTTCAGGCCAATCAAATTGATCTTTGATTATAGTGACGTTTACTTTTAAATCCCGGGTCAAAAGCTTGAGTGGTTTTTGTGAATTCGCCCGTTAATGTCATATGCACATTTGGTTAATTCTTGATAAACAAATTAACTATTTAATTTCCCTTGCAAAGTCACCGAGCTCTAACTTAAATTGATTTTCTAGCACCTGCTATGCGGGCGACATTAGTTGAACCAACCTGAATTTAATCTTCTTCACTTTATAATGCTATAAATAGGGTATTACTGACTCGATCGCGGCGGGCTGCGCGGGTCGTGCTTCTTGAACCGTGAAATGAAATAAGTATGTAATCCCTTTCGTAGACGTACAAGGCGATAGGCTGTTTAATTACAAAAGCTAAACCCTTCGTTTGCTGTTGTAGGTAAATTTGTAATCCTTCTCAATTTATAACGCTGGATTAACTTTTCGAGGTCTCAAAAGGCCTGATCACATTTCAGGCGCGGCAGTAGCGCACGCGATCTATCCCGCTTACACGTGAGCGCAATGCGACGCTATTATGTTGTATTGCATTGGTGTGAGCGAGATAGATTGCGCGTGCTGCTGCCGCGCCCGCATTGTGACCAGGCCTTTATCCTTGTCTTATCCTTGGGGTTGTTTACATGCTCGCGCTAATTTATAACTGGTGACTGCGCCGTAACAGTGTGCTCGGTGAAGTTATCGCGAACCATAGCGAACATTTGCATGCTGTTTGCATTATTAAAAAAAAATGTCACCAATTTTAGATCTTGTATAAAATATACGGTGATATTTTTGAATGGCATCCTTTACACAAAGACGGCCGTGCTCCTATTAGCTGCGAGTACCTTTTAGAGGAGGTGCTTGAGGAAAGGACGTCTCAAATTCTTGGGCATTGATCTGTTTATATGAAGTTAGTGTTGTAGAAATATCTTGAAATTGCAAACACGATTTAAGTATGATCTGAATGTTTAGAGCTTACTATATAGTAAACCAGCGTCAATATAGGTAAAAAAACTTTACAAAAAACCGAGTATCTACACTAGCTGAGTACTGGTTTTGGTATCTAGCAAAGATACATATAGCTGATCTTCGTCTGAACAGTTTGATTAAAAAATAAAGTAGGAATGTAATGCGCATCGAACAATGGAAGCACAAAAAGTCGATATTCGATCATAAATCTTTCGAGGACATTTTGTAATATTGGGAAAATAAGTTTACGCTGAAAACAATGTGTCTTCTCCGTGCAAGCGGAAGGAAAAATATGATGTAACATATGTTCACACGTACGGCGTACCGTGAGCGCCGGGTTAAGTGTTGCGACGTTTAAGCTAACCCTTTTAGTTGGCACACAAAGGGCGCGCTGTAAACACAAGCGCTTTCCGCTTCTCAGCGAACCGTAGCTTTTATTGCATAAATGTTAATTTGTGAGCAAATAATTTTACAATTAATGTAACAAGTTTGCGCATATATATTTGTTACAAAACACGGAAAGTTAGGAAAATCACGGCTGACTTTGTTCATGCACGTTTGTCGTTCGCGTTTGTTTGGAAGTGTTTTCTTAGTTTAACCTTTAGCAGAGTTTTAAGTCTTTATAAAAGAGAAATCTTCGAAATAAGTTGTTTTAAATGAAAACGTATTTGACTTGATTTTTTGTCCAATACATACAAAGATTTGTTAAAATGAAAAACTTGATTGTCATTTGTCTGTTTATTAGGAGAATAATACAATTTTGTTTGAACTTAGCTTAGACTTACTCACTAAAGTCCTTTTACAACAACTGTAGGTAGGTAATATTTTAATACTTTATCCTATCTCGCTTGCAAAGTATGAAAATCCGCCAATTTTCTTTTATTATTATATTTTAATACTAACTACTCCTCCTACTGCACTAAGAGTGAAGAAATAGCATAGAATGTGTGCAGATGCTTATCATCCTGGCATGTCGTAAAAGTCGACTAAGGGACGGGTCCTCTCCAACATGGTGGACTATCTGTATGGGCGATGGGCTGATCACCTGTCACCATACAGTTCATCATACCATCTTAGGACTAATTCATCGAACGTGGCCACAAGTACTCTTGTGGCTCTGCCCACCCCTTTAAGGATTTCGGGCGTGATGCTATGTATGTATGTATGTGTAATACTAAAAAAAAAAAATTTACCGAAATAAAAACTAAATTAAATACTAAATTAGTTCTATTTGTAAAAAAACCAGACCACATTTTGGTCGTTGTTTTTCTCGTTACTATTGTCATATTATTTGGACATAAAAATGTTTTGAAACATTATAAATGTTCCGTTAATTTATTTTAAAAGCATTCGCGACGTAATCTTTTTACCGAGGGACTCGCTTATCCTAAACTCAACCCTCGTATTAGTCACTTTATTCCCCTCTCACATTTTGTCTTGAAATAAGGAATAATATACTGTTTTTTGTGGTCGAGGGAAAATATAAAATGGATAAACTGGGAGGAGTATGTAATGACTGCGAGAAAGCGGTCGCGACGCGCAGTGTCGGGTTAAATCTAATTTCCCCCCCTCTAATGCCTGCCCTGCCTCTCTCAAGGCTGAGTGAGTGCGGAAATTGTAACTGCACAACCGACGACACGATACATTTTCCATGTTGAGCCCAGTCATGTGATTCTCCAACGTGCGCAGCGGCTGATCAGCGATGAGGGACACATTCAAATTTAGACCGAATTACTTTGTCATTACAGTCTTAATTAATTGTTTAGTAGATTCGTTGATCAGCTGCTGCGCACGTAAGAGAACCAAGAGTACATGTAGCAGTGGCGCCGCGTGTGGTAAAACCAGTGTATACTTTTTAACATAAACAGTATAATTTATTATTCTTTATTTATTGTAATTACATAAAACATAATATATTTACATATATGTTTAAAATTAGAAATGATACATATCCGCTTTACCTCATCGCCGCCACTGCTACATACATACCTTTGCTTTCATATCTGAGTACTTATAAACTGTAAAATTATAATTCGTAGCTTTTAATACAGGACTCTAGCATGGGATTACTAATACAATATTTATAAATAAAGAAGATAAAAGAAAAAGCTATTTCTAAAAACTCAATTGAATTCAATTGTAAGTTGCCTATGTCTTCAAACCCCTTTACCGCGATGACTTACAGGAAGGGTTTGAATGTTAATTGGTCGATATTAATGTTGCTTCTTTGTTCTTCCCTCCCTGCCCTCCTCTGCTGCACTGGGAGTGAAGAAATAGCATAGAATGCGTGCAGATGCTTATCATCCTGGCATGTCGTAAAAGTCGACTAAGGGACGGGTCCTCTCTAACATGGTGGACTATCTGTATGGGCGATGGGCTGATCACCTGTCACCATACGGTTCATCATACCATCTTAGGACTTATAAATCGACCGTGGCCACAAGTAGTCTTGTGGCTCTGCCCACCCCATTAGGGATTTCGGGCGTGATAATATGTATGTATGTATGTTCTTTGTTCTTGTCATTATGAAAAATCCAACGAAACCACATGTGATGAAGTCCGCCCGGTCGAACAGCTCCTATAGAAGTGGACAGAGAAACAGACAATCATACGCGTGAATCATTACCTGGAGTTACAAAATCCAGCAATCCGTAAATTAATAACTTTTATCAATATCATATTATAAAAATACGTTGAAGCAAAACCTGTGTTAAAACGCGAATGCAAGCAAATGGGTCCATAATAAATTCGCTGCTTTCACAGAAACTTTACTCGGAAAATATTAGAGCTGTTAAAGTAAAATATGACACAGCAATAGATTTCAGTCTCCATAATAAAATTTTACAGGACATTTTTGTGGAGGTTTCGTACACATTACCTACACCTAACGCTCAAATGCAATAATCTCATAAATGTTATATATAATATGACACACTCACATACAAACACACACAGTCACACGCACGCACGCAGGCCCCTAAATACAATGTCCTTCTTATAAGCGTTACGGCACCGAAATCAATTTTGCCCTGCCTATTACGAATAAAAGCATACAGTACATAGCTAAAGCGTGTGTAACAAAGTGAAGAGACACGTTCAATGATTGATTTCCGTGGCCCGTTCAGCCCGATGCGATGCGCAGCGTACTGGTGAAATAATTAGAATTCCCTCATTACAGCCACCAGAGTGCCTAGCACACTAAATTTTATCGCGCACATAAAGCATCTGTCACCATCTAACTAACATGTGCGTGCGAAAGAGACGAATGCGTTATGTGCGCGATAAAAACTGGTGTGCTAAGGGGTCTGTGTATCATATTTGTTGCACAAAAGTTAAAAAGTCAAAGTTAAAGTTAAAGTCGGGTGTTGTAGGTGTCCATAGGCGGCGGTGACCACTTTCCATCAGGTGGGCCGTCTGCCTGTTTGTCAGCCTACTCCTTTCTCAGAGGGCCGGCAACGCATCCGTGATTTCCCTGGTATTGCGGGTGTCCAATTGTCCATGGGCGGCGGTGATTGCTTATCATCAGGTAACCCGTCTGCTCGTTTGCCCCCTCTTACTATAAAAAATAAATAAAATTACCAACGTATATTTGTTATGCGAGACATTTTTGGTTTGTTCACAGTGGAATTATTATTTCAGAAGCAGAAAAGTAAGTTAAAATAGTAAAATCAACATCCATTGTGTATATATATTAGGCTCTCGAACCACAACAATTACACCTACATAAACCTTTTTTACGTGTTTTTGTGGTTTAGAAATTTTAACCCGGATAGTACCTACGAGTAAAACATAGTTTTACTGAATAGTCCTTCGATATCTATTTCCACTAGGCGGTGTGCGAGCCGTAATTACGGGCGGTGCGCACTCCCCGGTCCTATCATTACATTAAACTTCTCTTTTTACAGGAAAACCTTTCAACGAGAAAATTTGCAGAAGAGGTGAGTGGTCATGTTATGATACACATCGATTTTTAATTCATTAAGCATTTTACGTTACAAATTCGTAACGTAAAAAGCTATATCCCCAAAAAAACCCATATCATAAAACCTCCATTGGTTAATCAAAAATCGTAGGAAATGACCACCATTTTGACAACCAATTAGGAAAAACCAGTGCTGCGATGAAGAAATAACATGACTTCTTTATCGTTTTTAGTAAAAAAATGAGATTAAATTTGGAACAGCTGTCAAACTCAAGCGGGTCTCTATTCTAGTATCCATAGATATTAAAACAGTTATTGATACGAAACGTCAATTCAGTATGTTTTTTTAATATAAACTGCACAACATTTGATCTCGAGTGACATGAGAATATAGACTTCATTCGTTTGTCTATGATTAAAAAAAATGGTCTTGACGGAGGATCGAATTGCCGCCATTATGTAGGTGTTTTGCTGAACGAAAGTAGAATTGTTGTTGACTTGAATAGAAAAAGTTGTTTGTAATTTACATTTTAGTTGAAAATATGAATAGTAGTCTTCTCGGAGTGTGTGTGATGTGAAAAGGCGCCGGACATCGGAAATATGCAGCCACGATTGCAACAAATAACTTGTTGCCAGAAAACCCTCTAAAAAAAGTTTCTGAACCCATCATGGAGGATTTATAATATGTGTGTAGATAAAGTTATGTATGCAACTCTGCATAATTTGGTCTTAAAACACTCGTGCAATCTTATTATGAAACTCGCCTGTCGGCTCGTTTCATGAAAACCGCACTAGTGTTTTAAGGCCTATCATTATGCAACCGTTGCATAAACTACTATTATGTACTTATTCTGCACTTCTGTGGCTTGACCGCAGTCTCAGTGACAATATTGATTTAAGACCAAAATTCGTCCAATGAAGCAAACCATCGTGTAATTAACACCCAGCCGGTTGACCGAATTCAATTTGTGGGTTCTTTGAATTTATTCAGTTTTAATTATTTTTCCATTAAGCGGTTTCCGCTGTGGTAATTAACCAGTAGGTTGGAGTTCGCGATAAAAATATGAAAAAGCTTTAATCGGATAGAATTCCTTTCAATTTATAGAAGTGACTTACCACATTATTAACACAGCTTTTGAAAAAACATCTTCGGATTTTCTTTTCGCGATATAAACAAATTCTATTAAGTTCATAAATTCTCTTTCATTTTAATTGCGTACTTCTACTCAGAATACTTAGTACGTTTATTAGTTATGTGATTTTGATAATGATAATGTACATCTTTATACGTATATCCAGCACTTAACATTTTATATGACCCATAGATATTTGTTACATGTAGATGACAATACACCGCCATTCATCTTGAAAATTGGCCGTTCTATTAACTTTTTATGAATATTGGATTGGTCTGAAACATGATGGGTGATAAAATGTACTCGTACTAATACTAGTATGTCGTTCTAACAGCAACCATCGATCACAGTACACTTGACTTGTGCGTTGCGTGCAAAGTACCTCGTGTTCGTACCTCGTTCAATTTATCTATCGAACATGTCTATACGCTATTATAACTAGTTCGTTTTACATTTTATAGCCGACTAAAACTATTTTATGATTATAATGTAACAACGATGGTGACTTCTCTTAAGAATTAAAGAGGTTCTATCATATATATTTGACGTTAAGTATTGATAATGGTGGCGATAATTTTTACACAACACGAGATAGATAAATGGCGAATTTTATGACCCAAAATGCCCGGATGTCAGTTTGTAATCGGTATAAAATAATTTCTATTTTACCAGTCGAGTAATGTCAGCTAGGCAATGTCCAGCAAGCATGACCGCAGGCATTTACCTACTTTTGCTTAAAAAATACACTGCAATATGAAAAGCCAAATATTGTTGAATTCCGTAGAATGATGCCGGCAGAGAGAAGAGACTGCAATTAAATTTCTATGATACGTGCTGTAATTCCATTTTGCGATCACAGAAGACTGCGGAGCTGAAGGGCGCGCAGAGTAAACTTTTGAACAAGGTACATGGGTTTCGTAATTGGCACTTTACAGTATAAATATAATACGAAAATCTATTGACATTTATGAGCGCTTTTTAAAATTGGTTTCCTTTAGTGTTGACTCATTTTGTTGCGAGACTTATGTTTTTAACAAAAAAACTACTTATGTAAATTGCTTTTTGAATCAAAAAGCAAATATGTTAATAATTCAGTTTCATACCTTTGAGCGACTTTGACTGACAGACTTGAGTGTGACATGTATTATAGGAAACGTGATTTGAATGTAAATATATCAATGAAACCCAACTATCTTCTTACAGTCGATGAATGAAATTTCAACTCCTAGAATTTTACAAAAAAACATTTTGGAAAAAAAAAACTAATAGCCCCCGATATATTTTCCTATAGTGGACAGACTACGTCCATTGTGTAGTAACATATATATAAATAGTTGCTATCATTGGAAGATACACCCTTGCTGATATGAAGCTTCCTACTGATTAAAAATTATCTTAAAAATATCTATTTATTATTTTAAAATCTCGTGTCACGGTGTTTGTGGTCGCATTCCTCCGAAACGTCTCAACCGATTAATATGATTTTTTTAATGTATATGTGGTAAGTATGAGAATATGTCGTAAATTATATTTCATACCGCTAGGTGATTAGATTAGGGTGTCCTCGCGGAAGAAGTCGCGGGCGGAAGCTAGTTTTATTATAATAATACTCGTGGACTGATGAGTTGTCCCTGTAGCCTAGCGACATGCTTCGCGAAGTCTGGAATCAATCAATCATCGCCAGGTGCCCTACCTGCGCCACTCGACGTGATTGATGGCCCGACGCGTCCGACGATATAGGCTGTGTCGACATAATGTTTACCTTTAACATCGCCCCGTCTGTTTGAAGGTGTCGCACACGCAATCAAATGCTTTCAATATTATACACGCAACGCGGCGTATGTGGGATGTAATGGTTTTGCGATATGTACCTATGCATAAGAAAAAACAAGTGCCTTGTAAACAAACGTCTAAGTGATACTGCAGCGACCAGCGAGTGAGATTCGCATCTCGCTCTTACGCATTACGCGTCGTGCGGAAGAGTGGGATGGGAAATCTCGCTCGCGAGTCGCTACAACATCACTTAGCGTTCCCGAATAGAGGCGAAGAACTGTGTTCGTTCCACAGATATAGTTATCCAACCAATTGTAGCCCGACAAAACCACCGACAGGCCCATAATAAAGTAAAAGTATTATTATTTTTAGGGTTCCGTACCTACCTCAAAAGGAAAAAAACGGAACCCTTATAGGATAACTCGTGTGTCTGTCTGTCTGCCTTTTTGTCTGTCTATCCGTCTGTCACAGTCAATTATCACTGAAACTACTGGACCGATTGAGTTGAAATTTGGTATACATATATGTAAGTCGGGGACCGCAACACGGACGCATAACGTAAATAAATGAATTTTAAACATGGACGCCACTTGAGGGGTGTAAATTAGAAAAAAAAAAACTGCAATCTATATTATGTGATAAGTAGATCAAATGAAAGGGCTCATTGTGAGAATCATAAATATATATTTTTGGTAATTCACGGTGTACAATGGGAATAAAATAAATAATTTTATTTATCTACACCCATATCATAAAACCTCCATAGTGTAATCAAAAACCGTAGGAAATGACCACCATTTTGACAACCAATTAGGAAAAACCAGTGCTGCAATGTTATTCCCGTATCGTTATTAGTATAGAAATGAGATTAAATTTGGAACAGCTGTCAAAACTCAAGTGGGTCTCTATTCTAGTATCCATAGATATTAAAACAGTTATTGATACGAAACGTCAATTCAGTATGTTTTTTTAATATAAACTGCACAACATTTGATCTCGAGTGACATGAGAATAGAGACTTCATTCGTTTGTCAATGATTTAAAAAAAAAATGGTCCTGACGGAGGATCGAATTGCCGCCATTATGTTCGTGTTTTGCTGAACGAAAGTAGAATTGTTGTTGAATTGAATAGATAAAGTTGTTTGTAATTTACATTTTAGTTGAAAATATGAATAGTAGTCTTCTCGGAGTGTGAGTGATGTGAAAATGCGCCGGATATCGGAAATATGCAGCCACGATTGCAACAAATAACTTGTTGCCAGAAAATATTGTTTCTGAACCCATCATGGAGGATTTATAATATGTGTGTAGATAAAGTTATGTATGCAACTCTGCATAATTTGGCCTTAAAACACACGTGCGATCTTATTATGAAACTCGCTAAAAGCTCGTTTCATAAAACCGCACTAGTGTTTTAAGGCCTATCATTATGCAACCGTTGCATAAACTACTATTTTTTGTCTAATTTTTATTTAATTTCCTCACAAATGTGATGAAAAACATTGTGTGTATCACGGGCAGTAAGGGGATAACAAACTCGAGTCATTAAAAGCTCTCCGCCTTCGGCGTCGGCCTTCTAATAGATTCTCGTTGTTTATCCTCTTCTTACGGTAGTGTCACTGGCTGCCATTCATAATGTAATTACCCTGGTGATTCCTTCGATAAACTCTGCTATAATTTAAATGTTACTAACGCGTCAGTAGCCTTACTGAATTTTTTTACTAGAACAAACGCCACGAATGCGTTTGCGTTTAACTCAGAAATTAAGCGTTCGAGACTTTTGTTATGACTTAAATTTAAGGTTACAGACGTAAGGATATCTATCGTACGTTGCTAATTTTCCCTCAAACGAGAAATTCTGTTACCAAACCGAGTTCCGGAATTAAATTTCAATGCTCCGTTCATTTTCCCCGCGGTTATAATTTAATGTGCGGACAAGAGAGAAATCCATAAAATCTAATGGGAAAATTCCACAACGCGATGAGGCTTTCACAATTTATATTAGTATCTTAAACGACGGTCCTACTGCCTGTTTAAGCTTTATTACATTTGGCGGGAATGAAAATTACCAACGTCTAAATTAGCATTCCACACTTTTGAGCGTATACGCAGTATGTTAATTAATTTTCTAAGATATATTATGCAGTCAGGGTTTTAGTTAAACTGATTTTTCGACTTGATTATATTAATTAATTGTATGTTGTATATTTATAGTATGTCGCCAAAATTTACGTTTGTTTAGAAAATGAATACTGAAGTATGTTTTAAAACAACACAGGCAGGTAGTTAAGTAAAGAGTAAGGGTATGGCATGTTTTAGGGTTCCGTACCTCATAAAGAAAAAACGGATCCGTTATAGGATCATTCGTCGTCTCTGGGTCTCTGTCTGTCTGTCCGTCTGTCACAGCCACTGTGCTCCGAAACTACTAGACCGATTGAGTTGAAATTTGGTACCTACACATATGTAAGTCGGTGACCGCGTCACGGACGTGTAACCCAAAGAAATGAATTTTAAACATGGGGGCCAGTTTTGGGGGGCACAATTAGAAAATTGAAAAAAACAAGAAAAAAATTGTAAACTAAATCGTTTTAATTTTGGTTTTCAAATGTTGCTATACGAAATAGCAGTTTAAATCTTCTTATGTCCCTTACGAAAATAATAATACATTTAATTTTCAGTCTAAATAAAATAGTTTATCTACACCCATATCATAAAACCTCCATTGGTTAATCAAAAACCGTATGAAATGACCACCATTTTGACAACCAATTAGGAAAAACCAGTGCTGCGATAAAGAAATAACATAACTTCTTTATCGTTTTTAGTAAAGAAATGAGATTAAATTTGGAACAGCTGTCAAAACTCAAATGGGTCTCTATTCTAGTATCCATAGATATTAAAACAGTTATTGATACGAAACGTCAATTCAGTATGTTTTTTTTAATATAAACTGCACAATATTTGATCTCGAGCGACGTGAGAATAGAGACTTCATCCGTTTGTCTATGATTTAAAAAAAAATGGTCTTGACGGAAGATCGAATTGCCGCCATGTTGACGTTTTGCTGAACGAAAGTAGAATTGTTGTTGAATTGAATAGAAAAAGTTGTGTTTAATTTACATTTTAGTTGAAAATATGAATAGTAAGTAGTCTTCTCGGAGTGTGTTTGATGTGAAAATGGGCGCATATCGGAAATATGCAGTCACGATTGCAACAAATAACTTGTTGCCAGAAAATATTGTTTCTGAACCCATCATGGAGGATTTATAATATGTGTGTAGATAAAGTTATGTATGCAACTCTGCATAATTTGGCCTAAAAACACACGTGCGATCTTATTATGAAACTCGCCTATCGGCTCGTTTCATGAAAACCGCACTAGTGTTTTAAGGCCTATCATTATGCAACCGTTGCATAAACTACTATTATCCTATAGCTCGTGGTTAGTTACTTCGTGACAGGCAGCTACTCTGTTCTATTTCCCACCGTTTCAGGTTCAGTGCACGTTAGCGTTTGATGGGATCATAAAATTTAACGTGGCTTTAGATCGCCACGCCCGCCGCCGGTAGTCTTGGCCTATTCATTATACAGGCATTGCATTACTGCACTATGGCCTGTACATTATCGCCTATAGTTTGTATACTTAGGCAAAGCCACACCCTTTGTTGGTTGCCTTCGCAAGCGGGGGTGATAAAGAGCCAATGCATACATTCAATTTTATGCGATTGGCAGCGCTTTCGTAGGGTTGGTTATAGAACTGAATCTTTTGATACGGTTTGAGTTCTTCGAAAATAAGGTTGACCATGTTTTAGCGGTATTCTACAGTCGATATAGCAACGCAGCTTCCGCCAGCAACTTCGTCCGCGTAAAATTCGGTTGTAATTATTCCCTTGGGAACTTTTGACTTATCTGGGATAAAAATGACTAACTATATACGACGTTTCATGAAAATCCGTTCAGCCATATGGAGCTAAGTGTTAACAAACATACGGAAACACACGCACACACACACACACACTCACACACACACATCACACACACATACGCACAATAATTAATTTTAGAAACGGTTACCTAAATTGTTTGTTTTGGAACTGCATATATACCACATTTCAAGTTGATAACTCATCCAAATAGTTTTTCCCATACTAACTTCCACCCCCTCTTTTACCCCCTTCCACTTTTATTTCCAAAAGTTTCTATAGCCTATATCCTGCCTGAAGTGTTCCTGGATATATTATCGAAAATCGCATTGAAATCCATCCAGTAGTTTTAAAGTTTATCGCGCACATACAAACAGACAAACAGACAAACAGACATGAAATTCAAAAACCATTGGGATTTGTTCTGTTCCTCATTCGGAAGCCCCCCATAGCATTTTTTTCATTGTTATCTTCAATGTACAGACTTTTTCCACTTTACGATTTTATTATATGTATAGATAATATTATTTGGATTTGGAATTATATTCAAATAAAGAATAGTGGTGACGAAATTTTTAAAAGTTTACTACTATAAATTCAGGAAGGAAGCTTTCACTATAAAATTGTTATTGAAGCGCCTCATATTCGTTTAGATCTGAATCTCACAAGGGAGGTGTTTATTATCAACAATTTTCAAGTGAATAGCAAACACGTGTCTGAGTAGGTACATCGGGAAAAGTTATAAAACTTGGATACACGTGTCTCGCACCTTTCATAAGGGCCTTTACTCCTTGGAAGCTATGGAATAATATCAGCACAGACACAATAAATGATTTCCGTAAATATTGCTAATATTCTCAGCTCGCAGTGGGAACATGAGAATCCAAGTAAGCTTAAGATTTCAGATTAAGTAAATATATAAGATAAGATAATAAGATATCATAACAGGTATTCGCTAATTCGAGGAAAATATCAAGATTTTATATTTCGAAATGCGGTTGCGCAATAATTCACTTATCTTCTGTCTAAGAATACTTACCGTATTCGTTGGTAAGGAATTAATTTTTTATATTTACTAGCTTCCGCCCGCGACTTCGTCCGCGTGGAATTCGGTTGTAATTATTCCCTTGGGAACTTTTGACTTATCTGGGATAAAAATGACTAACTATATACGATGTTTCATGAAAATCCGTTCAGCCATATGGAGCTAAGTGTTAACAAACATACAGAAACACACACACACACACACACACACACATACACATACACACAATAATTAATTTGAGAAACGGTTACCTAAATTGTTTGCTTTGAAATGAAATGGAAATTGAATGAATTGAAATGCAAATGAAATCCAAATAGTTTTTCCCATACTAACTTCCACCCCCTCTTTTACCCCCTTCCACTTTTATTTCCAAAAGTTTCTATAGCCTATGTCCTGCCTGAAGTGTTCCTGGATATATTATCGAAAACCGCATTGAAATCCATCCAGCAGTTTTAAAGTTTATCGCGCACATACAATCAGACAAACAGACAAACAAACATGAAATTCAAAAACCATTGGGATTTGTTCTGTTGCTCATTCTGAAGCCCCCCATAGCATTTTTTCATTGTTATCTTCAATGTACAGACTTTTTCCACTTTACGATTTTATTATATGTATAGATCTTCAGTGTACAGACTTTTTCCACTTTACGATTTTATTATATGTATAGATTAAATTGTAGGGATATGTTTAAAACTAACTTTTGTTACCGACATTGTCCATATGGATTTGCATTTCTATAGGAGTTTGACAATCTTCCATAGTACCTACTCCACAAGAAACACCTCAAAAATTTCAAACGTTTAGCTTGAGCGGCCCTAGCAAGGTTAACGCAGGGATAATATAACCCCGTCTTATCTCTCTGACCATATCTTTCGTCGGCACTAGTGTGAAAGAGACCCACTTAGAGATAAGAGGGTGTTAACTTATCCTCCTGTCTTCCAAGGGCTTTCGTTGTACATTGATATCTGTAAGTCAGTTCCTTTTAATCCTAACAATATTGCGGACTGCATGTTTTCTTAATATATATTCATTAAATATAAATTGTTGTCTTTGTAGCTTCGACGAGGTGTCGGGCACGCCTACGCCGCCGCCATCTTTCATTATCACGTTCCCCATTAAATCTACGCGACCGGCATGTTTGACAAGTTTGATGTACCTCTCATCCCCCGGATCCATCAACTCAGACATTTTACGACCCCGTAAAATTCTATTCGTACAACGTCATTTGGTAATCTACTCAGCGTTATACATATTAAAACAGGTTAATACTTATGTGTAAGTAATGTTAGTTGAGTTGGAGTTTAAATATTAGGTGAGTTTGTATTTTTCATTGTAGTTTAATTAAACAGTTACCTAGATTAACACTCACAGCAGTTTATACAAGTATTAAAAAATAGGTAGTTTATTTATGAGACATCAATATGGAAGAAGACACGGGGTTTCTTCTCGTTTATAGTTTCAAAGTTCAGTTTAAATGCAACTTTGATACATAAAAATGCTTCATTATCATCATCGGTCTATATTACGTCTCACCGCTCCAATTACAGTAAGATGGACCCTGCTAAATGCTTCATTATAAAAACCATAATAGGAGTCTTTACGGCGCATGGACACTATATTGAAGTAACATACGTACCCACATACAATATAGCCTATGTGAAACTAACAGATCCTCACGCCTCCGTCCGTCACCATATTCAACGGTAAATACTTTGTCATGGCTAACCCCAAACATAATATGGGTGTTAAAGCCATTATGTAGCTTACATTTCATTCAAACTGTATACTTCCAGAAGAAAAACTCCTAGATAATAATTAATCAGTTTTAAACTTTGACTCATTAACTGTATTTTCGTAGCAGACTCTTGAGATGGCATGACAGATTTAATTTAAATTTCTTAAGTAGGTACCTAGCAGCACCAGTTGCGGAACTCGGAAGGGTGTACTGTAGGTATTTTAGATCACAAAGAGGTCCAAGAAATAGTCCGGGTTCCTAACTGTTTAATATTTTAAATGAGAAAGTTGGATAACTCATTGTTCTAACTCGCGTCTCGTGCCAAGATTTTATCGATTCAATCGTTTTTGAACCAAAACAATGAGTTTAATGCTTCGTATTGTTTAGAAAGCTTCGAATTGTTTAGAAAGCTTTTAAGTCCAATGTTATTAAAGTCCCGTTGACGTTGACGATGTCAATCTGTTTGCTGTTGGGAAATTACGAAGGGGATTTGAATTCTTATATAGCAAATACTTTGGTAGTTTATGGGTTTGGTAGCTTCCACATATAAACAAATCTCGAATGCAGATCCTCGCACCTGTGCAGTGCTGAATGTCGTCATTTTCCGTAACAATGAACAGGGGCACAAGTTTTTGTTAGATAATCTTGGCTACCTGTTATTTTTTCACACTAAAGTTCGTGTTGATGTTCGCGAGAACAGAGAAAGCACCTATTACTTACATTACGTGTGCAAGTAAACAGCTTCTACGTCCACGCAGATAATAAAAAGCGTGTTTATTTTCTTTTACATAGCCATTCAGCATGTGAGTCTACACAATTTCAAGAGAAAATATTGCTTACCTACTTTGAAAACCTAAGGCTTGTGACGAACTCACTGTCATTTTACATCATTCATGCACTAATCAAATAAATAATTTCGCAACTAGAACTTGTTATTCCGTATTATTTTCTATTTAATCTATTATGTGAATAATGTAAACAATGTATGACTATTACTGAATAAATGAATATGAATGTGGATATAAAATTCTCGGGTACTCCCGGTATAATGATCTGTGTGATTTTACCATTTTTAGGGTTACGTACCTCAAAAGGAAAAAGGAACCCTTATAGGATGACTTGTTTCTCCGTCCGTTGTCTATTTGTCTGTCTGTCTGTCAAGACCTATTCCTCAGGAACGTGTGAAGGTATTAAGTTGAAATTAATATCAAATACTCAAGTCTGTGACTTCTTGAAGCTGTGAAAAAATCAACCTTCTAAGTCACCGCAATCAAAAGATACGGCCGTTTATGTCACATATTTTGATACTTTACAAGGAAATCCAAAGGGAATCAAAACCTATAGGGCACTTCCCGTTGACCTAAAATCATGAAATTTGGCAAGATACAGTGTCTTACAGCACAAATAAAGGAAAAAGTCCGAAAACAGTACATTTGTAATTAAATCACATAAAAAACATAGTTAAACGGAATAACCTTTGCAAAGTTGTATCACACACGACAATTGCACGGAGATAGGAGCTTGCGCAAGTTATTTTTTTCTTATTTCATAGGTAGGTTGTAAATGGTTACCCCGTTGCTAAAAGCATTTTTTTTTCTTTTTTAGGGTTTCGTATCTACAAAGTACTGTTTATTTTTCATAGATAATTACGGAACCCTCGGCGCGCGAGTCAGGCTCGCACTTGACCGTTTTTTTAAGAGAATAGTGAAAGCAGAGTCACTCATTTAAATAAATTTAGGAGAAATTAGTAAACATGCATTAAATATAGGAATAAAAAGTACAATCCGTAGCGTAAAAGGTGACATTATTGCAACCGTTCTCAGTAGTAAGAGTAATATAATAGACTTAAAAATCACAGGGATTCACTCAACCAAGGTGGGGATAAAATCAATGAAGCTGAAAGTTTGACTCCAATGTAGCCAATATCCAGCGCTTCAGCATTTAAAGTAAGGTCGAAGAACAAACAAAACAACAGAGGTAGCAATTAAAAACTTTTCTATAAAACAAAATAAACGTGAAAACAAAGCCAAAAAGTCTTTCATTAAAGACGACGATCAATTTGTTGATGCGAACGTAGTCTTTATTCTTCAAATGCAAAGGGCGGCGACATTTTCATTGTTATTAAACAGGTTTTTGAATGAATCTAGTTAAGACGAGATTATTATACCTAATAGCTTCTGAATCTGACTGAAATTTTGAAATTCAAAGTTAATGCGGGTAAGCACGTCAGTTACAATTTCAAATGATTACCAGTAGGTTTATACCAAGTAACTCCTGCGTTTCTGGTGCATACCAGGGTTTTTATAACTGTGGTGTGATTCTCTTACAGTCCGCGCGCGAGCTCCGAGGAATCGGAGAAACGGGCGTGGCGCGTGAAAGAACAGTCATACCCTGCACCCTACCAGTACGAGTGTTATGCTAAAGACATCCATCCTCATAGCGGTCATACACAAATAACGTAACGCAATTCGGAGGGAGGGGGGAGGGGGTCTGGCCAAGCGTTACGGTCCTGTTACATTGGGGGAGGGGGGGTTCAACGTAGGTGTTACGTCACGATTTTATAATATTACACAATTAATGTAAAGTCAAGAAATTATAATTATATTATTAAGAAATGGAACCGAAATACGTTCATAGATGATTATACCTCGCCCAATGTAAAAAGAGCGCCGAATTACCTGAATATTAGGCAAAAACATTTTACAAAGCACCTGTTACGTAATGGAATGAAGAGGGAGGGAGGTCCCGGCTAAGCGGTCCTGATTTGAGAATTTTGCGTTACGTAATTTGTGGACGACCCCATACTTATCGATGATGTTGCCGAGTTAGTCACTAAATCTGTAGGTACTTTAACGTGCGTTAAGATTCCTCGGATAAGAGGTCGTACACGGCCAGCACGTGCGCAGCGACGATCAGCGGATAAACGAAACTATTAATTTAGACTGTAAGAACAAAGTCATTCGGTCTAAATTTGAACTTGCCCCTCATCGTGAATCAGCAGCCGCTGCGCACGTCAGAGAATCACATGACTGATTGTGTAGAATGAATGCATAGAGCTAATAAGACACTCGAGCTATGTCCTTCTTGTCGCGGAACATTGTTACTTGTCGCACCGGCCGGATCCTCATCGATATTCGCTAACTCTGCAGCTATACACCGAGCCCGTAGTTACCTACTTACGAACTTGATATCCGATTTTCTCCCAACTTTATCCGTTTAGTTTGTTTTGGCAGCGCTCCCAATTGCCGGCAGATGTTGATAGAACTTCGTCAAGACTTGTTAAATATCTTCCTTGTTTCAGATGAAAATTTAAATTGCACGCAAAAAAGTTATAAAACTTATTAATGTATGTGCAGTGTGGTAATACGTTACTTTATACGTCTGAGGTTGAAGAGTTTAATAATAAAGAGCTTTACCCGGATTCAATCCATATAGTTGAGTGGCAGTTAATTTTCCAGTGTTTTCGTTTAATTAATATTATGAGCCTGTGCTATTGCGCCGGAGGGCATAGACCTTTGTTACGTTTTGCTTTCGGATTGACACAAAAATCACAATTCATTTGCATTATTTATAACCTCTTTTAAATAGAATGTGAACTTCACTTGTTTCCAAATTATTTGTTTGCCTAATTTATTTACGAAAAATGAACTTCGAAATTATCTGAGAGCTGGAAAACATTGTAATTACATACCCCGCTTGGTATTCTCTTGCGAGGAAAACGTGGTATTAATATACGAGTACTAGTTATCTTATAAGCTGACATTTGGTACAATACCTATAAACCCGATCACAATTAGTAGTTTGGGCAAAGGAGCTCTTCTTAAAACGATTTTTAAGACAAATATTTTCGTCATGATATAAATTAAAAGTTTTTTCTTTAGAACATGGCATGCGGTCCGTGGTTTAGATCATTAAATAACGTAGATGGTTTCGCATATATAACAAAATACAATTTCGAATTTTACAAATAATGTCGCATCTCTTCATTCGTCCTCAAAAAGCAATTTATTTGTATTGAGAAATAAGTACACTTCTGTAAGCTACTGGTAGGTATTATTGTACCTACATGATTATAATAATGTCACTTAAATGGGTGTCAACGACCGTGGTTGCCATGCGACTGAACGTGCGATGGTGTCATATTCGCGATATGACACCGCAAAAGTAAGCACCACGAGCATTGCTTTGCGCAGTTCCTTACTATATATTTCAATGTTATATACGTTAATTTAAAAGCCTTAACCATGTACGTGCGGTGTGACCAGCATGAACAGATTCCCTAAGAGGGAATATTCAAATTCAAATAAATAACTGGGTAATGTTATTTTTCTCGAAAGAGCACCTGTGCTTCCACTTTAGTTTTCATGTATTGCTAAGGTTATTTAACTGTGTCATTTGTTTTTATTGATACAATTGTTTTTATTCTGGAGAAACAGTCGTTACCGCCATCGTGGTTTCTCATAAAAACGAGAGTTTCACGGGAATCATGCATTTACTCAGCACATTTTTAAGGGTAAAATTAGTATATTTCTAATATCCTCCAATGGGCATGATTTAATAAAAATCTGAGCACACAAACAGTAAAAAGTATAACAACTACCTATATGGTGCTAACAAATTAGATACCGCTATTCATTTTAGAGTTAATCACATCCCTCATTGAGTATAATTAGATACTTTAAAGTAAGATAGGTATGTAATAAGTCTATTTAAGTTTTCAGTGAAAACCAAACCAACTTTGCTACGTTAACACGCCTGTTAAAAAGGATAATGCTATTTAGTGATTAAATTCTCGTTAATTAACTTTACTTCACTTTATTTAAATGACATTTTTGACAAACATAATGATGTTGTTAGCGTCTTATCGGTAAAATGCACAGAATGATTTGATTATGCTTTGGCGGTATTTATTTTCAGGAAGAAAATTCTAAAAAAGCCGGCCAAGTGCGAGTCGAACTCACGCACGAAGAGTTCCGTATACCATTATCTATAAAAATGACAAAAAAAACATGTCTGTTGTATGGGAACCCCCTTAAATATTTATTTTATTCTGTTTTTTAGTATTTGTTGTTATAGCGGCAACAGAAATATATCATCTGTGAAAATTACAACTGTCCTACTATCACGATTCATGAGATACAGCCTGGTGACAGACGGACAGACCGACGGACGGACAGCCGAGTTTAAGCAATAGGGTCCCGTTTTACCCTTGTGGGTACCCTAAAACACATTTTATTTTAAATTTATACCTTTGATGTAAACTGACGACTCTAAAAGCACCTACCTAAAGTAACCTATCTAAAGTATCTGTACCTAATTTGTTAGCACCATTATATAAAGTCGTATTAGAATGGAGTATGAAATCGGAGAATAAATAAAGTAATGCTGCCATGTAACAATCTCGAAAGGGCTCGTGTGATGTAATGGGTAAATGGCGCGTCTCATACTCTCGTAATTACTCGTATAATTTTGATGCCTACCAAGAAATATGTCAACAGTTTACTGAGCATTGTAACGAAGTGTATATGAATGAATAGTAATAGTACTTTTTAGTAGAACTCTAAAGAAGCTGGGCCTGCTGCTCAATTACGTAAAGAAAATTGGTATCGCTTTCGCGAAAAGTAAACCAATTGTACCCTTATTTACATCGAGTGATGACTAAATTGGTTTACATTTTGAGCCAAACCGATACCAATTGTGTTGCGTAATTGAGCTGCTGGTAAAGTTCTTAGACGACGTAAGTTTTAAAGAGGTTTTTTAATAAGTATATATACCCATGCATGTGCGTTGTGCCTCCTTCGAGTTTATCGGTAGGAGTTTTGGATTGCAAATTTCGGAGATAAGCCCCCCCCCCCCCCCCCCTTATCTCGGGATAGCCATTCTTTACACATTTTTGTAAATAAAATATCAGTTTTTTTTTGAACTGCTTAAACAAAGCCCTTTCAAATGACTCATATTTTCACCCTATTGCTTGACTTTCAAAATTCGAGCCACTTCATTGGCCCTCATTTTTCAGTAAAATTTTATTCCTGCATTATATGAGGGATGTAAGTTCTATATAGAATTATCCCTCAAGTTATTGTCATTAATAGTAGTATTGTAGTAGCAGTAGTCGTTATAGAGTTTCTGAGATAAACGGTTGTGCCATACAGACAGAAGAACTGACAGACAATGAAGTCTGACCATAAGGGTTTCCTTTTTACCTTGTAGAAACGGAACCCTAAAACGATCACACGTAATATTTCCATCCATGGCTACTTACTATGAATAGGAAACTGAATTTGCCGCTTACCGGCAGCGTCCTGCCCGGGGCGCTTTAAGGCTGGAGAGGGTCTGTCGTCAACGAGTATCTATATTAATTACTCGTAAACGTTTGACGTTCTTTTACGGACGCGTTACTTTATTTATACATTTCAGTTTAGTATCCCGTAGTCTGTGATTTCAGTTCTCAGTTGTTACAACACTTCATACTCGGTAGTTGACCTAGTATAAGACTAATGCGTCAAAATCAGCCGATAATGTAGTTTGATCAATTATCACCAGATTTATTTACGTTATAAAAGTTAAAAGGCGACCTGTTTGTTGTAACCTTATTGAAATCAATGAAATAATTAAATGAATTTAAAAAATTGAAGTACCTACCTACTACCTTCATCATTATTTGCTTATTTTAGCTTGAATAATTTGAAACAGAGTTTGAATGCGAATTCGGTTTAATTTAAAAATTGTTGTTCATTCCAAATCTAATTTCAATAATGATTAAAAAGCAGTTACAATTTGCTATTCATATTTCTCTCCTTAATTCCCCGTGATCCCTTGAGAGGTGGAGGCTTTAATTAACTACCTGGATGTAATTATTTTTAAACATGGGTTCCCCCATGTTTAAAAATGAAGCCATAAGCATTTAACAGCAGCAATGCCCTAGTGAGATTTGACAAGATTTTTTGTGTGCCCGGCGGCGTTTGCTTAAGGTTAGACTGCACTGCAGTGGAGCGGCGCTACACGACGCGACCAAATATTGTTTCGTAGGTATAGCAAGCGGCGCGACACTGCACGTCATCTGTTTTTATATATGGTGCTTTCTAAACTACCTATTTATGAAATCTTTCGGATCCCTTCTAAGCCGTGAGAAAAGTGAGTAACATTCTCCATCATCATATCGTAATTCCGACATGTTTGTCATGCATCCATATCTTTCGCTTTTTTTCTAACTACAACCTTTCTTCTTCTTCACTAGCGAAGAACCTAATCACATCCATATAAGGTTCTTCCATCTTGCTTAGAACTTGCTGAACGACTTACAGACAAAATTTGCTAAGTACTGTCGCGCCGCTTCAGCTTCAGTACGGTTTACTAAAAAGAGCCGCGTCGTGACGCGTTGCTCCGCTGCAGGGCAGTTCTGCTTAGTGCAGTCAAACCTTTAATCTAATCAAGGTTGAGTTTCATAAACACAATACGCACCTAGATAGAACTATGTATTTTATAGCGCTTGCTAGTCAAACTTGCTCGTGTAGAACAAAAAAATACAAAGCACAAACGCATAAAGAGACAGTTTATGTATTAAAAGCCAGATGAATTTAATTACTGTGTGCCTACTGACGTAAACTATCTTCCCTGTTTAATCAAATACAATAAAGAGCGTCCGTCAAGATTGATTGTTTGTTAAAAGGGATCGTTTATTACAAGCAACATTTTCAATTACTTGACACAACCGGATTGTAATTGTATTCTCGTTTAGCAATTATTGCCAATGTACGAATTTAATTAAATCTGAGAAGTGAAAATCGCCTTGATTAAAAACGTACCATCACTAGACTAAAGACTAGAAAGGCATGTCACTTTGTGCTTTCGACGACTTAATTTGTTTAGGACAAAGAATTAGTCTAGCTATTCAAAGGGGGAACGCTGCCAGTATCTTCGGAACCTTGCCTAAAGGGACTCCTTTTAATAATATATTTTAGTTATTATATTATATTTTTTAAGGTTTTTAGTTTTAGGTTAATTGTTCTAGTTTTTAATTTGTATTTTAAGTTTATTTATCTTAATAAATCCGTTAACAATCTATAAAAAAAAAAATTGTTTAGGTAAGTTCTTATATCTATTACATTCGAGTATTTTGACCTGTTGAGTCGTGTTAGGAAGATCATAGAGTAAATTATTGTATGACTCTATTGCAGCATTAAAACTTGAGTCTCCTGATCTTTTTATGAACATGTCAGTATGTTCATAAAAAGTACGGGCAAAAAAGGACGATCGAGAATATTTATCGCTGAAAGAATTATTTTCCTATTTTTACCCCTTTGCAGAGTATGCAATAATGGATAACGCGCATATTTACACATAACACACATGCCCCTTTTTACGGCCAAAGAAAAATTCTTCGTACACAAAGTTTTACTGTTGCGGGTGTTAAAAGCGCTTTTGTGTGAAAAGGTTCCCATCTCATGGGCCCTTTTCAATCGAGATGCGAAAGTGGAATTTATGACGCGTAAATTTACGTGTTTTCGGGATAAGTTCTAAGCCTATACGCATTTGTGGACGTGAGCAGGCTCTGCCTTCCTTCATTTAATTTCTGACTGCGTTTGCGACTTACACCTGCAAAGCAGCGATCCTTTTATATATCATTTTGTGGCTTTGAGTGCGTTGGAATGTAGATTAATTTTGTTCCCCCTAACTAAACACAGGCCTGAGGCAAAGCTAAGCGTTCTCTCGTCTGAAGGACTCGCGAGCAGTCGTGGGGGCCCGAGTGTTGTGATGTCCTATTAGCGACGGCTTGTGTGCGTTGAGCTTTTTAATTAAACTCTACAGTGAACCTTGGCGAAGCCGGATTGCTCTGGCGGATTTATAGCAATTCCTAATTAATTAATGTTTAATTCTTAAGGACTCAGGTAAATTCATCTAAGCGGTCCAAATCCGCGGGGCGAAAGCCGTGCATTGACAGCATGGTAATTGAATTTTCACTTCCCCTGCACAAAGTAATGTGAAACTTCTGAGTACACTTCGCATATTATTACCCGCGGCTACAAAGCTGGCTCATAATGTGGAAACAATATTCAAACTTTTTTCATTTCAGCGACAGATAAACCTTAATATCTTACGACACAGTTAACTTATATGGGTTTTTTATACGACATCGTTTTTTTCCGTGAACATGCGAAGATAAAATGAACTGCAATAGTAGTTTATGCAACGGTTGCATAATGATAGGCCTTAAAACACTAGTGCGGTTTTCATGAAACGAGCTTTAGCGAGTTTCATAATAAGATCGCACGTGTGTTTTAAGGCTAAATTATGCAGAGTTGCATACATAACTTTATCTACACACATATTATAAATCCTCCATGATGTGTTCAGAAACAATATTTTCTGGCAACAAGTTATTTGTTGCAATCGTGGCTGCATATTTCCGATATCCGGCGCATTTTCACATCACACACTCACTCCGAGAAGACTACTATTCATATTTTCAACTAAAATGTAAATTACAAACAACTTTTTCTATTCAATTCAACAACAATTCTTCTTTCGTTCAGCAAAAAACCAACATAATGGCGGCAATTCGATCCTCCGTCAAGACCATTTTTTTTTTAATCATAGACAAACGAATGAAGTCTCTATTCTCACGTCACTCGAGATCAAATGTCGTTCGGTTTATATTAAAAAAAACATACTGAATTGATGTTTCGTATCAATAACTGTTTAATATCTATGGATACTAGAATAGAGACCCACTTGAGTTTTGACAGCTGGTCCAGATTTAATCTCATTTCGATACTAAAATCGATACTGTAATAACATTGCAGCACTGGTTTTACCTAATTGGTTGTCAAAATGGTGGTCATTCCCTGCGGTTTTTGATTAACCAATGGAGGTTTTATGATATGGGTGTAGATAAATACTTTTATACTACCTATATCCACTATTAGATATGAATTTCAATGAACAATATTTCCATTGATGTTTCTTACGCCCATGTACGTTTGGGGTATTTATTTTATTATTTTCTTAATCAGAAGCAAATTTGAATAAAGGTTGAGTTTCTATTTCTAAAGCTATTTACTAAATGGATGTGCGAGGTGAAGCACCTGCAGGTCGTGAACCCTGCCCGGTGTTTCATTTACATATAATATGCAATCAACATTTGTACTCGGATTCTAGAACAATTGCACCATCTTACACACCTGTCTTATGAAACTAACTTTGTAGAAAATATTGTGAATTCATCAGATAAATATTTCATTTTCCTACATTATATTTCCGAAAAAATATTAAAGTAAATTTCTAATATTATAATCAGTGTTAAAAGGTAAGGTACGGATACCAAAAATTTAGTATTAGAAACTCGAAATATAAAAGCTGCCGACCGCAAAATATGTGGATAAAATAGTGTTTATTAACCCCTGGGGATAAACCTACTAAAAGTTAATACCAACTTTGATTTGCATCTGTAGCCCGAATTACAAAATTTAATTAAGCATGAAAATTTAGGAACAGAGACTATAAATACAATATTTTTATAGTCATAAATTACTTACTCCTCTGCTGCACTCGGAGTGAAGAAATAGCATAGAATGCGTGCAGATGCTTATCATCCTGGCATGTCGTAAAAGTCGACTAAGGGACGGGTCCTCTCCAACATGGTGGACTATCTGTATGGGCGATGGGCTGATCACCTGTCACCATACGGTTCATCATACCATCTTAGGACTAATTAATCGAACGTGGCCACAAGTAGTCTTGTGGCTCTGCCCACCCCATTAGGGATTTCGGGCGTGATGCTATGTATGTATGTATATATAAATTACTTAATCAGGGAATACGGAGAGGATCAGTACTTCTATTAACGTTTGTTTTCTATAGATTCCAGCTTCCTCAAATCTTAAGTAAGGCTTTGAAAAATCACATAAAAGAGTTAAAAATCAATACATACTATAAACAGTACCGTGACTCACTTATAGACAAAGCACAGTGTAAACGGTTGGGGTGGTCCTAGAGGTTTGAAATTTGGAGGAGACATTCCTTGAGTACCCTAGAGGTGCACTAAGAAGCGATTTTTTGAAATTACGTCCCTAAAGGGGTGATAAAGTTTGAATGGAAAATACCACGGACGAAGCTGTGGTGGGTCCACTAGTACATAATCAAATAAAGAATCCATCTATCTGTTTATTCTATTTTCACAAATTAAACAGTTCCCCAGGGAAAAGCGATAATATCTAAATAAATATCTTTTGCAAATTTGTAAACCGTCGCGTAATAATAATATTTAAGCGGTTTTTAGGGTTCCGTACCTGAATAGGCAAAAAGAAACCCTTATAGGATCACTCGTGCGTCTGTCTGTCCGTCTGTCACAGCCAATTTGCTCCGAAACTACTGGACCGATTGAGCAGAAATTTGGTATACATATGTAAGTCGGTGACCGCAACACGGACGCGTGACGTAAATATATGAATTTTAAACATGGGGGCAACTTTTGGTGGGTAAATTTGAAAATTAAAAAAAATTGTTATGCAACCTGTATCATGTGACATATCAAATGAAAGGGCTTATTGTAAGGATCTTAAAAATATTTTTATTTGAATTTTAAGTAAAATAGTTTGGAAGTTATTTAGGAAAATAGGCGTAATTTGACCATTCCCCCCCCCCCTTATTTCCGAAACTACTGAGGCTAAAATTTTGAAAAAAATACAGAAAATAGTTCTTAACCTATAGATTACAGGAAAACCTATAAGAAGTCTATGGTATTTAAAGTAACCTAGTAAATTTCAGATAATCATGTACGGAACGGAACCCTCTCCACGCGAGTTTAACTCACACTTGTCCGGTTTTTATTGAGTTATTCTGAGCTTGGCGCAGCCAACTAAATCCTTATTCTCTTATTACCTACTCATTTCAAATATCCTCAGTCTTATTGAAGTTAGTTAAGTGAGGTGAGTTACAAAGTAAATTTAAACTAGATCAGCTTTGATTTGCAATATTGCTCGTGCAGCTCACTCACCTTGTCATATTGTCGAGCCGGGCGCCGAGCGCCGAATGGAGAGAGCAGAGGTTTACGTTGGAAATTAACATCGCCACCCGCGTCAATAAAGTCCGTACTTGGAATTCCATCGGAATTAAGCTAGCGTCTGGAACTATTTAATAACGGCTGCTGTCAGACTTCTGTAGAATAATGTTATTTGATATCAAAGTTTGCTTTCCGATTGTTCCTTAAAGTATAGGTAACCGGATTATATCTGCACTTTAGTTTGGTTAAAATAACTTAATTTCATGAATATTGCCTTGAATAAGGTCAGCAAAGGATAAAATCAAAAAACTAAAACTGTATTCGTTTCTCACTGATTACACATGAAATAATTATGTGTACAATTAACAACCTGCAGTATCCCACTGTCTCTACTTAATTATGATTTCGAGACACACCGACTATCACCGGCTCTCTAATTATTTTCGCAATGATTATTTAAATAAAATCATCAAATACAGATAAACGTTTCTATACCAACCGTCATACAAAACATAAGTAGAACCAAATTGTCTGAAAAGAAGAATAAGTATAGGTATAGCTACGTTCAATTTGACAAAGACATATCCGACCTGCTTATTACAGGGGCTACATATGATATTTATTATTCTACGTAAAGGCTTCGCCATAACACCACGGCATGACGCGGAGAACGAAAAACGAGGCGGCGACGTGGCACGGCGCGACGCCGTGCCGTGAAAATTTCCGTTGCACATCACCTTTATTGGTATAGAAATAAGGGCGACGTGCAACGGATTTTTGCACGGCTCGGTGGAACGACGCGGCGTAGCACCGTGGACCGACGCGGCGCCGCGTCGTGGAAATGCACGGTGCGGCGCCGGCTTAGAATAAAAACCGGACAAGTGCGAGTTAAACTCGCGTGGAGGGGGTTCCGTTCCGTACATGATTATCTGAACTTTACTAGTTTAAATACCATAGACTTCTTATAGGTTTTCCTGTAATCTATAGTTAAAGATCTATTTTCTATATTTTTTTCCAAATTTAGGCTCCAGTAGTTTTGGAAATAAGGAGGGGGGAATGGTCATTTTTCGCCTATTTTCCTGAATAACTTCTAAACTATTTTACTTAAAATTCAAAAGAAAATATATTTAAGATCCTCACAATAAGCCCTTTCATTTGACATGTCACACGATATAGGCGGCATAACTGTTTTATTTAATTTTCTAATTTACCCCCAAAAAGTGGCCCCTATGTTTAAAATTCATATATTTACCTACGTCACGCGTTCATGTTGCGGTCACCAACTTACATATGTATACCAAATTTCAACTCAATTGGTCCAGTACTTTCGGAGCAAATTGGATGTGACAGATGGACAGACAGACAGACAGACAGACAGACAGACAGACAGACAGACAGACAGACAGACAGACAGACAGACAGACAGACAGACAGACAGACACACACACGAGTGATCCTATAAGGGTTTCATTTTTTCCTTTTGAGGTACGGAACCCTAATAACTATGTAGAAGGAATATCTGTAGCAACAGTTCAATTAATTGTGTAAGTCGAAGCAGTAAAGTCAGTTGAAATGGGAAAATATTTTCATTATAAGGCAACACTGCGCATTGAAATAAAACATTAGTAATTTACATACATACACATCACGCCCGAAATCCCTAATGGGGTGGGCAGCGCCACAATACTACTTGTGGCCACGTTCGATTAATTAGTCCTAAGATGGTATAATGATGAACCGAATGAATGATGAAATGAATGATGATGATGAGTAATTTAAGCGTTTAAAATATAAAATACTAAGAAATTTTTAAAGCTTGCCTGTGAAAACTGATGTTATTACACTTATTTTGTTATTCAGATGTGATGTGGCACAATTTAACCGCACAAATCGTCATAGTGATTTTTTTTCGCGAGATGCGTGCTGTGCGCTTTGACATTTGACACTACGGAGCGTCCCGGCGTTTGGAGCCAGAAATGGCTCCAATTTGAATGCTTCAAATTGTGCGCGCGGACTTGGTTTCTATATTGTTATTATTCTAACGCCGCGTCGGTCCATGACGCCGCGTCGTTTCACGTTCACGACGTCGTGCCTTGGTGTAGTGGCCAGGGCCTGCTTGGAAACTGAATGAAGCAGTTTGTGGCGTGTAGCGCACTGTTTTCCATTCGATACTTATGTAACACTGATATTTCGCATATCTAGCCTAATTCTCGCAACACTTCATTAAATTCTACGTAGAAGTTAAGAACGTTCCAAGGTGCAATAAAACACGTATTCCGACTTTTTAATTAAACTGCCTGAGCTTGAACAATCCCGGTGTATTTCACACTCGTCACGGGGGGCTCGTTTTCATAAAGAGGCCTTTTTGTTCGACTAGCCATTTTAACGACACGGCAATGTAGCGTAAGCTGCTTAACCAGACGTAAAACAACCGCTTAATAGGTAGCTGCGTGTTTATTTAAATATGAATTTACTTTATTAAGATCGGATGACAAAATAATATAATAAAAGGGCAATTAGTAAGCTCGGCTTAACTCGCATCTAACTCGCAATGGGTCAATTCGAAAGTGTATTTGCTAACTTTAAAAGTCACTAAACTTAAAATAAGAAACATCAAACTTGATATTGACAGCAAGTACATACAAAATTGGATTTGACGTTTTTTTAATTTAAGGATGTATGCCACGTCAAATCCGCGGGTACATGTATTTTATTTTTCTAGTTTTGTTTCATTTGCACCAAATAACAGCAATGACTAATTTTGTACGAATAAGGATTTAAAATGTACAAATTGTGTGCTTATTAATAATTATTTAGTATGTGAAATAAAATCAGAACCTGACTTGACTACTCGAGTCATAACCAATCAATATGCAGTTTTTGAAACGGTTCCGACACATGGAAGTTCAATCAAGATTATTTCCGTGGGAACAACGGTAACGAAATGTTTTTTTGTTATCGAAAAATCGAGGAGAGTACATAGTTATAGAAAATATATTTTCTGATTATAAAAGTACTATGAAACAGAAACATTTTTCGCTTTTTCTTGTAATTTAATCAACTTCCGGTACAAATAACATAGGCACCAGTGGCGAAGCGTCAAATATTTCCTAAGGGAAGCCGAAGAATTAAAACCGTACGTGCGAGTCTGACATTTAGTTAGAGTAACATGGACTTCACTGACTGCTAGCCGTAGCTTTCTAGCTTGGTAAAGCCGTCAGGAATCGGCTTGTAGGCATGTTTCGCCACTGATAGGCACAGCACATAACACATGTAATCTTAAATGTCATTTATCTCCTTTAAAAGAACGGTCAAGTGGTTTTATTTTTAGGGTTCCGTACCTCAAAAGGAAAAAAGGAACCCTTATAGGATCACTCGTGTGTCTGTCTGTCTGTCTGTCTGTCCGTCTGTCACAGCCAATTTGCTCCGAACTACTGGACCGATTGAGCTGAAATTTGGTATTGATATGTAAGTTGGTGACCGCAACACGGACGCGTGACGTAAATATATGAATTTTAAACATATGGCCCCTATGTTTAAAATTCATATATTTACGTCACGCGTCCGTGTTGCGGTTTTGGGGGTAAACTAGAAAATTCAAAAAAAAGTTATGCCACCTATATTGTGTGACATATCAAATGAAAGGGCTTATTGTGAGGATCTTAAATATATTTTTTTTTGAATTTTAAGTAAAATAGTTTAGAAGTTATTCAGGAAAATAGGCGAAAAATGACCATTCCCTTATTTCCGAAACTACTGAGGCTAAAATTTTGAAAAAAATACAGAAATTAGATCTTTGCCTATAGATTACAAGAAAACCTTTAAGAAGTCTACGGTATTTAAGGTCACCTAGTAAATTTCAGGTAATCATGTACGGAACGGAACCCTCTCCACGCGAGTTTAACTCGCACTTGTCCGGTTTTTTATTACACTTATGCGAAACGACTAATACTACCATACTATTCAATTTCAGCAAAAAATATACAAATCGATATATTGGGTATATCCTTAAGTTTAGAACATTTTAAATTAAGAATGCTCCGTTTCGAATAGGACCCAAAATCATCCAATTAAATTGGAACGATGACGAGTAAATATGTGATGTGTTTTTCGTGCAAGTGTAAGTGACAGCTGGCAGAGCAGTAACATGCGAAACTGAAAAAAAAACTAAAAGAAAACTATGGTTTATTTTATGGCAATACTGGGTAGTTAGTATTTTTTTTACCATTTTAAACTTCTGCTAAAAACTTTTAACAATACGACAGGTCCCAGTTAGTGTAGTTTGGTTGGCAGCGTCAAACTTTAATGCGTATACGCCACTATGCAAAACCTAAAGTTTTACCACTGACTTGTCTGAGAACAGCTTTGTTTCAGCTTTCAGGCGAGCGCGCCGTCGTCAAACTTACTCTTCCTTACCTCATAATTACGATGTTTATACAATTTAATTATAGTTAGTGGTGATGTAGGTTGTGATTGATTTGTTTTACCGTAATGAAAAATGAAATTTGGTTTATAACGTCGTGGTAGAGTATGTCTGCAAGAGGTCTGGTTTCTCCGTTAAGGTATTCCAGCAGCGATCACGTTACACGTGCAATTCAGCTCGTTTGTGGTGCGCGTGCTGCGGCGCTGCTGGAGGACCATCGTATGTCCGAACTTCTGGCCAAAGCAAGTGGTTGTCCTGCCTCCAGGGACACGACTCCAGGAGTAACGACGCCTTTTTGTCACCTACGCAAATTTTAATTACTTTTTTATGTTGTATTTCAATGTGTATGTATGTTGTATGTGTGTCAGCTTGTAATTTTATTTAGATATGATTACATATATATTATAATAAATAATATATATTTTCTATTTCTATGTTTGTAAGGTATTGAAGAAATATGTATTAATGAAAATTATATACATGTAGTGAATTAGGTGGTACATCTTAAAATAGTTCCATACATGCTACCTCTGCAGAGGTGTAAATCCATGCTAATGATTATTAACTAAAAAGACATGCGTTCATAAACATACTAGAATTAGGAAGAAAATATTACAAGCCTAATAGGGCAGATGCATAATTTTTTTCATCTTGTATTGGAAAGTGCTGAGTAATAGAAGCCGATCTGTGTACACAAAACATTTTAATGTTGATTATTTTATAAGTTATGAAGCTTAGAAAATTCATTGTTCATACCACTCGCAAAAACACTCCATACAAAATGGACAACAGCTATGACGTCACAGCTGTCGTTAGACTACAAAATGTACGGCGTTTTAACGAAATCTGCAATTATTTCCAAAAATACTGTTTTTAGACCAACATCTTAGAAATAAAACATGACATAAATTTGATGAGGAAGTCTGAAAAACTAAAATCAGAACTTAAAATAAATATATATTTTTCACTAATTATGACCCTTAATTAATTAAAAATGAATAGTCAAAATGATCGGCTTTTTTCTTTAATATTCTTTTGTTTACATTTACTGTCATAATATGTAATTTAAACCTCATTTTGATTTTCATGCAACTTCCACATTATCACGACAACATTACTAATTCAATTAACAAAAATAAAATTTATAACATTCAAGGTTCGTTTGCCGATACTAGTTCAATTTCTATTTAATCCGCGCAACAATTTAAGTACATAAGACACTTTACATTTTACATGCATTTTACCTTATTTCTTGTACTTTTTAAGACGGTCTATGATCGGGTTTGCTTGGACATGCTGATTATGTCAACATCATTAACTCGACAAACACACTGAAACAATAAGTCTAAGCAAGCAGGCAACAAGATGTACTCTATCAATCAGGGTTCAGAGCAGAGGGCGGACATCTGACGCCGGTGTCAAATTATCTGTTGCCCTCCTGATTTATTTTCCCGCCTGGTCACATATGAATTCATGGGTGTTCTATTTACAGGTTACTTATATAATTCGGGAAAAACACGTGTTGGGGTAATTGGTACAAATAAGGACTACGTTGGATTATATTGGCTTCACTTGTATATCAATATCACTCACAAACTAAGTATGTAAACAAACCTACTGAGAAAAATTTGGATGCTATACCTGCATTACCGTAATGTATTCGCAGCCAAGTCCAAATAATGTCGAAGCATCCGAAATAATGTTGATTGTTACGTGGTAATGTAAAAGCATATACAGGCGTTTGTAGTCCGCAACATTATCTATGTAGCCGAGTCTCTACTTACGTTAGGTACGTTTTTCTCCAGAACTACGTACGTGTCATCCAGAATTACGTATGTCGGTACAGTAATTTCTTCCCAGTGATAGGAAGTCAATTTTAACCTACTTCTAGTTGTCGTATCGATTTGAAACTTTGCAAGTAGGTACATGTAATTCAGATGACTATCCAATAATTTGGTACTATCGAGCTGATCTGACCATGGAGCCAGGTTCTGGTTATTGGAACCATGGCTACTACTAAACCACTCGAGTATGGGCTCATTTGGTTAGTTTTGACGAGTCCAATACATTACATATGGTCTGATGATGGAGCCGGGAGGAGGAAAATGGAATTCATGCGTGACGGTTATAAGGGTGCTTTTTAATTTTTGTAAACTCTAATTATTATTTTATAAACAGAAACAATTATCTCGTTAGGCTCGGTTCTATTGTTAATGAATGCGACCCTGTGACATATCCTATCTTCATCATAGCAAGCTCCTCTCCCGTACTGGGAGTGAAGAAATAGCATAGAATGCGTGCAGATGCTTATCATCCTGGCATGTCGTAAAAGTCGACTAAGGGACGGGTCCTCTCCAACATGGTGGACTATCTGTATGGGCGATGGGCGGATCACCTGTCACCATACGGTTCATCATACCATCTTATGGCTCTATGGTCTTGTGGCTATGTCCACCCCATTAGGGATTTCGGGCGTGTTGCTATGTATATATCTTCATCATAAAAGAATACCGCTCAGTTCGTTTTCTCCTTATTTACGTCATCGGAAGCGTCTTTATTTGCCAAGAGATTAGTATTCCGCAGTCGAGCGCAATTCGTATCTCTATTACGGAAAACAATGGAGGCGGTCGGGTTATAATTCCTTCGCATTATTATGATAAAATGAAAATATCCAGCATGTTCATTCAAAAGACATTGTTTAATGCGGGATTGCGATATGAAACCAGTTTCAGGGTTGTTTGTTTACGGTATAGAATGAGGGAAAGCTGTTCTAATTGGGCCAGAAAGCTAGTACAATTTTGTGGGATAAGCTAATGGTTACCATTAGCTTATCCTTGTACTAGCTTTCTGGCCCAATTAGAACAGCTTTCCCTAACATAACGTTTTCATTTAAATACAGTTTTGTAGGCTTTTAGCTGCTACACCAAATCAAAATAAAAAGATACTTATTATTCGTTTATTTTAAAGACGATGTCTCGGCCGAGGGTGCGCCTTTTTTCACATAACTTTTTAAATCCTATTAACGGAAGTCCGAAAATATTTCTCATACCATTTTACATCATAATGATCATTCTTCATAAAAATATTTTAAACTAACGATCGAAACGCATAATCATCAGAATTCATAATATCACTAATCATACAACTTGTTAATACTAATATTTGTATTCATATATTTTCTTACACTACCGATCGAAACTCCTAATCATTGTAATTCATAACGTCAATATTCATATATTTTTTTATACTAATATTTGAGTTTATACGGTTTTGAATCATAAGTATTATTTATCCGCATTATTGAAATTCATAATTTCAATAATCATACAACTGTTTTATACTAATATTTATTTTAATTTATTTTTTAATCATAAGTGTAAATGAAACTGGATAGGCACTTAAGAAAACTTCTGAGCGAGCGAGCGAAACGAGCGAACAAAATTGGTCAGAGCAGAAGCGACTCGGATAGGTTAGGTTCAGAAGGTTAAGGCGGAAGCGAAGCGAAGCGAAGCTCCCGCCTTAGCCTTCGATCTTAGGTCTTTTTTTTGTAACCGTCCATATTATATATTATATTTGTAAGATTTTATGCTAAATAGGTTCATGCTGTTATATTAATTTGCTTAAATCCATAGGGTTGCCATCTTGAAAGTGAAGTTGTAGGTAGGGATACCCTGCCCTACCTACAACTTCACTTTCGTATTTTCGAATTAAATCTTATTTTGAATAGTTAAGTTACTGTTGTAAAAACCCTTATTATGAGTTCAAATATTTTCTTAGCAATGTCATGATTAATAAGAAAATTATGAGAATTGTCTGTTATGAAGGAAACTATTCTGAAAAACAAAATTAAGAGTGAGAGAAAAAAAATATGATCACAGTATGTTATGAAGCAAAAAGTTATGAAAAAAAAATGTATGAATTCAAACATGTTCTAAGTAATGACAGTATTAATAAAAAAAATATGACAACTGTCTGTTATGAGTTCCGTTGTTAGGAATAAAAATGTATGAACAAAAAAAGTATGAGGAAAATATTATGAAGAGTGATTATTATGAATACAAATCGGTAGTGAAATAAAAAATAGGAATAAGAATTTTATGTGAGCCAATATGGACCCCTCGGCCGATGTCGCGCGGGGAGCGCTCGAGCTAGAATAGGATCGCCATAGTATAAAGAGAAGGGAAGTAGGTTATCTTCATACAAACGCACCGTGCGCGGCTTGTATGTGTGCGCCAAAGTATCTGTGAATCGCTGCACGCACACTTAAACAAAATTTCGACCCGTTTCCCTTTACTAAGCGGGTCGAGATATTGTTTAAGTGTGCGTGCGGCGACGCATAGATACTTTGGCGCACACATCAAAGCCGCGCGAGATGCGTTTGTATGAAGATAACTTATTTCCCCCTCTTTATACTATGGGATAGCGCTTATTAGGCCCCGTGATAACGAAAAGTCATTCGTGAGAAAAAGAGTTTTGACAGACAGAGGAACAGACGGGCAACAAAGTGAGTGTATATAGGGTGCCGTTTATGCTAAATTTGGTCCCTAACCCTAAAGGGGGTCAACACCGCATTTTTTTCTATCGAGGTTTACTTTACTCATCGTGTTTCATCTTTGAACGATCGAAAGTAAAGGACGTAATATTATAATCAAAATATTAAAATATATTGCAGTATAAAGCTAAGAGATGCTATCCAATCAAATTTTGCATGGTGCTATTTTTAGCGCCTTTGATAGTACTTTCAGAGAGTCTTGGTCTTGCATAATGGAACTGAAAAAATCCTGAAAATGTATTGACTTATATAGATGGAATGAAATGATAATATGTAGTTCCTTAATACGCAACTCTAAGGCAAGAGATAAAGCATTGAAGGCACGAGGTTGTTAAAACTTGTTCAACCCGTTGCCTGCTTGCGACGATCCCAACCACGTCATCGCGAATTAAAACTTGGCCCGAAAATATAATCATTATATTTTGCGTCATCGATCATGCTATTTTCAACTAATGATTTGTATTTTAGCAAGCACACGGTTGGATTTCAAGTTCCTCTAAATGCTATAATGACTGACCATTGTATTTTTCATAAGTAGATATTAAGAAATCCCTTTCATAGTTTGGCATGATATCCTATAACAAGGCGAATGATCATAAATGTTCCCTTTGCATCGTTATGGTATGGTATAAGGTTATGACTATGATTATAATGTACAAATTAATGGTCCAGTAGCGCTAGTAAGTGTCAAGATTTAAGCTCCATATATTTATGAGACTATTTCAGTAGAGTAGGCACTGGAGCCAAAGTTAGAGGCAACTCGTTCAAGTTGCAGCGTAAATACGGCCCGGATAATTCTCGTCACCTGTGCCAGTGCTTAATTTAATTAATTGTTTTAGTCAAGCACCCAAGCACCCTTTATAAGGACAGCAGGAAATCACAGAAATAATTTATTAAAAAACGTAATATCTCTTTATGAAGTTAAATTAGACAATATACCAACGTTGTTGTTTATGGTATTAGAATGTGTCTCAGGAACACATTTTTCCTAGTCCCTTACTAATGAGTCTCTTAACTAATTTAAGGAAATGAAAATGTGGAAAATTAAAGAAATATGCAGGTAAAATGTAGTAGATAGATACGGGTATAGTACGTACAGAAAGATTCATTCAATTTTTTTGCGAAAACGGTTTCGTGCCGGACGCTAAATGTTATGACGTCTAGGATTTTATATACAAAGAAGATCTATTCGTCACAGTATCAGAATATAGTATAGGTACAATAACACTAGTGGCTCCGTGAGCTGTACACCTCGCGAAAAACTTAACTTTGCCGTTGGAAAACTGATATCCCTATACATGATATAATTCGGGTCAGTTTACCAACACCGCAAATAAGTTTGTAATTGCAAACAACCCCATATCTCCGCGCTTTTGGAAAATTTCGAAAAACTGAATCGACAAAAAAAATCTATGTAATTATCGAATCTGTTCTCAAAATTTCACCAGAATCGGTTGAGAACTGCGACCTGTAGACGAGAACAAATGGACAGACGCCGGACATCCGCTGGACATACGAAAGCATTTTTGCCCAAACTACAACGGAGACGCTTCGCTCGCTCCGCTCACTCGGCCGATTATACATACACTATAATCTTTTATAAATATTTAATACAATAAAACGCGCAAATATTATTGCCAAGTTTTTGTAATTTGCTCAAAGATCTCAAAAAAAGGATATAGGTACCTATCCGTACAATTTCGTGTAACAGGTCTCATAGAAAGTTGTCAAACGCAAGCGCCATGGCTTACCCACACCCTATTGCTGATATTTTAGTTCTTACGACAAACATACAAAAGTATAATATTGCTTGATTCACACGCTATCATATCATTGTTGACGGTGTGGACGGTGGTGCGGTCTCACAGGTTGTGGAATTGTAATATCTAGCTTAATTATAATAGTGTCAATGGGTGTCAAGGACCGTGGTTGCCATGCGACTGAACGTGCGATGGTGTCAGATTCGCGGTCTGACACCTCAAAAGTACCTAATCATCGCGAGAATTGCTTTGATCAGCGGTCTGATTTCAATGACTTTACGCACTACTTTTTTATAATTCTACGCTGAAATAACCACAATTTTTAATAAAACAGTTTTTATTATTAAATATGCAAAATGTTGTAAAGAAAACATTTAAGTGCTTTCACATGCAGCCCGATTCCTGTCTGCGAAGATAAAGAGCACCAACGTAATTCAATTAAGCATTTTGCTTTATAAGCAGAAAGCAAATAAAGCACGAATCCTCTTCTCTATTTCAATTCGAGGGACTGTTAAATAGTCTCCGTCTATTTACTCTACAAATGTTCTGTTGCTGAAAGAGATAATTAAATATGAGTTGTTAGTACTGATTTTGATGCTATGGTGTTTCCGAAATGTTTATACAGTAAAGAACACTGTTATAGCATGTGGAATTGGAAAACCCGAATATTTCCGAGATATATTCTCAGATCTCACGTAACCTACAGTGATAACCCGCTTTGTTCTTGCTTTTCACCATATTTCATTTTTATTTTGGATCTAAATTAGAAACCTTTGGCATAAATACGTTAAAATTAAACTTCAAACATGGCCGCATGGTGACATCATCTATAGAAAATAGTTTCAGTAATTACGCAAAATTCCTCTCATTTAAATATTTCTCCGCGCCGCGTTGGCGTATGAGACAAGATATAAAACCCGCCCTACGTTTTAATTAAAGCATGAAGTATTCAAAGGCAGTAATAACGAGCGGAGCTGAACTTTCGTCAGTTAAGACAGCCTGGAGTATAACCTGGATGTAGACAGACGGCTGCGCGCCTAAAATTTCGTATCAACAGCCTTCCGATAACCCAGGGCATTTGCAAACCTGATATTGCTTCTAGATTGATAAATTATAGGTTCCCACTAATTCTATTTAGAATTATATGCCATACAAATAAAGTCCATTTAGTTTTATCATGTAACTCAAACTGGAAACATTGGGACCAGGCGCCTCTATTCGGGAACGCTAAGTGATTCTGTAGCGACTCGTGAGCGAGATGCGAAAGAGTGGGAGGAGAAATCTCGCTCACTAGTCACTACAGAATCACTTAGCGTTCCCGAATAGAGGCGTAGACCAAATTAAAACCAAGCTTACACCTTGTTTTCGAACTAGACTCGACCTACTTTGTGACATGATAATGTTTATTATTTGATATGCAAAATTAAGCCTAAGGCTGCGTTTCCACAAGAGCTGTGCGCGGCAGCTAAGCGGTGAGCGAGGAAAAAGGAATCCTAATTTTAAACGCTAAGGGGCTCCCTATTAAAATTGACAAATTTTCATACATCCTAATCAAGTCGGTTGATGAAGATATGATTTTGAACAGAAATTGATATGACTGATTCTTCAATCTTTCTTTAACATTCGTAAGAGGTAGAATTTAATATTATTTTTAGTTATTGTTTAAACTGCATGTCAATTTATACATTTATCTTAAGCAGTTCTTTATGTTGTCATTTATCTTATTTAGTAATTTATATGAGCAACAATTCTAAGTAGAAGACCAATAAACCTCTAGTCCATACAAATTATTGGATTTTGTATTAGTAACACTATTTATGTTTATGTTTATGGTTTATTTAAAGTTTGATATTTTGGTTTTAAAATGTCGCAGTGGCACTTCCGTAAATAATTTATGTCATTGCGTTGAGGGTCCGTTGGATCAAAATCAAGGTTATTCGGAACAGGTAGCCCCTTGAAGAATAAACAATGACCTCAAGTTTATTTAATCTACTTGGCACATTTATTTATACAGAAGTGAGGCATTAATTTCATGTAGGTACGCACTTTGTAAGCTTTCATACATCTCAAACGTCGACATAAGTAGGTATGTTCAAAGCGTATTAAGCGTAAGCGTAAGTCAAACAAACTTTGCTCTTAATCGATACTTTGGAGAAGTCGGCGACATTTATAAATTGGCTTAGTTGTAACCGAAGCGAGAGGCTTACTCCCGGCCCTCGGAACATTTTTATGCAAATCTTTGAAGATGTGCGGAGGTTTTTAATGAAAGAGCAATTACGCTGACGCCTTGCACTCGTCACGTGTCGACCCTTACAGAAAGAGGGACGGATTTAAAAAGCAGTCACCTTGTTGATTTAAATTAAATCCCGTCGTGGACTTCGATCTATATTAAGCACCCGTAGATATACGCGATCCTATAGCACCATTATTTTATTTCAAGATGCTACGAAGACAAACAGAGCAAACTAGAACCGGAGCGCAATAAAAAATAGAAATTCACTGAAGCAGCTCTCGACGTGAACGCAATCTAATAAAAAGTGGATGACTCCCTTACGCAGCTGGAATTTTAATCAATTCTGCGGCCAATAACTGGTGCCTAGCGCTCGCTGGGCTCTTCACAAATTACCACCTTAAACTGTTTGCCTGGACTATATTCGTCAGGATAACGCTCGTAAATTAAAAAAGCGGAGTTCGCCTCAGCAATTTGCATAACAGGGTCGATTACGCAAGGAAAGTTTGCTTAGCACACTGAGGGTAAAAACCGACCGTCTATGCATAGTTAATAACTCAAGAACATGTTGATTACTTATTGAGGGGTCAAACTCTTACTCAAACAGAATGTTCCTTGGTAATAATTAAGTACACACAACTGATTCACTTAAGTACCTAATGAACTTTAGGGTCCTTGTTGATATTACCTCTATAATGCTGGATTCAAAACCAAAAGGTTAAAATGTCCAATATCTCATCGAAATAAAGTTCAACATTTTGTGGCGTATTATTTTAATATGCAAAGCCAAAGACTTTTTTCAATGAATATTTATATTCGGTAATAATAATGTTTACTTTAATTGCTGATTAGATTAAATGCTATTACGTTCAAGCGATCTTTACAATAAGAAAATTTGAGGCCCTCATGGAATTCCGTTTCACATCAACAGAGAATAGGAATGTTAATCAGCATTGAAAAATGTTCTCTTTGTGAATTACCGGAAAATCCATTGGAACAAAAATATAGAACAACTCCCGTGTTGTACAGCATAGCCATTGTGTGGATACGACTGAATGGCCCTTTTATTGACAATAAATATGAGGTCAGCATTGTTTCCAGGAGGTTTTAAATAAATCACTGAATATCATGAAAATGAAGTCGTAAAAATGCCATAATGGACGAATTTCCGTCGTTGGCTTGTAAACGAACATTTTACATTTTGCTGTAATTTTAAAGTTAAACTTTTATTTACGTGTACATCTATATGATCAAATCGCAATTTCAAAAATTGCTGTGTTAAAATATGATTCTTTCTTTGTTTCAGACTATATCGACGAAAACGAACGAATTCCGAAACAGTTGTCAAGTTGTCACGACATTAACTAGCGAACAAAGCGGTCTGAACAAAGTGGAATAGTTTGGAAGCGTTCCGTGAACAGGGCTGGCTCGAGTGAGTGTGGCGACCATGAGGCGGCGAGGCGGGGGGGGATAGCATGACAGCGCGTGCCACGGCGGCCTGATGGCGCTAGTGCGCCGGATACTAGGCGACGCCCAGGTGAGAGTGACACTCACTGTGTCTAACTACTTTGTATCCTCAGACCATTTCTGTACTCTGAGTTAGCATCTGTATCGCTTTTGCCTCTGAAGATAGAACAGCGACAGGGCTGTTTTATTTTCAGAGGCAACAGCGATAAGTTAAGCAATTAGGTGACCAAAAGTGTTGAGCGTGCGGTGAGCCTTAAAAACTCTAATAAACGAACTCAGACCTAATTAATAAACAGTCAACGGAAAAATATGCACTTGAGATATTAAAGTTGGCTACGAACTTGTAATGAAATATAATGGTTAACAGTTTGTTATTGCCCTTACACATACATTTCGTATAAAAAAGTTAAAAAAATATAAGCGAGAAATCTCCATCGTATTTTTCACTTGATTCCAAATTGCTCAATGAGTATTCTACGAGAGGTGTAAAAAGGCACTAATTTATAATTTGCAGTTGGCGATATGATAGTGGTAATCATTACAAATTAACTAGGAAATCAGCTGCAGGAAGCGTCACTTACACATTCATAAAACGCAGCTATTAAACCCAAGCCATTACATCAAACGGTAGCAGGTGAATTAACTAAATAGAGGGCATTCATTGCTTAGATTAATATGCGGAGATAAGGTATCGTCGGCGAGAAATGTATGGCGGTTAATGTAGAGCCCAAGAACTCGCTTTCATAAAGCATCTAATAATTCATTAATGCCATGAATAGGGAGCCGAATTATGTATTTACATGCCAGACTTTCATAGCGTATTGTCGTTATTGTCGGGTCTTCTCATTATAATTATGTGATAGCTATCTATTATTAGAAGCTTCATAAAACCAACATAACTATTTACATGGTATACCTACATGTCTGCTTGATTAGGATGCTTTCGCATGAAGCTACATAAATAAAGTTTATACCTGTACATCGATTTTTATAACTAAATAGCATTACATAACAATTTTACATCGCACGCATACGACTTTTTAATCGTGTGTGCCTGGATCTATACGCATGTTATTGCGCCAAACCTTAGGCTAATTTGCTACATTATTGAGAGAATGGTTACACTCACGTTTAGTATGGTTTCAGTTTTCACGTGCACAAATGTAAACACTTGTCTAAGCAGTGTTAAACAGTTTTATCTTTCCATACAGGCGAAACTCCGCAAAATGGTGGATGAGCAGGTATCGGTCGGCGCGCGGGTGGAGGCGGACGCAGAACCAGAGCCCGCCGACCCCCTCATCACGCCAGCCAGCTCGGTCTTCGAGCGGGCTGACCTGGACCCGCGGCCGGTGCCACCCGAGCGCCGGCTGCTCATGGGCACCCTCGACAAACCCCGGAACGGCTCCCTTAATGGCGACAGAGAAGCCACCCTCAACAGAGGAGCCAGGCTATCCATTAGAAATGGAAAGGATAATCCTTTTATAGGTATGTATATATTTGTTTCTGTTCTTTTCAGATTCTATTAGAGCGGTTTTTATAATAATTTAATCAGCCAGTAAGTTACCAAATGTTAGCAATTGGATGTAGACGAATATTTGAGATAAAATCTGCTTAATAAAATTCTTAACACTGACTGACAGACAACGCACAGCCTAAACCGGTAGGTCTAGAGGCATACAATTTTGCACAAGAGTTCCTTATAAAATGTAGGTAAGTAATAACGAAAGATTTGAAACGAATATTCCCTTAAGGGTTTAAATAGGGGATGAAAGTTTGTATGGCAGTTCGTAATCTTTGAAGGTGGAAATATGGAAATTGCTTTATAGGCTTCTGAAGAAATTCGAAAGTATATATCTAATAAAAAAATACGTTTTGACTGATTTAAGGGTTGACTTATCAAAAGGGAACTGTTGCGGATTGACCTGAAAATAAAAGGACGAAACACGCATAGAGAGGACAGATTTACCAAAAAATGTAACATATTAGAACAGTAGGATGGTTCCTGAGATGTTGCCGATGGGAAACCCCATCGGGCACATAGCTAGTGCTACGTACAAAATACATAATATTCATCAATTGTCTTACTTTTTAGGGTTCCGTAGCCAAATATCAAAAACGGAACCCTTATAGATTCGTCATTTTCGCCATTGATTCTTTTCAGACGATGACAATAAAGAAAATCAAGCAAACGGTAAACTTGAATCGCCAGTCAAATGGTCGACTCAGAACGGCAGTGACAGTGGGACTTATGCAGAAATCGGCAACGAAGGGAACAGTAATGCGAGCGAGAGGAATGTTCTGGACCCAGCAGACAGTTCTGAAGAGGAGGTTCCCCTGCCTGACGCGACATCGCCGGGGAGGAGCAGCGATGGCCCGGAACCTAGAGCTGATATTACCGCTACTCTTGAAGCAGGTATGACATTTATCAATATGACTAAAGTAAGATCGTTTTTTTAAATTTAATATGCTTTGTTCTAAACAAAATCTTTAAAGAGGCTACCGGGTATATAGCTAATAAAGCTCCTTGTAGTCTTACGCTTTCTACGTTCTATGACTACAAGGAATTATTCTTAAAGTAACTCGAAAGAGCAATATACAATATTTTATAATATAAATTACTTAGCATTCATTATAGTGATAATGGATGCTAAGTAATTTATATTATATATCATATTTATTCATAATAATTATTACAAGTCAATTTACATTATGATACTTCACTAAGTATCATAATGTAAATTGACTTGTAATAATTATTATGAATAAATATGAATATGAATATAAACATTTGATAAAACAAAAAAAGCCCAAGCCCGAGTCGGACTTGCGTACCGAGGGTTCCGTACTACGCCAATTTGGCATGGTCTCAACCAATCAATTAATAGTAGTTTATGCAACGGTTGCATAATGATAGGCCTTAAAACACTAGTGCGGTTTTCATGAAACGAGCCGATAGGCGAGTTTCATAATAAGATCGCACGTGTGTTTTAAGGCCAAATTATGCAGAGTTGCATACATAACTTTATCTACACACATATTATAAATCCTCCATGATGGGTTCAGAAACAATATTTTCTGGCAACAAGTTATTTGTTGCAATCGTGGCTGCATAGTTCTGATATCCGGCGCATTTTCACATCACACACACTCCGAGAAGACTACTTACTATTCATATTTTCAACTAAAATGTAAATTACAAACAACTTTTTCTATTCAATTCAAAAACAATTCTACTTTCGTTCAGCAAAACGTTTTTTAAATCATAGACAAATGGATGAAGTCTCTATTCTCACGTCACTCGAGATCAAATATTGTGCAGTTTATATTAAAAAAACATACTGAATTGACATTTCGTATCAATAACTGTTTTAATATCTATGGATACTAGAATAGAGACCCACTTGAGTTTTGACAGCTGTTCCAAATTTAATCTCTTTTCTTTACTAAAAACGATAAAGAAGTCATGTTATTTCTTTATCGCATCACTGGTTTTCTAAATTGGTTGTCAAAATGGAGGTCATTTTCTAAGGTTTTGGATTAACCAATGGAGGTTTTATGATATGGGTGTAGATAAAGACTTTATTTTAATGATGTAAGAACTTAAACAGTTGCAACTAAGTAAGTTGGCAGATTGTTAAGCCGCAGCGGTAATTTTCTGGATTGATTTCAATATATTTTTCACATTTCTATAACAGAACACCATTGAATTGATATCTTTTGTTAGACTATGGAGTATAATCTAAAATCAGGCCCAATTTGATAGCTGAAACTTTAAGCCGTTATGGAAATACAGCTGGAACAAAATTGGTCTAAAATCAGTATATTTTTAGGCCATAAAAAATTACTGACTTTTTGATAATTTTATTATTTGCTAGCAATCATGCCATAATAACACATATTCTGTGAAAATTCCAACCTTATAGCTCTTACCGTTGTTGAGCTAGAGGCCTCTGACAAACGGACGGACGGACGGACGGACGGATGGACGTTCTAGGCTCAGTAATAGGGTCCCGTTGATCCCTTCGGGTACGGACCCCCGGAACAACAGTGATACTTGGAATGGAATTCAAAATAAAGTTATAAAAAAGGAATATTACACTGAAAGACTGACTTTAATTAAAATATGCTTTACAAACTATATTGATTAACGACCACATTCAACACTGAACTTTGTAGAATAGTTGAATTTTAAGAGAGAATTTCAAAATACGTAAATATTATACACAAAATACAAGAATGAAGTAACAAACTATGAGCTTCATGAATGACATAAGACAAAGGTAGTTCCATGTTTCTGTTTATCTTAAAGCCTGTGTCCAGGGATGATAGTTGGGACCTGGTACAGTCTGACAGTGTTTGTTTTGACGATAACGCAGGAGCAAGTTTGAAACCAGTCCGCAATTCCTCGTCGCTGTTGCAAGTTGGGGTGGGCTTTAATAAACCTCCTTTTTTGGGATCACGTAGCACAAAATAAGTAACCTAACACTTCCTTTTTGTTTCATTTTGTAGTATTTCCCGGACAGTAATTTACGAGTATAAAGTTTAAATTTGTTAGTACAAGAATTATTTGTGCAAAAGCCGTAATAGACCAAGCCTGATGGTATAGGGCCTCTATTCGAAATTGCCATTGACAGAGATATCGCGATGGTATACGGCCGCCTTTTCTGTCAAGTTAATAAGGGCTACCATATCGTAGCCAAACAATTTGCGATACTGTATTGGCAATGTCGAATAAAGGCCAGCAGCTCAATTACGTGACACAATTAGTATCGGTTTGGCTCGAAATGCAAACCAATTTAGTCATCACTCGATGTAAATAAGGGTACAATTGGTTTACTTTTAGCGAAAGCGATACCAATTGTTGTTACGTAATTGAGCAGTAGGTATTAAAAGGCTATCAACGATTTCGTTTTTGTAAAAAAGAATTAACTTATATTTTATGACCTCGGTTATACTTATTCGTTTTCTGACAATATTATACAACCTTCTCAAATATGAGAAAAAAATAATCACGTGGATACTTCATAATATTACTTCAATATATCAAAACCGCCGAGGGCGCAGCAGTGCGGATAAAGAGGTATTGTTTCATAATTTCCTGGCAGAGAGATGAGACGAGTTATTCGTTGTGCAACATCCATACGTCCGTCCCCTCTGTGGATGCCCTCCTAATGAGCCGGTAGCCTAGGGGAACAAGCTCATTTACCGTCTAACTGCGCAACCAAGACTCCCACCCAACTTCACAAGAATTAAACTTTACCACCTCGTTGTAATTTGTCATTTAGTTCTGCCCGCGATCTTTAATTAAAATTCAAGCTTTAGCACGTACTTATTATGTATTTTCCCAAGAAAGTTTGATAATTGCTCTTTAAGAAATTATTTAAGTCCTAAAACGGAAACTCGAGCCTTTATCGTCAAGTGAAAAGTAGCATTTATCGAGATAATTGATTTGGTAAATGAGGTGGTATTTTGTATTGAGTTTATCAGAGTGGATGGAATTATTGGATCAGTGAGAAATTGGGAAAAGTCTTACGATTTATCTACCTTCGCCCTAAACGAAGCTGGCGATAATGCGAGCTCAAGAGCCCGGCAGCTTATTTGGTGTAAGATAATTTGTCACAATCCCATTGATTACTGTTTCCGACTTAATTTTTTCCGTAAGGAATATTCAACGGAGAGAATCTCTTTAAGCTTATCTGCAGATAAGCGTTTCTTTCCTTCCAATATTATTTTCTTGTCGGTTATCAGGCTGGCATTTCTGCCGGAAAATCAAAGAAACTGTCTGGATAAGAATAATTGCCAGTCGTGGGAAGATATTGCCGAGTGAAGTCAATATGTCTGATTAATTGCAAGAAGCTACAATGGAGTAGGCGTCGCGCACACCTGCGGCTGGTGGATGCGTGTACGTGCGAGTAATCGATTTGTCTGGACCGGCCCGACTGCGGCTTTCGTGACTAAAGAAACTTTCACGTTATTACTATGTTTACGTCGCCATAACCTATTCCATTTGTACGACTGTGGCGGCACGCCACTTTTACTAAAGGTTTATATACTACTGAAAGTTAATGATGGGTATAACATATTCTGATGTAAACAACTGTTGTTAAACTTTGTTCAAACTTTTAACGAGTAGAAATTTTGGCAGCGAAGCGATTTCTAGGAGTAACTGACTTGTAATAAGTAATTTACTCGGATTATTTAACATGTTCTTTTTTTATTCAAAATTTTATCTCTAACGATATAATACTTAAGGCCAACTTAGAGGTACCTACAATGATACATTTATGATCATTTAGCAAGTCTAACTTTTTAAATTTAGATATTTCTTGTGTAAATATTTCTTGTTATTCTTCTAATTAATAAAATAGTTATAAGTATTACTAAACAATTTTCTACTTTGATTTAACTTGTCTTTTTAATCATGAATATGTAGATATTACAAACGAGAAACTGAGAGAAAAAATTAAGGCTGTAAATATTGACATAGAATCAAACTCCTTTAAAGTAAGCTCAAAGTTTTAACACCTTTACAAAAAGGTAAATGTTCAAAGTAAATTATGATTTACTTTTGGAACGGCGTCTGTAAAGTGATGCTAAAAATGTGTTTGTTAAACAGAGGCGGCGTCCCCCGGCGGGCGATCGGACCGCTCGCGGCAGGAAGAGGTCCCGGCCTCCCCCGGGATGCTGACGGCCGCCCAACTGGCCAGGCGGCTGAGGCTCGAGAATGAACGCTTGCAGGTTGACAATTTTACTTGGTTACGTGACTTTTCGATCTTAACATCCTCAGTTACCATAACAGACCCTATACCAACGATAGTAAGGCTCACTTTCTATTGAACTCTATTCAAAGCATAAAGGGGTCGTTACGTCAAAATTTGTTTGCAGCGGAGACTATGATACGCTTGGGAACATTCTTTACGTAGACGTAATTCTACATTACATTCTTCAGAGCGTTGAACCAGCTAGGTAAGTATGAGGTAGGTAGGTGAATTTGCATTGCCAAATTGCAAGATACGATAGCATTTTTTTGTACAAAGAACCTAACAAACCTATCGATTAGATATAATGTCTCTCTTTGGAATCCATGACGGAAAAATGATTTTCTGTCTGTCTGTTAGGCCCGTCACACACATTCGTTTTCCTGATTCGATTTCCGAATCCGTTTTCCGTATGCGGACACCCCGAACGCAAGCATTTCATATAAATAGTTCTACATGACACACACGTCCGTAACTTTTCCGTACGGAATTCCAAACGGAATTTGTTCGAATGTGTGTGCCATGTTGAACTATTTATATGAAATGCTTGCGTTCGGGGTGTCCGCATACGGAAAACGAATTCGGAAATCGAATCAGGAAAACGAATGTATGTGACGGGCCTTAATTTGTCCGCCAATAACGCAAAAACTACCGAACCGAAGTTGATACAATTTAGTATAGCTACAGTTTATAAACAAGACTAACAAATAGTATAGTTTTCAGTTTCAAAATCAATCTTGATGGGATTAAAGGGGTGAAAACTTATATGGGAGTGCCGTCGATTTTGAAGTTTGATCACATAGGAGTAAAAAATTACTAAAATAATTCTGTCAACAAAGTAAATCATTTTTTTTTTCTCCATTTCTGTCTCTCCTTTACTACACCACGCTTACCAAATTTGCATACGACGAAACTGTTAGCAAAATTATGTAAATAACGGCTTGAGGGAATTTAACTTTGATACCCTGACATGATTTCTGCCTGAAAGGATACTTTCTAATTATGAACCGTCCTAATGTCACACAGTGTTATATCTCATTGTTAGACAAAACAATGACTCATGAAATTATGATCAGGCCCCCAATTCTCGGCGCATTCGAGATAATCTCACGATGGAGATTAAACGTCAGTGCATACAGTCATTTGACACAACTGTATGAATCTGACGTTTAATCTCGCAATCAACATTATCTCGAATGCATCGAGATTTGGGGTACTGAGCAATAGTTTCAGACTGGTCTTATATTTAACGAATCGCACAAGCTCTCTCCAATCTTGCCAGATTGGAGGTCTTCATGAGGTTTTGCCTTCTAACCTGATACCTTGATGCAGGCGGAGCTGACGCGAGTCCGGCGGCTTCTAGTGGCGGCGGCGGAGCGCGGTGAGGCGGGCTCGGCGCTGCTGGCGCGCGCGCAGACCGAGGGCGAGCCGGAGGCGGCGCCGCTCGACCCGCTCCAACTGGAGAAGGAGCTATTGCTGGCGCGGGAGGCCGTCACATGTAAGCTGTTCTATTTTAATAATAACCATTTATTACCATATAAATACCTTACTACTTAAATAAGGACTAACATACATATAAGTAAAAATAAAACTGTAAACTAACTAGGTAACGCGTATTTTACTGGGAGTACGGAGCCTGTTGAAAGATAATGGCAGCAGATACAGTATTATTAGGTCAAATGAAAATTGGGCTAAACGGATAATTTGAACAAATAACCTTCGGATAACTGACGGAATCCCGTTCTATTCATATCGAATCGACCCTCTAAGAAATGTACTAACTCTTCTGATACCTGACAGATTTTGTATGCGCTTTCCGCCATCATTTTGAAAATTACTGGAGGAAGGTTTGAAGGTTACACGTGCGATGCCGAAGCAGGTCGCTAGGTGCGAAATAAAAACAAGTTTTACATTCACCAATTGTACTTACCCTGGAAGTAACAGTGTCTGTTTAGTACCAACTCGTATTTTAGGTACAATAAAATACGGTACCTATTATTATTTTGTTTCATTTTCAGTTTTTATTTATTCATAAGAACACATGGTTCATAAGGTGTTACATATTTATGTATTTCTTCCCGTAGTATATTCAGCGTATACAGCAACGCGAAAATATCATTAGGGCATTTACACAATATAATAGAAATTTTATTGAATACTATTAGAAAACATGTATTAAAAATTAAGAATTACACAAAACAAAAGAAAGTAAAGAAAAAGTAAATGACAGCTCAGTGAAGAAGAACTCTCACTTTTTTTTCTTTATTAAAATGAAGGCAAAGATTTAATCAAACAGCCGAGCAAACGCCTATAACGGGGGAAATGGCATAGCAATAATTAAAAAAAATCTCCTGAATAAATGATGTGAAATAAAAATTAATTATCGTTAAATCCTTGGTCCCTGAGACGTCCACTATCAAAATTCAAAATTGATTTCTACATAAATTTGAAAAAAAATACCCAAATCACCCATCTGCTGGGCTTGAGAAAATTTTCGGCTTGAACATAAACAAATTTTAACTCGGGATAAAATTAGAATAGGTGTTTGTGAACCACGAAGGTCTACTAATGATTCCTTTCATCATCTCTCAAATTAATCTCAGCGCGCGAAATATGAGTTGTACAATCGCGCTAATCGAGTGGTAAACGAATTTTACTCCTAATTTGTTCGGGTGCCAGGAGCAAAGCCAGGGTTAATTGAAAAATGGCCTTAATATACTTGGGTACTATTACAATTGGCGGCGTGATTGGAGTAAACGAGGAAGTAAGGTGATGACGCCAGTTTTCAGGCTAATAGCGCTTGACGATATTTGTACCTAAGCATCCGTGAATTTGTTTGTGAGTGTGACGCATACTCGAACTACGAGATAACAAACGGTGGAGTAGGGAAGATGCATTTTTTTTTCATGTTGTACTGGAAAGTGCTGCGAAATAGAAAATATCTATGTACGCAAAACATTATTATGTTGTTTATTTTATGAGTTACAAAGCTTTGAAAAGTCACTGTTCATATCACTCGCAAAAACACTCCATACAAAATGGACGACAACTATGACGTCACAGGCATTTGTTGACTGTACAAAATGTATGGCGTTTAAACTTAATCTGCAATTATTTCCGAAAATACTGTTTTTAGACCAACATCGTAGAAATAAAACATGCCATAAGTTTGATGAGGATGTCCAAAAAACTAAAATCAGAACTAAAAGCCAATATTTATTTTTCACTAATTTTGACCCGTAATAAAATAAAAATGAATAGTCAAAATGATTTGCTCTTTCCTGTAATATGCTTTTGTTCGCGTTTACTTTCATAATATTGATATATTATGAAAGTAAACCTCATTTTGATTTTTTTGCATCTTCCCCATTTAAACGTTATTTTTACAAAAATACTGAGTATCGGGGTATTAAGGTAATAAAGAGACACATTTTTATAATGCAACCTTCTAGAAAGGTTTGAAGCTAGAGTCATGATTAAATTTACCAAGTTGTGATGTGACAACCACAACTTTATTGCTTTAAGTAATGAGGGAAAACAATCAAGTATCTTAGTAGTGTGGAGAGTGATCTAAGTATAAACAAGAATGTATTAGAATTGTTTCCAACAAACATTAGCTTTAACAACTTGATTGTCTGGCCGATTTACATGTTTATCAATATAATGTGTTCGTCCTGTAATTTTGTTGAATATTTAATACAAAATATTTAGAATGTACACGATTGTAATTCTATTGATTCTTTCCGTGATTTTACGTTAGATTCATTATATAAATTAATTAATAATTTAATTTAATTATTTATTAATTTAATTAATTATTGTTAATGACCGGTCGCTTTCCAATCGGCTTGACCCATTGGCCCTGCGGAGGGATGTTGCATCTCTTTGCATCCTGTACCGCATTTATTATGGGGAGTGTTCCGAGGAATTGTTCGGGTTATTACCTGCTGCCAAGTTCCACTATCGAACTACTCGCAACAAACTGACCTTTCACCCTCACCACCTAGATCGGTAGCAGTCAAGTACCGTACGTTTTTTGCGGCAGTTTTTGCCACGTACGGTAGGAATTTGGAATGAGCTTGCAGCGGCAACGTTCCCGGACCGATACAACCTAGGGATCTTCAAAAAAAGAGCCTACTCCTTTCTCAAAGGGCCGGCAACGCATCCGTGATTCCCCTGGTGTTGCGGGTGTCCATGGGTGGCGGTGATTGCTTACCATCAGGCAACTCGCCTGCTCGTTTGCCCCCCTCTTAATATAAAAAAAAAACTGTACAACTACAATTATCTGAATATAACGTACGCGTTCTTTGCAAGCGAACATCCTATAGTGTAGTTTATAAAAAGCACCAGACTAAGTCCAGAATATGAGCAATAACTGGGTATGGTATTAATTGCTCAACATACAAAGCCTCATAGTTTTATAGATATCAGTTTCGAATAAACAATACCTATAAAACAGTACCGTGAATGACTGACATAGAATACACAGCCTAAACCGGTGATCTTAGAGATTTGAGATTTGAGGAAATATTCCTCGAGTACCCTACACGAGGGTGCACTTGGGAGAGTTTTTATGTAATTCCATCCCTGAGGAGGTGAAAAGGCATAGACGCGGAGACTATACATCTCCCTTATTAGTTATTTATTATAATTAATTTTTACCCATTAGGATTGTTTGCTGCCCTTTTCATGTGTTAGTTTTAGTTAAAACTCTAATGTAAAAGTTGGGGAAAAAAAGACTTACTGCTGAGTTTCTTGCGGCGTTTTTCTCAGGAGATGTCACCTTTCGAAGCGCTGGTAGCTTCAGACGTGTAATGTGGCCTACTTGCAAAATAAATATTTTCATTTTCATAGTAAAGTTTGTATGAAAAATACGCGAGCGCAACGGTGGCGGGTCCACTAGTCCCTCATAAAACCAAGGTGATCAAGATGTTCAAGCGAGCAATTTGTTGAGTGCTACTCGCAACGAACCTAAGAAGGCGAATCGGTTGATAAACTACATAATAATTCGCGAAGTACCTCGGAGCGTGGCGGCGTTATCAACCAGGTCACGTCGTCGCGTTATGTGTGTTCCGCGGTAACTTCCAATGGCATTCCACTAAACAATTACACTGACGAAAATCAAACTGAGCACCACCAAAACTGTCCTACTTTTCTAAATGGAATAACTTTTTCCTTAAATTCAAGATTTTTAAAATACAACGTATTTCTTAGATTTGTACTTCAAAGAGGGCAAATTTGGTTCAGGAAACGAACTCTTTTATATTACTCGTAATGTTTTTTTTGTTCCTTATTGAAGTTAAGGGCACAAAGGATTTCTTCCTATTTAAAGACTTTGAACAACTTCAAAATCTCGTAAGTATATTTTATTACAGAACCGTACTTATGTGTAATGAAATGAGGTCAATGTTAATTCTGCACATTTATTCCTCCTTCTTGGTTCGCACTACTAAGGTTTGGAACACTCTCCCAGACAGAATCATACAATCTTGGTATCTTAAAGATAAGAGTGATTACCGATTTTCTGGGCAAGCGTGCATGGAACCCTGTCTTCGCTTTCCATCAGGTGAGACTAGACAGAAACGGATATCCAGCCCTTCATAAAAATAAAAGAAATAATCCGGATTAGACGTACTTAGCAAACTGAACATACAATCGGTTCGAACGGGTAAACATAAGGGATCGCAAATGCACGCCTGACTGTCAGGTACGCCCAATGAAGCACCGATCAAAGGCCGCTTAGGCTGAGCAGAGCCAATAAACGGCACTAATCCTTTGAGGCAATGACCTATCTGCGGGTAACTGCTATTTCTGAATAAAGCTTCAGTAACAATATCATAACACAAAGGAATTGTATTTCGTAAGGTTCCTTTACGTTCAGAGAGCAACAAAATACAATAGTTCGAATAGATAGGTACTGAAAGAATCGAGCTCGGAAGAGTTACTTTATAAAGGAAAGCTGCGCCAATATTTTCTGTTGCAACAGCGTTTAGAATCGCTTTCAAAGCATGTACAAATACATCTAGGTCTTCTCTAGATCACTTCTATTCTTGTGTTGAAACGTTTGATATGTACATATTTTGTACGAGGCGAGAGAATTACTACAGAAACTGAACGACAAAATACGCAAGCCGCATGCATTGAACGCGCTCAAAGAGTGTCAATCGAAGTACCCCGCACACTATATAGAGCCAGGGCGGCTGCAGAATCTCGTCTATAAACCCACTTTGAGTTTACCCAGTGACAGAAAATATGCAACCGCGGAGCTTTTACGAACTCTTATAACAAACCTAGTTTAGACAGTCTTCGTTTTTATTAATTAAACATGCTTATGTATAAAAAGTAAGGACCGACACGTTTCTGGCAGTAGTTTTAATGAGTATAAAAATAATTATTTGTTTTCATTGCAGCATTAAAAGCAGATAAGAAGAGATTGAAGGCAGAAAAGTTTGACTTACTTAACCAAATGAAGCAACTGTACGCCACGCTGGAGGACAAAGAGAAAGAGCTTCGGGACTTCATTAGAAATTATGAGCAGGTATACGTTGCAATCGACTAAACAATTTTAAGTAAGTAATAATCCAAATGGATACTGTAACTCCCACAATAGTGTCTGATAGATACCTAGTACTTATTCTAAATGAAGTTCGAAAGTGGCGAAGTCTTCAGGCTAACAATAGCATTCGACGGATTTGAACAAGTAAAATAGGTAGGTGGGAAATTATAACAAATCAAAAATATTTTTATGATACGAAATGGGATGGCATACTAATATAATTTAAACCATAGAGTCTGTAAGTAATTAATTAATGTGGAAGTGTTTTGGTTTTTCACTGTAGGTAAACTTTCAGGTTTTGTCAAATAAATAACTAAATAAAGTAATAATAATATTAATTAAACCACGTTTTGTATACCTGCATATTTCTCATATAAGTTCTTATATTATTACTTTAATATTATAAATAATACCATTTTAGAAATTGACAGAAGTATTTATTATTTATTTAAAGTTTAAATATAGGTAAAACAATTTACGCTAAAACGGCGGCGTTCAAAGTCAAAGTCAAAGTGTTTTATTGTTCCACCCCCGAAGTTAGTTTTCCTGAATCCAATGGCCTAAAAGATTTAGATGTCTCAGATGCGCTCCCGTGGCGGGGCGTCTTCGGCGCTGGGCGTGGAGCGTGCGGAGCGGGAGCGGGAGCGCGCGGCGCTGCTGAGGCACGCGCGCGACGAGGCCGAGCGCTCGCTGCAGCTCGCCGCCGCGCTCAGCGCGCGGGACACGCAGCTCAGGCACGCCCGGGAACAGCTGTTCGAGGTAGGAACACGCTCACGTACCATGACGCTACATGCATCTCACTAAAGAGTGCCACTTGCAGTTTTACAATGGGGAAGATGCATAAAAATCAAAATGAGGTTTACTTTCATAATATTGATATATTATGAAAATAAACCTCATTTAAAACTCTCGTAAACAAAAGCATATTACAGAAAAAAGCAAATCATTTTTATTTTATTACGGGTCAAAATTAGTGAAAAATTAATATTGGCTTTTAGTTCTGATTATAGTTTATTGGACATCCTTCTCAAATTTATGTCATGTTTTATTTCTACGATGTTGGTCTAAAAACAGTATTTTCGGAAATAATTGCAGATTTCGTTTAAACGCCATACATTTTGTACAGTCAACAAATGCTGTGACGTCACAGTTGTCGTCCATTTTGTATGGAGTGTTTTTGCGAGTGATATGAACAGTGACTTTTCCAAGCTTTATAACTCATAAAATAAACAACATAATAATGTTTGCGTACACAGATCGGTTTCCCTTTCACAGCACTTTCCAATACAAAATGAAAAAAAAATGCATCTTCCCTATTGATATTAGGTTTTTAATCATCTAGACAGTGTTGTTGGTCAAAATAAACTTGATTATGTATTTTTCCATTCAAGTTTTTGTGAAAGTTCAACAAGACCATGGCTTCTATTTGAGATTGCATACGCGATATCGCGAATGGTTTTTTGTGTGTTAATAAGAGCTTACATATTGTAGCAATTACTTTTCGATATCGTTTAGGCAGTGTCGAATATAGGCCCTGTTTTAAAGATGTAGACGACTCGGCTTTACAATTCCGTTTCCAAATATCTGAATTTAAAGATCTTTTCTCTTAAAATTTGAATATATTAAAAAAAAATTGATGTTGGTGACGATTTTCTCAGGTTTTTCATGAAGATGAAATACTTTGGTTCCCAAGTACAAAAGTATACACTTTATACAAAGTTATAATGATACACTTTAAGAGCATGACGAGTGAAAACATTTTATCTTTGGACGAATCAGCATGGACAAAGATACAGGGCGACCCCAAGGGATTTAACAAATGTTGTATGCTTAAACTAATGGAACGTTTCCGCAAGAATCTACAACAGAAACTATCGTTGCATTTCTATCCAATCCAAAACTCCTTGATAGCCGAACTCAATATCTTATCGTATCTTTGGTTCGAGATAAAATTATATAGAAGCAACGAATGTTTCAGACGGAATTAGGTCTCCATCGCACTTGAGCAAGATACACAGAAACTGACCCCTCCTAAAATGGGCTAAGTTGCTAAAGCGATTGCGACAGGACAGGACTACCATTTCCGTCCGCAGCCTTATATGACGTTTGGGCTATTGTCTACAATTTTTGTATACCTCAAGACTTGAAGTGTATACTTAGTTGCAAACGCACACATGCAGTGCATAACTGCTATACCTACTACATGCTAAGAACACACTATGCCTATAGATATTATAGCACTGAAATCTGTGCTAGTCATATTTTTGTTTCCCGGACACCTGATGGGTTTAATGGCATAGGTATAATAAATAGCAGCAATAGGTATTTATGACTATTTCAATACCACAATTATTTAGAAGGAATTTTCGCAAAGCTAACATAAGGTATACTTAATGGTTACGTGCGGTTATAGGTCTCCTCCAAAAAGCCACCAGTACTTCCTCCTGGGGCCACCTGTAAATGCCAGTACGTAACTAATAAGTTATGAATAAATTTTTCAAAACAATTCAAATATATTCGCAAAAATAATGAACGACGGAAGGAGCTCAAAATATTTGCTTCATCTGGAGAAGCAAGTAATTCTGATGCATCAATTGAAAATCTATCGGGAGGCTATTTTCAGTGTCACTTAAACTTTCACCAAGTTTTGCTACAAAAATAATCTGTTTCATCATCATGATGCATTTGATATGCCGCCGTGCTACCAGTAACCGCAATTAGAGGTGAATTTGATGCACGAAGTGTATTAAGCAAACGTGCATCAACAGGATGATTTATGATGAATGCGCTAGTGAGCTCATCCTTCACGGGTCTGCGCTCTTAATTACAATTCCAAATTGCTCCTTTGGATCAAAATTGCGGGCAAAATTAAACGCAACTGTTCCCGCAACAAGCCTCCGCGTCTAACTACCATTTCGCGATGCTCGGGTATGGTCTCACTTTAAAAATGTTGGCAGGAACCGCTGTTCATTAGCATAATAACCATTGACAGGTTCCTTTTTGCTGCAGTAGTGTAATTTATGAGTTTATATGCCCGTATTCTCACGAAAACTCTGTACAATTTTTTCTCTTAAAATTGCAACCTGATTTTCCTAAAGTAGGTACTCATTACTTTTATGAATATATTTAGCACTTCTACCGCCAACATTAAACAGTTGCATATAATTCGGACATGCAAAGTATGTCACCCGTGGCAAATGTTAATAATGTATTATTCGGTCCTTTAATGAAAATTCTGCTTAATATCAAATGTTAACGCCACTCTGCGCCTCATTGAAACTTGTGGCCTACTTAAATTGAATTAAATCTTCTATAAATTAGGGCAGCGTTTATTGGAGCATGAACTGGAATTAAGATGATCGCAAGGACGCAGAGCCAAATAAATTACCGGTTGAACGGGGGCTAATATCCATTTCAAAATTATTAGAGCATAGGTATGTGGCAGTTCGTTATCCGGTGTATATGCTCCGGCTCAGGATATGATTATTATCAATTCTGATCATTACAACTGTCAAACTGGCTACAATTCTTATCAGCTGTTTTCTGCATATCTAAGATTAATGTCAAGTTATATTTGAAAAGGCTCGAAGACAGTTACAAGCGGCCGGGTGTTTATCGGAAGGTGAGAGCGTGGCGTCCCTGGGTCTCGGGCCTCCAATGATGCTTGGAGGACCCTCGGGGCTGATCGGTGACCGAGGCAGCTGCAGCGCAGACTCCGGCGTCAGAGGTGACAAATTAACCACAACCTAAGCGAAATAGCCCTAAATAATTAGCGGAAAACGAATCACACCATTTTATCAATTTAGCGCTACAACAACAACCGGCAAAATTTAAAATTTGAGAGGCGCTTTCGTCTTAAGTCGTTAAGAACCCGCTGAGCACAGATTAGAACAAAAATCTCAGGACAATACCGAACAGAGGAAAGCCCTCAGCGCTACTAGCGATAAGCGACAAAGGATTACGATATTTATTCAAGAAAGATCTTTGCCTAAATAAAATATCTTCTCTCGGGACCCACAATATGTAATCATTTCAGAGGCAGGCCGTACTTTGATGTCAAAATAATGGGATAAACAAGAAACAAAGACATATTTTTATCTCCTTGAGGAATGTAATGTAACCCATTTAATCGATCACATTTTAACCCCAGAACGCATTTAGAGCCTTCAGCTAATGTGCGTTTTTAAGTTACCGGGTAAAACGGAAATTTCCCTAATTCATAAGTAAACACCGGAAATTTGAACATTGCCAGTATCACCCTCATCAACGATGTCGAAAAATACCCTCTTTTTTATTTTTTTGCTAATGTCCATAATGGACAGACGTCTTTACGCATTGAGAAAACATTTTGAACTCGACATAATATAGTTTTAAATCGGCACAAGTTACATTAAACAGTTAGTTATATTGTGTAACCAGCTGTGCCTGCGACTTCGTCCGCGTAGAGTTTGATTATCGTTATTCCCTCGGGAACTTATCAATTTTCCGGGATAAAAAGTAGCCAATGTATTAATCCAGGGTATAAGCTACACACACACACACACACACACACACACACACACATACGCGCACACACACACGTACGCGCACACACACGCACACACACACACACACACACGTACGCGCAAACACACACACACGTACGCGCGCGCGCACACACACACACACACACACACACACACACAAACTTTCGCATTTATAATATTATAATAATAATAATATAATATTAGTAGGATTATTGAACAAAACGACATTTTGTTGAACACACAATACCATTACACTCCGAATCTCTTGTATCCTGATTTATTTATATTTATTTAAAAACAATTACAAATAACGGTAAGAAGTTTTAAATGAAAATATTATTTGACTACTAACACTTGTTAACTTTTGTATGAAAAGTCGCGGCGATTAATAATCAATGCCAGAGCGTCTATTCGGGAACGTCCAAGTGATATTTTAACGACTCGCGAGTGAGATTCGCATTTCGCTCTTACGCATTACGCGTCGTGCGGAAGGGTGGGATGAGAAATCTCGCTCGCGAGTCGCTACAACATCACTTAGCGTTCCCGAATAAAGGCGCAGCTTCAATAAGAGGCTGTTATTAAACAGCTAGCTGGCTGCTGTCATAGCTGGGCATAAGACCATTAATCCGTTAATCGTTAACTAACGAAGTTACCATTTCGAGTAACGGATTAACTTTTAAGTTAACTTAAAAAATGGTTAACAGACTCATTAACTTCCGTTAAAACAATTAAAATCTGTTAAACGTTAATTAAGTACCTACTATTTGCCAAAAGGATACCGCGCGGCTTATTTCAGATAACTTTTGAATTTGAATTTGATCTCTGAATAATTACAAAATGTAATGCACCCTATTTTTTATTTTTATTTCCTGTCTAAACTTCCATAGCACATAACAACATTTTTTTATAAGTAAATTAATAACGCAACTAAATAAAAAAGAAATTTCTATCACGAGTTAACGATTAACGTTAACATAACACCCGTTAAATCTTCCGAAATGTAACGCTTTAACGTTTAACGAAGTTAACTTTTTTAGTAACGGATTAGCGATTAACGAAGTTAACTATTTTACTGACGGTGCCCAGCTATGGCTGCTATTGATAATGTGGTTAGCTCGAGAAGCGACAGGCTACGTCAAAGACAATGTTCAGGCGATTATTCAGTGACAGGGAGCAGCGACGGTGGCGCCACATCGGTGTGCGGCGGCAACCTCTCGGACTCCACCGCGGAGGGCGCCCCACCGTTGTTGGACCCGTATGACACAGACGCGGCGTCATTGGTGTCTTCGGCGCATCATATTTATCAGTGTAAGCATTTAAAGTTTTATCCAACTACATTTTAACTTAAGACTACAAGGCAACATATACTTCGATTCACTCACAACCTACCAGGGCGTCTATTCGGGAACGTCTAAGTGATACTGCAGCGACCCGCGACCGAGACTCGCATCTCACTCTTACGCATTATGCGTCGTACGGAAGAGTGTGATGAGAAATCTCGCTCGTAAGTCGCTTCAACACCACTTAGCGTTCCCAAATAGAGGCGCTGTTTTGATATTGCATCTAGTAAAAACGCCATCTGTAAAGAACTGCTAATGTCCCACAAACTCACATTATAGAAAAGGGTAACTTAATATTTAACTCCGTGAATACAACAAAAATCCTAAGTGGACCTTAATTCAATACCTTTATCCCAAAAAGTCTTCTTTCAATTACCTCGGATAAAGGATTACATCCAAAACAAAACCTTTGCGAACCCTCCTGTATTCAATTGAATATTGTGTTCCTGCTAAAATCGACGACGACCTCTATGATTGTTTTTTTTTATGATTAGGGATAATTGATATCGCAAAGGGTCATCCGAAGCAATGTGATATGTGAGGTAACATCTAAAACGGCCCCATATATTACACGATTTGCCTTCACGATCCGTCATTTCAGACTAATCGAAACGACAAGTCGTTAGTGTATGGTAGGTATGGTTAATCGGGGATCCTGCCGTTTCATCGAAAAACTTTTGACAAATTATCTCTTCCCAAACAAATTTTAGCAACCGGTTTTTTGCCAATGCAATCTTTGGAATAATTTTATTACGCACATTTTCATTTGCTCAAATTTTCACTCAGCAGAATATTACTACGGAAAACGACATTTAGTCATTTGGTCTTTTATCAAATGTTTTATTAAAGCAAAAAATCATTAGACAATAATCATTTAGTCAAATAAATTGTTATGATAAATACTATACTTAAAGACAAAAACAGCAAATACAAAATAACAATATGTTGCGGCGAACGAGCGAAGCGAGCGAGCAATACAGGTCGGAGCAGAATCGAGTCGGATAAATTTAGGTTAGAAGGAGCAAACTCCTGCCTTAGCCTTCGAGGTTTTTTTTTCATCCCTTAATAAAACATGCTTTTGCCTTATTTTGTTTGCGTAAAATATGTTATGCCAACTGAAACATTTGATTTCATGCAATTTGGTATAAGTACCAGTTGGCAAGTGATTCATTGTTGGAACGTTCACTTGCCAAACATTAGGTTTGCGTTATAATTATTTGTGAAGAGTTCATTTGTCAAATAATAAATATACGAAAAATTGTTTGGGAAGTGATAATTTGTCATTTTTTTTTTGATGATTCAAGGGTAACCCGGTAAATCGTTAACGATATTCCCTTGCAGTATTGCGTCGCCTCCTCGAGCGATGCTCGCATATTTAGTAACCATTTCATACAATGATAGCGTCGCGATACACTCGCTCGCGCCACGCCTTACGATTAGTCTGAAACGACGGATCGTGAAGACAAACCGTACCGAATATGGGACCTTAAGAACTACAGCAAATTAAAATGCAGTGAAAATGCTTTGAAGTAATAAATAAAAGGTTACTGTAAACTTGAACCTCCTGAACACAATGTGGGCTAAAATTACATCCGACATGTAATATAGGTACTTGTACTGTGAAAATCCTACCTACTTAATTATTATAGATTCGGTCGTTTCCGTCTTATCAAAGGGCATAAAATGGCATGGCGGTAAAAAAATCCGCTTACGAGACAGCCGTTTTATTACAGAAGGCCTTACTTAACGATGAGATTGAGTCATTCAAAAAGCCCGCGATAGCAGAAGATAAGTGGCTAATGGTGGCTGAATTTATGCGCCAAATGTGTTTTGTTATTCGCACTCACCTTTTTCTACGCCTACAGTAAACATTCATATGTTTATTAAGATAAAGTCTACACGCTATGTTTCCTTATCTAAAGAGGGGTGTTTTTTCTTTGTCCTGAGCGCCACTGAAAGGCGTTCATGGCGGTTCTGCTTATCAGTTTTGATGGAGCCGTTCAGGGAACCTTATAATTTTAAGCTATTACATGATTAAAGATGAACACTTTATAAGCACAGCTATGTTTATTTTTTTATTTATTTATGTGAATATATGAATGTTTAGTGAGCACGCCTCGTGACTGCAGTCCCACCCTGTCTCCACATAACAGCGCTTCGCCTTTCTCACGATCTATCGACGCCGGCTCGCTCTCAAGGTTAGTAACTCTAAACCAGTTGTTATCCTTATTTTTTAAGAACAGAATTATATTCCGCCCTTTATAAGTTAAACCACCAAACGTGCACATACCATACATACGGCTTCCGCTCCTTTATAAATTAAATCTCATATATAAAACTTACATACATCAGTACGTTACGCCGCTGGTGTTCATGTAATATCACTATAAATGCGATCATCTGGCATGTTAATTCTGGCTTGTTAATAAGGTGTATAGTGTAAAAGACATCCGTTTCAATACTTTTCAGTTTTGCGTAATTTTAATCGAAAATTGTGTGGTGTCTACTTCACACAAAGTACCGCTATCGGTTCACTAATTATTTGTTCCTTATCTGTTTACAATATTAAACCTGTAAATGTAATAAATAAGTTATTCTCTATAATACCCGATTATCTGTTTCATATGAATGAATTGCCATTGATGACGAACTGTTTTTAACTTACGTAGAACCATGCAATTACGGTCCATAACTTGCAACTGTTCTACGGAAATTATTACATTTTCGACGAGGCATATTCTTTAATTATTGAATTGAATGAAGTTATATATTCTTGAATTATATAAAAAAATATAAATTTAATGAGGATATCAATAACTAGTAAGTCAGAACTAAAACACAATATTTACTTTTAATTTATTTTGACCCTTGATAAAAAAGTGAACAGTCAAAATCATCTTTTTTTCTTTAACAAACAAAGAAAGAAACATTTATTCACTAACATAGAAGACACACAGAGTAATATAAATATAAATTAAAAACAATACAAAACAAAATGGTGGTGTGTGTGTCCTCGCGGCAGCGAATGGGACACTAGCTCAGCAAAATGCTGAGGTGTAAGACACCTGCAGCGCTGATTTTCAGCCAGCACCGTCTGTGACTCACGGAGCGCTATACAAATACACTACATGCTAATAATTATTTATCTACTACTACTAAGATGGACTGGTCATACATACTATAAAACTAATATTGTGGTAATGTGTTCAGAATAATCAATACTAAATTACTTGTTACGGCAGCATTAAGCGTAACAAGCATTTATTTACATTTTCCTTCATAATATATCATTCAAACCTCATTTTGATTTTCAGGCATATTCCCTATTCGAAACGTTGCCTTCTTAATTTAAAATGTCGTAATCTTAAAATAAGAAACGTCAAACTCACATTTCTTATTTCTTATTTTAAGTTTAGTGACTTTTAAAAGCGAACACATTTTCGAATTGTCCCCAATGCTGCTATATACAAAATGCGTTTGCAAACAAGGAAAGAGAAACAATTGTTACCGAAATATTTTCCCATCCGTTACGTACTTATAGTAGCCCGAGCGATCATCTGAAAAAACATTTTATTTAATATTCATATCGTTGGTTAAGGTCAGTGGAGCAGCTGTCAAGCCCGGGCGAGTGTGAGTCTGCGCTGGTGGGCGGGCTGCGCGTGCGCTCCGGCAAGGCAGGGCGCGGGCGCGGCTCCGCGTGGGGCTCTATCTCGCGGGTGTTCGCGCGCTCGCGCCATCGCACCAAGTCGGGCAGCGCCACCGCCAGCGGACATGAGAGCGGTCAGTACCACATTATTGGCTAAAAGCTATTAGCACCTGCCAGCCAATACCTTTAATCTTCTCTAAGAACCCGTTGATAATTGCTGACTGTTTTTTGAAAATTATCCTCTCTACGCAACTTGTTGGTATTTACCTCTTACGACTCCTTACTCAGTACAACATTTTTAAGCCTCAATAAAAATTGTGTGAAACCCATGTCTTTTGATTTACTTCCCTTAGATGTTTGGTCACAGGAACACTTATTCAGGTTACGCTGCGAGCAAAAAAAATTCTAATAACAAAAATAATGATTGATAAAATTGAACAATCAAATAAATAATTAATTACACAGAACATTTAAGTATCCAATAGACTCCCCATAGCCATGAGACCCTCGCTACCAGCAATGGCTACGGGCAAGCGCGGAAGCGCAGAGCGCTCTAAAAAACCCTCGCGCCCCGCAAGTCTGGCAGCTTTAATTTAATTTAATCTTTAGGGTTTTTGGTCTGTGAACAATAACAATATCAAACCCACATAGCGTTTCAACGATTACCGATGGCTTAAAACCACTCTCGAGGCAACGTTCGTATTAATCGTCTAATAGATTTAAATTACGCTAATGTCAAAGAGAATCTAACAAAGTCCCATTACTTAACTTGTTGAATATAGATAGAATGTCATAATCGCAGCAATTTGGTTGATATCCTAACCGCGAGCCGGCATTTATCTAACTTTAAATCAGAAAAGTTTGAATTTCCATTATAAGCATTCTTCCTTAATCAAACTTATGAAACTGTAATGAATTTCATGTTAAAGGTACAGTCAAAGTAATTTTTTACTGTACTTAAGTTGTTTGTGATTATATAAGTATGTTTTACAAGTTAACGATATCGCCATTTCCGATCACCAATTTGTTATTTGGTGTAAGATTTAATTTCAAATTAATTGATCTATGTGGTGGAATGTCATAATTATTTGTAATATTAATATCACTAAAAAGGCCCGGAATGTGAAATAATTAATTTGAACTGCAGCGAATCATTTATTTTTACATTCAGACCGATTTGAAAGTGTGTTGGCTAAATTTAAAAGTCACCAAACTTAAAATAAGAAACGTCAAATTTGATTTTGACAGCTCCGAGCTATACAAAATTGAGTATAAGTTTTCTTATTGTATTTTTAAGACATTTTAAATAAAGAGAACACTTGGTTCAATTTGAAACGATGTCTTCTTAATTTAAAATTTCCTAATTTTTTTAAAAAAGAAACGTCAATCTCGATTTTGTACAGCACAAAGCTGTCAAAATCGAGTTTGACGTTTGTTATTTTAAGTTTAGTGACTTTTAAATTAGCGAACGCATTTTCTAATTGGCCCCATTGTTTCGAATTCGACCCATTGCATACGTATTTCATGTTCGGCTTTACCTGCGAATGTTTTCACTCTCCGCCACTGTTGCAGAGCCGGTGTACGCGGGCGCGGGCGGGCGCGCGTGGTCTCCGCTGGGCAGCGAGGCGGCGCTGCGCGAGGCGGCGTCGCTACCGCTGTCCCGCTGGCGGGCGCCCGCCATCATCGCCTGGCTCGAGCTGGCGCTGGGCATGCCTCAGTACGCCGCCGCAGTCGCCGACAACGTCAAGAGCGGCAAGGTATTAACGGTGCTGTACGTCTAGTAACTTATCTGTGGGCTCGAGGTGGGCGCTGGCAGCTATGAAAATGTCAAAAACTGATTTTTAATACCATGAAAGATAACGTACTATTATTTTCAGCCACAAAGATACGTTGGTACACCTGATGTAGAGCCGTTGTACGAGGCATCGCTTGACATACGCGCTGCCTCGAAACAAGATCTAGAATAATTTATAAACATACGATCAAAGACTTTATTTGAGTCCAGTGATATAGAAGTTAAGATGTATAAATTTTATTTAATCATCTCAATAACTATAACAATGAACCTCAAACTAAAAACCTTAAAAAATAAAATATTATGACTAAAATATATTATTAAAAGGAGTCCCTTTAGGCAGGGTTCCGAAGATACTGGCAGCGTTCCCCCTTTGTATAGCTAGACTAATTCTTTGTCCGAGGTAGCTGCCAGCTCTTCGGTCTCCTGTGATGTCGACTAACCTTTTTGCTATTTCCCTAAAAAGCCTTATAGCGCTAGGACCCCTCAGACCAAGGGTCTCGACACCGAATGGGACAAAATCATATTCGGGGCCTAGACCCCTGTATTTGCCTACTCTAGCTTTTTCAGCCGCTTCGCAAGCCGCACCAGCTCTGTTGTTGGTTCCATGTAGAAGTTAAATACTTGACTCATCTGTTGTTACGTTAACTATCCTCGTGCAATATTTTTCTCGAACATCGACAGTTCTCAAGCATTCCTACATTTTAGTTTAACACATCGCATATTAGATTTGCTTCCAGTGCCGAAGAAAGACATAATGGCGATCTAAAAGTTGTTGCGCGGTATACGTGTACCACGGGTGGGGACTTCGCCTGGGTACATTTCTGTATCATTATTGTATATTTCTACTATATACCACTGGACTGGGAACCTGTAAATTATGTTCTTAAATTACAACCATTTTGATAATTAATCCCTCTTGGCAATAAACCTGCATTTTCAAATTATGTACGTTGTTGACAACACCCTAAATACCTACTTTATTTTTATTCGCACCAAAATGCAATTTTATTCATAACCAACATGAGTTTATGTTCATATTTATCTGCAAGTGCAGTTTATAGTAGCCTCACAGAGGAGGGTATTATCGAGAAGCTAGTTGCCAGTCCGCTGGCGGTACATTAGGCCTCCCCTAATATCCCCTTACATCGTGACGGTATTCAAATTTCATTCAGAGAAACAGTCAGAGACAGATATTGTCAAGTTAACAATGGTCCAGTCAATAGTTCCAATATCAACGGTTTGGTTTCAAACCAAGACCGCGCATAATTTGGGTGCGTTATGGCCAAATTCAGAAAGGCCACTCAAATTGATCTTTAATTAAAGTGACGTTTTTGTACAGGATGTCAAGTAGTTGAGGGAAATTTAACTGGCTAATCTCTAATCAAGTGCTTAAGCGGCGTTTCTGTATTCGGCCATTAGTGACATAGACAAAAACGATACTGAATTCTTAGAGACTGAATGTGTAAAAATAACGGATTGTGACATTGCTAAAAGCATTTACCAAACCATTAGTTAGTTAAAGCTCTATGCTAGAAATGTGGAATGAAAGGGAAAAAATCAAAGGTGCACCGCATACAGGGGATTTACTCCACTTCCGGCCGTTACTCCACTTCTCTTGTTATTTTGTTTTTGTAATCCGCATCTACAATCATCGTTATCGGATTTAGGGGAAACAAAAATACGACGCCTTTGCATTTAAAATATGACAAACCGAACCAATGTTCCCGTTTTCAACCCCTCATGTCCACTGATTATTCAAAATTTGGTCGATCTATTAGATTTATATGGAAATCGGATTCTGAAAATAGCCTGCGATAGAATCGAATTTATTGAAATAAACGCATGTTTATTCAAAGACGTATATTGTTTGGTTTAATAGGCCATTCCAAAAGTACAAGTTAAATACCGCAGCCTCGAATAATGAAATACTCAGTCTATTCAGGAATTTCCGACCTTATTCCAATGTTTCCAATTTATTAACGTTGAATTTCATTTGCCATAATTCTATTCAGTAATTTTTAAACGCAAAATATTTTGTATGAATTAATTTAATATTTAAATTCATTGATGAAGTTTTTAATGTGCTACTCGCTGTTTATAATGAAAAAAAAATTGCGGACCAAACTAGGAGCACTGTAATTTTGCAACGTCGCAAAAACAATCTAGAATCCAAGGCAGTGGGCAGCTTCAAAACGTGCCTAACCAACCACTGGGCAAAATGTTCGGAAGATTAATGATTTTGACAAGATAATATCAACTGTATTTGAAATTGATGTATCCACCAGCGATTGACGCAATAGTAGCGTCAAATATTGTGTTCTGGTTGGTTCTAGATCCGTGCTTTGAATGGGCAGGTTCTGCTCGAGTTGACGGACGCGGACCTGGAGGTGGGGTTGGGCGTGGCGCAGCCGATGCACCGTAAGAAGCTGCGGCTGGCCATCGAGGAGCGTCGCCGGCCCGACCTGGTGCGACACCCTACCATCGGACAGCTCACCCACGCCTGGGTCGCCGCCGAGTGGCTGCCCGATCTCGGACTCGCGCAGGTAACACTCACATCGTTTGGCATAATCGTGTCAGCTTACGTCCATTGCGGGACTTAGGCCTCCCGCAAGTATCGCCACAACAACCTATTCAAACAGTAAAACAACATTGGAAAGTACCAAGTTAACAATTAAAAAAAAAAGTAACAGGATTGATAATACGTATTTTTGTCGGAAATAGTGATATTTTTAGAAAACTTTAGTCGGGATATAATTTTATTTACACTGTTTTATAATTTCGTCACAAAATAAGCTCTTATAACAACTTAATTAATATTCACCCATTAAAACACGAAAAAAAAGTTAAATAATAAAGGCTTAATTTATAATGAACTTTCCATAAATAGGTACATATGATTATTTATTATTATTATTCAGTTGATTATCCACGACATCATCATATGATAAAGTACCACTTTTAAATTACCTATTGGTGAAGGTTCCGCAAGGATTTTTGAATAGGTTCATTGCAAATATAAATTAAGCCGTGTGAATTTATTACAATATGGAGTGGCACCTCCATTGAATTTATAGTAGGTAAAATTCGGCTTGGCTTTACCGTGGTTTTGTTTAAAAGCTCCTTTATTCGAAGCTCTGAATACGTTTTTGTGGCGTCAGTATTAGCATTTAGTTAGGCAGACATGTACCTACCTATTTATTATTTTGAATGATGTGGTATTTGGGCATCGTTAATACAAAACACGCGATAATTAATAGATATCAGCTGCTGAAGTTTAATTAAAATGGCAACTTAATTTACTGTTATTGAAAGCAACAATGCTTTTGTTCAAGCCGTATTTACCTAAACATTTTACGCATATATTTTTTGGGTATGTTTTTGATCTTATATTAAAAAGGGGTTTTGAAAAGGTCTCAACATAAGATAATAAATGGAACAAAAATGTAATGATGTATATTATGACAGTATGCCGAGTCATTTTTGGCAAGCTTAGTCGACGCCCGGATGCTGGACACGATAAGCAAGAAAGAGCTCGAAAAATATCTCGGCGTCACGAGGAAGTTCCATCAGGCGTCCATCGTTCACGGCATACATCTGCTCAGGATAATGAAGTATGATAGACAAGTAAGTATATCGACGCAGCATGTGTTAAAAATATCATGCAAAAGAGGTCAATAGCTTCGAGTATTTTCCAAGCCGATTTTTCAACCATTTATCACACAGAAGGTTGTTCCCGCGAATGATAAGGAGCAGAAGCAAATGAGCGATTATCTACTGGGGCTGTCACAAAATGTTTCGTCTCGTATTGCGCGACCCTTGTAATATGCTCCCATTAATCATCCTCCGTACACTCCTCTTTCCGATTCTTTCCCAACATTTGGGAATTTTTACTTTGATCTTGTTTATTTCAGCTCATTTTAAAGGGTATCCTGCGTGAATTTACTATTTTTCATAGATTTCAGCTCCTATCTAGTTTATTCTCAAGATTTAATTTCCAAAATAATATATGATTTTCCGATCTTTGCTTAACATTCTTAAGAGGCAGAATTTTCATATCATTATTAGTTTTTTTTTTTAATTAATACATATTTCGTATCTAGTTCTTTATTTAATTTATATATACAAATCAACTAATACAACATAATTACTTAACATACAACATAATGATAATACTAAATAAAATTAATTAAATCTAAATAAAAACTAAATTAAATCTAAAAAAGGTGCCCGTGGCATTGTGCCGAAGATGCTGCCAGCTCTCCGGTCCGCGGTTGTTTCAACCAGCCTCTTCGAGATTTCCCCGAAGAGGCGTAGTGCGCTAGGACCCCACGGACCGAGGGTCTCGACTCCAAAAGGAACAAAGTTATATTAGGAACCGAGACCCCTATTTATTTATTTACATAATAAGTAACAATTCTAAATAGAAGACTGATAACCCTATAAAAGTAAGAGTCAGACTTTTTTAAAGTGATTATCCGAAACGATATGCCGAAAGTATTCAAATCTCCATACAAATTATTGGACTTTGTAAAGCTATTTTATTTCATAAGTTAATGTTTTTTTTAAGTTTTTAGTTAACATTTCTTTTTAAATATTCATGTGGCACTTTAATAACTGATTGGTGTCATTGTGGTGAGGGCCCGTTGGATCAAATACGAGGTCATTCGGATAGGGTAGTCCCTTAGAATAAATATTACAATGTTAATTTGAGCAGCAGGTTATTAACAACCCTTTTTTACTTGAAGTACACATGGCTTTACTCATGATTTATTGTCAGAAACAATTCGACATGTTTCAAACTCGGACTCGTATGGTACTCGTATGGCTTGCTCTGACCGTGACCGCACTCAACCCCTGAAGAAGGACTCCATACGAGTTCGAAACAAATCGTGAGTAAAGCCGTGTGTATTTCAAGTATTCGTAATGTCTCACGAAAGTTTTAATTTGACTATAACCTGTTTGTCGTTATGATAGTTCACCAAGATACACGACAGGCATATATGTAACCTATGTTATTTTTTTAGGCGTTAGCAGTAAGACGGCATCAATGTGAAAATGTGGATGCTGATCCTTTAGTTTGGACCAATCAACGATTTATGCGATGGGCTCACAATATTGATTTAGGCGAATTTGCTGAGAATCTAAAAGGTATATCGAATTACTATTTACCAAATCTATTTGGTAGTTGAATTGATTGCTAAAAGGTCAATATACTTCAGACAGCGGAGTACACGGTGGGCTAGTTGTGCTGGAGCCATCGTTTACCGGAGAGACCATGGCCACGGCACTCGGCATACCGCCCTCTAAGAGCATTATTCGGAGGCACCTAGTCACTGAATTTGACGCTCTTATCATCCCTGCGAGGTGAGTATTAGTATTACAAACATATTGCAACCCTATACTAAGAAGAAAATATAATATTTGCTTAAGCTAGAACAATAGCGACATAATTGAACACCGTCATGTTTATTTTATTTTAGCGTCTTGCAAATATTGTATTTTTCTATTTACCTACTATTCAAATGACAAACTATCCATAGTTATAGGTACAAATTTTCTGCATAGTCCGAGATTAACCTTGGTTAAAACAATATACCATTGTGATAGATTTTTATATTGGCGACATAGTTATCATCAGAAATGTCAAAACGTTATTGTACATTGGTTGTATGTATACTGATAAAGTGTTGTTGCAACTGTATCGAAGAGATGATGGATTGATGAGAACACCTTATCCCGGACTATAGCATAGATCACTGCCCCACTGAGCGATGACACTGCATGTATTCCGTGGTCACCCGAGTCACGCCCGTAGGTGAGCCGCCTGTAGCTAATTATAATGTGAGGTGCAATCCTGCAGGTATACGATATTTTGCCAGGTGGAAGAACTGCAAGTGGAAGCTGCCCGTGCATCCATGTTGTCCACAAAACAAAGATAGACCCGCAAAAGCAAAAAAGATATCCTTCAAAAAATAAATCCCGCTTTAACGCTAAACTTGAAAACTGTAACAAAATTTTTGTAAAGTTGCTATTTTTACACAGAACATTTTTTGCAATGTTTTTTATGATTCTTCCGTCAAAGCCGCTCGTTTGTGAAACATTATTAAGCGAATGTAAACTTAACGAGCAGTGAAGACTGATAAGGTACCTATTGTAGGAGGCGTGTTATGTAGGCAAATGAATCTCATAAAAATCAAGCGATCGGAAACTATTCTTTCGTACCCTTTGCCTTCGTCGATGTTAGATTCAATGTTCACATCGTAGCCCCCTAGAGACCCAACTTGCCGTAGATTAGATTCGTCACATCAGTGTTTACTCGAGGTCAATCGATCTTTTAATTAGTAAATGTATACAATTTAATTGGTATTGACTTGAAGCATTAAATGCTTAGCATAGGGGGTGAATCAAATCCCATAAAAACAATAATTTTAAAGTATTTCTTTAGTATTATAATCCAAAATTAAAGATCATCAGTTATTATCTTATTTTTAATTAAAAACGGAACCATTAGCAATAGCTTTAGGGTTTAACAATAATAGCATTTATTGAAACTGTAAAATATTTAACTATGTTTTTGACTTGTATACATTCATAATTGTAAATTAAACAACAGCGTATTAGGTTCAACTGTAATAATATCAATTAATATTTAAATGTGAATAAAACCTGATTAACGAGATGAAATCTAGAGGACATCGTGCCTGATTATTTTATTCCTCACACCCCTATATCGGCGCTCCTAGCGTCGAGACAGAACGGTAACGAACATTTTATCGATTCATCGTGAATGCCTCTGTCATCATCATGTAGACAGCACTATAAGGGCTCTATCCACTCTTTCTCCTTTCATACAACATTTTATGGTTTCATTCCGTCAAGATCACTTTCGACCACATCGACATTTCGTGCTTGTTTTATAATTTTGTCGTCTTTTGTTACCGTTCTTTTAACGAATCCCGCAGAGAACAGTATTGTGCGCATGAGCTAACAACAAATAAGATCAAATAGCAATCAAAGCTAATAGTTGCAGTACTATTCTTTGTACAGTGGATTCATCCATTCTTCTCTTATTTGGTAAACAAGTTTCTAACCTCAAAATGTGCAATTATTGGGTGAAACAGCTCGTTTATCCTAAATGAAGCAAACCTAGGCTAAAAATTGGCAATGTGACGTCTAAAATATTATCTCCGGTTCCTTTATTTGCAAGGAGGCAGCTGTTTTAGCCAGAAAAGGTGCATTTTGAGGTTAGAAACTTGTTTACCAAATAAGACAAGTATGGATGAATCCACTGTAAACAATTCATGAAAATTTATCGTCTTATTTATTTTGAATAGGTAATTCAGTTTATTTGTCACAATCAATAAGCATGATTTGTTATTTCAGCAAAGTGCATCATGCTTTTGGTGTCTATGCAATAAGTCGATATTGTTATTTCTTCAATTCATTTATACAGCGATTGTGATTAGCTGAAACCTTTATTGTTATTCAATATAATTTCCTTAAAGTTATTTCAAATTCAAATATTAGGATCGCAAGAGCAACAATCTACACAAAAAGTTGCATGTTAGCTTTTTATGTTTAAAATCTCTTTTTAACCTTTTGTACATTGAAATGAATTCGTGTTTTAAACAATTAGCCGTAAACGCTCTGCCTGGCTTTGGTACTGTTACGAACATTGTATCTTATCGAAATGAAATCGATTCATTACATTTCCAGGAACATGTTCGGTCATCAGATAAGGATGCTGGGGAGACCCTTCTCGAGGTCTGTTGCAACTGGATTGCCCGGTATTGATTTAAGCGGCGACGCTCGAAGGCACAGTCTTCGGGTATGTTATGCAATATGTATATAATTTTAGTGCTTCAATTACATTATTTCGTGTTTACCTGGTGTGCACAATTAATTAACCGGCCCTGAGAACTTTTTTATTCACTTGACCTACTTTCTGAAATTTTACGAGTGTGAAACGTAAGGTCGAGGTCATAAATATATATGCGTTACCTAAAGAGCATAAATATTTGAGCACTCTTACGCCCTTGAGAATAAAGTCGTGTTCACATATTTTTTACCACTTTGTCTGCGTAGATATTTTTGACCTCGACTGTACATTAGGTCGGGTTGTTTCAAACAGTCTGTCAACGCAATTTACGGTTTTCAATATAAATATATAGTACGTAGTTCTTGACAGTTGTTTCATATATCAGCGCAAGTTAATACATTAAAGTTCTTCAAATTCAGAATAAAACAAGATTATCATTTTCAGGGTTCAATAACCCGGGCCCTAGGCGTCCTGAAAGCAAAGCACGATCGCACTTCACCCTCAAGCTCGAGCGAAAGCTCAAGCGTGCTGAGTTTGACAACGCAGTCTTACCAGCTTTCGTACTCGCCGCCCATCGGCGGTCGGACGCTCTCGCAGCTGAGCATGGCGTACGCGCCGCCGCCCACGCTGCAAGAGTACGAACCCATCTACACTCCGCTCAGTCTCTACTCGCAGTCCAGCGTCTCCACCCGCGACAGTCTGCAGAGGCTCAACGATATCAAGGAGAATAGCAGTATTACCCACAGGTGCGTTGCAAACAAAACAACCAGATTATTTTGTAAATTTCAACCGGCTTTGGAACTTACTTGCTGCTTTCTTAATATTAAGATACTTTCCATTACTCAAACATCCATATTGGTCATCCTTTCAAACCCTTCAAACACATAAAATTATGTTAAATATTTTCCCACAAAGATCTCAAAAGAAGGATATGCCTAACAGTACAATTCCCTATAACAAGTCTCATAGACGGCTGTGAAACGCCAGCGCCATGGCTTACCGACACTTATGTCTTAGTTCTTACGACATACATATAAAAGTCTAATATTGCTTGATTCACACGCTATCATATCATTGTGGACGGTGGGGTCGGTGGTGCGGTCTCACAGGTTGCGGAATTGTACTAGATACTTAATTATAATAGCGTCACGGATCGTGGTTGCCATGCGAATGAACGTGCGATGGTGTCAGCTCAAAAGTAAGCATCGCGAGAACTGCTTTGAGCAGTTCCTGTATATTGCAATTATTTCCCATGTTTTTCTTTTGTTACTAGATATGGACAAAAATCAGATCACGCCCACAGGGTGAGCTCTCCTCTGCCGGCCAAATCCGCTGACGACTCCGTCATCAAGCAGAAGAGGCACCGCCGCGTCAAGAGCATCGGCGACATCAACGCCTGCAGTAAAACCTCAGTCTAGAACAATACAGTCAATTAGCGAATCTAGTATTTATAACCTACTTAGTACCAAAGCGCATATGCTCAATACTGTCTAGTCTGCGATGTACAAAGTTGCATATCAAATGTTCCAAATACAATATAAAAACATAGACTGATTGAGTCTCCCACAAGTTTTATTTACGATCTTATGATATCAGTATTTAATTTTTCTATTGTTGTTTACATGTAACTTTATTCCAGTTTTAGTGTATATCTAAGTCACGTAATAGTAGTTTATGCAACGGTTGCATAATGATAGGCCTTAAAACACTAGTGCGGTTTTATGAAACGAGCTTTTAAGCGAGTTTCATAATAAGATCGCACGTGTGTTTTAAGGCCAAATTATGCAGAGTTGCATACATAACTTTATCTACACATATATTATAAACGGCGACATGGTGACGATGGGGCCCCCGGCTGCGGCGACGGCGGCGCGCCGACCTGTAGCTCATATCTGTACCGTTATGACCATTACGATACTAAAATCGATACTGTAATAACATTACAGTACAGGTTGTCATAATGGTGGTCATTTCCTACGGTTTTTGATTACATTATGGAAGTTTTATGATATGGGTGTAGATAATAAATGTTTTACCAGTCACGCCATTTGAATGAAAATAACTGCTAAACACTGTGATAATAAGGTATTCTCACGCACTAATGAGCTTCTGATTTTGATAAACCAAATATTAGTCAATTTATATAAGAGAAATTATGATAAGTAAGTATGTTTACAAACACGTATTCATTCCATATCATTAGAAACTGATTTATTTCTTATGTTTCTTTGTTTACTTTTGTTTATTGTTGTAAGTGTTTTTTTTGTTAAGTTCAAGTAAAATTTGTTCTCTAATTGACTTTTTGTAACGATTTATAATATTTCCGAAATAAAGTGTCTGAACTTCAATTTTGTCTTTTCATTCTCCCATTAAAGATTAGGGCATTTTATTAAAAAAAAGACCCGAATACAGTACTTAACTACTTAATAAAAAAATTACATCTATAATTTTAACTCGAACATTTCCTATAGTAATAAAGTTATATTTTGTTGTTATCGTTCTGTGGAGCCAGCATTGAATTAGTTTAAACAGGTTACACACAATTAGTGATGGGCCGAGGGAATGTTCCCGGAACTTAAGCACTAACATAACGCAAATAAAAGTAGGTGCATGAAAATATTTAATTTCCGCTTATGGTTAAACTAAAAATACCAATAAGTTTTTGATGTTGGTTTAAAACTCTAGTTCTAAGGTAATGAAGTGTGACTTAAGTAGAGATGTGCCGCGATATAGATAAGGACGAGCAATTAAGTCAATTCATATCTTAGCAGCGAATGGTTATAAAAAATAGGTGAGTCGAATAGGCTAGTTTCCTGAAAAATTCTAATAAGTCCCTCATTTACATTATAAAAAAATATTGAGCCCAGGTATGTTTTTCTTTTGTAAGTTAAACAAAAAATTACGAAGATATACTCGTAGTGCGTTGAAGTTCCGCGTGACGACAAGTCTTTATACACTTTTTACCATTATGTGACGTCATTAGCCCCCACTCCCCAATTTTTATGCGCATTATCTTTGTCAATTTTGATTGATTTGATAAATTGATATTAAGGAGAATTTCAAAAAATTAAAATGTTCCTCTGTGTTACGAAACTTAACCATACAATTATATACCTTATTAATTGCAGTCATAAGGCATATAATTGTATTGCTAATTTTCGTAACGCAGAGGAACTTTTTAAACTTTTTCTTAACTACGCCTTAATTACGTACAAATTTTTTGAAATTCACCAATATTAGTCAGTTTTGTGCCTGTGTCGTCACAACATGTATACCTAACCTACCCACTAAGCAAAAAAGTAGTTTGAACCGTTCTCTTTTACTGTAAATTAATACATCTTTACAATCCCAACACGAGATGATTCGCATTGCAGGCACTAAGTACGAGTAAGGAGCAATATAGATCGTACCAAAATTTTAATACTGCGGCGTGTATACGTCGTACTCATAGAATGGTGAAGTAAGAAAGTAACTGAATCCCAACCAGCTAGTCAAATAGAACGTCGCAACAAAATGTTCAAAGTTCTTCTTTAAAATACAATGCAAGTATTTGCATTGTGGTATATTAAATATCTCACACAAAAATATACATGGAAAGGGAATATTTAGAGGACAAAGTAAAAAACAGGCACCCTTATCGCTAAACCTTCCTCAGTCCCTGTCTCCTTCAGAAAACGACGTACGATTTCTTTTCTTTATTGAGTTTTTTGGAAATTTACAAGTAGCGCAAACGATACAAATACAAATACAACAATTTCCTTGTATTGAAACGTTTGATGTCGAGTTCTCTTGCCTTCGGCGATCCAAATGGCCTACTCCTGCTTCTGCTGCGGGCAGTCATCCTAACATGACAATAGCTTAATGACTTCAATACGGAATATTACCCAGTATACGCTACGAATTTGGCAAGTCAAAACATTTGAAACGCAAAAGCGAAACTTTAACAATACCCTTATTTATAGTATTTATGCAGCCTGTACTAATTATTAATTATATAGATTTTAGTATACCTATGTAAGTGAATCATCGGTGATGATGATAATAATAATTTTTCTACTGACTGGTATGCTGATCTTAATCAATGAGGAAATAGGTCCTTATATATAAGTTCGAAACATTACAAATATACAATACAATTATGATATAAATATAGAGTATATCTGTATTCAGAGTGTTTCTAAATCAACCATCTATTTACCCGTTAGTAGTTTACCCGCGCTCTAAACCGACACAAACTTTAAAATATTTATGTCCAATTACTTATCGGTTACCATTTGAAAGACATAAATTGTAAATTTCAAGCAAAACTCTCCCGTTTGCTATTCTGAAAGGAATGAAAATGCTTTGAACTTCCCGATTCAGTTTCCATCTCGGAAATATGAGACACGAGCGTAGTAAAGTTATTCTGTTCAATTATTTATCGAGCTAGTCGGCACGCGCCTGCTGCACTATACTTGCGTTGCATCCGTCCTTAATAGAATGGGCAAAAATTCAAATAAATTTCAACGTCTAATGGCCGAATTCAGAAACGCCACTTAAGCATTTGACTAGATATTAAGTAGTTAAATGTTCTTCAACTAGTTGTTAACCTATACAGAAACGTCACTGAAACGGGTGCGCCTTTTTTCACATAACTTTTTAAGTCCGATTATTATCGGAAGTCCGAAAATATTTCTCATACCATTTTACATCATAATGATCATTCTCCATAAAAATATTTAATACTAACGATTGAAACTCATAATCATCAGAATTCATAATATCGCTAATCATACAACTTGTTAATACTAATATTTGTATTTATATATTTTCTTATACTAACGATCGAAACTCCTAATCATTCTGATTCATAACTTTAATATTCATATATTTTTATGTCCTAATATTTATTTACATATATTTTTTTATCATAAGTGTAAATGAAATTGGATAGGACTTAAGAAGACTTCTGAACGCGCGAGCGAAGCGAGCGAGCAAAATGAGTCGGAGCAGAAGCGACTCAGATAGGTTAGGTTCAGAAGGTTAAGGCGGGAGCGAAGCGAAGCGAAGCTCCCGCCTTAGCCTTCGATGTTAGGTCTTTTTTTTGCAACAGTTCAGAAAATCTTGCTAGTTTGTAAGATTCTATGCTAAATAGGTTCATGCTGTTATATTAATTTGCTTAAATCCATAGGTATGCCATCTTGAAAGTGAATTTCTAGGTAGGAATAGCCTGCCCTACCTACAAATTCACTTTCGTTTTTTTCGAATTAAATGTTATTTTGAATAGTTACTTTTGTAAAAACCAATATTATGAGTTCACATATTTTCTTAGCAATGCCATTATTAATAAGAAAATTATGAATAAAAAAAATATGATCACTGTCTGTTATGAAGCAAAATGTTATGAAAAAAAAATATTATGAGTTCAAACATGTTCTTAGTAATGACATTATTAAAAAAAAAAAATATGATAACTGTCTGTTATGAGTTGCGATGGTAGGAATAAAAATTTATGAACAAAAAAAGTATGAGGAAAAAAATTATGAAGAGTGATTATTATGAATACAAATCGGTAGTGAAACAAAAAATAGGAATAAGAATTTTATGTGAGCCAATATGGACCCCACTGAAACATCACTTTAATTAAAGCTCAATTTGACTGGCCTTTCTGAATTCGGCCATAAGAGAGTTTTTCATCATCCCACCGACACACCGTCACCCATAGCTACCAATGCGGAACGGTGATGAAAAAGTAATATCAGCGATAAGTTATAGCCATTTTATACGATAATTGACATATCCCGATCATTAATTGAATATGGATCAATCATTCATCATTAATCAATGTTGAATAACAGAACGATAAACGTACGTCGACCATAAAAAGCAGTGGCTCAATTAAAGCACGAATTGAATTTTTGTAATGTACTCGTATTACGTTGATAACACACATTAATAGTTTTGTGATGTAGAATACATTTTTGTTTTCCAGACAATACAAATATATTATACTATACCAAATACATATACTGGGCTATAAGTTCAGCATGAAGTGACGCACTTTATGCTGGAACCCGATGAGTTACTTTTAAGATTAATTTGATAAATAAGTGATTTTATTTTGAACTGAGTTATAATAGTTTACGCAAATCGACTATTATTATCAAGTAACTTTCTTAAATTCGTATTTCATCCAGAGTTACTCGAATTTGGTAGTGGTAGAACCAAACAGTAATCCTCACTAGATGATTACTGTTCGAATGGACCGGCTCGACTCCACACTCTCACAGAATATCGGCGTAAAGTAATAGCTTGCTATTGCGTTCCGTACGGTGAGTGACGAGATTCGGAGGCCTATTCCCTCATCCCTATCCCATTCCCATTCCCCATCCTCCCTAGACTGGCAACGCATTGGCAGCACCTCTGGTGTTGGAGATGTCCATGGGCGGCGGTGATCACTTTCCATCAGGTGGGCCGTCAGCTCGTTTGTCAGTCAATTGACATAAAAAAAAATGATGCAAAAAACAATATATAATCTTCGCTAGTACCTGTTATTCGGAAAATTCAGAAGAAGGACAACTTGACGAGATGTATTAATTGTACGAGTTATTTAATTTGCGGTTGTGTCGTGAACACCCCGACAACCCAATTTTTTAATATTTAGAAATATTTGACTGCGATGCAAGTACACCAGTAAACATTCACTGTATGATGCCCTCCCGCAGCTGCAACGGAACTGAGCCTGGTTTATGATTTAACAGACTTGAGCTGGGCCGAGTGCTTGCAACTGAACCAATGTATATTACTCAAGACAATAATATATATACATATAGTATGGGATTTGGCTTGACTACAGTCTCACGTGATAAAAAGCGATGACGACGCGGCTTCGGTGGAACGTGATCGCCCAGAAAATGCCTAACTTTAAGGCTAAATAGCAATGAAAGGAAGGAACTTGGACGAGGCTCTGATTTTTCAGAGCCTGTATTCGGGAATGCTAATTGATTTACTATATCGCCACTAAAATGCCAAAACCGCGTATGTGTCGGTCGTTTTTCTTAAGGTTTTTGACGTTCATATTGGCGGTTTTGGCATTTTATTCTCGATATAGTAAATCAATTAGCAGTCCCGAATACAGGCCCTGAAAAATCGTTCGCTTGCTCGGTGCAATTGTCCAAAACCAACTTCACCAATATGTTTCAATACTTAGGGCCGGCAGTGTCAATGCTCTTGACTGACTGCTTGATTATAATTATCTTGCGATACACGTAAATATTATGTTTATATCTAGACACTACAGCGGCCCTAACATGCCTGCCTCAAAGATAAATTAAACCCGTTTATCTCTATAACTATCTCTTTCGTCGGCACTAGTGTGAGAGAGGCACTTAGAGATAAGACGGTCTATCTTATCTTTGTGTCGTGCATGTTAGGGCCGCTGATGGCTGAAAATATATACACATGTATTGTCCATAAAGTAGTCGTAAATATAACACATCTGTTATGGTTTTATTATTATTATTGGAGGTTAATTGGGCCATATATGTGCCGCTTCGACCATTGCTGATCTATTGTGGCAGCCCTTCGGTTTGGCTAGTGCTGGCCTCGGCGTGGGCCGCTAGCGGCCCTTTCCACCGTGTGCTCAGACCCTTACCGTAAGAGCATCGGTTACCGCAATTCGCAGGCAGATAATGTACATAAGTTGGAAAAACTCATTGGTACGATGTGTCGACTCGTGATCGTGAGGTCCGGGTTCGAATCCAAGCGGTTGCCATCGCTTGGATTCGAACCCGGACCTCACGATCACGAGTTGACATCCTTAGCCATTAGGCCACCGACGCTCTTCTGTTCTGTTATGGTTTAGTCTCCTTTAGGATTGCGGATTGATTCGATGTGGGTAATTGTTTTTAATAACTTATTGGACTTAGCGTGACAATCTTTTGGTGCAAGGTACCCTTAATGTCAGTATTGCCAATACTGACATTAAGGGTGTACCAATACTGTATTGGTACACGTTAAAAGAAGCCAAAGAAGAAGAAGTGCATAGAAGTTTTTGTTAACCACATCGTAAAAACAGTTGACTTAAATACTTTTAAATATGTAAAACATGCTTTCTAGTAAGCAATAGTAGACCAAAGATCTCAAGGACATGCCTATCAGTACAATTTCGTGTCACAAGTCTCATAGAAGGTTGTCAAACGCCAGCGCCATGACTTAATTATTGCTACCCTATTGCTGATGTCTTAGTTCTCACGACATATACAAAAGTCTAATATGGCTTGATTCACATGCTATCATATCATTGTGGACGGTGGGGACGGTGGTGCTATCACACAGGTTGTGGAATTGTACTAGATACTTAATTATAATAGTGTCACGTGCGATGGTGTCACATTCGCGTTCTGACACCTCAAAAGTAAGCATTGCGAGAATTACTTTGAGCAGTTCCTTATTATTTATTTCAACTACATTGAAAATACAAGTCAGACATACAAAGACAGAAAATATTTGAATATAAGTGAGCTCAAAATTCTCCCATTTACTCTTAATAAGCTAGCCAATTTGTAAATAAGTGCACAGTGGCGAGATGGAGATTAGCTGTGTGGAGGACTCATTACCGGCATCAGCCCGAGGCGGACACACCAATCTAAACTCGCTTCGGTAAAACTTTCCTACTTAGGCACACATAGTACTCTCTCTCTCACACCACTTCAAAAATGGATAGTTCGAAAGAGACAGTAACAACTGAACTTGCACGAGTAGCTGTTTTTAAAATTCATAGAATAGCAACGAAAAGCCGGAAGGCAACTCTGCTTCCTATCGCCGACTGGGCAATCAAAGAACTTAATTCAGTTCTAGCAAAATTTATATCAAGCTGAAAAAGAGCTCGGATTTTATTTACCCAAATAAGGCGAGCCTTAAAACAAGGTAAGATTTTCGATTAATTTCTAATGATTTGTCTATGAGTCCTGATTTCTTTTTCAATTTAATATTTATTGATTACCCAAATGAATCCTATAAATGAGGCCTATTCCCTCATCCCTATCCCATCCCCATTCATCCCTAGACTGGCAACGCAGCACCTCTGGTGTTGCAGATGTCCATGGGCGGCGGTGACCACTTTCCATCAGGTGGGCCGTCAGATCGTTTGTCAGTCAACTGAAAAAAAAAAAAAAAAAGATTTTTAACCTTACTTAACAATAAGTAATTGTTAAGCGGCAGCATGAGATCAATGTTTTTTATATATTACTTAAAATACCTACTATACTTGACTAAACAATTTTCAAATACGTCATGTATTCCGATAAACCGACGCCCCAATGATAAACGAGATCGTTCCACCGAGGAATAGCGGAGATCACTCAACGTGTCCACTTACCTACGATAGTCTATCTTTAAATACAAATCAATGGCTTCCTACTAGTAATTGAAATGAATCGTGATTATTTTACAACATTAAATGGATAAATTATATCAATTTATATAAGTCGCTTTGGTCCATATAGGTCCAATTCGAAACGGTATCTTCTTAATTTAAAATTTCCTAAACTTAAATTAAGAAACTTCAAACCCGATTTTTTTTTTAGAATAGAATATCTTTATTGCAAACATGGTATTTTACAGGTCTTACATTTAAGGTATGAACACATGTACCCTGTTAGGGCGGAGCAAATACAGTAACTTAGGGCTAAACATAAACAATGACTGTACACTTATTTGAATTTTAGAAGTCGTCTGCCATAAACTCTTGTATAGAGTAGTAACACTTATTTTCTAACATCGTCTTTATTTTCTTAATAAATAGGTATATTGTCTTTTTCTTCGGTTTTAAAAGTCTCAGGAATTTTATTATAAATTTTAATGGCTCGGTAATAAGGTCCTTTTCTAAAAAGATCTAATTTAGGTTCGGGGAGGGCTAAAAGGTGGTTTCGACGGGCACTTTGGACGAATTTAAAGATTTGATTTGAGTATAGCATAGCTGTCAAAATCAAGTTTGACGTGTCTTATTTTAAGGATGTATACCCAATATATCGATTTGTATATTTTTCGCTGAAATTGAATAGTATGGTAGTATTAGTCGTTTCGCATAAGTGTTATAAAAAATAAAACCACTTTACCGTTCTTTTAAAGGAGATAAATGACATTTAAGATTACATGTGTTATGTGCTGTGCCCTTGTTATTTGTACCGGAAGTTGATTAAATTACAAGAAAAAGCGAAAAATGTTCCTGTCTCATAGTACTTTTATAATCAGAAAATGTATTTTCTATAACTTTGTATTGTACTCTCCTCGATTTTTCAATGACAAAAAAAAATTTCGTTACCGTTGTTCCCACGGAAATATTCTTGATTGAATTTCCATGTGTCCGGACCGTCTCAAAAACTGCATATTGATTGGTTATGACTCGAGTAGTCAAATCAGGTTCTGATTTTATTTCACATACTAAATAATTATTAATAATCACACAATTTGTACATTTTAAATCATTATTCGTACAAAATTACTCATTGCCGTTATTTGGTGCAAATGAAACAAAACTTGAAAAATAAAAAGCATGTACTGCGGATTTGACGTGGCATACATCCTTAAGTTTAGTGACTTTTAAATTTAGCGAAAACACTTTCAAATTGGACCCACTATAAGCCTAATATTTTAATTTATCAAATAAGTAAATAAAGAAGATGAGGTTTACGTTTAATGTTACCCAAACTATATACAGTTTGAAGCTGTCTGCACTAAGGACGCGGTGATATCGTTAGTATTACGTACGAGACAATATTGCGATAAATGGAGTAGGGACCGTGTATGGAGCACGTCGCTGTAATATTCCTGCTCTTGAGTAGATCGACGGGGTTACCTGGTAATGAATCTACGGGAATATGCTAAGGAGAGTTTGCGAGAGATTCACTTGCCTAGTCATGATACTACGTGCATGCATTTTAACAATGCCTGGAATTCATAGCTAATAATTAAAGTGTTATAATACGCTTAATAATTATTAATTATCACGTTAAATTGATTAACGAATTATCAGGAATTAAATCTAAGAAAGATAACGTAACATATAGATATTGCCAATACTGAACCGCTAGAGCGTCAGGAACCAGTGCTATGTTTATTGCCTATCAATTTCTTGAGAAATTACTCTTCTTTTTCCGCATAACATTACTCTAGCCATTGGCGGTTAGGCAAGGAAGGTTCCAGAAAGTTTTGTACAACAAGGTGTCGTTAGCGCCGCTTCTCGGGTGAGCAACTTGTGCTGCATGTTAATAGGAACTGAAGTGTGATTCTCTACGCCGTCAGCGCTGCGTTCTACGTTGAATTACTGACGCATGACGGGTTTCTTCGTGATATGTTCGTAACACAAGAACACTTTGCCGCAGTGATAGTTTCACTAAAGACGGTTCCCGCAAACAAAGTTTTACAACTTACGCAGAAATACGAAGCGTGTAATGTTTATGGAGGTCAAAGTGTACCAGCCTTAAGCTCAAGTTTACAGCATTACGTATTAAATCCCCGTTGTTACTGCCCAAATTATATTTCACTTAGCCATTTTTTTAGGGTTCCGTACCTCGAAAGAAAAAACGGAACCCTTATTGTATCACTCGTGCGTCTGTCGGTCCGTCTATCACAGCCAATTTGCTCCGAAACTACTGGACCGATTGAGTTGAAATTTAGTATACATTATGTAAGTCGGTGACCGCAACACGGACGCGTAACGTAAATTTTAAACATGGGGCCACTTTCAGGGGGTAAAGTAGAAAAAAAAAAGTTTTGCAAAGTATTTTGTGTGACAAATCAAATGAAAGGGGTCATTGTGAAAAGCTTAATTATTTTTTTAATTTCGGTATAAATATTTTTGTATTTATTTAGGAAAATAGGCGAAAATTTACCATTTCCCCCTTATCTCCGAAACTACTGGGCCTAAAATTTTTACAAAATACAGAACGTAGTTCTTTACCTATAGATTACAGGAAAACTTATCAGAAGTCTATGGTATTTAAAGTAACAGGAAATTTCTCAACATTTATACGTATGAACGGAATTACCTTTGCAAAGTCGTATCACACTCGACGGTTGCACAGAGATAGGAGGTTGAGGAAGTTACTTTTTGTTTTATTTCATAGCTAGGTTTTAAATAGTTATCCGGTTGTTTAAAGCGTTTTTTTTTTTCATTTTTAGGGTTCCGTACCTACAAGGTACTGCCTGGTTCTCAAATGTTAGTACGGGGCCTTAAGCGCGCGAGTCAGACTCGCACTTGACCGGTTTTTTAATACAAAGTACACAGTATTATAGAAGATCGTTATTATTTTATTTAGAAGGCCTCATCATAGGTTTAAAATCATGTAACGCTTCTCGAAATGAAACCATTATTAGATTAAACCTAGGTACTCGTAGATTCTCGCAATATTTTGATATTTTATCGGTTAGAAAAGTGTCAAGTGCGCTATATCCGTCTCGCAACTATCGAGGCACGCGTGATTACGTCTCAATTTCGCCGCGCCAGCCCGCTCGAGTACGACCACTCGCGTTTTACGCCCTCAGCAAAATTATATCCAGAACTTGTAAAGAGCATCGAGAATATGCAAAATAAGATCGGAAATAAAGTTAAGATGGTTGAAACTGTTTGTAATGAAAGTCAAACCGCCTACAGAGTCGGCAATAAGTATAGTAATCTGTTTAAAGGACTATTTATACTGAAAAACTGCACTTTGCAATTCTTGATAGGTTATTCCGATCTATATCGGTCCTGACTGTTGGAGATCAGTTATATTTTTAAACATTTTTAGGGTTCCGTACCTTAAAAGGAAAAAGGAACCCTTATAGGATCACTTCTTTGTCCGTCTGTCTGTCTTTCTGTCTGTCTATCTGTGTGTCAACCCCTTTTTCCCAAGAAGGCGTGAAGATATCAGTACTCAGGTCTGCTATCTCTTGGTGCCGTGAAAATATCAACCTTCTAACATAGTCTATGATGATAAAAGATATTCAGAAAAGAAATTACTCGAAAGGCACGTTTAAACGAAATATTTAGACAATACATAAATACCTATACTCCGTCCGTATGATCCGTATTCTCTTTGGACGATACATATCTTGACTGGTTTTGGTAATGCCGACTTTGCAGCTTATTAACAGTAAATTCATAGCTGCAACTGCATTTGGTATTCTAATTTTCTTCATCATGCCGCAATGCTACAATCACGTTTAAAATGATAAAATACACATTTTTATTCTAGTCTCGCAAGAAAATCCATCAACCAGTGTCGCAGGGGCACTAAAAATGCCAGCCAATCAAATGAATGCCAATAGCGCGAGTGCAAGACGTTCCGTTCTGGAACGACCTGTCACCCTGACATGACGGTACCATTGGGATGACAGCCGGAGGCTTGACGACGCTTCATCGGGGTTGCCAACTCTTCAAATAGATATACCCCTAAAAGCAAGTCGAAAAATTTCCTAAAACCCCCTGAATCACTGACCATCGTTTTTTTGAGCTTCCTTTACCACAGACAGATAATCCATACCATACCATACTCTTTTCAATGTGATCAGTATATAAAAGGCCAAGTACGGACGACAAATATTCTGAAAATTGCACGGTTTTCTTCACGATCCCACGAAAGTTGCAACTAATGCTGACATCTTTCAAGCTTATAATCAAATTTGCACTAATTTTCATCTAGATTATAATACCCCCAAAAATACCATTACAATGTTCTGCCCCTAAAAAAATCCCAATCCAGTTATTTTGCCTCTACATTTAGGGGAAAACCCCTGAGGTTGGCAACCCTGGCTGCATAACAGTGGCAACAGGCTGTATCTATAGCTGCGGGACTACCATACCAGCGCATGCCCACTATCAGGAAGATCCATCATCAGCACTTACCAGCAGCAACGCGTCAACTTTCACTGGGGGACCCGACAACGAACATGCGCTCAACCTCATTGGCAACTCGCCATGTAACTTATTACAACTCTGGATGTGAATTCCCTCATTCAATAATTATTATTATTACTAAAGATACATATATATACTAGCCAGCAGGTCCTCCTGGGCACTAATAGGCGCGGTCTTTACCGAGGGAGCTCGCAATAAGGCTTCCCGTTTCATTATAGTACAAAGCGTTCAATCTATCCAAGAAACTGGAACATTTACTGAAGTTAAAAAAAGATATTTGTGTTGGTTGAAACGTCCGAAGCTGGATCGCGGCTACCTTACTTATCTAAGCGAGTTGCCTGATACTTGCTAGGTGTCCCCTATATTGTATGCAAAGAAATACAACAATTTAAAAAATTCAAGTTATGTATGTATTATTGAAAATGCTGGAACGCCAATGATTGTAAGGAGATGTAAATTGTCCACAAAACCAGTAAGAGGGGAAATTGTTTTTGTTCGCGATACCCCTTTTTTGCCTAAATCCTCGCTGATTTATTAACGGTGTAAAAGTCAATTTATTCTATGGCCGAATAACCCTAAGCAACAATGATAATTAAATTTAGATAAAATTGGTATTTATTTAAAGATAGAAATGTATGTAAAAAGAGGGGGAAGAATAGAACATTGATTAACTCAGGTTATTGATTTATTTCAAAACACAACCTCGTCAGAGTCTTTGTTCTGAGTGAAATGCAGATTCGATCTCGATTATTTAAATGAAAATAATACTCATAATGTACCTAACGTACAATATGTAGGTCCATAGAAGATGGTGAGGTTTGTTATTGGATTATTTATCAGCGTACGGCGTTGTGGGGAATGCATACAACTCCACGAAGCACGGGTTTATCGCGCGTCAGCCGCGCCGCACCGCCCCGCCGCCACCGGCTCGGGACGCAACTTTCTCGTATCTGCACCCGGCTTTACATCGGAATCCTGCATGTGAGTATATTGATACTCTATTTTAAAATATAACTTGAAAGTTTCAACTGGATAAATATCAAACAAATAGGTACGTATTACACAGGCCGTCCCACGGCTATGCCACATAAAGGGAAGGAAAACTTTAAATATATATATATATATATATAGGAAATTTTACTTTATGGAGACTTAATTTTCTTTTTAAAAGTAATTAACACTGCATTTATACAGTTACTAGCCTTTTCTGCGAATCGAACCGCCGAAATGTGAGAATCCTTAAGTTGTATGGTGTTCCTTTAAGATACTATGTATGTTACTTACTTAAAAATTATTCATCCTAATAATTGACTCTTTCGATCGGTATCAAAAAAATACAGTTGTTTCTTTTTCATATTTGGTCGGTTAGATTTCCAGAGGAGGGTGCAACTTATTAAAAATCATTGAATGTAGTATTACTAACTGTAAAAAAATCTCCATAAAGCAAATTTTTCTATCTACTATATATGTATATATATAAAGTACTTTCCCACAGTGTGACCTAGTGGGACGCTCTGTATAATGTCACCGGCAAAGTGTATAATTCGAGCAAAATTTCGCTTTTTAATGATATGAGTACCTAATAACGTTTACTTTCGTCAAGATGTCAAACCATGTTTAGTCAAGATGAATGAATGCCTCTTTTACACATTGTCGGCTATACTTTTGCTATCTATTCTATAAAATACCTAGACAATGGATGAATGAATGATATACCTAACACATAAGTATATTTTATGAACGTGCTTAATTGCAATATGCAATATAATATTTACGTTATTAAAATTAGCCAGTTGGAGAGATCCAATATACATAAAGCGAGCTTTCAATAAAACATTGCCACATTCTAAGCTCTGACGAGAATCCTAAAGTTTCCACTAAAAGTCTCATGCCTGTCAAATAGTTACTATTGAACTTTTAACAAGTTTCTCAAAGATGTGAGATGTCACTTCAAGTGTCTAATGGGATTTCGAGAGACCGCGTTCGAAACATACTTCCATGTAGGCAAGTAAAGAGCACTAACAACTTCCCGAAAGTTTCTCAGACATACAAAGATATCCCCGTCCTTCAGATTAAGTTAAGACACAAGCTGTATGGGTGGACGATTATGTGCCTAAAATTGGAGTTCCACGAGCAACATTTTCACGGCAAAGTGTGGCCGGCAACTATAGACGTCTTCCTTTTAACGTACGTAACGTAACGTAAGTTAGAGTAAGGCAGCTATAGTTGCCGGCTATAAACCATGAAAAGTTATTCGTATATCTGCACTTTTAAAACAAGTAAACGCATACTAAATAGTAAACATAACTTTAAAAATGCCTAATATTTAATATTTATTCTGAAAATTACATTTTCTGTAGCGCCTAGTGCACTGTTATAAAATTAAACAGTATCAATATGCGGTGAATTTGGTTACCTTGTTATTATTTCGGTTTTTATAGGTTGACCGCTTAAATGAGTCTTCGCCCGCGCGGCACAGGGGCGCGGGTGCAGGCGACGAAGGGGACCGAGAGAGGTGCGAGCGGCAGGCGCATTTTTGTTTTCATTCATTTCACGCCGCCCGCACATCTCTCAGGCCCCTTTGTCGTCCTGCCCCCGCGCCCCTGTGCCGCGCGGGCGAAGACTCATTTAAGCGGTCAACCTATAGTATAGCTTTGTTGACGGCTGGCAAAAGCTTGTTTGAAACTAACCGGTTATTTCAGCGCACCTGTTAACAACTGTAACAGCAAAAACAGAACAAAAAATGAATAGTAGATTGTTACACAAGAGCATAAAACGAGCCATTTTACCCGAGACAGAAAAAGAATTGCACTTCTTTCCATTAAAGTCTCAGGCGAAATCATTATTCGATCGTCACTATCACTACCTACTCGAAGACATTGTTTAATTACTTACGAATAATTTATTGAATTTTAAAACAAGACACAACAAATTTAGCTAGTTTCTAGTTTTGTTTGGCGAATAAATTAGCTTCCCGCCACACAATAATCAATAAAAAAAAAACATTTTCGACTATGTGACGTTCGACTATGGTCTGAGCCTTAATGCCAAGTTATTATAAATATTGGCGTTTTTTTTTTACGTATATGCACGCCCGTATTAATCGTGAATTTGTATTTAGATAGTAATACATATTTCGTAATTAAATTAAGATATAACCTAAATCTCATAAAAATATATCAATTAAATGAAGGTAGGTGTATTGTGGCTGTAACACATAATTGCCTTAGTCTTAAAAGAAGAAATTACTTTATGCACAAGAGCACAAAATCCCATTTTATGCAGCCTTCTCTCAACATAAAGAACAATTTTGCATGAGAAGTGAAAAATATTTTTTTAAACCATATATTTATTTGCTTCAAATATTTGCAGTGCCTACCATATTATATTGGGCAAATCATCAGAACGTACCTATCTTTTAATTTAGTACTTCGAACAGCCAAATTTGGCGTTACCCAAGCCAAGGGTGTCTATTCAACATTGCCTTAGTTATAACATCGCGTATGGTTGGTTACGATGTGGCCGTCTTTTCTGTCAAATTGATAAGAAATACCATATCGTAGCAAAATAATTTGCGCTTTTACTTAGGCTGCCGCTGGATGCGAGCAGCACAGAATCGGTCGTTGTGGCGATCATTGAAAGAGGCCTATGTCCAGCAGTGGTCGTCTTTTGGTTGAAATGGTGATGAATTGTGCTTTGGTGTAATTACCTACCTACGGGCTCGGCTTGTTCATTTACTTAAAGCTTGTGTGAGAGTGACATCGAGATGTCGAACTATTGTAACTTTACCCTTGCCTCTGAATGCTAATAGACGAGTTTTACTTCAGTAGATGCATAAATAAAAAGGTACATATAATATACATTTTACTTACACGTGTACCTTGTCAACGAACATGTTCCCACATTGTCGAGATTTTTGAAAACGACGCACTGGGCTTGGTTGGAACGAGCCGGAAATATAATTAACTAGCTGGTGCCCGCGACTTCATCTGCGAAGAATAATAATTTAAGTAACCTATGTACTTTTAAACCTTCCCTAGACCTCCACGAACATTTCAAGACTAAGATAAGATAAATCCGTTCAGCCGTTCTCGAGTTTTAGTGAGACTAACGAACAGCAATTCATTTTTATATATATAGATAGCTATAGATACCCGCTTCGCTGGGTCATTTAAGAGTAATTTAAAAAGTTTCTAGAACAATCTAGAAATTTTTCGAATTTAGAACATTGACACGAATTTTAGAATTTTCTAGATCATTCAAAAAAAATTCTAAAGCATTCGACATTGATCAGAAAATTGGCATACATGTTAGAGCTTTCTCGATCATTCTTTAATGTTTGTGATCAATCGAGATTTTTTTTCGAATATTTAGAACATGCTCGATTGACCAGATCTTTGAATTCCATTTTAGAGGTTTCTCGATTATTCTGGAATATTTGTTTTTACAAACGAACATTAGCATTTTCTACATATATAGATATAGATATATAGATGTCTAGATAATTTTATAATTTTATAGAACATTCTCGTATAATTAGAATCTAGGCATATATTTTAGAACTTTCCAGATAATTCTAAAAATTCTTTAGAACAATCACGATCATTTCAGATCAATGATAGTCTCACATTTTTGAAGCTGACTTTTTTCGAACCCCCGTATTTTTCCCACCCTTATAGATATTGACTTGCAACCACCATAGTGCACGATGGGAGCCTTGTACCTATTGCCACATACAAACACTATGCGTCTGCGATATGTAGTTTTGGCTGCAAAGTGAAATATAGGGACACACACCTCAAATTTTATATATATAAATAGATAATAATAGTTCACGAGAAAACTGGATTAGAAACGGGAGCGGATGAGTTATGCGATCAGATCTAAAACAGCCTTTTGTTTCTACAAACACCAAAAGCGTTCACTCAAAGGTTAGGAAATATCTTTCTACCAGCCGACGAGCCAGGCAACATTTGCATGGCAATTAGGAAGCCGAGGTCGCATTACCATTTCAATTGTAGAGAATGAGCGCATTCAATGTCTGAGTAACACCTCTCCGCTGAATGAAATCCCGGTTAGTTGTTTTCAGCTTCTTCTAAGTACTCCAAGCTCTTGAGAAGGGATGGAAGCCAATTACGAGGTGTATAATTTAAGTCGGCTGCTTGCACACAAATAAACTGATTTCTTTTTCAGCGAGCGTTGAAAGGAAAAAGCGTGGCGCTTGTAAAAGTTTGTGCAGTCCTTTGTTAAGGGAATGTTGACAAACTCGACAATATCTCTATGTAATTAAGTTGATTTTATTAATATAGGTAATTGAACAATAGATTTTCTACAAAACTGTACGAATCTCAGTCACCTGCAGCCAATTCAACAAAGCTACAAAGCCGTAGAAGGTCTCGCAACTGTGTAGCACCCCGGAGGCTTAGTGCTCCACTACAGCGGTGCAGAATGCAGACTACAAATAGTGAACGCGGCCTAATCCGATTGCCACCCGGCTCCATGTGTCGACGACTCATTCTAAGCATTAATCAATTTGAAAATAGAAATAGATCATTCCAATATTGCTACATAACAAACACAGGATACATTTAACATTATAGACAATTGGAGCGGAATCAATCGGTGTTGTGAATGTGCAGCGCACAACTGCACATGGCTGGTTTTCAGTCCACCCTCCAAGGCAAGAGGCTGTGGGTCAGATTTCTAGGACACCTAAGAAAATATTGAAAAATTTTGGGTAAGAGGAAAAACATGTGCAGGATTTATTAATTAAAATGCCTCTAGGAGGCCTTCATCCAAGCTTCTTGCCGACTCTTCTCAGTAAATAGAGGTTTTTTCCGAACTGGTGTTAATTCCTTAACCTTCATAAGAGCTTGTTAAAACCTAAATTGAATAAATATATTTTGCCTTTGATTTGACATGCAATATAAATTAAACAACGACAAGTCTACTAGTTCTGATTCTTTTCAAATTTAAATTGAAAAGCAAAAAGTAATAAAAAACTAATTAATAACTACAACCGCAAATTTGCTAAACAATTAGGTATGAAATCCATAACTTGACATGTGGCAACAAACTGGATAGTTAGTTATAGTAAGTAAATCTGTGAAGTGACATGGGAAATAAAATAATTACAACCTTTCAATAATATTCTTCGGCATTGTCAAATTTCTAAAGAAGTCTCGTCGAATTCCGCGCAGGTATCGATTAGTATAGGTACTCGCCTTTGGCGGAAAGCGAACGTGACAACATAATTTATATAAAAAGGAAATGAGTACGTCTTTTTACCCAATGAACCAAATTCTGTGTGTTCGGGAATTTCAAAAAAGTAGGCACACAATAAACACGAAAAGTAATTTCTACAGCCCTTCCCATATTTCATGTAATGTATTCATAGGATATTGGTAAAAGCACAATTTCGCCGTGGTCATCGCAACGCTCAAAGGGCTTCGACATTCTTTCCATTATAATATTCATGGCCGATGGGAGAGGTATCCCCATTACTAAAGATTATTTAAGGACGCATAATGTACCGCTCCGGCGCTGAATTTAAAATGAGCCAAATAAGCAGAGACAGGCGTTAAAAAAGGTTTCCGGTAACAAGGTACTAATTTTAATTGACAACATTCTTCTTTTGTACTGACAATGATTTGTCTCCAATGAGTAACAATTACTTATAAACGAATATAACTTATTATTGTCCAAGTACTGGATCTATGTCTAATCTGGAGCATAACTTATTATTATCCAATTACTGGATTTAAAATCAATCGCCCTCAATTTATTTGGCAAATCCATCTTGACTACTTTAACATCGATATTAGTTTCCAATATTTGGGTTCTTAATTAGCAACATAAGCTCGAATCGATCGTCGGAGTCAAGAATATTGGATCCCATTTAATATCCTTCGGGTGTGCCGTATCCAGTTAATTAGTGCGATGAAGTCGAGGCAAGTTTCAGAAGTTGGTTCAAGGTATTATTGTCAATTTCGAATCATAATTTTGGTGTCATTACGTATCTGCTAGGGTGTATATTAAGTTTCATAAGATACTATTATTTATTCGATACCAGCTGTGCCCGGCAATGCTTAGTTATTTTTTTTTGGGGATAACCCTTCCCGGTTTGCTCACGACAACTCACCAAAGTTTCATCGTAATCGGATGAATGTAGTAACACATAAAAGACGAACAAAGAAATCAACTAATAAACAAACACTATACATAGTAGATATGAAAATTTGTTGCTTTTTCCTATACTAACTTGAACCTCCTCTTTTACACACTACCAGTTTCATTTCTAAGTGTCTCCTTTAGCCTTTGTCCTTATTATAACATCAAAAACCGCATTGAAATCCGTTCAATAGGTAGTTTTAAAGTTTATCGTGTACATACAACGTGACAAACAGACAAACCAACTTGAAATTTAAATTCATAGGGATGTGTTGTGATGCTCATTCCGAAATCCTGTTAGCTTTTTTCATTATAATCTTCAATGTAAAGACTTTTCCATATTACAATTTTATTATTGTATGTATAGATTAGAATTTTTAGAAATTCAAAGCTCAATCTTAGTCTATTTTATTTTTCAAAACAAGGTTACCGAAATTGAGGGGCTCAGGGCGGTGCCGGTGAGGTCCCACGGCGCTAGGTTTATCGGCTTTCTATCGGCTTACTTCGGTTGCAACTCGTTCAGTTCCATGTTGGCGTATAATAAAGAGGTAGATTAATATCGTACCCGTTGCCACTTGTCGGACTATACGAGTATATATACATATTGTATCTATCTAGTACGAGTACGAGTAACTTTTGGTTTTTATCATGCTAACTATAGGTATTAATTGCCTTCAATGATGAAAATGTAAAGACTTTCATGCCTAGCTGGCTGTTTTAATACTTAAATAGTAACATTAATTTAAAAACGACAACGTAAAACGAACCTAACAACATTTGAAAATAAAAGACGGGAATAACAATACGATCTGAGAAATATCCCATACAGTAGAACATTTGCCTTAGGGGCATGAATGGCGTGATATGGGGCCTTTAGGCACTATTAATCTTGCAAAAAGTCTCTGCGGAATGTGCGAGAGCAGGTCATGCAACTGGCAATCGCGATGTTGCATGCAAGGGATAGAGGCGGGCAAGGCTGTTCGAAGGCCTTTGCAATTGTTGCCGCGATGTGCTTCGTAATATTCTTCTATCCTATCTTCCTGTTATCTTTTGGTAAATAATTCTGGTCTCAACAGGTACAACTTTAAAGACACCTTTCTTAAAACTTCAATGTCCACAAAATTTATATTTGTATAAAGCTATGTATACTTATTTGCTTTTGGCTTTAGATTGAGTTTTACTTACATTGTTATATTTATTAGCACACAGATAGGCAAATACAAACCGGGTTATGTAATTATTACCTAAGTATACTCGTACTTCTTGCGCCAAATAAATAACGCGTCCTTCTATTCAAAAATTCAATTCGACTTTGGTATTGAAAATTGGAATCGGTTGACCAATGAAATACTGGTATTAGTTTCGTTTTAATTTAAAAGGGTAATGTCACATAGTTCCCAGCGTTTTCATCGGTCAGCAACTGCCCGGGGCTGTGGTCATACGGTCCAGAAGCCTTAACCAACGTGTATGTACATACAAGGTTACAAGTACCGCTCGAAATTGCACGAACATTATTCCGAAATAGACGAACTATTTTAGTGAGCTCCGAATGTTCATAAACAATTCTCGATATCCAATTTGCAAATAAGTCATCAAACTGAAATCCATAATTGAAACGGGATATGTAAATACTATCAATTTAGGGGTTTTTAGGGATTTTTCGAATTGCTTTTAGGGTTAAACCTCTTTTAAGAGCTGGCAATCCTGGCTTGGAAAGAATATCAATATAACAAATGAATTGAAACAGCCCTAATAAAATGTCTGGCCATTAAAAATCGTCAATCTCTGGACAATATGTGACACCCACACATGTTAACAACTTGATCCGCTCAACGACGCACCACCGCTCCAGTTCACCGTCTATAAGGTGCTCCTTCACTACAGTACGTCGTAATTATATTGTAATAAGGTCGAGATTACCCAGTGTCTCGATCCTCACCGTAGTGATGTGTTTTCGCCCGACGGTTATTGTTTACGCTAAGGCTGCGACACAATCTTTCCCTGGGGCTACAACAAAGTCTAATTAGGTCCAACGCAGACGCTTGTTCCAACTAATAACACTATACGACCGCTCCTAAAGATTTATATCACGCATACGACTGAATTAATATTGCTATGGGGTAAAATTAGATTTGGTTTTTTAATCCTCCAAGCGATATTTTTATGACAACCTATTTGACAGACTAAACTTTGTAGGGTAACATCTCGAACATTCATTCCATTTTCACTAGTGACTATAGGTTTTTTTTCTCAAAACTGTGCAAATAAATATGTGCAGAATTTCATCTCATTCCAGCAAGTAGGTTCGATGGCTGTATTTTGTAAAAATAATTTACCATCAAATTGCCTAAATATTGATGTTGCCTCTTGAGAATTAAGTACTTTATTGTGACCTGAGGACCGCCGGCATATTCCCCGAACTTCAAAACTAATAACGATCGGTTTAGCAGAGAAGGGTCTGCAAATAGACCAGATAAAGGGATCGGCAAGTCTTCTTCAATCGTTTCTAGGCTCAAAGTAGGCAAACACCGGAAAAAAATATTTTCGGTCACAGTAATGACAAATTCCATTACATTTACCGTCTGACCAAGCGCATCTTAATGAATAACTATGTTAAGTTTGCGAACTTTTGTTCTGGTATGCTCAAACTCAACCACATCATTATTTGAAACACAATATTTCAGTCAGTCATTAGTTTTTACATGATTTAGTTAAAACAAAACAGGACACAGGCTCTCTCATATGTCTGAATCTACCACCGTTTCGAAAGGTTCTGTTGAGATGAAGTGCCGTAACAAACTCAGCAGTAAGTTTTTTTCCACCAAATATTACAAAGAAACTAAAACTAACACATAAAGTGCAACTGATAAACCCTAATGGGAAAAAATTACTTAATTATAAGAAATAAGTAGTAAGGGAGATGCATAGTGTCCAAGTCTTAATCTTAATTAAAAAAGTCACAGAAATGTATAGGGATGTATGTGACGTAAAAACATACGTAATGTTTTTGTCACTCCTATCCTAGACATTATCTACGATCATAACTTTTACCTACATAAAAATTACATGATTCAAGCAAAACTTTCTTAAACTTCTTTCTTTCTTAAACTTATTTTTGAGGTTTTGCTGTAAGGGGGTCGCAATATGGTTTCATTATTTTCTTGGCAGGCCCTTCAGGGTTTCGATTCCCCGACGTGCCGTATCATCCCAAAACTGGCTGCATCGCCTACCCCAATATCCCCTAACTAACCCTGACATTTAATAATATGAGCGTAGTTTCAATACGTTTTTAATAAATATTCTTTCAGGAATGCCAGTAACGTCAGCAAAAGATACGATATTAGTTTCAAGAAATTTATTAAATCGTAGTGAGTTCTTGCTAAGTATATTAGAAAAATGAAGCTGTATTTCAGGATATTTTTCTCAGTGAAGAATAGAAGATTTGTATGCTAAGATAATGTAATAAAGATAAGCTTTTGCAATAAATTCTAAGCATACATATTTCTTTTACGTAGATATTGCGATGTTAATTAGATTACTATATGATTGTAGATTAGTTAATTAAACAATTCAAATATTCTCTGCAATTAAAATGCTGATAGGTTAGATTTTAGTTCGAACCTGTTCTTATCATTATAATAATAATAATAATCCAGACATATCAACTAATATTGTTAAATCCACAAAAATCTGTGGTGACTGAACGTTTGCTTGCCTAGCGACGACGGGGCTATATTTATAATTAAATACAGCACAACAAATAGTTGAACGAGTTAATCAAACACAGCACCGAAAACTCTAGTTTAATGAATTTACAGTGTAGCTACCTGCCTCACGCTGCAGTGGCATACAACCGACTCTCGTAGCCCTTGGGGGGATGAAAAAGGTATAAAAACACTGCAAGCTAAAGCACGTTATTTTATGAAATATACGCCAGTTGTCGCCGCCTTTGATTGGATCTCTGGTGATTTGTTTGTTGGAATGGAATTCATTTTGCCCCGGTAAAAAAATCTCCGACGTGACTGACATGAAAATCCGACACGGTGGAAATTTTGTTTCTTTTACGTCAGCCATTTGCAAAGTGCCGGCATTTACTTTGACGTTCTTGGCGCGTGAATTCGGTTCACGCAGCGTCTTTGGGATTTCTTGTTATTTATATAGGCGATGTAATTTCATTTGGGCCGTGCCGATTTCATGCCAGATAATATTTTGTTTTGCAATTTTCAAATGCCATGTCAATCTTCTGTCTCTAATTCATGTTCGATCTTATTTGGAATGCGATTCGGAGTAACAATCGAGAGAAATCGTCGTTTCTTCAGAAATGATTGCACCGCGACTCGGTATAGTGTTGACAAAACAACTTGTTGCCGTCAATTGCAACATATTTTCAGTAAACATGTGCAGCTTCCCTTAAGCCCTTAGATGGGGTGTAGTAGAGATGTCTCCACATACTGTGTGAGAAGTAAGTAATAAATGTCTGAGTTTACGACCGGTGCCTCAGAAGCACGTCATTTTCTTCAGACGTCGCAGATGCTCTTGTAATAAACTTAGCGAACAGCCAGGTGTTAGGGGCTTCTCTTCTACGTGAACTTACTTTTTAAATACGAAGGTAAACTATGTATGGAACGGTTGAATTCTTCTCAGCCAAATATATTTGGCAGAGTGTTAACTATACCAACGAACCCATATAGAGGAACCTTCTGCAAAACTTTTAATATTCAACTTATGTCGCTTATTTCGAACAGTGTGAGTGACTCATGTGAGGTATAAACGTTGTTATATTGAATGTTCAAAAATTTTGTTAAACGTACATTATTCAACATGTCTGTGGCTCTAGGAAGGTTGACAGGAGGAAAATTTATTCCTATCTTATCTCTCAATGCATCTATTTCTTCGATACTAGTATGAAAGAAACGCACTGAGGGATAATATGCGGATAGCTTATCCTCGTGACAACCTGGCTAGGGCCTTTGAGATGACGGATGACTCGGCGGAGTTCCCTTTGTCAGTATCACCATCATGTTTTTCGTATTTTAAAATGTGATTTCGTGTTAATTTCGTATAAGTGCGCGGAATCTGCGCGGGAGGGATATGGTTCCTCCTGGGAGGGAATTTTACTTCTTTTATTCATTAACGAGCATGTCACTTTTGCCGGAAGTTTGTACGAACCGTGAAAAGATGTGCTCTTCCACCTCGTGAATGCACCATTCATATTCAGTAGAGATGGTGAATATTGAGGTCATAATATTGAATTATGTATAGGTACACTCAACTCTTCCGTCTTAAGGTACTAAGATCTTTACAAATCTAACACTTGAAACCCCACAAAGCGATTAGACACATTTATTACCCCATTATTCTTAAAACTAAAGCATAAGTTCGAAATGTAGGCAAAATTCTCCAGGCTAACTATTCACTAAGGGCTCGGCAGCTACTGGGGAACAATTCCGCTGACTTTCGCAGAGACGCAGGCGCTAGAAGGAAACTGATAATATTCAATTTCAAAAATAAGCTTTCACTTGCTGAGTGCTTTATTTACAAAATTGCTTGCTATTATGTTAAATATTCATCCTGAATAATCAAATAAATTATAAAATAAAAAACCGACATCAAATAGCCGTTGAAAAGTATTTATTTTTTACATTTTATTTATTATCCTGTGATTTAACGACACACGTTTACTACATCAAGTACCAATAGCATAATGCCAATTGCTCATCACCATTTGCAAACTGTTGCTATCCACGGTGCAAGGATGTCCATCGTTGAGGAGTTCTCCTGGTTCTTCAATTTTACTACATGAATTTTCATGGACATAAGTTGCTTCAGAACTTTATACGGCAATTTCATCGCCAACCGTGAAATACTCGATCATCTATGGTCTTCATCAACAGTTCCACTTCACCAAATAATGCTTTTGGAACGTAACTGCTTGAGTTATTACAGAAAATGCTAAAATTGCTCTATGCTTGCCCATAATATTTGAAGTGTTCCATCGATTCCTCATAGATCCTCTCATCATAACTCAATTTTGACTACAACGGGACCAAACTGGAGATATACCCTACCGATTAAAAAAAGTATTTTAAAAATCGGTTTATAAATGACGGAGTTCTGAAGTAACAAACAAAAAATAAAAACATACAACCGAATTGAGAACCTCCTTCTTTTTTTTGAAGTCGGTTAAAAAAGCCACGTTTGTTGTAGTGAAGGTTAAATGGAGGTAAAATTTTCAAGTGAAGAATTCGAATGAAGTTTAACTTGCAAGTTTAAATTAAACTAAGTATATGTAGCCTTCAACTTGTCTAAAGTATGAAGTACTTAGCCGTTAGCTACGGCCGTGGCATTGGAAATAAAAAAGGGTGGTTGTTATTTACTCACAGCTGCGCAACAACCGCTGCCGAGTTCAACCTTCGCACGCCCTGATGAATTAATGCCAGTAAAAGGATCTTAGACTCACTCTTATATTATTTATTTTAACGCTACCCTAAATAAAGTAAGTTAAAGTATAAAAATCTCATTATAATCTTACTAGCTTTTGCCAGCAACTTCGTTCGAGTGGTCGTTTATCGCGTTTCCCTCGGGAATTGTGCAATTTTTCGGGATAAAAAGTAACTTATATCGTTTACCAGACTCCAAAGTTAGATTCTTGCCAATTTTCATCCAAATCTTTTCAGCAGTTTGGCCATGAAAACGTTACAGACTAACAGAGTGAATTCCTTTCGCATTTATAATATTATTATATATAGATCTCATTTGGTCTGATGTGAAAAAAAATGATGCGAAATGTTCATAATATGCTGAAATTAGTGGAGTCAACACAAGGTTAGTTACTTTCTATACTAGGGATATAATAAACATCAGTCAGTACCTATTTAGGGCGGCAAGTCAGACCAAATTTGCACAGGGAGGCTGTCCGTCACGAGAATTGACAGGCGATTCACGGAGGCAGGGCAGGGGCATAATGCAACCCAGAAATGTCTTTAAATTTACGACAATTTTCACTGTCGCCTACAATGTGTGTACGTGACAGGAAAGAATGGATTAAGATTTATTAAAATGGAATAATCACACATAGTATGTCTTAACTGTATGAAAATGAAAATGAAAATGAAAATATTTATTTTGCAAGTAGGCCACATGGGCTCTTTTACATGTCTGAAGCTACAAAGCTAGTTCTAGCAACAATAAAATACTAGTAACATGTATAAACATGAAGGACTACGCTACGCTATAAACCGTAAGATGGATTTGTCAATATTGAACTGATCATTAAGCCGTAGTAATACTGCCGGTGTACTAAAGGCCCACAAAAGAAAGACGATAGTACACTGTTGTTGCCAAAGGGCTTCCAGTGAGCTTTATTCGCGTTACTCGGAGTTTACGGTCAATTAAACGAAAGAAACTTATTCCTAACTTTGATGTACCGCCGACCTGGAACTAATTAGAATTGGGCGAGAATGGGCTTTTTCCCGCAGAGCTTTGTTCAACATGCGAAGTCTTCAATCGCTTCAATAACTTGAAACCTTTCCCTGGCATGTATGCACTGGTATAGGTAAGTATAATTATTTATAAACACATTTATTATCGGCATATTTTAAATTTATAAATTGTTGTATATAGTTTCGATATAGGCTCTTTTCCACGGGTCAAAAATATCATCCTTAGAGGGTGTACATTTAGATGCGCTCAAGGGAGATGTGACAGAAATGAACCGTCACATTAGTTAAGTATAGTAAGTTGGAAACCACGTTAACGTTTAATATAAATATGTATATTTCTCATTGGAAATCAGAAAATTGCCAGTTTCGCAGCGCAGTAAAATTTAACCCTAAGTTTAAAGCATGAAACTGGAACATGTAATCCGAATGATTGCATCACTTTATTTACACGAGCATTGTTCTGGGAATTTTCAGGGAAAATGCTATAAATCATTCGGGACGCCCGACCCGCGGTACACACTGAAGTAATTGACTTTCATATTTTATATGAAAGTACTTAAACGGCCACCAGGATAATCCTATTTCGTTAATCCTTTTTGTGTTTTAGACTGTATATGAAGTAATTGTGAATATTTAATGGCCCGTCAGTCCAAACGTATGACCAGTAATGTCAAAATAGGTATTGATTTATTCATATTTGATTCGATAATTTTACTAATGTAATATCTTTAACAACCCGGCCTAAACGGTCTTGCATAGCATTACGACATTAGAGGTAAGAATATACGGAACGTGTCCCAAAGCCTATTAAAATAGAAGTTGAAATACACACCTATAATATGCAATATACAACAGAAGTATGCCATCGCTAGAGGCGCCCGACGAAGGCTTTCCCGAAGTGGAAACAGATTTTATGAGCTTGCATTTACATGTCAGTGGCAACACTCGCCGCGAAATGAGTTCCAGATGAGCAAACAAATTTCGTATTCAATCACATCCGTCGACACTTTATGAAAATTTGCTTCGGATATTTCGACGAAGGCCTTGTTCTTTATTATTTACGTCTGGAGACCTCTTTTCAGGCACTTGCGTGATACAATACAATACACATACTCTTTATTGAACGCCGCATAAAGCATATTGATCTTATAGCAAATTTTTATTAGTATTCAAAAATCGCCACCCATTCGCCGCGTAGATAATTACGTGAAACGATTTAAATAACAACACTGAGTCTCTTTACATTCAAATTACACCCCGACCGATGCGGTATCCGATCACTTAACCGAAAAACATTCGTTCATTTCACAAACTTCTTATTTTCAACTGAAACTGTTCACCTTGCAAGATAAATTTTATACCCCATAAGATTAGGATAGATTTATGACATAGATTATAGCAAGAGCTAAAAAGTTTGCTGTATTAAAATTTGTAAATAATATAGGTACATATTTGAGAAACATTGAGTTGCCAATCATTAGTGAACCACTGATGTATTATGCCATATTTCTGACCTACGAGAACTACACAATACAGAATCTTAAGATGAATACCAACTTTGGGGAGAATGCTAACAATCCAGTGCATCGAACGTGTCGCGGCTGCCTGACCTGGATCCTTGGATGCCTCGAATCGCGCTGCGCTCGGGTCGGCCGCCTTTGAATAAATGAAACATTCCTCTGAGCCTGTTACCAATTTAGTCACCGTCAAACTCCATTCCAAGAAACATTTCTACGGATGTCAACCGTCATTTTGGTGAGGTTTACTATTTAATTCCTATTAATTGTATTGATTTTGACGAGTGAAAATGAAAATGAAAATGAAAATATTAATTTTGCAAGTAGGCCACCTGGGCTCTTTTATATGTCTGAATCTGCCAGCGCTTCGAAAGGTGACATCTGCTGAGAAGAAACGCCGCAAGAAACTCAGCAGTAAGTCTTTTTTCACCTTTGGCAGTACAGTTTTATCTAAAAACTAACACAAAATGTGCAACATAAAAACCTAATGGGTACAAATTAATTCTAATAAATAACTAATAAGGGAGATGTATAGTCTCCGCGTCTGGAAAAGTTAAGTTACTTAGAGATGTATAAAGTCTCTAAGGGTCATAATAATAAAAATAAAAATTGAACTAGGTTAAATGGAGGTGTAGAGTGGAGTAAGTCTGATAGTGCAAATGCAAAAACTATTATCGTAATACTATAACTTTCAATAGGAAAATCAATGTGTGTTATTTATGTTATTAATTAATTTGCATATAATCGTCCTATATACATATATATAAACGTCCCACTGCTGGGCACAGGCCTCTTATAGTGAGAGGAACCGGGCAGTAGTCCCCACGCGGGGCTCAGATGGACTCAGGTTCCCTCACAATGTTTACCGTCACCGCAATGCTCATGGTAAATGTAAATTTAAATTCCGCACATTGGCATATACTTTATTTCAGCTAACAGACTTTTATTTCGTGACTTTCTAGAACGAATTGGTAACATGGCTCTCAACCGGATTAAAGTCTAGTTAGAAATCCGGACGTACCGACATGAACTGTCATGTCAATCGCGCAACCGGCGCGGTCGGCACAATCCATTCCGAATTCCAATCTTCTTGATCATTGGGATTATGAATTGTAAATATTTAGATCTGGTGACAACAATACAATAACAACACAATAAGTAATATACAAATACTCTTTTAACTACTCTTATTCGAAGAGAATTTATTTCTGCCCTACGTTATGGGAGCAAAGTCGCATTTTGGTCCCTGCTGTGTTATTTAAATGTACTACAGCTTAACCATATTTATTTAGTATAGTAATGGCACGCTTTTGTTAGATTACATTTTTTGTATTTAGATAAATGTTCGTTGTTACGAGTAGTGAGCGTGTCTCTTTTTTTCTCATAGAAGTGAAAGAAAAACTGACTCTCAAACTACATAGCTTGAATCCCTCGCTACGCTCCGGATTCAATATCCGCTTCGACCTAAGTATAGGTATACGACTTAACTCCCATGTGCTCTACTAATTGAACACCAGAAAATAATACAATACATAAAAATACGATCCAAAAAGTAAAACTAGTTAACACTAAGCAATATTTCTTACAGACCCTCAGCAAAGACAAGAATTCATAATAATAATTTAACATTGGCAAATTAAGTAAATAAGTTTTCTGAATTCGACCAGATATTTAAGAGGGCGCCGACCGTCCAGTGGCGCCCTCATCACTGTTATTGTGTTTTCTATTAAAGGAAAGTATTTTATTAAAATTGAAGCCGTATAAGTTGTTACGCAACTTAATACACAACGTATATGCTATGTAATATAGCTTTGCAAAGTATAACCATCATCTAATCAATTTAATAGAAAATAGTGGCCGCTTTTTTCTGTTAAATTGATTAGATGATGGTTATACTTTGCAAAGCTATATTACATAGCATATACGTTGTGTATTAAGTTGCGTAACAACTTATACGGCTTCAATTTTAATAAAATACTTTCCTTTAATAGAAAACACAATAACAGTGATGAGGGCGCCACTGGACGGTCGGTGCCCTCTTAATCGAGAAACCGAATACTTGGTATACCTAGTCTTCAATACCATGCTTGAGAGCGACAAACGTTCCCAATTTGAAACGCCGCCATTACGTATTTGGAGCTCGCCGATGCCGATTGATTTGAATTTGGAACGCATGCATTATAATAAATTATAATGATGAACTGTGTGCCTAGCGAACGTTTTAGCGGAGGGCGGAGATAGTCTTCTCTAATATTATAAATAAAGCTGTTTGTTTGTACCTATATGAACAGTAATGAATAAAAATCTGGTTACACAACGTTATGTCATAAAGTATTCAATCTTATTAAGGAATCCCTACCATGTATAAATCCCATAATGACACGACGAAGTCTGCCTCTTTGAACGTTATGTTATAAGAGTTACAATAAAATGTCTAAGTTGTTGGACAGAATATAATTGGAACATAAAATGTCTGTTCACGATTTTTCTACACAGAATTTGTTTTCTAATAAAACAACTAGACGATACAGTACGAGGCTAGTACCGCAGTCGTAAAATTACTCCGAGGAAATCCTATTAACATAAAAACTCATATGTATACTTCCGTACCTAATATAAGTAGCAAACGGCGGGAGTGTTGTAAAGGGAGTAAAATTACACTTAGTAGAATGTATACATACGTACTAATTTTATCCCGTGATATAATTTCATGTAAAATACTCATATTATAAATGCGAAAGTAACTCTGTATATTTCTCTTTTACGTTTTAAAGGCTAAACCACTAAACCGATCGTGATGAAATTTGGTACAGAGATAGTCTGAGCACTGGGGAAGGAATTTTCATGCTACAGACTTTTTACATTTTGATTTTTTACGGACACGCCCGAACTTGCCGTTTATTGATTTTCCAGCCCATATTTCACCCTTTTACGAATTGGTTGTCTTTAAAAAGTAGCCTATGTCCTTCCCCTGGGCTGAAACTATCTCAATACCTCATCAAAACAGGTTTAGCGGTTTAGCCGTAAATCGTGCAGATACATCAACAGGCTCTCAACAGGCCGCACAAACAGTTTATCCTCTTAGGGGTAAAAAAACGTCACCTATGTCTTTTCTCAGTACTTAAACTATCTTCATACCGCATTTCATCAAAATTGGTTCAGCAGTTTAATCATGAATACGTAACAGACAGAGTACCAGAGTTACTTTTGCATTTATAATATTAGTATGGATACCAGTTTAGTAAAAGCAAATAACTAGTACATTATTGATGCGCCTCCAATTAATTAAGTACAGCGTCGTTAAGGTTGTGCTTTGGATTTTATTGCGTGCTTCCTGCTTAGGTTCTTATTAACCTGCCAGTTAACTGAACCCGTAAACTAGCTTAGATGGTAGCCTTGATACTTAAACTTTATTGCACTGCGGAGCTGGCGCGTAAAATCGTATTCTGAACGCGTAATTATTTCTGTCCATCAATATGAACCAGAACGCGATAGTTCATGTTCATGTTCATTTATTTCATAAACAATAGATACATTGTGTTTGAAACGTGAGGGTAGAAATATAAATAAGTAATAAATTGATATAACAAATGTCAAACATGGATTAATAATAGAATTAAATAATAGATTAAAATTAACATTACAAGTAAAATAGAATGAAATAAGTCCAAATTAAAATTAGCATGTATAAAATTGACAAAATCACAATTAGATTAAAATAAAAAGAACATAGGTATTATGTCAATACTATAAAATACTCGTATAAGATAAGCAATATTTTTAATTAATTAGGAAAGATAAGTATATATTTTTTAATTAGGTATGTGTTATGCTATCGGCGAGAAAGTCGTGGACTGAGTAGAAACACTTTCCCAGCAAGAAAGCCTTTAATTTATTTTTAAAAAGATTGGCGTTTAATACCGACTTTAGGTCCATAGGTAGTTTATTGAAGAGTAATATCGCCTGGTAACCTGCTGATAGGTAGGTATTTTACGATTTCCGTCGATCGATTTTCTGATAACTAAAGTACAATGCAGTTTCCGGCACTTCGCTTTCTGTCGTGGGTAAAATCGGTAGCGAAGCGAAATAAATGAAATAAGAGATCTGTCCGCTGCATTCACTTTGGGTCGACATCGGAAACCTTTCGCGGCAGCTGCGACGGAACCCAAAAGCTTAATGAATTATTTAAAAGGGAAACGTCCTTGCAGACATTTAAATTATTTTGCAGCCCTTGTGCATAATTAAAAGTTTCCCGCATTTTACCGTGTCACTTGTACAAATCGGGTCTCGTTACTGTATTTGCAAATTTGCTAATTTATCATTACATTTAAAGGGCGGGTCGTTCTAATGTCGTATAAGGTATGCACGTTTCATTAATCGTCTCTTCTTGAAATCGCCCCGCCGTATTCGAATTATAGCTGAAAATTGCGCAATATATTTTATATACAAAATAATAAGAAAAGTCGGAGAAGGAAAAACATATAAACATCGAGAGCTTTAACGGATCAGCGGCCCTAACATGCATGCCACAAAGATAAATTAGAACCGTTTATCTCTATGACTATCTCTTTCGTCGGCACTAGTGTGAGACAGACGCACTTAGAGATAAGACGGTCTATCTTATCTTTGTGTCATGCATATTAGGGCCGCTGGAGTCGCCGCACGACCTGCCCGCGAATCGTTTGTCGCGCAGTGCGTCACTGTTAAACTAGTCAAATATGTAAGGGATGCACTGAGCGAGAAATGACTCGCGAGCAGGTCGTGCTAGCCGTGCTGGGCCTGTATACGACATTTCCGAAATGATATCTCAAATCATTTTGCTACGATATAGTAGCTCTTATTTACTTGACAGTATAATAAGAAATTAAAATTAGAAAAGAAACAAAATACAAAATCCTGTTAGCAGCTGCCCCGGTTTCGCCGAGAAGCTGGTGAGACCTCAGTTATCCGGGATAGTTCAAAGAGCTGCGACTCTCCCCGGAGATGGATGCTTGACTCACTTTGACTGTGCCGCGGAATTAACCATTACGAAACATTTTTCTCAAATGCGCTTATATATTTTGAAATGTATGCTTGCATATACGCTGTGTGTGTACATCTAGTAATACCAAAGAAAATAACTTAGCACGAATTTTGTACCGAAAAGGTAAAAAGGAACCCTTATTATGGAATTTCGTTTTCAATCTGTCAGTCTGCTTGTCATGACAATTTATCTCAGCTAACTAGAAATAATGCTGACCACATCTTATGAAACTTTGCTTTTTCTTGCGTTTTCGTCGAAGTAGAATTTACTCCGTGTTCCGTTATTCACGAATTATGATTTTCCTAAACTTGGATGCTTACCTATAACGTCCTTAATTAAGTTATTTATATTGGTTCTTTGCATCGTTGGTTCAGTACTTTAGTAGGTAGAGAGAAAAGGAAAAACAGAAAGAAATTAAAAAAGAGTTTAGTAGGCATGGTTTTTAGGGTTCCGTACCTCAAAAGAAAAACCCTAATAGGATCACTAGTGTGTCTGTCCGTCTGTCTGTCTGTCCGTCTGTCCGTCTGTCACAGCCAATTTGCTCCGAAACTACTGGACCGATTGATTTGAAATTTGGTACACATACGTAAATCGGTGACCGCAACACGGACACGTAACGTAAATATATTAATTTTACAAATAGGGGCTCTTTTGAGGGGTAAACTAGAAATAAAAAAAATAAGTGAGATTTTTTTTATATATTTTTTTTTAAGATAAATAGTTTGGAAGTTAGTATTTAGGAGAGTAGGCGAAAATTGACTATTCCTACAATTTTGAAACCCTATCAATTACAGGAAAACCTATAACTAAGCAGTATGGTATTAAGTAACGTAGGATATTTCAGATAATCATGTACGGAACGGAACCCTCTCCACGCGAGTTTAACTCGTACTTGTCCGGTTTTTTAATACTGTGAATTTACTGTTATAGTTTTTACAAACTATACTGCTTTCAAAACTGCTTTCAAAGCGGCGTTATTCAGTTGTTGGAAGCTTTGAATCGGGCAGTCGACGAAATTAAAACCGGACGCTGGCGTTGCATCATGATTCGTTTTCGCCTTTCAATGCTTTGGATGGCTTGCACTCCTGAAATGAAATGGAATGAAATAGTTTATTTATAACTTTTGTTGCAGGTCACTTACACATTGTGTGTTATATACACAAAACGATTTATTTGATTTTATCAATAGTAAATACAATGCTACTTATAGTATATTTATTAATATAAGAATTACTTAATTCTCAACCGTGTACTTACTCAGTAACAACGGAAAGGGCGAGTTAAAAACCTGCCAAGTGCGAGTCGGAGGGTTCCGTACCATTATAATCAAGCAAAAAAAAACGCGTTTGTTGTATGGGAACCCCCCTTAAATATTTATTTTATTTTAATTTTGTTATTTATTTTTGAAGTTAATGTATATCTAAATATTCTGTGAATATTTCAAGCGTCTACCTGTTGCCGTTATCAATATCGAACAAAAACGAGCAAAAAATCACGTTTGTTGTATGGGAGCCCCCTTATATATTTATTTTATTCTAATTTTTAGTATTTGTTGTTATAGCGGCAACAGAAATACATCATCTGTGAAAATTTCAACTGTCTAACGGTCACGGTTCATGAGATACAGCCTGAAGACAGACGGACCGACGGACAGACGGACAGACGGCCCTTCGTGCGCATTTTTTTCATTTGATTTAGATTTATGAAAAAAATTGTTGGCGTTTAGGAAAAATTGTGATACACATCTTATAGCGCATTTAATCAGGAGTAACAATCATTAAGATTTTTATGATATTTCTTTTATCTCATGAAATAGCAATCGGAAAACTGAAATAAAATCGAAAAAGCTGATTTGAATTGAGCTGATTATATTTAAATCGTGATATATATATATATATATATATATATATATATATATATATATATATGTATATATATACATTCATTATATCATAGTAGGATTACTTACATGTCTGTAACGAATAAAATATCAGTAATTCTTAACATTATTTTTATTTTTATTTTTATAAAAGCGCCATCTATAGGTTTGTCCGTTAAATACTAGAACATAACACAAGTAAAAAAGACAGTCATTCCTAAGGAACCACAGCCTCCTCGCTTCACATAACAACAGTTTAATGCAGTAATTTTTCGTTAGATGGCGCTGTCTTTAAAAAACAATCATCTAGGTAACCAACTAATTACGTCAGCTCTAAACGGAGGACGGGCCCGGGAAAATCTCACCAAATTTCGTTTAATCTCACCTCAACTTTTTAATTCAGATAATTTACATTATTAACACTATTATTTCACAGAAAATATATATGACCTATATAGAAGCATCAGTATTAACGATTAGGTATTTAATAGTATAACTCAAAATACATGAACATAACAAATAATTTAATTATTTAAAATTATAGGGTTAATCTCACGTTAGCAGGAGGGTGGATCCCACCACATCTTACTTACCAAATCTCACAACACCACAAACTTTCCCTATCTGTACAGATACAGATAAGGAAGACGCTGACAGCATGAGACGTCAAAACAAAATAGTTTACTATGAATAAAAAACCCTTTTTTTAATGTCAATTGACTGACAAACCGGCAGACGGCCCACCTGATGGAAAGTGGTCACCGCCGCCCATGCACATCTACAACACCAGAGGTGTTGCCAATGCGTTGCCAGTCTAGGGAGGTTGGGGAATGAGGATGGGATGGGGATGACGGAATAGGCCGCTGGATCTCGTCAATCACTATACGAACCGCAATAGCAAGCTAAAACTTTACGCCGATATTCTGTGAGAGTGTGGTACTACCCCGGTCGAGCCGGCCCATTCGAACAATAATCATCTAGTGAGGATTACTGTTTGGCTCTACCACTACAAAAGTGTCTACTGTTCCATTTGACCAAATTCTAAAGAGATAGGAGGTGAAATGAGAGATAAGTAATTCTTATACGAGGCACTGGCGCTATAGCTTTGCTAGACAAAAGTTTTTGTACACTTTTGTAAGCTTTTATATTTTACGTAAGTACTTATTTGAATATTACAAAATACCAACATCTTTTGCTCGCGCCGTTGAGTTAAAAACTTATATTTATTTCCATTGTACTTATTAGTAGTTTATGCAACGGTTGCATAATGATAGGCCTTAAAACACTAGTGCGGTTTTCATGAAACGAGCCGATAGGCGAGTTTCATAATAAGATCGCACGTGTGTTTTAAGGCCAAATTATGCAGAGTTGCATACATAACTTTATCTACACACATATTATAAATCCTCCATGATGGGTTCAGAAACAATATTTTCTGGAAACAAGTTATTTGTTGCAATCATGGCTGCATATTTCCGATATCCGGCGCATTTTCACATCACACACACTCCGAGAAGACTACTTACTATTCATATTTTCAACTAAAATGTAAATTACAAACAACTTTTTCTATTAAATTCAAAAACAATTCTACTTTCGTTCAGCAAAACGCCAACATGGCGGTCCTCCGTCAAGACCATTTTTTTTTAAATCATAGACAAACGGATGAAGTCTCTATTCTCACGTCACTCGAGATCAAATATTGTGCAGTTTATATTAAAAAAACATACTGAATTGACGTTTTGTATCAATAACTGTTTTAATATCTATGGATACTAGAATAGAGACCACTTGAGTTTTGACAGCTGGTCCAAATTTAATCTCTTTTCTTTACTAAAAACGATAAAGAAGTCATGTTATTTCTTTATCGCAGCACTGGTTTTTCCTAATTGGTTGTCAAAATGGTGGTCATTTCCTAAGGTTTTTGAATAACCAATGGAGGGTTTATGATATGGGTGTAGATAAAATAATTTCTATCATTACTGACAGAAATGTTTAGTGCCCTATATAACCTTATAAAACGCTATAAATGATTAAATTTCAAAAAGACTTAATTTGTACGTACCTATTTAGATTATTTACAAGCCAAACTAACCAACCGACGTTGCCTAATCGATTCGTTACAGCTCATTCGATTCCAGCCGTCTCCTTAGAGCGTGTTAAATTACGAGACAGTATGACGGCACAACCCTCACATGACGGGCTGATATTATTGTAATGCAATGAAATAAAGCACAAATCACATTATGAGCAGTGCTGCAAAAGCTAACGTAATTGAGCTGTCATCCGAGATTAATGCTAGTCCCACCAACCTATCTTTGATGTTTAACAAGCAACACAACACTTTATTCCAATGAGATAACAACTTTGACAGGTACAAAAAAGTTTGTAGAACTACCTATACGGCCGGCTAGTCACGGGCAGCCGCGTCCGCACCAACTGAACAGCACCCTTCCACATTGGCTAAATAAGCTAGATCTGAGATCCCTGCGATCAATGGATCCAATCATGGGGAGGTCGGGATACCGAATGATGATGAAGGATTGAGATGTATTAGTATGAAACATTTAGAAATAAAAATAAAGAGTTAACTACGTTTAGTTAAACAAAATTTTAACCAAGGTTTTAAATCCGGTGTCCGCTAGAGAGTATGCACAGGAACTATATGACCTAATCCCACCATCCACATTTTGCCTCCGGAGTACCAGACGTTGGATTCATCCTCAGGTCATTGAATTTCCTATGAGCCGTAAGTACTAAGCGGTGCAACAAATCCTTGTTTAGTTGTCTGTATTTCCGGAATAATACAGTCTTGATGTCTTCAATGTAATAATGAATAGGCATTTTCTGGGCAAGCGTGTTCCACCCTTGACCCTATTTCGGTTTCCATCAAGTGAGACTAGGGTAGACCCTAGTCTCAAGAAATGGTCATGCGTTAGAACGCATGACCATTTCTTTATAAAAAAATCTCTACTGACAACAGACAACAATTTTGTGACAAAAAGGGTCTCAAAGAATACACAGAAGTGGCAGCTATTTCGGTGCGGTTGGTGTGAATACGCGATAGCTGCCAATCTCTGCCTGCCACTAATTCTTCAGGTATTAAATTGTGGTAAGCAAAGCAGCCAGGCGAGTATGGTAAACAAACGGCTTTGTGGCTTCTTTAACACAACTAGGTGATTATATGATCCTGTTGTTTTGTGTAGTACAAATCGTTACATGCGAACTCCTAACTACAAAAAAAAGTTGGTAGAAAAGTCGGTGATGACTTTAAGTAGGTACGTTTTGTATGTTACTCTTATTGACTTGTCATTTGATTTAGTTATCAATCTAAATAGTACAGCTTTGTTATGACATGCAAGTTGGGCTCAAATATCTTCTGTTGCTTAATAAATAGGTATACATTTTCTCTCAATAAAGTTGGAAAGATCTCCATAATTAAAAACAGGAGTCCTCTTAATTGGCTACTTGCATGATTCTTATTTCATCTTATTTTGGAAAATACTGAGTCATAGAAACCCAACTGTGTTCGCAAAACATTAATGTGTTTTTTTTTTCGAGATTCGCGGCCTTGAAAAGTCCTAGTTCGTACCACTCACAAAAACGCTCCATACAAAATGGCCCTGAAATATGACGTCACAGTTCAGTTAGAGGGTATCCCGACCAATGTAAAAAGAGCCCCGACGGTCATACATTTTATATGGCCGTAAGGGCTCTTTTTACATTGGTTTTGTATACAAAACATATGAAATCCGTAATTATTTCCGTAAATACTGTTTTTAGGCCAATATCATAGAATTAAAAAATGACAAAAATTTGATGAGGATGTCAAAAACTAGTAATTCAGAACTAAAAAGCATTTTTAATTTTTCACTTATTTTGACAATTTTTGAACCTTAATAGAACAAAAAGTAACAGTCAAAATGATCTTTTTGTTTCTTTGACATGCATTTATTTATGTTTAGCTACCGTTCCACAGAAATATATTAATTTTTGTTACTATAGTCAAGTAGCCAATTATCGAATAACTTAACGCTTTGGCAGTGTCACAATCTTGACGTATATAGGGTGCGCCATACATTTTTTTACTTTTAGAAACATGTTATTTATTATATATACCTAACTAGTATACAATTAATTTTAAATTTTTAAAAACACCGTCGTCTAAATGAGCTCCGTTTTGTTGCTGGCACTCCTGCAACCGACTACGCAATTGTTGGAAAAGATGCTGACAATCATCACTTCTGGTACGTTATCGCCCTGTTCGCTTAATATTCGTTATTGAACCAGTTTCTTTAAACTTTTCGACCCAAACTTTGATTAAATTGACGCTGGGACACAATCCTTGAACCTATCAGTAAACATACCATAAACGTTGAAGGTATTATCTTCCTCCAGCATGGCAGGCAATAACTCACAGTAGGTACCTACTCAGCTCCTTAAGCGCTTGCAGGAGCAATGGGTCATTTTTTTCTCCAGCTGTATCGGAGGTCATGTCGGATCAGAAAGTTAAGCCGAAGCCACAGACCATGGCTCTACATCATTTGGGCTTACAAGTCAGTGATATATCGTTATTGTCCACTGTAATCATATTTCTTCTGGAATTTTGCTATACTTTATAATCCGCTTAACCTTTCGCGTTTAACTGGTTGCAAATCATTCTGTACAACCAGTTGTTGAGCTAAATTTGCATAAGCTTCGAAAAAAATGACTGAGATTTAAATATTATGTTTTGACTTATGGAAGGTGATAGTTGTTCCAGTTTCATGAAATATATAATTTACATTCAAAATAGCAGCAATTACAAAAAAAATCGCGTCTAGTGTATAAACCTTACCTACGTATAACGACGTGACTATCCAAATAAAATACATATATATTCATTGATTGGTAAGTTTTTTATAGCCTATTTAAATACCTTTTACTTGCGAGACGTTGAAGTAACTCGACCAGCTTTTCTGTATGGTTTAAGGTCTGTTCGCCGAGAGTTGATAAATATTATGATATCGTTTTGAAATAGCGACTGTCGCTTAACTATCGCAAACTGTATGACGGGCGTCGCTTATCGCGGCACGCACTGAGTTTCGTGGTACGAGGGACGCAGATGTTGTCACTGCGATGTCGCGCCGGACGGACGGCGGCCAAAAAAATATATTTGTTTTGTTCATATACACAATTTCCATATTGCAAATTAATGTCTTATTACGTGCGCGTCAAATGTCACAAAAATCTGCTCTGACTTAAGAGAAACGAAAAAGAAAAAACATTATCTATGACACATGTCATGTTTATAACACGTTGAGTATGGATATGACATGTCTTGTGTCTCTCTATAATATGTCATTGGCTTCGAGTGTGCCGTTTAGCTGTTCGCGTGTTGCTTTCTGTTTATACAGTTAGGCTATTCAATAATAATATTCTATAAAAAATATATAATTATTACCTTGAATTTTTTATTATCAGCGATAAAAATAATTAGCGGGCCGCTATTTGTAATGAGTTAAGAAGCCCTGAATTTTTAACTTTTTTAATCAACTCTCGGCGAACAGACCTTACATACCATGAACAGTTAGTTTCCTCCGTGCCAGTTTTTTTCTAACAACCAAGAAATGGTACGGGGAAATCTAAAACAAGGTAAACAAACGGGTCGCGGATCGCGTGGAAATGGTGTCACTCAGGCAATTACAAGAACACGGATGACTGCTTAGCCCAGTTGTAAGTACGCGGGGCAAAATAAGGTTCTCGTTAAAGAACTAAAGTCCGGTCCATCCACTGGGATGCACACTAGCTCATAATAGTTAAGAAAATACGAATGTAAGACTTTTTTATATCCCATCTCTGAGAGTTATCATTTGTTTTACACGTGAATGTAACAAATATACGTATGTGGCAGCTGGCATCTACATGCAGGACTACATTTTTGGACAGGTCAGCTTAGAAATCGCACTTTTCCTAATAGTCTTGCACCTGGGTTGTCGTTTGGTGTACTACTCTGCTGGGGCTGTGAAGTACAGGGAATAGTAGCAACTGCCGTGGTTCTATTTTTGCCTATATATTAATTAGGTGACTGCAGATTTGACTAGAACTCAAAGACGAAGTTACTTTATGGAACCTTGAGGACCTGAATCAGTTTTGTGTTTCTCCGTGAGCAACACCGTACATTAACATGTACTTGTTGAGATAGGGATAGAAAATTACTTCGCTAGAAAACTCTAAACATATCTAGCTTTACTGGGAAACCTATTTCGTGTGCTTATGTTCTTAATAATACAAATAAGGAAATAGCAAATAATGAAAAGGAAAATAATTTTGCAATTTTTATCAAAAACAAAAACCTCCTATTTCACCACATCTTGACGAACATTTATTTTCATTATTATAGGTAGGCGTGGTATATATTAAGTACCTACAGTTCCTGATTCGCATTAGTTGATGTTAAAATGAAACAATTAAAAAAAAATAACAACGTTTAATAAAACCGGCTTAGAGGTTAATAATCACAAATTAATATTTGTACGATCATATTATTCCAAGTCACATTTTTTTCTGATGCATCTACATACTCTCTTGATAGCTCTTGTTGTTGTTTCACGATGCTAATTACATTTCAAACGAACGTGGATCATCATACCGCTTCTAATTCTGATTCTTATTTGATTGACACCCGACAGCTTGATAAGTAGCCGTAGTAAATATTCCGTCTCATTATAATAGTAACGTCGTTCTATGTCGAACGCTTTTGCATTCATCATGTCGCGTCAACGAGGATTTATGAAGAGCAATTATATCCATTGCCGGTCGGTAAAAACGGTTGATTGACATCACAGAGGCGAGCGGCTACTCAGAAAGGACTCTACAATCTCTGCCGACCAAAAAGTAGACAATACCCATATCAATATACACAAGAAAAGTTTTATTTGGGTCTGCAAATAACTTACCGTGAAAACGAATTCGAGTATAACAAAACTTCAACATTTTGACATAATTATCCAAAATTTATGAGAGCAAATTAGATACTCGCCGGGAGCTGCTCATATAACAATAAATAACAAATTATAATCTTATCAGAATTCTGTGTATCCAAACCAGACCTTGCGAGAACAATGCTAATTGTTGAAATACTCACGCATTTCGATGTATCGCACAAAAGGGCCGAACTCATTTGGCACTGTGAAGATGAAGGTAGCAAACATTTCTTTACAAAATGTTCTTAGGTTGAAGCTTATTATATTTGGCTAGAAGTAGCCGAAAACATTCGTTATCTCGCCGCTTCTGCCCTTCAAGGATGAAGCTCTGGCCGCCCTGGGTGGCGCACTTGCTAAAATATTTATTCAGACGGAGCTCACAATGGCAAGGCATTTCAATGACGATCGCCCGCATCGCCTAGAGCACTGCGCGAGAGTCGATGGTAGGTATAAAATGAGAAATAAGAAATATGATTATCGTCATGTGGTTAAGTGCCTATATAATTTTGTAACATAATAAGTTATAAAATGTGTTAGGTACACTTTCATTGTCATTGCAGAATTTTGTTTATTGTGTTTCATTGCAATCAAAACAAGTATACAAATAATTTGCGAGTAGTAGCTTTTATCTGCAGCGTTTGTAAATAGAAATTTATGGTAGGATGACAAATCTCTAGAAATCACGCATTTACATTAATTAATAATTAATTTACAAAAAAAAAATTACAGGCAGATAAAGTAAACGTAATGGAATTCAAACACGTTGTTTTTCAATTTTATTCCGTTTGTCTGTATGTCTGTTTGTTTGAACAGGAGTCACAAGAAAACGATTGAAGGGATTTTGACGGATAGATTTTATGGGACAAATGTATGTACCTACTCATTGTAGTCAATGTAATCGGCTAAAAACTTTTTTATTCAAGCTGAAAGTAAAGACGGGCACTAGAGAAGAAATATACAATACAGTCACAATTAAATAAGTAAACGGTACAAATATAGAATCAATTAGAAAACATATTTGAATTCAAATACAATAATAACAAAATAGGTTAACATATAAAGTAAGAATAATTTCGAATTATACGATAAAAGTCACAAACACAAACTTTGAATTTGTAATTCATAGCAAATAATAGTACCTATATCTGGTCAAATGAAAACTTTCGTGAGTCATTATGAATACTTGAAATACATACGGCTTTACTCACGATTTATTGTCAGAAATAGTCCATGTTTCGAACTAGTATGGAGTCCTTCTTCAGGGGTTGAGTGCGGTCGCGGTCAAAGCAACCCCCGCATCAACCCCTGAAGAAGGACTCCATACTAGTTCGAAACATGGACTATTTCTGACAATAAATCGTGAGTAAAGCCGTGTGTATTTCAAGTATTCAATAGTATATCTGACTATAAATATTATAAAAGCTATGTAATAACTTCCTTTCTATATGTAAAGTACACACTGCACCAGGCAGGCCCCGAAGCAAAACTATTATTTAAAACCACCGATTGAATCTCAGCTAATGCCCGGCATTCAGTGCCATGCACAATAGAAAGAGTTATTGCTGTGCAGAGCCCTAGGTTATCTATTACGTATCTTATTTAAAATCCACGACCGGATTCCCTATCCCAGTTCGATTATCATCAAAGTCATTTTAGCGTATGCGTCGAAGATATATAGGATCTGATGATTACAAAAAATAGTACCTAAATAGTTCCCAATTAGGAAGTACAGAATGAAGTACCGTGGTACGTTCGGACATATGAACCCTGGACATATGACTTCTTCAGCCAGGGGTTTCATTTATTTAGGTACCATATTTTGGAATATGCGCTATTTTTTTTTTATTTTACGCTAACGTGACGCCAAGGTAGCGTATTCGCGTATGGTGCATATCCTGGCCGAACAAATCCAACTTCGTAGCTCTGATAGAAACTGAAATATTCATAACAAACACGGGTAAAATACTGTGCATCGTCAAACTGCAACCGGCCGAAATCACACAGAAAACCATTTAAAACTGCCTAAAAACCGATTCCTAACGGCTTTACCAAGCTAGAATGCTACAAATAACTATCAATGAAGTCAGTGTTACTCTAAAGGACTCGCATTTAAACGGTGTGTTTTTTTCATCCTCAGGCTCTTATCTCCGAAATTACAAAGGTACTCTTGTGAACTATTTAGGTACTTACTATTTTTTTCAGAATAGAGTCTGGATATCCTCGAAGGGTACTCATTGTTTCTCTAACGTGCACAGTTCGACGATGAGCTCTACCGTATCTCCTGAAAATGTATTCAGAGCCAGTACGATGACGTCTGTCATTACGATTTGTAACGTCCCGTAAGGTCGAGGACCCAGCTCAGTTGTTTTGAGCGCTCGGCTTCACTAGTTCATACATTTTATGCAACGTAACGACGGTGTCTTGTCGTGTGATGGTGTTTGGTGTCTTGTTATTGCAAGTCGTAGACACGTCACACATGCAACTTAGCTTGATTAGGATGGCTTGGTTCAATCGCAATGCAGCTCACGACATCCAATGGAATTAGCGTTGTATCTTCTGCTGTCTTTAAAGCTTTCGTATTAGGATTTGGGTAGCATTGTGAGTTTGAAATATTTTAAAAATAAACATCAATTTCTGCTATAGACCGAATCACAAAGTTGGCATGTAATTGTCCTTTCATTAAAATAAAGCAGTAACACATGTTTGACGTCTATGTTAATCAGATTTTTTGTATCCTTTCTTAGAGGCGTGACTGTGGGGCACATAATTGCAAAGCACACGCAAAGTTCGCTCGATCATTTCCAAGTATCTCAGGCTACTAGTTCTTATCACGACGCATTAACGACTACATGCTGTAAAAAAATCCACTTAGGGTAACTAGAAACTAGTTTACACTGCAGTTGTGACAAAAACTTGGACTATCGGGCACCGAGTTACGCAAGAGTGGGACTGAATAAGAAAAGGTTTCCCTTTCGAGCGTAAGGAAGTTCAACAGCCGTCGTCTATAAACCGGAAAAATACATGGTTATGACTATCTACAGTCCCGAAGGATACTTAAATAGGTTGACTGCATTTTCTAGAAGTCTACACGATAGAGGAACGACGTTATAGAATGTCGAGTTACTCAAAATATGCATATCACTACGGATGAAAAATAAACAAATGCACAGGGAATATACGTGCTTTGCTTTCCAGCTAGCCCGAGGCCCACGTACTGCCGCAAACGCCTACATGGTGTCGAAATAATAAGCGGCTGATGTCATGCATTACCATAGTGCGGCTATTTCATCCAGCGAATACCAATGCTATCTTCCGAGAGCCAATGCGCGATATTCACATTCAATACCTTTTAGTAGCGAGCCTTTAGTAGTAGTTAACGTCGATGTACATTCGACGTCCTATAAAGGGTTTCAATAAAGACAAAGTTAGGAAAAGGTAGGTCTTTTTCTCCTGCCTTTTATATGCAAATCCGGAGCAATTTATCAGTGCGAGACGTTTGAATGGGCGAGCACTTTCCATACTGCATCGGGAATAAAACGGAGGCCGGCCGTGATGGCCGCAGCGCGCGCGTCATAAAATTGATGCCCACAGACTGACGCGTGATCCAATTCAACTGCAGCATTTAATAATACTCCTAGCCTATAAACGATAGACATATTGGTTTCTTAAATACTTACAAATAATGAAAAAAAATATATTAATAATGCGAAAATAATTCACTCGTTGTGCATAAATGTTTTCTCAAACTTACGAACTAGATTTTCAAATTCATCTCGTTCTAATGCCCATGAGAAGGATCTGGAAACTTGATCCTGTAAGCTTAGCAAAAAGTAATAGATGGCTTAACCACGTAAGGCAATTTTCTATATAAATAAGTAACGTATGTTATTAAAGGGACGTTACATTACGAAAAAAACGTTGAAGGAAATGGGATATAATCTATATATTTACTAAAATGACTGCGCAATTGCAGGCAAAGCCGCGATCACGTATTACACCGCCATAAAATAAATCATCATTCGTACGAAAAGAAAAACCCAAAGTGCTCTTTCGCGCCAGCAAAATTATTACCATTGAAATCAATTAAGTTTTTAATACGGTCGGCAACAGGGCCCGTCAGTGGATAAGTAATTGACTTTTGGTGTCATTTAAATCATATTTGTAAGGAATGGCGTGTTTTGGAAGCTTTTTTGTAATTTATAGACGCCTTGAGCTAGGAAAGGTGTAGTTGTGGATTCTGCCATTAATAGTATTGGCATCGCCACCCGAGCCCTGCGGCTTGGACACCGTATTCAATTAATATTACAATAATTTAATAGATCAAAAATTTACAATAAATATATAACTTTACTTTAAAGCTGACTACACCTAAATCGGCTTTACTTAAACAGTTTTTTAACAAAACTTATTTGATTTGCCAAAGCGCAAAATTGAAAACTTAACTATCTCCAAAACACCATTGGATGAAATCGATACCATAGAAAAAAATCGGGAAGTTACATCTGAAATCCTCTTTACAGTTCTATATCTTAATTTCTTTAACTTATGGTTCTATAAGTAATAACTCTGATTACATCATGCCCATACTAAAAACTTGACTAATTTATATTTTACGCGTTGTGTGTTTACTTATATTGATTGGTATTTGCTTTGCATTTTTTTAACCGATCTTATTATTTAACGAGAGACAATATATCCGTTTGTTTAAATAATTATAGGAATACTGGAGAAAATTGTGTTCAACTCAAATTATTTAATACGTTTTAAATAAGGCGGTGAAGCTTTTAAGATGCTGACAACAGCCAATGACCTAGAGTGATCGGTCACTGTCTGTTTGCATAGGAGTGAGCGAGAAGCACTGTGACGTTATTTGTATGTGGAAAATATATTATAATTCATCCGTTTTTAGACTGAACACAATTTTCTCCAGTATTCCTATAATTATTTAAAGAAACGGACATAATTGTCTCTCGTTAAATTATAAGATCGGTTCAAAAAATGCAAAACAAAAACCAATCATCTTTTATTAATGGACAAAATACATTAAGTAAGCACTTAACAATTATCTTAAGTACATACATATTCGCACTTGTTTCACATCGCAAAAAATCTTCAATACAGATTTTAACAAAAAATTTAACGTTATTATTTTGATCCGCAACCAAGATTACGGCCTATTACTTAGTAATTTGTTTTGACAGGTAGGTACTTAGCATGTGGGTCGGCAACCCTGATTTGCGTAATGGATACTCTATCTAAGAGACAATAATATTAACTTCTTAAACGTTAAAATCGGTTAAGGCATTTTAAATCATAGTGGCTTATACACAGGTTGACAGTTATTACATACATTGTAAATTCAACAAAGTTTTTTTTGTTTTATTTTCTGTGTTAGCCATTGGAAACTTTGGTTACCATTAGAGCAACGAAACACTGGTCACACATTTGTTTTATATGAAAAAATATTGCACAGTAGTGCAGTCTGAACTCTGTTTCAAACAAACTTGAAGCATGATCAAACAAAATATACAAAAATATATATGAAACTATTTTATTACAATTTATACAATAGGTAATATCAAAATACTTATTTTATAAATTGTTTCTAACCTAGATTTATTTATATTAGTTAATTTGTATTGCTGCTCCGTTATTAGTCATATAGTCATAAAATAGGGAAATTTGACTTCAATAATCAGATTAAAACTTTCGTGAGACATTACTAAGACTAGAAATTAGTGGGTGGGTTGCATTGAGCGCGACCGAACTCAACCCCTGAAGAAGGACTCCATATGAGTCCGAAACATGTCGGACTATTTCTGACAATAAATCGTGAGTAAAGCCGTGCTTATTTCTAGTCTTAAATTTGACTTCTCCCACTCTCATTAATTACTTTAGTTTTTTATTAAGTCTGCCACGTTTATGCATGATTCTAGTTCTAGCTACAACGTCACGGGTGTTACGGTAAATCGTAGGTACGAAGTAGTAACCCATAATTGTTGCACACATTTTATTACCGTAACTCGTCAGCCAACACTAAACTTACAGTTTATTTCCTACACATTAACCGAACAGTAAAATAACTCATTGCAGCTACCTACCATAAAATGGTTGTCTTCGTTGGCATCGCCTGTGACCACGGCATTGCCACATTGTAGTCAAATGGCTTACTAAAAACTATAAAATGGCACATAAAGACGGTGCTAACGGTACCTCACTAGGAATACTAGTGTAGAAACAATGCAAGATATTTGCGCTCCCACGCACCTCTTTAGAAAGGCCTACATTTCTATTTACTTGAATTTTGCAATTGTAGGGCCTTTGACATGTGCGAGCTTACTGGCAGTCAGTCAGTCAAATCTTTAATCTTCAATATTTACCGTATTAAGGAGACCCCATACTGGACACTGAGTGTTATAAAATTTTGAACCATTACTGCTTCAAGAACTCTGCTTCTCTCCCTAGTTTAATGTAATATCGTTATAGTCAGTGCGACTTGCAGTTCACGTCTGCTTAAGAATTTATCTATAAAGCCTTTGCAGTTAACACAAAATTGCCAATAAAATGAAGCGTTAAAGCAAAACGTAGAATCTCACGATTGAAACTCCAACCCCGATAAATAGATCTCATCAAACATTCACGATGTAAAATACACGTCCATTAGTGAAAACTTATAAGGGTTGTTGTCAGTTGTCGGACACGCCGACACAAAGGCACATAAAGTAACGTCACCGTATCGTGGGGATCGTAAGCGGTCGCAAATTGGTTTATTGAGATTGCAACCGCTATGTGGATAAGAACAAATCGCCTTTCCACCATTCGGGTCGTCCCTTTCTACTTACTTATTTACCCATTATAACAACTTTAAATTAACGATGAAAACTGTGGCAGTAAAATTTACAATAACATCTATATTTCTGCATCGCTTAAATGGGTAATGTTAAAAGCTTCTGCGTTGAAATTTGAAAACATTATATTTTTCTCCTATATTTGCTAATGTAATGCAATGTAAAAACACTTGATTGTACAAATAACAATTACAGAATCACAATTTACAAATTAAAGAGTACAAACGTGAACGTATCCCCCTTTAAGGGATCGCTATAGACTGCTTTCATCGAATTTTCCTTCAAGTTAGATTGTTAAGAAACTTGGTACAACAAGGCACAAAGTAGGGCTTACTATTTATTGCACTTCGATTTAGTCTCCTGTCTTTTTTGTAACTGTGTTCGGGTAACGTTCGTAACTTTTTACAAGAAAGGCCATACTGCTATCTTACCCCAGCAAACTAAGCTCATTTCCGAAAAGCCCTTTTTGTGAGCATTAATTCGTGAGCCCTACGAGGAGTACTCCAAGCCCTGCCCTCACATATCACAGTAACGACCGCTCAATACCGCATTGTAGATTCAATTTATATTGACCACAGGGCATTTTCACTCTTAACGTCCAGCATCCAAGTAGATAATATTGCTCTGATACTATTTACGAAGCAATTTATTTCTGAAATTGTGTGCAAAAATAAGCCGATATGGATTTACGCCGAACGCAGCGATGCATTTTGTATTTATGCCAACAAAATGAAATGGCAGGCACCCGTTTATTATAATAATCTTTGATAAAAAGGGAGATATGGGTTCAGCATGGAAATACTCAGTAATATTTTATTGTAGGAGGGTTTTAAGTTCGTTGAAACGATGTGACGGTTTAGTTGGGCTGACGTCAGCGTCAATGTCTTGTGAGGAAACCAGCGTATGCCCGCAAATTCCTCATATAATTGGGTTATAGCCATTCCCTCGGGAACTTTTGAATTTTCAAGGATAAATGTACCTAAATCCGTTCAGCAGTTGAGAAGCAGAGTGGTAACAAACATACAGACACACCGAGTATTTTGCATTTATACTATTAGTAGGATAGGATAAAACTTCCGTAAGTAAACGCGGGTATCTAAGACTAATATTCTCGCCCGTATAATCAGTACATTGAGGCTTGCAGAGTGCCGTCTATAAGTACATTGACGTCCAACTACGCGCAAACAATTTGCAGGACACGATCGAGCGATTAAACCGCATTATAACACTCCAGCCAGTTCCTGCCCTACTAGCGCTTAAGTTATTCACCAGCGATACACTTCGAAAACAATATATACTCGTATATATAGAATAGTGTTTAAATAGTTCTTATTTTCAATCGGCCCCTTTAAATGCCATGGTACCTTAGTCCCTGGCCACATGACCATGGTACCGTCATGTCATGGTCATGTGCCCATGCCCTTACCTGTAGATTTAGTCACTCCTTACCAAAATCTCTTAACTTCTTCTTTATAATGTCATGATTTACAATATTTTCAAATTTCATATTATATCGTTGTAACCTCATTACCGCAGATTAAGTTTATGTCACTGGAACCACCTTAAGAAATGTCCATGACCCATGTTGCTTAGCTCTTGCAAGTGAATATAACCCTCGAGCAAACTAAAGTACAAAACAATTGCATTCAGTCGCAGTGGTTGCTTAAATTTGATATTTAGTTAAGTATATTTTGTGCTTCATAAATAAATCATTTATTTCCATTATCGCCTTATCATCGATGCTTAAATAAATAAATAATCAGGGGACAATCTTGTCTGGAAGCTTTGTTAAGCTAAACGTTAGTGCACAAGCCGCAGTTCAAAATAATTTTCAAATATTACTCCCAAGTTCCCAACCAGCAAAACAACAAACAACAGTAGACTCAGACATTTATATTTTTTCTATGATCCGTGTCTTACTTCTTTTAGTGATAAAAACGTCCTTTGTTGATAAGCTACCAGATTCTACTTAGAATAATTCTTAGGCGTCCGACTTATCTTACTTTATCCTATCCTCATTCCACTTAGTCTCTAAATGACGTTAACCGCGATAACTCCGGCTCACATATCTTTAAATTCAAGTGAGCAAAGGGAATTAAAACAAAATGAGCACCGTATCCTTACGGAGCGCCTGGCTATTGGCTCTCTAACGCCGATAGTGGGTTCAATACTCGACGCGTGCGCCGCTGCGGCTAACGAACGAGATGCGCACATTACGATAAAGCCTGCATTTCAATAGTGCATGTCGTGCTCGCGACACCAACCTCTACCTCTGTTCAAACGCCTTTAAAATAAAACACACAAGAAATACACAATTGAAAATAAATTCTGCCATACGCGACAACTCACACGATCGCAAGTCGTTATTATAGAAAATGTTTCAAAGGATTTAATGTGGCTATGGAATAGAGCTAGTTACGATAAATATAGATTTGAAACAATATTAGTAGTTTATGCAACGGTTGCATAATGATAGGCCTTAAAACACTAGTGCGGTTTTCATGAAACGAGCCGATAGGCGAGTTTCATAATAAGATCGCACGTGTGTTTTAAGGCCAAATTATGCAGAGTTGCATACATAACTTTATCTACACACATATTATAAATCCTCCATGATGGGTTCAGAAACAATATTTTCTGGCAACAAGTTATTTGTTGCAACCGTGGCTGCATATTTCCGATATCCGGCGCATTTTCACATCACACACACTCCGAGAAGACTACTTACTATTCATATTTTCAACTAAAATTTAAATTACAAACAACTTTTTCTATTCAATTCAATCACAAACGGATGAAGTCTCTATTCTCACGTCACTCGAGATCAAATATTGTGCAGTTTATATTTAAAAAACATACTGAATTGACGTTTCGTATCAATAACTGTTTTAATATCTATGGATACTAGAATAGAGACCCACTTGAGTTTTGACAGCTGTTCCAAATTTAATCTCATTTCTTTACTAAAAACGATAAAGAAGTCATGTTATTTCTTTATCGCAGCACTGGTTTTTCCTAATTGGTTGTCAAAATGGTGGTCATTTCCTACGGTTTTTGATTAACCAATGGAGGTTTTATGATATGGGTGTAGATAAAAAATATTTTTGATGTGTAAGTAGGTATAAAAGTTTTTTCACTGCTAATTATATTGATCCGCTGACCGAATCTCAACGGAAACCACAAAATGCAGAACGATCTTTAGAATCTTGTTCAATGGCTGCTGGTTGTGGGAATGGGCCGAACCGATTCAATCCCACAGGAAACAATTTTATGCTTCACTACGCTCTTAATAATAACTATAACTAATTCGTTTTATACCCGAACTGTACTTAACTTAAGTACACTACTTATCTAAGTGCAGGCTTATAATAGATAATATACAATTATGTAGTATAATTGCAAAGGCTATAAATTTGCCAGTGTCGAGTTTTCAGGGTACCGCTTTTTGTAACAAAACCCGTAAAGCGGAATTTGCCTCAGTTTTAGATAACATGACTGTAACAAGTAATAAATATATGAAGTCGTTGAATGTATCTAAGCGCAGAAAAAAGGTAAAAGTACCTTTATAAAATGTACATCAATGATATTATAATATAAATAATATACAATTTAAACTTTTTCACAAGGTCGTTCATGTTCCAACACCCCATTATGCGCACGTAACATTATATTATTTTAGAAGAGTCAGGTTTATTTACAAAACAGTTGAAACATATGTTCGCGTGTTTTCTTCCGCGATTTCCTATAATAAATCATGTTTACTAAGAAAAACATGCTCAACAAACATAAACAGCTCGAAAACAATTGCAAACCCATGAAACCGCTCAAAATAAGCCCTTAAATCAACATTCCAGTTTAAAAACTTAAAGAAAATACTGGCCTGCATATCACCCCCTACAATTACTCAGAACGGTAGCGTATACTCCAGATCAAATTAATACCCTCAGACTTAATCTGTAGCTATTGAAAAAACGTTTAAAGCTTGATGTGTTTATTAAATTGTCGTAAGTAATTTACGAGCGACCTTTATTATCGGTAAAGCTTCGTTTGTTTTACTCGTGGTATCACGGAGCTTTTACTGCGGAGCAATCTTTAGATACTTTTTGGAGCACAATGTCCAGTTTATAGGGTTTTAATTTCAGACGGAGCCATGTAATAGGTACAATAGTAGTTTATGCAACGGTTGCATAATGATAAGCCTTAAAACACTAGTGCGGTTTTCATGAAACGAGCCGATAGGCGAGTTTCATAATAAGATCGCACGAGTGTTTTAGGGCCAAATTATGCAGAGTTGCATACATAACTTTATCTACACACATATTATAAATCCTCCATGATGGGTTCAGAAACAATATTTTCTGGCAACAAGTTATTTGTTGCAATCGTGGCTGCATATTTCCGATATCCGGCGCATTTTCACATCACACACATTCCGAGAAGACTACTATTCATATTTTCAACTAAAATGTAAATTACAAACAACTTTTTCTATTCAATTCAACAACAATTCTACTTTCGTTCAGCAAAACACCAACATAATGGCGCCAATTCGATCCTCTGTCAAGACCATTTTTTTTTTAAATCATAGACAAACGAATGAAGTCTCTATTCTCATGTCACTCGAGATCAAATGTTGTGCAGTTTATATTAAAAAAACATACTGAATTGACGTTTCGTATCAATAACTGTTTAATATCTATGGATACTAGAATAGAGACCCACTTGAGTTTTGACAGCTGTTCCAAATTTAATCTCATTTCTTTACTAAAAACGATAAAGAAATAACATTGCAGCACTGGTTTTTCCTAATTGGTTGTCAAAATGGTGGTCATTTCCTACGGTTTTTGATTAAACAATGGAGGTTTTATGATATGGGTGTAGATAAATAAATATTCTGACGCGCAGGATAATTGAACGTTCCAATAATCTTCTAAACATATACTGCTCTGTGGCCCCTTGTCTTTTTCCTTGCATAAAGACGTGTAGCAGTGTTGGAGTAGGTGTAGATAAGTATCAATCGATTCGCATTGTCCACCATTACTTAGGTCCTCACTTGTATGTATGAAGATGTATGTAAGAAGGTAGATATTATGTGCTAGTTTGAGAGGTATGTCGTTGCTGTTTGATTCATAAATTGAACGTCTTGGCTTAAGCGATAAGGGACGGGCATTGAGGACAATTGACTTAGTGGTACCATTTATAGTTTTTTTTATGAACATTGAACTACTTTCATTCATTTTCATATCTATTAATGCAAATTCTACCTCGCAATAATCAACGACAATCACAAATACAAGTCTCCGATGGCGCCCCATGCTGCGGTGAGAGTGATGGTCGCGACACGCAGCCAACTGCATAAAAACAAATTTTAGGAAATGACCACCATTTTGACAACCAATTAGGTAAAACGAGTGCTGCAATGTTATTCCCGTATCGTTTTTAGTATAGAAATGAGATTAAATTTGGAACAGCTGTCAAAACTCAAGTGGGTCTCTATTCTAGTATCCATATATATTAAAACAGTTATTGATACGAAACGTCAATTCAGTATGTTTTTTTAATATAAACTGCACAACATTTGATCTCGAGTGACATGAGAATAAAGACTTCATTCGTTTGTCAATAATTTAAAAAAAATGGTCTTGACGAAGGATCGAATGCCGCCATGTTGGTGTTTTGCTGAACAAAAGGAGAATTGTGATTGAATTGAATAGAAAAAGTTGTTTGTAATTTAAATTTTAGTTGAAAATATGAATAGTAAGTAGTCTTCTCGGATTGTGTGTGACGTGAAAATGCGCCGGATATCGGAAATATGCAGCCACGACTGCAACAAATAACTTGTTGCCAGAAAATATTGTTTCTGAACCGATCATGGGGGATTTATAATATGTGTGTAGATAAAGTTATGTATGCAACTCTGCATAATTTGGCCTTAAAACACACGTGCGATCTTATTATGAAACTCGCTAAAGCTCGTTTCATGAAAACCGCACTAGTGTTTTAAGGCCTATCATTATGCAACCGTTGCATAAACTACTATTGTTGACTTGTTCATAGATCAAAGATGCAATCAAAATGGGCAGTCCCATGGTGCTGCACAAAAGTTTTATTTAAAGGCAACTGGCCTAGTTTAAGTAATTTAGCATATAATAAACTTTACGCAATTAGTTAAACAAAAGGCGACCAGGCTATAAAATGATCTTGTTCCGCGTGAGATTGCCGCAATCTAAGCTTTTTATAGAGAACAAGTCGCATTTAAGTTAGAAGTGCGTTCACGTCGCCTCCTCGAGTCGCAAAAGAAGAATCACGAGCAAAAACTGGTATAGAAAACTAGATTTCCACGTCCGCGAGCGTTTAGAACGATTAGCCGCGAGCGCATTGTTGATACGCTATCAGCTGATCCGGCGCAGTCCGCCATGGCCGTGCGCCCGAAGCGCATGCGCGCAGCGAGCGCTCCGCCGCGTGTCGTCCGCGATCTCCGGTGTACTTCCTAGTATTCTACCATTTGATTGTTGCAACATGGCTCGACTGAATTGACTATGCCGTTGAACGCGCGGACGGTGCGAGTGACTAAGATCCTGCTGGCGGGAGTGACTGTATTCCTTTTCAGCTGGATCGTGTGCGTGAATGAGTGGCATGGCAGCGTCCGACGCGTGCGCGGTGCGGCGTCGACCATGCGCACCATCGTGGCCTACTCGGCGCGCAAGCAGGAGGAGCTGGACCGGCCCTCGCCGCTCACCTGCGACCGCCTCCCGGCCTTCCCTGATATACCGCACGTTGTTAGTGTTTTTTATCTTTAAACACTTCACGTCCCTAAAGTAAAGGCTGATCGTAATCGGTAGTGTTCAACGGTGAGACCTCTTACTGACTGCATGAGGACGTAGGTCACGGGTTCGATCCCCGTCTATCAGTATCACATGGGTCTAGTCGATTTGCGTGGACGCACGATGCAGAAAATACAAAGTGAAGCTCGTGGAGTTTTCAAATAAAAATCGATAAAAGTCATTCAAGTGTCAATTTTGTGCAAAGTCTTCTGTAGAAATACAAGCTATAAAACGCTAATTGATTAATTTGTTATCGATGAGTCGAAAAGAAACGAACTAAGTTTCAATCAAATACCTATCTGCACGGAACTGGTAGCACCATCAAATTGGCAATAAATATCTTTATGATGGTTAATAAAACTTTTCTCAATAAATCTGTTTTAAAACATGCCATTTTTTTCTAAATCTCATAAAATTTAATTGAATTCGTTTAGCAATCGAAAATTTCCTGAGGAGTATAATTTTCCCTAAAAGAAATTATTTCAATACGAACTTTAGAACAATATTTATTTATGGGTTATTAAAAAAATACTTTGTTTCCACACAACGTTGCATTACATAGATATTTGTGACGAGTATTTCTGGCATTCACATAATGATACAGGGTGTATTCAAGTGCAATGACTTTTTCTAATTAAATGCTCAGTTATTAATGGCTGTGCATATACAGTCGCCCTGCTACTCTCGGGAAAACGAGTTGTATCGAGAAAATTGTGCTTAGGAATTATGTAACCAGTTTAAAACCTCAACTGGTTGGAAATAAACTTATGTACAATTTTCTCATAAAGTAAGTGAATGTTGCATTAATATATGTGAGAAAATTTGCTCTACCAGCCTGTCACTTGGAAATGTGGTCCATTGTTTTATTCACTAACGGTTATTTCAATATATGTATTTTAAGAATCAGCGGGATCTGAGCAGGTTTGAATGAAGTCAGTTCATACTCATACTCAGTTTTTTTCATTGTTTTTTTTGCCCGATTGCCTTAGCATAATTTTATGACTTTGTTCCTTGTTGCTTGATGATATACGATATACTTGTTTCACAGGACAATAAACTGTTGATCGGCGGTTTCTCAATTAAGTATAAGTAAACCAGTTCGAAATTTTTTGTACCCAAATTGGTGTTCATTACAGTTCAATTAATATTCTGCGCTTGTTACGCCAAAACACGTAGTCATTTAAAAATGTTTAAAACGGGGTTGTTATTCAAATTGTGTTTTCAACGTAACGATATAATTACCCGCTTAATCTCCGACTTCTTCAGTACATAAATTCAGTTCTTATTTCACTTTTATTCCTAAAGAAATTCTTATCATTTCGTATACCTGTTTTCGATTCGTATTCGTACGTATTGTTACGGTATTTGTATGTGAAATCAGATTGTCCTTCACATTGGCACAAGTTTATTAAAGCTAAAGTATAACAAATTGGTAGTGATAAGAATCAGTCGGTAAGGCACAGAACGCGACTGTCCCGCGCTCTCCGCAGCATGGCGTCTCGATTACCTTACTTACCAACGTTAGGGTTCCGCAGATAATCTAGACAATAAATGTAGAAACTGTTATGGTTTAAATAAGAGACGGACGGACACACGAGTGATCTTAATAAGGGTTCTGTTTTTTCCTTTTCTTTGTGCGGAATCCTAAAAAAACATTATGATTATGACACTCAGTGTCTAGGCTCACGTGCTTATATCTCATTTGCGTGAAACATAACGCAAATGGTTATCATTTTCCACTTCTGACTTATAGTCGTCAGGCAAACATAGCCTGTCTTTGTGGGGGAAATTTAAATAAAGATGGCTCATTTTTGACACGCTTTTATTTATTAACATTAAATGCGCAATATGTTTTAATAGGTAGTTTTACGTTGAAACGAAAATCAGTGAGGAAACATGATAAAAAGAAGCCGAAAAGAAGAGTAATATAAAAGTATGCTGCTCCCAAGAAAACATTTCTTTATACACAGAACGTTCAATGAATAGTGTTTGATTTGGAGCGCTTGCAACTCTTCATTTCGCGCTTAGCCGGTTTTTATAATACGATAATCTGTGTAATGCTAGTCACGAACGCAGAATAAATCAAAATCAATATCTTCTGCAGATATTGATTTGTAATAGAATATAGCCACCGTTATCGTGTTTGCGATTGCCGGGCACAGCTCTCATCTCTCCGGCCATCGCGAATCATGAAACATCGTCAGATATCGCGCAAGTTACTTATCTTATAAAACACAAAAAAAAATACTGTTTCTTAAGAGGGCACCGACCGTCCAGTGGCGCCCTCATCACTGTTATTGTGTTTTCTATTAAAGGAAAGTATTTTATTAAAATTGAAGCCGTATAAGTTGTTAAGCAACTTAATACACAACGTATATGCTATGTAATATAGCTTTGCAAAGTATAACCATCATCTAATCAATTTAATAGAAAATAGTGGCCGCTTTTTTCTGTTAAATTGATTAGATGATGGTTATACTTTGCAAAGCTATATTACATAGCATATACGTTGTGTATTAAGTTGCTTAACAACTTATACGGCTTCAATTTTAATAAAATACTTTCCTTTAATAGAAAACACAATAACAGTGATGAGGGCGCCACTGGACGGTCGGTGCCCTCTTAAGGTTGCTTGCGAAATAATTATGATAGAATTCAAGCGCGCTTCATAGATAAATTCGCAATTTGAATTCATTGGATAGTTTTATTGAAATAGTATGCAAATCGTTCCTGCTTCACCAAAAAAAGTTTGTATACCTACCTACTCATTTAGAAGATCGTTTTTTTTTTTGTTTTGATGCATGATTTTTGATGTATAATTTTAAAGTTAGTTTAAAATATGCATGTCAATGTACAAAGATTGTTATAGATTGTTATTTGGAAAGCGAAGATTTCAGATCTTAGAAATGAGGTGAGGTGTAAGGTGAGGATTGATGTGAATTAATATGGAAAACTATCAGCAAATCGCAATAGCAAATCAACATGACATTAAGTTAGTGCTTCTGTTATTACAACAAAAATATTTAAATATTTGCCTGCCATGTATTTATAAATGTTGTATTTACTTAATTTCGTATGACAAAAACGCGTCTCCAACATCCGATTAGCTGATTCTAATGCATCAAGTTACATTATTACGTTCGCAGGAAACACTCCATCATTAAGCTCACAAGTAGGCATTACTGAATGGTGAACGCGCAACCTTAACTGACGGATTAGCCATTATTTTCATACAACATTTACGCCAACCAATCATTTTGTCTATCAAAATGATGTTTGGACCGAGATTTATAGTCTGATATTGCAAAAAATATCTAATAGCTTATAATTTCGGTAAATTTGCTTTGAAATCATAGAGCCAGCGCGTTGATTCGGTTTCAAGGTTATTTAGGTTATAGTAATCTTGTTCTTTCGTTTTTTTGGCCATTTCCTATGTAGATAGTATTTCTTGCTGGGTGTGTTATTGGCAACTTCACAACTCACATATTAAACTTATTTCTACCACTCACATAATTGAATGAAACTGATTCAAGTGAAAACTCGAGGGTCCTACTTTTCATCTTGGGGTCATATAAAACGAGTTAAGTAAAAAATATATAATTATTATTTATTCCTCATCAACGAATAATTGTTTTTAACAAAATAAATATTGGAGGGATAAAACCACAACCCATTAATTGGTTCCAAAAGTAAAATCAATTTTAAAAGAAGAGGTAATGATTGATATTGGACCGGAATCACTACATCTTTTTTTCTACATTTGCATTTTTTATGGCTCCGTACCTCAAAAGGAAAAAACGGAACCCTTATAGGATTACTAGTGTGTCTGTCTGTCTGTCTGGCTGTCTGTATGTCCGTCTGTCCGTCTATCACAGCCGATTTGCTCCGAAACAGTAAGTCGGTGACCGCAACACGGACGCGTAACGTAAATAAATGAATTTTAAACATGTGGACCACATTTGGCCAGTAAATTAGAAAATTAAAAAAAAGTTATGCAAACTATATCGTGTGACATATGAAAGGGCTTATTGTGAGTATTTTAAATTTTGGAATGTGACGGCATAATATGTCAAATTATGCTGTCTTTCATCTTAGAATTGTCCAATTGGTAAATTTAAAAGTATGTTCCCTTTATTGCGCTCTATTAAACGATAATATCCCCAAATAATATGGATAACTCGTTTTTAGTCACTAATAAATACAAATAATATTACGCAGAAAAGTACACGTAGTTATTATTATCAAATTCGAGTTGTAGGCTGTAGGTATTATTTAATTAACATGTAAGAAGCAAAACAGCTATTTATTCGTACACATTAATATGACATAAACAAAAAGTATTCAACGTATACGTACCTACCTATTCAAACCTTAATTCGTTTTCGAATTCCAATTCGTTTTGAAAAAGAAATGAACGAGTTGTCACTAGATTGTGGGTGTCGGTAAAGTCGCACGACACGAGCCCGGGCGGGGCGACAGGTCAGAATCACAATAAAAGCTCACGTAAACGGCGTGATAAAATTTAAATGGATTGCCGATGCCGATTGCCATTTTGGCCGAGATTTGCCGAGACCGAGATCTCGGTCGGACCTTAATAATCATAAACCCTCCAGAGCGCACGCCAAACACCTCACCAAAGTTTCATTGTATTCGGATGAATGGTATAGAAACGCATAGGAGACGAACAAACTGACACACATTTATATAGTAGATTAAGAAATTAAATATTTACATAATTTCAGGGGTTTAGGGAAATTTATTACTCTTTACCTCCTTCCACTTTTATTCCCAAAATGTTCTATAGCCTGTGTCATCCCTGAAGTAGCTCTTACGAGTATACAATATCGAAAACCGCATTGAAATCCCTCCAGTGGTTAAAAATTTATCGCGCACGCACATACAATCAGCAGATAGACAAATAGGTATGAAATTCATAATCCATTGGGATGTGTTGTATTGCTCATTCTGAAGCCCACATAGTATTTTTTCATTGTTGTCTTCAATGTATAGACTTCTCCACTCTACGATTTTATTATATGTATCGATCGTAGGAGTTATGTATAGTCCGCCGGACGTCACTATTAGGCACAAATCGTGCCTACGAGTGTAATATAGCACTTCATTGCTGTTATTATTTTACAAGTTTCGTCCGCAGATTATAAGATGGAAAAAGGTACTTTGGTGCAATAAATAGTTTTATTTTCTTTTATCATGCTTAAATAACCTGGCTGTATAAATTCCTACAATACCTATTCGACGTTATGTTCCCTGTCGATTTTTATACCGCTGTATTTAGCCTTGATCTTTCCTATAGGGGTATATAAACTAGGGTTTTACCATGATCTCTAAACGCGCTTCTTTTTAGGCCGTAAGCTGACCTTACCTCATCATAGGTATATTTTACATAATGTAAATAAAGTGTCATGGTACGAAATAGCGACGCAGTTGAGATTAGGGACTTAAGAGAATCGCATTAAGAGATCGTGGTAACCCCCCTGATTGCTTATAATATCGCATGGGCAATGTCGTCTTGAGGCACCAACTATGTCGTAGAGTTTAGTTTGCGCGTTGATGTCTTTTACTATTGCCTATTTCCTTTCCTACAAAAAAGGCTCTTATCATTCCTTACCGCGGTTCAGAGCTGATGTGAGCCGATATTTCTGAAATTATCTCCAACATATTGAGAGTTCATGCAAAATTCAAATATTATTGTTTGAGTGGTAACCGTTATAGTAAAAAAGTATATTTTATGAAATTTCAATAAAAAAATTGATATTGTAACTAACCCTTTGGATGTGTGTTGGTGTGTATTGTAACAGGGGTTAAACATAGATCGTAGGCCTTCTGAAATAGATTTATTAGAATATTCATATGCTCACACTTCGAGCGCTAAACCAAGAAACTCTATATAAAAGAATGACAACAGTCTGTCTTCTAATATTTGAATTTATTTTGTTTCTTAAGCGCCGTTCTAGCTAGCCTGCTCTACAGTATGTTATATCTGAAATAAAAATTACATTATTATAATTATAATGATTACTCGTAACTTCTACAAAATAAAAAGCACAAATATTCAAAGTGGATATTTCAAGTTTGCTTCAATAGCGAACCGCAACTACCGCAAAGTTCCAGGCTCACTTATAACCAGATTATATCCAATATTGCACATGCAAAATAACTATAAGACAAGTTGTCACGTCTCCGACTGCAAGGTTGGGGCTGCGAGCGCACGTTGCAATTGCATCTACGTGGATCTCCGTAACAGGCGGTTCTTAGAATTTGAGTGCAGAGAATGTAAAATTCTGACATTGTTGGAAATTACGTACGATGACTCTTGAAATTTGGAATCACTAGCTTTTACTCGCAATTTTGTCTGCGTGGAGATGTATCTTGAAAATTTACTACCTTTAATGCTACTGATTTTTTAAATTTTGATTTAATTTTCCCTTAAATTACGGGCTCTCACCAAGCATGCACGAACTTGCCCGTCATTAATGTTCAGCCCCTATGTCACTCTTTTTGAGGTTGTTTGCCTACGATGTCTACGTTCTTCCCCGAGGTTTAAACTATCTCCATATCAAATTTCACCAAAATTTGGTAAGGATTTGCGCAGATACATAAAAAGACATCAACGGGATCTCGTTGGGCCTCACGAACTCCCTGAAACCAATTTTTAAGACCCTATTTCACTCTTTTAGGTAGGTACTGATTTTCTCAAAAAAAGTAGCGTATGTCCTTCCTCTGACTTCAAACTATCTACATATCAAAATAAGCGGTTTAGCTGTGAAAACGTTACAGACATACAGAGTTACTTGCGCATTTATAGATTACTAGTGGACCCGCCACAGCTTCGCCCGTGGTATCTTCCATGCAACCTTTATCACCCCTTTTCACCCCTTTAGGGATGGAATTTTAAAAAGTCTCTCCTTAATAGACCTCTAGGGTACTCGAGGAATGTCTCCTCCAAATTTCAAACCTCTAGGACCACCCGTTTAGGCTGTGCGTTGTCTATAAGTGAGTCACGGTACTGTTTTATATGTATAGATTAGTATAGATTAGTATGAATTAGTTTAGTTGGTATTTAGTTAATAAACCATTAAAATTGAATTAATTGGACTATCTAAAAAAAATATATTATTATGCCATTGTTTCAAAGCCGTGAGGAAATAATTTTAATTGGATTAACAATATCACTGAAGGAACTTACAAACAACGCAAAATGTTAATGTGATAGGACAAAGACTCTCGAAAGATTACAAAGATTTTTAAAATAATATGCGTGGTTCATGATTTCCTGATTGTACGAATACCATTACAAATCCCATACTGTACTTTACCAATTCAGTATCGAGCACGAATAGTGGCAGTGTGCCGGCTAACTGTGCTGGTAATTATTTGACGACACGAACGTCAGTTTTTATTCGTCACGGGCAGGCTCGGATCGCGCGCGTGATTCCTCGTCGCTGTGACTTGAAAGTTTAATGACGTTTTTCGAATACATTAAACTCAATGTAGAACCTTGCTACAGCGTTTATCTTGCATTATTATTACAGAGGCTTATGTATCAAATTGGTTGAATAGACACTAGGCCAATGAAAATGTTGAACATGGTTATAACCTTGTCGTGTAAAGTGTAAACCCACGTTCCATATTCGACTCGACTCTCAATCTCAAATAGAAGGTCATGGCTCCGAATAGAAGCCGATACGAACGTCCAAGCGATATTGTAGCGATGCGCAAGCGAGATTCTCATCCCACTCTTCCGCACGATGCGTAATGCGTAAGAGTGGGATGTCAATCTCGCTAGCGAGCCGCAACAATATCTCTCTCGTGCGGTGCCGTGACGTTCTGTTGTGCGTCGCCTTTTTATGTATAGAAAAGGGCGATGGGCAACGGAATGTTTCACGGTACGGCGTCGTGCCGTGGACATGTGGCCAGGGGCTTAGGCCTAATATTTGCTGGCTTTAAAGACACGTCAAAATAATCGTAGTGAAATTAAAGATTTACAAAGTGGCTTAGCTATTTACTTGATTCCACGAAACTAACATAGCATCACATAAAAACTAAATTGACTGATATAATATTTCTGCAATAGTTCACATCGCTTGAAAACCCACTAAACTCAGTCCCAACGGAAAACAATCTAGAGTAATATAAAGTACATCCCAGAAACCCCAGTTCCCACGGATAAGAATTATTACGCAGCAAAGTCGCTGGCAAAGACTAGTTTATTACAGTTGCTTCTCCTGGGCCTTCGGGCGGCGTCAGTTTCCGCTAATAAGCCCACATATTGCCGCGATCGCTATCATTTCCACCCGGCTCTGCTCCTAAGTTGTGGCACGCTGGCGGAATAATTAGTCATAAATGTACCACGTCAAATCCGCAGTACATCTATTTTATTTTTCAAGTTTTGTTTCATTTGCACCAAATAACGACAATGAGTAATTTTGTACGAATAATGATTTAAAATATACAAATTGTGTGATTATTAATAATTATTTAGTATGTGAAATAAAATTAGAACCTGATTTGACTACTCGAGTGACAACAGCGCTAGCGGCCTTTCCCTACCGTTTGACGTTACGGTCCGGACACACGGAAAGAAGAATATTTCCGTGGGAACAACGGTAACGACATTATTTTTGTCATCAAAAAATCGAGGAGAGTATAAAGTTATAGAAAATACATTTTCTGATCATAAAAGTACTATGGGACAGAAACATTTTTCGCTTTTTCTTGTAATTTAATCAACTTCCGGTACAAATAACACAGGCACAGCACATAACACATGTAATCTTAAATGGCATTTATCTCCTTTAAAAGAACGATAAAGTAGTTTTATATTTTATTACACTTATTCGAAACGACTAATATTACCATACTATTCAATTTCAGCGAAAAATATACAAATCGATATATTGGGTATACATCCTTAAATATTCAAACATGGTAATGTTCAGTTGACACATAGGTAGATTTTAAAAATAAAATCAAAATTGATTTAGTTATTTTACAGAACAATGAAATCCAGAATAATTATTTAATCGCACAAAAAGTAAACACAGGATTAAAAAAAAAAGGTATTTTACATTTGCTTTTAGTACCACAAGTGTAACCAGCGAAACCTATCTGGAAACAATACAAAAATAGTAGTTTATGCAACGGTTGCATAATGATAGGCCTTAAAACACTAGTGCGGTTTTCATGAAACGAGCCGATAGGCGAGTTTCATAATAAGATCGCACTTGTGTTTTAAGACCAAATTATGCAGAGTTGCATACATAACTTTATCTACACACATATTATAAATCCTCCATGATGGGTTCAGAAACAATATTTTCTGGCAACAAGTTATTTGTTGCAATCGTGACTGCATATTTCCGATATCCGGCGCATTTTCACATCACACACACTACACCGAGAAGACTACTTAATATTCATATTTTCAACTAAAATGTAAATTACAAACAACTTTTTCTATTCAATTAATTCTACTTTCGTTCAGCAAAACACCAACATGGCGCCGATTCGATCCTCCGTCAAGACCATTTTTTTGATGGATGAAGTCTCTATTCTCACGTCACTCGAGATCAAATATTGTGCAGTTTATATTAAAAAAACATACTGAATTGACGTTTCGTATCAATAACTGTTTTAATATCTATGGATATTAGAATAGAGACCCACTTGAGTTTTGACAGCTGTTCCAAATTTAATCTCATTTCTTTACTAACAACGATAAAGAAGTCATGTTATTTCTTTATCGCAGCACTGGTTTTTCCTAATTGGTTGTCAAAATGGTGGTCATTTCCTACGGTTTTTGATTAACCAATGGAGGTTTTATGATATGGGTATAGATAAAGAATATATTGGCCGTAAAACAGATTGTTATGACGATAATTATTCAAATGGTCCAAGCGATAATAAACATTAACACACAATGATTCATATACTGTATGTATATAAGTATTTAACAATATACAGACACAAAAGCGACAGACAGTTAAAGGCTGTTTTACCTTTTCCTCCCTTTTTCATTACCTATTGTATTATAGGTACAACATTATTCAATTCAATATAGGGAATGCATAATTAAAAAACCTTGTTAATATTCGTTGGTTGTATGTGAGTAGAGATAGCACAACAAGATCAAGTGTCGAGAGCCTCAACATATCACGTACGTTTTAGCACCGTACGTGGCCAATTTTGCGTCGAATTCGGTGCAAAAGCCGCAATCACGCCCTATTGTATACGATGATTGTTGGTATTTCTCCGTACGTGATGCACACGTCCGATTCTTTATAATACGGAACCCTGAAAGTGGTCGTGTGGCAACCCTATCTGCACTGAGATCCCGTCAATGTGCTATAAATCGGTTGGTAGCCTCTTGCGTGATTTGACCCTAGAGCAGTTTAGTGGTTATAAATCAAATTTCCGCGTAAAGTACCTTCGCTATCTTTGCTTGGTGGGAATGCAACGAGCGCGCTTCGAGTCGACTTATGCAAATTGCGCGGGATGCTGGGATGCTATGAACACACAAGCACTAAATCAGAGCTCCACAACCTTTGGCGAACTCTGCCTAGATCATCAATAACCATCCGTTCGGTTCGTAATGAATGCGGTCAATCTTTTACTACCTGCTTTTAATATAAGTTAACCGACGGTCTGGAGATAAATCACTAAGTATTTATGTACTGCAAGAAACAAGAAGATAGTCGGATCAAGTAAAAGAGGAAGAGGATAGTCATGAGGAAGAAGATATAAACAGAAAACGATGAAGTCAGTTTAGAAAAAGTTTTTATCTACACCCATATCATAAAACTTCCATAGTGTAATCAAAAACCTTAGGAAATGACCACCATTTTGACAACCAATTAGGAAAAACCAGTGCTGCGATAAAGAAATAACATGACTTCTTTATCGTTTTTAGTAAAGAAATGAGATTAAATTTGGAACAGCTGTCAAAACTCAAGTGGGTCTCTATTCTAGTATCCATAGATATTAAAAAGTTATTGATACGAAACGTCAATTCAGTATATTTTTTTAATATAAACTGCACAATATTTGATCTCGAGCGACGTGAGAATAGAGACTTCATCCGTTTGTCTATGATTTAAAAAAAAATGGTCTTGACGGAAGATGGTATTTGCCGCCATGTTGACGTTTTGCTGAACGAAAGTAGAATTGTTGTTGAATTGAATAGAAAAAGTTGTTTGTAATTTACATTTTAGTTGAAAATATGAATAGTAAGTAGTCTTCTCGGAGTGTGTGTGATGTGAAAATGCGCCGGATATCGGAAATATGCAGCCACGATTGCAACAAATAACTTGTTGCCAGAAAATATTGTTTCTGACTGAACCCATCATGGAGGATTTATAATATGTGTGTAGATAAAGATATGTATGCAACTCTGCATAATTTGGCCTTAAAACACACGTGCGATCTTATTATGAAACTCGCTAAAAGCTCGTTTCATAAAACCGCACTAGTGTTTTAAGGCCTATCATTATGCAACCGTTGCATAAACTACTATTATGCGTACTGACCCTTGAGGGGGTATTAGAGAGAATATTCAGAAGAGTTTGCCAACACCTTAAACGCATATTATGTTAAAGGTTAAACACTACAAGTTTAGTGCATTTACGAGGTATTGATTATTATAAAACAAAATAAAAACAAAAAAACCAAGAACAAGTGCGAGTTAAACTCGTGTGGAGAGGGTTCCGTGATTATATGCAATTTTCTATGTTACTTAAAATACCATAGACTTCTTATAAGTTTTCCCGTAATCTATAGTTAAATAACTATTTTCTGTACATTTTTCAAAATTTTAGGCCCGGTAGTTTCAGAGATAAGAGGGGGATGGTTTTTCGCCTATTTTCCTAAATAACTTAAAAACCATTCATTTTAAAATTATAAAAAGAAATATTTAAGATCCTCACAACGAGCCCTTTCATTTTATTTTATATGTCACATGTCGTAGTTAGCAACACTTTTTTTAATTTTATAATTTACCCCCGAAAAGTGGCCCCCATGTTTAAAATTCATTTATTTCCGTTACACGTCCGTATTGCGGTCACCAATTTACAAATGTGTACCAAATTTGAAGTCAATCGGTCTAGTGGTTTCGGAGCAAATTGGCTGTGACAGACGCACAGACAGACGGACAGACAGACAGACAGCCATACAGACAGACAGACACACGATGACACAAGTGATCCTATAGGGGTTCCGTTTTTTTCCTTTTGAGGTACGGTTCTAAAAAGTGTGCCTTCAGTGTAATCGTAGTTTAACGTTTAACAATAAACATCACTTCATTGATTTCTCATTAAGTTAATAAGTAAGTAGTTAATTTGAATTTCGACGAAGTTGAAACTCCATAGTCCGCCGCCGGTCTGGCACCAATGCCTTAAATCAATTACGGCTTAGAAGGTGGGTGTACCTATCAACAGCCGGAGTGGGAGGCTGCGTGCAGTCTAGATAGTGCTTAACTGCTTAGCCTAAGCTGTAACTATGTATACTTCGTTATACAAACAGATCGTATCGGCGAGAGGCTGTGCAATCAATTGTGCGCTGCGTGCTCCATCCCATGGAACCTATTTATGTTGCACTTTTGATTTTGAAACTTTGAAACACGCTCACAATTAAATTTAGATTAAATCTTTAATTAATAGTCATAAAAAAGACACCGAAATTGACTTAACTTTATCATAATAACGTAGAACATGAAAAGCTAATGAACTCCTGCCATGTAAAACAAAACATAATGCAGAGCCGATTTACGCCGTGTGAACAAATCGCATCGCCAATTATAATCAGCAAAAAATGTTAATGTACGGTGAGGCGAAACGAAAATAAAACAAGTCCCAAAAACTGCGTGATGTCGCGCAATTATGCTTTCCGCAGACCAGCAACCAATGTAAATTGAGCTCCTGTTCCTGAATTTGTAGGGTTCCATGGTCAGTCTAGGTACCGCTAAAGTACCATGTCAACCCGACTATCCGTGTCTCTATGTGAGGTGTAACTTCACTCAGACTCTGAATAAGCAGCATTGGTAATCAATCTCTTAATCTTGATTATTTCCTCCTTGGTAATGTAGGATACCATTCCGTCAAAATATATTAAAATGTTAAGTTGTGGAATAAATGTCTTATTCAGAAATTACCACCCTCCATCTCTAAATTAAGATAGAATTTAAAAAAACATCAAGATATTATCCAATAATTATAAAAGCAACATAGGATGCGGGATGGCTAATCTACGAGCTGTTTGTCGACCACGTTTATGTAATATGCAATAACTTGTATGCAGTTCTGTGTATTTTGACAGAAAATATTTAATCATTTAGTATATACATATCTGTAAGCTTATAATTATAAAAAAAATTACTTAAATAAATATCGACGGAACCTTATATATACTGGCCCGACTAGCATTGCCCTGTTTTATTTTTATTGTTTTGAAATGCAACGTTCATATTTATCTTTCTTCATCCTTCGTGTAATGTTGAAGAGCAGTAACCGTACAATTTCGGCAATTATATTGAGCGAAGTGTACTAAGTGATTATTGATTACTTCCAGTTAAGATCAATTAGTGTTTTATAATTTAAACCTGCTATTCTTTGCTTATTAATAGGGATTGCAATCCGGAAAACCGGATCCGGCAATCCGGCGGATCCGGCATCAATATACACTTACCGGATCCAGTACCAATATACCGGATCCGGTGACCGGGTCTCGTGATTGCATATTTTAGCAAAATGACCGCGCTGTTGCATGAGTAGGTACTTCAAACGCGTGGTGCTTTTGCGTGCGACGCAGGTTACATTTGTAGCTCTATTAGAAGTAGATTGGCAGATGACACATCAACACAATTTGTTTCCTGCGATTGTTTTTTCAAAACAAAAATAGGTATATTATTTGTTTTAAAATTAAAGAGTTAGAATATTATAAAAGAATAAGTAGTTATTGTGGACGAACTACGAACTACCGTGATATCAATTAATTTGGTCCTTCATCTTTTTTAAAGAATTACGACAAAAAATTTCAGTTTCAAGTGTTCTTTTGGCTACTAAGGTCTGTTCGGCGAGAGTTGATAAAAAAAGTAAAAAGTAAAAAGGGCTTCTTAACTCATAACAAATAGCGGCCCGCTAATTATTTTTACCGATGACAATAAAAAAATAAAGGGAAAAATTATATTTTTTTTATAGAATATTATTATTGAATAGCCTAACTGTATTTTTAAACAGAAAGCAACACGCAAACAAAACATCCCTACGACACACTCGAAGCCAATGACATATTATTATATGTAGAAAGACACAAGACACGTAATATCCATACTCAACGCAATTTAAACAAGTGTCATAGACATTTTTTTTCCTTTTCGTTTCTTTGGCCGAAGCCGGTGCAGATTATTGAATTTATGTGACATTTGACGCGCACATATACTCGTAAGACATTAATTTGCTATATGGCGATTGTGTATATGAACAAAACAAATGTATTTTTTTCGCCGCCGTCCGCCCGGTGTGACACCGCTGTTGAAAACATCTGCGTCCCTCGTACCACGAAACTCAGTGCGCGCGGCGATAAGCGACGCCCGTCATACAGTTTACGATAGTTAAGCGATAGTCGCTATTTCGAAACGATATCATAATATTTATCAACTCTCACCGAACAGACTATAGTGTTCAATAAATACAGGACCATACTAAGGTACATTTGGTGTAATGCCTTATTATTCATAGCTTGAAAGACTAGTGTTTTAATTAAAAAGCAAAATAAAACCTACCGTAATTCACTGATAATCACAACTATCTCACCTAAACGTGTAAGCGACGCGAATTTCACGGCGCTTAAGACGTTTTACTCCGGCCGGATTGCAATCCCTACTTATAAAGTTATAGTTGCAACTATTTGTTTTTAAATAAGCTGCGTCCCGTTTTCCCGTTTTTAATATTGAAAAACCTTTTTATTGAAGCGTATCGAGATACTCGTATGTATGTTTGAACATGCATTTATGTATACCTACGTACAGTCAACTAATTTAAATTTTGGGCCTTTAAGGCCGGGGCAAACCAAACGCGGTTGCGGCGCGTTTGCGGCGCGAACGCGGGTCCGCGCCGTTGTCGAACGGCGCAGGCGAATATACCATGCCACACCGCGGCGGCGCGGGACCGGATCTCAAGAATTTACGCCAAAATAAGTTGACTCGCAATGATAAGGTTCTAGGCTAACTGAGAAACGTACAAGTTGCATGGATTTTTTTTCTTGTTCAGAATCGAACGTGGGCCCCGAACGAGTCCCAGGCGAGTTGGCAGCGAGTGGAAGGAACGCGCGTGTCTTTGTATGCTGCGTACTATGACCAGCGGGCGCCACAGCACTACGTGAGGATCCTGGCCTCTTTCCATGGTGAGTCAACACAAGGCGTCTCATCGTTTCTGCTACTAAACAAAGGTCTACCTCAAAGACTTCCACAACAAACAATCGGAAGCCTTCTGTGTCCATCCTTACGGCGCAGATCGTCACTCCATCTTTTAGTTAGGGAGCTGGGAGCCATTTTGATATATGATTTGTTCGTATTTCATATTGATAGGGATGAAAGTTTATATCAATACAAATCGATTTGGTCCAGTAAATGAAAGTTGTATATCCTTGCGTTTTTGAGTTACAACTTTAAAAAATCGTACATTAATAAATCAGCGACCTAGACGTCTGCCAACTTTTTTTTCTGTTCTGGAAGTCCTAATGAATCGAATGGACGCAACGAGAACGACAAACAAATGTTTTAGTATAGCGTTTTTCATTTACATTTTTGCAACTTCGTCCCGTTATAAAACAGAGCCCTGCACGTCTGCCTCTTCGATGTTCATCGTTTTGAGGATGATTCTGACCATCATTCCAAGAGAGAGCCCAAATGATTTAGGACACAGTTTTTTTTTTAATTGTTGAAACGCTGTCAATTGAAAACGCAGCGCTACCATGGTGGCAGACTATATTTCTGTGGTTCTTTACATTGTCATTAATCGAACAATTCAGGTCTGCTAAGCGAACAAATCATATAGAAATTTTGGCACTCAGCTCCCTAGCTATTTTTGGTGTTGGATCCACCCACGCCGCGTCCGTGTTACCATAGGTACTTTATCTTGGAACTAATTCGGGTTAGGCGCTCGTTTCATCCAAAAAATGCATTAGAAAATTTTCATTGGTCCTACAGAAACTATTAAGCACTGATTTTACCAAGAATTTATCATTAGATTAGACCTAAATGATAGATTATTGGTTGTCATATGTATTATCTGACAGCCGCTAATCTGATAATTATTAAGATTGAATCGGCGGTTACATTCGTTGGTGAAATCCAACTTAATAGACCAATACTAATCATTCGGTGAAGTAATGACATCATTCAAAAGAAAAATGTTTCCGAATGGCGACTTTGAAATAACATGAATTCTTTAGGGTCAATTTAAGAGATAATATTTTAATTTTTCAGTCCAACGTATTTTGAGCTCCGGTATGGAAGGTATGCCTTAAATACGTTACGTATAAGTCGCGTCACGGCGTAAACGGTGCGTCAGCGTATTTTAAGCACCGGTCTGGTCGATTCTATATTCTATCAACAGTTTTTAGTAAGTATTCTACTTGTGTTTGGTTTTTATTAACGATTCGCCTGGGCGAGCAGTATGTGTGAAGAAAATAATTATAGTCGTTCTCTGCCTTATTAACATATAAAATATCGAATGAATATGAATGCGTACACAAATAATAGACTTCATAAAATAATAATTGGGCATGTAAACAATTATTTTAACACAAAAAAATACACATTTCCCCTTGTTATACGAAGTCGGATTAATTTCTTGAATTCAGCCCAGAAGTTTCCAGTATCACTTTATAAAACTTCTCCCACATAATGAAGTTCAACGAAGAAATCTAAAAATCGGAGACGATCACAAATCGTCCATGTTGGTTAGTATCATAATTCAAGCAAGCCAATAAAATTGTAAGCTCGTAACGAATATTATGTTACAATAATTAGGTGGATAGGTAGGTAACATGATTATATGGTTTTTGCTGGGGGCTCATAGCAAAAGATTATAACTATTACCATATCACCATTATAGGTAGGGCCTCTCTGCGTAAATTGATGAATTTTCGTAGATTTCAAGTCCTGTCTAGTCTTTTTATTCTCTAAATATAACTTCTAAAATAATATATGTGACTCTTCGACCTTCCCTTAACATTCGCAAAAGGCAGACTTTTCATTTTTTTTATTACTACACACATAATTTTATTATTATTTATCTGCATAAAAGTAACAATTCTACATAGAAGACTAATAAACCTATAAACGAGATTTGATAAAAATAATAAAATCTCATTACAAATTATAGGACTTTGTAACTCTATTTTATTCTTAAGTTAATGGTTGTTTAAGTTAAATATTTGTTAAATAGTTGAAGTTCTGTTAAATCAAAGTCAAGGGCATTCGGAACGGGCAGCCCCTTAACATGCCAAGGTGTTACCAAGAAATTATTTATTATTACCGCACTCGCCCTACACTTGTCTAGCGCAACTTAATTGAATCGAATGCCTCATTATGAATTATTCAAAACTTTAAGCATCTGCATACTGACCGTTATTCGCAATTGTTCTACCTCTTTAAACGAAGTAACTTTAGATAAAAAAACACGTAATTACGTAATCATCCACCTGCATGCACTTTTTGCCGCGTTCTATACTCAATAATACATAAGCCCATAAAATTCATAAACAAAGACTTACAGTAAGTAACCTTATACATTAAAAAAATTGTACCAATAAGTAGGTAAGCCATTCAACCAGCCAGCCAACCAGTTCAACATAAAAAGCGATAGGTAGTCAAGTTATAATCTATTTAAACAAGATAAATAAATATCAATGATTGCTTTTTGTTTTTACGCTTTTTATTATGCACTTAAAAGCTTAAGCCAAAGAGAAATAATTAAATTCCGCTATGCTGATGGTAGTTTGCGCACGCGCCGCCCGGAGCGCCCCCATATTATAATTATTTTCCGTGAACCCTTCTGACGGCTAAAACTTATTACCAATGCATATTTACTATAAATATCTCAACTTTCCCTTAACAAAACTCAAAGGTTTGTAGACTATTCTTTTCAATCCAAAACCATGATTACTGAACATATAAAATTTTATGGTTGAAAATTTCACCTCAAGCTTATAACGGGGCAATATAAATTGTGAACAAGCATCTTAAAGATAAGCTCTTTAAATAATGTGTTTCGTGGACAGGCTCACAATCTACACTAATAAAGACATCGACTAAATCTCAAGCGTTGATAAAGCAAGGCCATAATTATCCCGCCCGATACGCCGCGCGGGAGGTAAATGTTACCAAGTATTGTCCTTTTTCTGTAAAACCGACATAAATTATCTTCATCGAATTCAATTAAAATCATGTGTTTCTATTGTAGCGGTGTCAGCGACATTTGTCTACTTCTTATTTCGTCATAACTACAATTTGCCAACTTCGGAATTGGTCTACTTCTCAGTTTGCCTCTATCGGAGTTCGTTCGTTTAGTTAATGGGCGAATTATTGTTTCGACAATATCGTAGTTCGGCAACTTCTTAATTGCCCAACTTCTCACATAGTCGAATTAGTCATTTGTCAATTTTGCAATATATCATTCTATAAATTACAAACAATAAAACACATTCAAATAGGTTTATTGAAAATGATATATTGTAAAATTGACAAATGACTAATTCGACTAAGTAAGAAGTTGGGCAATTAAGAAGTTGACGGGCTGCGATATTGTCGAAACAATAATTCGCCCATTTACTAAACGAACGGATTCCGATAGAGGCAAACTGAGAAGTAGACCAATTCCGAAGTTGACAAATTATAGTTTTGACGAAATAAGAAATATACGAATGTCGCTGACACTAAGTATCCAAAGATAAGCTTTATACTATAAACAATATGGACACTTGAAAGCCAAAAAGATTCGCCCGTGGCGTTGCGTTCGTGCTATCCGCGATCACAATTGGCTCAATAGCTGTCCGACTACCGATCTCATTAAATCGGTTTCCACTAAGTGCACCTTTAAATCTCAATAAACGCCTTTTAATTTTATCGAGAGGTCTGCTACAATAATATAAAACTGTCGAGCAATAGAGACGCACTTACATTACATGCGTAAGGCCGTTCCTTTCGCTCGTTAAATGGTGGACTGTTTAAGTCGGTGTAGAGCGGCTCTCGAGGGAACAAAGTGTCGGGTAAAAGTGCGAGTACACGACACAGCACGCGGCGAGGCCGATAAGCCCACGCTCATTTGTCACACGAGACGGGCGCGGCCGTCGTGTAAATTCCTCCCCGCCCGCGATAAACGCCACTCGTATATTGAAAGAGAACGGATTAAAATACTCCTTCGCTGATGACCATTTTTAGCAAATCACCGCATCGATAAAAATCTACAGGTAGACAGAATTCAATTTCCTTGCTCATTCGTCTTCATAGTTAATGTTCGTTATTCCGTAGATGGAGTTTTAATAAAATATGGGCTTCTAAGCAAGCCGGTTGCACTGAAATATGGGATGAATGGATTTCCAAACCTGGAATAAGTATATAATAATATGTCTACAAATATTAACGCAAAAAAATAAAAATAGACTTTTAACGCAAAAAAATATCGACAGTAATGAAATGAAAAATAATACCTAAAAAAAATTAGGAAACTATAACTATGACCTTAGGCATATCAAAGAGCAGTCATTTATAAAATTACTAAACAGCAATGTTGCTTTTATTTTTATTCGTGCGTTTACTTCACAAAATGTTAATCAGCCGTTCAACTAAATCCTGCTAAATTCTCTCTCCTCACGCCTTTGTAAAGTTTAGGTTTGGAGATACCAACCCACCTATAAATTATTAGCCTTAACAAGTAGCGATGCGTAGAGACGTAGGTGTGCAGGAAAGACGTTTCTATGGGCAGAATTGAATTGTAATTCTACTCGTTCCTAGTGGGAAGTCGTTTCATCCTGTTCAGAAAAGGCCGCAATTGAAGCACCGTTGTAATGACAGTTCCTTGAAAGCACCGCTGTGCCGTTTGCCTTAGGAAATGACTCGACTCGACTAAATCACTATTATATCAGTACCTAATAGCTTTCTCAATAGGATATAAATAATAGACTCGTATCTGCTCTAGCGGTACTGTTAGCGTTTCCACTTGCATTTGTATTTTATTAAGGTTTTCCTTTTGGATTTAAACTCGTCGAAAATTTTACGAATAAAAACCTTTGTTTAGAAAAAGCTTATGCGTTAAAATCATAGCTAAAATGATTAAAACGTATATATTTATTTGCAGGTCGCAACATCTCTACGGAGGTGCCGTTGTTCTGCCAAACCCGGTCAATAGACCCATACGAAGAATCAGTCGAAGTGGTTGCGGCAAAACCTTTAGAAATCTGGTGGCACGAGTGGGATACGACGACGTTAGAGATCGAGACACCTTTACTGCTGTCCTGCCCTCTGACGGAGCTGCTTTACGGCCCGTCAACTGTGTCGATCGTAGCTCAACCCTGTGACGATCCCACCAACGCGTTTACTTTAGAACCTGTCCGAAGGAAATTTAAGTACCAACGAACCTTTACCATTTGTGTCAAGGATATGAACTTTGACGAAAAGGATGTATCACAAAACTTGGTCGAGTGGATAGAAACTAACAAGATACTCGGCGTCGACATGATAGATATGTACATCGATCGAATCACTAAAGAGTGCGAAGACGTCCTTTTATACTATCGTGACCAGGGTTACGTTAGATTATTCCATGTTCCTATTAAACATAAGCTGGGAAGATCTTTGTGGCAAAGAAGGCGGGACCACATCTTAACTTACAATGATTGCTTATACAGAAATATAAGAGAATCCAAATTCGTCGTTCCATTGGATGTCGATGAAATTGTGTTACCGAAGATTGCCTACACGTGGTCTGAACTACTAAGTCGACTCATCAAGCAGGGATGGGAAGCGTCACAAAACTCAGCTATTTTAGTAAAAAATGTATTTTTCTTTGACTTTATGCAAGGAATTGATAAATATAAAGTGAAGAAAGTAAATGCTAATAAGAGCAAGACTTACGTAAAACGTGATGATGTGCGGATTCTGCAGAGCGAATACCTAGATGAAATAGAGTTAATAGAAGACGCTAATAGGATAGATGATGAAGTCATAGATATTAAGAATATTGATAAGGAATCTGCTGAGATTTATCAAAGAAGATGTGGCAAAGTGTTGCCGACGCCGAAGTTAGCAAGTCACATAGTGAGATCGGCCATCATTAGTCCAACTGGCTCGTACAGCAAGAGTTTTATGCTGACTAAAAAAGTGCTCACCGCTTTCAACCATTACCCTCTGGCCAGCATCGGTTCGGCAGGCTTCGCGGGCTGGTCGGCACCCTTTAGCGAAGTGCAGCTTAATCATTACAAGGTAGAGATTCTCCTATTTTACAATTATTTTGTGCAGTTCGGTTCTCTTAAGACGTCGTGAGGAAACATGTATGATGAGTATAACATACCTGATAAGTTCAAAAACCATTCTTAAAAAAACATCCCGGACTTCTGCCATGAATTGTATTGTCCGGAGTCATGCAATATCGATGCCGGTGGAGTGCACGCGCAAACTTTAGGAGTTTTCTTTACAAAGACGAGTCATAAACACTTAATTTGACCCTAGAACCTTTTAGGATGTTTTAGATTTCTTGTATTTATTTAAACACACATCAGTGTCCAAATATCTCGAAAAATGGTAACGTATAGAGATCCAGTAAGTATTTCTGGGCAATATTAATATGATTGACCGATTTTAGGAAGCCCCGCTATGAGGCGAACAGAAAACTGTACCTATCGCCTAATATAAAAAATACTAAAACTTTTCAAAAATGTTTACAGACTATTCCCATGAAATCATCTCAGTAGATTTTTTTGGGATCCCATGATTGTTTCCGCAAGTATAGATTCTACCAACTTTTCTGTGAACTGTCACTAGGTTCTTATCCAAGCAGAACTATGCTTTATTCTAATGAAATAAGAGCTTTGGGAGTACACTTGAGTCCACCGAAAAGTTGGCAGATTAAAACGTGTTCGTGATGCGCAGGAGGCGTGCAACACGACGCTGGTGGAGTGCGCGCGCTACGGGCGGCGCGCGCGGCTCGACACCGCCGCGCTGCGCCTGCGTGCACGTCTTACGCGCGCCCTTGCACACGCTCACTGCTCGGAAATAAATAAATGATAAATACATGTGACTTTTATTAATTTAATTTAACCTAGTATTATAGAATAGGCGGTGAAAAAATGGCGGCGAAATGATGTATGAGAATAATATAAACAAAAAGTATGGCAAGTAAACGCCGTCTGGGCTATAATGGTTTGTTTAGATTAATGGTAGTTTGGCTTTATACAGGGTCTTAATTTGACAATCTCAGCGCTAGTGTAACCGATTTTTAAATTGCCCGTTCTTGAGCATAGAAGAGAAATCAAAACAAGGACATTTATATCGGACTAGTGGACCCGCCATAGCTTCGACCGCGAAGCGCGGAATATTTTCCATACAAACTTTATCATCCCTTTTCACCCCTTTAGGGATGGAATTTCAAAAAAATTCTCCTTAGTGCACCTCTAGGGTACTGAAAATGAAAATGAAAATGAAAATATTTATTTTGCAAGTAGGCCACATGGGCTCTTTTACATGTCTGAAGCTACCAGCGCTTCGAAAGGTGACATCTGCTGAGAAGAAACGCCGCAGGAAACTCAGCAGTAAGTCTTTTTTTTCCACTTTTACATTATAGTTTTAACTAAAACTAACACATGAAAAGGGCGGCAAACAATCCTAATAGGTAAAAATTAATTCTAATAAATAACTAATAAGGGAGACGTATAGTCTCCGCGTCTGGACAAGTTAAGCTACTTAGAGATGTACGAGTATAAAGCCTCTAAGGGTCATCATAATAATAATTAAAATAAAGAAATAAAGGAACATCTAAATTGATTACCTAATCTAGGTTAAATGGAGATGTAGACAGTCTCCACGGTCAAGTATAAAGAAGGAGATGTAAGGTCTCCAAATATCAAAATAATAATAGTAATTTGAAATAAAAATATTTCATGTCCTATAATTCAAATATCGAATATGAAACCCTATAGAATATAGTATAGAGAACACTATGAAGTGTATCGAGGAATATCTCCACCAAATTTCAAACCTCTAGGACCACCCGTTTAGGCTGTGCGTTGTCTATAAGTGAGTCACGGTACTGTTTTATACGTATTGATTTGAATGAATCCGTGTCATCAGGGAATCCATAGGTATTTGTGATTATTCTGAAAGTAAGAAACATTGCGTTAATAAATTACGTAAAGGAATTAAACTAACAAAGTAAATAAAAAATATATGCTAGTTTATGTTTCCTATATCAGCGGCATTTTTAAAATATGATATCGCATCTCAAAAGATACTCTCACTTTACAAATTTAAAAAGTACGTGGGCTCTTATAAAGCTTATCCATTACAAAATGGTCGACCATGCATAAAGTTATTACCCATGACAAAACTTACCCTTAAATTAATTCATGTAGCATTACTCTGGCCCATAAGTCATAAGCGAAAATTAAATATATCGCTTACACAAGAAACATTACAAGGGATGTAAAACCATTTCAAGAAGCATCTCAGCATTTCAAAAAAAGGTGGTCAAGTGCGAGTCTGACTTGCGCGCCGAGGGCCCGTACTTACCTATGAAAAACAGACCTTGTAGGTACGGAACCCTAAATTATTATTTTTCACCGCTCCAGAAGATTTTACAGACCTGAGTATTTGATATTAATTTTAACTTAATACCTTCACGCGTTCTTGAGAAAAAGGTCTTGACACACAGATAGACAGACAGACGGACAAAGAAGTGATCCTATAAGGGTTTCTTTTTTCTTTTTGAAGTACGGAACCCTAAAACGCATTTCAGTAAGCACACTTATTTAATTAACTCGGTGCTAAAACAAATGCTCATCGTAAAACCAAGTTGTTTAATTTTAATACTGCGTTGGTTGGCTAACCATGTTATTAGAAACTCTTCCTTCCTAGCACATATCTGAAGTAGGTACATACATAAATCACTTTTTATAACGTTATCTTTATAAAGTTCTTAAGCGGTTTATATTAAAGTGGTGGATTTAATGATATTAGTTTAAAAATTACTAACTAAAATATCAATAAACATCAGTTACATCCATTAAGAGGAGTTTTAATATAATGGCGCGCATCGAAAATATCTTACATTACTTTTCTTAGGTAAAAAATCTTCTTGTTTCATACATTTTTTTTACGTTTCCGTGAGCTAAACTGAATTCATTATTTATAAATTGAATGTTTATTATAATGTAGACAGAAATATCATATCTAGTAAAGTCCCATTGATTAAAGCGGATCGTTCTCTGTATAAAAATCTCGATCTGATCTCAACCCTAAAGTAAAGGGGTTAAGAGCTTGTTCAAATAGTTTCAGATGTTTGATGCTATCTATTGATATCAAAATATCTCGTTCGTATAATACCGTGACTGTGAAGGCACGTGCTTTCTTGTGCAGGGTATTAAATTTAAATATGTTTAAGCTAGAAGGACGTCTACGCCCATCAATGTTGAGTACTACTTATAATTATTTATGAAACTGGCCAACGGCTATGTCGGAATAAAGAATATTTTGCTAGCCGCTTTCGTATTAAAAGACTTAATAATAACAGAGCTTTTTTTTTAATTTTAGGTCAAAATATTGATTCTTAAAGCCTTTACAATATTGATCGCTGTAAAACTTTATAAAGGTTTGTAATTTTTTTGGGGCTTGTCCGTTGGAGAGATTTCTTATGAACATTACTATTCAATGGGCGCATAGATTTGGTTACTATACTGGTTAAAATTTAACATTTTGCTGCATACAAAATATTTACATTTTTATCTTGAACGGGCGTTAATGAGCTACCATTAAGAGATTTCTCAAAGTTACTAATAGATGAAAACATATTCGCCTAACACTCCAGGTACGTCACAAAGAAATAGAATGAGCAGTTACCACATTTATAGAACTTAATTAAGAATAATTGCCGGGCTGAGGATAGCGTTGATTATGAAGGGGCTTAACGCAAGAATAATAGAAAGAAAGAATAGAAAGAATAAAAGAAAGAAAGAAGAATAATAGAAAGAAAAAGGAAAGATGGAAGAGCCTTATTTTTTATCAGAACAACAACAGCAAACGTGATATTTTTACAGTGAAATAGTTTCAATAGATTAATCCTTTCTACGCTCAAAGACCTGATGGGAACACAATGAAAAAAGTACCTACCCCGAGCGCCACTGCAACGTACGTTACAAAACTCAAAACTAAATAAATAAATTAACTTAGCTATAAGCGTGTCGGAACATTCTATAGTCGAATAAAACATGAATGTTACGTATCATGTCATTAAGGGTCTGGCGCTGGTGCCACCAGCCCCCATTCGCACAAAAATAGCCGTGGCGAAAATATTATACCTATTCATTTAAGTTTCATTAAAAACACGACACCATTTAAATTTAAATTACTAACGAGTAAGTAAACGGGGTATTTCATTCGCAAGAGCGATCGGAAACGATTCACCGCCATGATGGCGACTTGTTTCCTCTGTTCACTTGGACAATGATAAATAAAGATTAGTTTCCTCAGAGAACATCGAAGAAAACGGGCACAGCGCGTCAAATTAGCTGACATTAAAATAAGAAATCGCTCCCCATGCAGAAGCCTATAAGGGTTAGACCATGGAGATAAAAAAAAAATGCATATTTAATTGAACGCCATTAGTAGATGAATCCATAATTATCATTATGGCTGCTCTGATTGAACGTTTATTAAACCTAGTCTGCATCTAATGCAAGGTATCCCGTCGTACGATCGTGCGTGACGAACTAAATCGGCACCTAATGTCGCTGTAATGACCTATCCTCACGTCTTCACACACACTCAGGCAACTGTCCGATCGTATTATTAATGCCCAACGTAAGATATGAAATTATCCTTCTATACATTACCATCTCGCGTCTTGTGGAACAGTTTGTCCGATTCTGAATTGTCAAGCAGCCCTTAAACACTGCAAAATGACAACGTCGGTGAGTGGCTTATTATAATAGAGCACAGCTTAGTTTATGAACCTAGTAACTACAGTTATTAGCTTCGTTACTTTATTTTTACGGTGTTAGTATGTTCTTCTTTTATTTACCTATTTTTAGAGTTCCGTACCTCAAAAGGAAAAAAATGTAAGTCGGTGACCGCAACATGGACGCGTGACGTAAATATATGAATTTTAAACATGGAAGCCACTTTTGTGGGGTAAATTAGAAAATTAAGAAAAAAAGTTACGCAACCTATATCGTGTGACATATCAAATGAAGTGCTTATTGTGAGGATCTTACGTTTTTTTTTTAAATTTCAATTAAAATAGTTTGGAAGGTATTTAGGAAAATATGCGAAAATTGACCATTCCTCCCCCCCGTTATTTCCGAAACTACTACGGGGCTAAAATTTTGAAAAAAATACAGAAAATAGTTCTTTACCCATAGATTACAGGAAAACCTATAAGATGTCTATGGCATTTGATCGGAACCCTCTCCACGCGAGTTTAACTCGCACTTGTCCGGTGTTTTACAATGCCATTTACCAGTGCAAACGTAAAAGTCATTTGGTATGTGGGTGGCGAGGCGATCATTTCTGTCCGTAAGTCCTTCCATATCCCTATATGACATCCACGTAGCTAACTAACTACAAATAATGCGCTCATATCTGTCTCGTGGATTACTTTTTACGCACCCCGAGGACGTTAACGCCACTTGACCAGCAAATTGCAACACTAGTATGTTATTACCATGTTTATGCCAACCAGTGTCTCCGAGTGTGTCATACATAGAAATGGACTGTTGATAAGCAGAATAAAATTCGTACGAAAGTATTAAAATGTAAACCTTACTAAGACTCTGTAGTACAGACTACTGAGTCAATAAGTGGTTTTATTTTATGGATAGAGATCCATAAAATAATGCCACTTATCTTCCTCTTTAAATAAGGTACCTATTATTTACATGTTTAGCTCTTTTATTTCCACATCTGAAAAAACAGTTTTCTTTCAATGTATTGCCTCCTTTCTTATCGTAAAAATTATGTTTAAAATGTTCTTGATCTCGAAAATCAACTGATTGGATATGATTATCTATTACGCTTTAATGACTACCTGAAAAATATTCAATAGCGCAAGAAAAAACTGGCATGTTATATTCAAATAAAACGGGCATGGTATATTCAAATAAAACTGGCATGGTATATTCAAATAAAACTGGCATGGTATATTCAAATAGAGATTACGCGATAATAATAATAATAATACCATTTATTTCAGGCAACAAGGCCCATAACATAAATACCTTAAAGACTAACATACATAATAAGCATATTCTCAATATTTGGAGAATACCTTATACCGAAGCAACGATATTTGCTATTTAAATACGTACCTACTGAATTAGCTCGAAGGGATCCGGGTCTTGAGTGTCAATTAAAGTGTTATTTACATTCCTTCAACTTGCAATAAGCCGATGCAAATGATAACCTCGAATATTGGCATTTGTAAACATAGAAGTATACTAACAATTACAGAGCCACCTGAATATAAATGCAATTAATTAATTGCGAGTGAATTCAAAGTATATGTAGGTGAGTCAACTCAAATTCATATTTTTATTTTTACACATTATCATCCTCTTAGTTACTGGTTTCTCATGGTCCTAGAACCATGGTTTCCGTTATAACCTACCGTGGAGCGACTGCCATCTAGCATAATAATGCCTCAATATCCTTTGAAATTGTACGTATCGAAGCTACCTTTCAGTTTAAAAAAAATCTTTCAAAATGTAAGGAAACCGAAAAGGTATGTCCGGCAGTAGGTATGTCCTAAAAGTTAAACTAAACAGAAAATGCGTACTAGTAAATTAGTATACTACCTACAAGGGTGACTAGAGAGATGCGCTGAATTGAGTGTATCGTCCCCAGCCTGCTCTGATTCATTTACAACGACAGATAGCATCGCCTAGTTTATTGGACATTGTGCGTAAGTTCCGATCGCAGATAGCCCTTATCGATGTTCGCAGCTGCAATCAATTATTGCTCCCGCCTGCTGCCTCCCGTAGCCCATTCAATACAACCCTTTTATTGCACTCAACAAGTTTTATTAGTTCAAAAGTGCTGACGAGGGACTGCGGAGAAATAATTAATTGTGTGGTCCATGCGCCCTTGGCCTTCAATTGTATTCCATATCGACAATGTTAATAATTGTATTTTAAAAGTTGCTTCCTCCGCTGCACTGGGAGTGAAGAAATAGCATAGAATGCGTGCAGATGCTTATCATCCTGGCATGTCGTAAAAGTCGACTAAGGGACGGGTCCTCTCCAACATGGTGGACTATCTGTATGGGCGATGGGCTGATCACCTGTCACTATACGGTTCATCATACCATCTTAGGACTAACTAATCGAACGTGGCCACAAGTAGTCTTGTGGCTCTGCCCACCCCATTAGGGATTTCGGGCGTGATACTATGTATGTAAAAGTTGTTTTCGAAAGGTATAACAATGATAATACATATTCCCTGTCTAAAATACACAAACCTTCATAAAGCATAAAGCTATAAAATGTACCTATGACGACATTTAGGTTACAAAATATTGGCACTAAACGTCGGTCCACTGGTTGGTAACCTTTTAATTTTGTCATACATAACTATAAAGTAATCTAGTGTTCACTGATAATTTTAGATACAAGCTACCTTATACTTCTTAGGGTTCCGTTCCTCAAAAGGAAAAAACGAAACCCTTATAGGATCACACGTGTGTCTGTCTGTCTGTCCGTCTGTCACAGCCAATTTGCTCCGAAACTACTGGATGGATTGAGTTGTAATTTGGTATACATATGTAAATCGGTGACCGCAACACGGACGCATGACGTGAATATATGAATTTTAAACATGGGGGCCACTGTTGGGGGGTATATTATAAAATTTAAAAAAAAGTTATGCATCCTATATTGTGTGACATATCAAATGAAAGGGCTTATTGTATGGATCTTAAATATATATATTTTTTAAATTTTAAGTTAAATAGTTTAGAAGTTATTTAGGAAAATAGGCGAAAATTGACCACCCTTATTTCTGAAACTACTGGGGCTAAAATTTTGAAAAAAATACAGAAAATTGTTCTTTACCTATAGATTACAGGAAAACCTATAAGAAGTCTATGGTATTTAAAGTAACGTAGTAAATTTCAGATAATCATGTACGGAACGGAACCCTCTCCACGCGAGTTTAACTCGCACTTGTCCGGTTTTTTTTTATAAGCCTTCTTGGTCGAAACATAACTTCAGGATGTAAATTAAAAAATGTTTAATAAAATTTAAATTATTTGTGAATATTAGGGTTGCGTACCTCAAAACGAAAGGAAACCTTATAGGATCACTTCTTTGTCCGTCTGTCTGTTAAGGGAATCCAAAGGGAATCAAAACCTATAGAGTACTTCCCGTTGACCTAGAACCAAGAAATTTGGGAAGAAGCAGTGTCATATAGCATAAGTAAAGGCAAAAGTCCGAAAACAGCAAATGTGTAATTAAATCACAAAAAAAAAAAATTAAACGGGATAACCTTTGCAAAGTCGTATCACACTCGACGATTGCACGGAGATAGGAGTTTGCGAAAGTAATTTTTTGTCAGACTCGCACTTGACCGGCTTTTTTTTAGAATCGAAGAGAATGCCACTTTCAGTAAATGTATTTGAATAGATTATTTGTAGCCATACTTTTCTCAACCTTCATAGCATGCGATAATACCTACGCAATTTGGAGACAGCGGTGCTATCAGAATCTAAAAATAATAAATAATCGATATGGATCTTCGAGTGAGGCAATCTGTTGATAACAAAAGTAGCCGGTAGTCATGGATAGCGCATTGTCCAGGAGCAGATAAGATCGGGCACTTTGCGCGCGATGCACCGATGTGGAGATACGGAGAGGCGGCGTCAGCGACGACATTACAATTACGATACCTGCATATTTAAGTGGCACCATTTCATGCATTAGCATTATAAATTTCATAAAAGAAGATGCCGCCAAGCTACGTAAGTAGCAGCCCGCGTACACGGTGTGATTATTTTACGTACGCAGCGACTGATCAGTGGATAAACGGAACAATTAATTACGACAAGGATCATGTCATTCGGTGATTCAGTGTAAATTTTAATGGGTCCCTCAGCGCTGATCAGCGACTGCACACGTTAAATAATCACATGCCTAAACTGAGCTATACAGAAGAAACGCATGTTGAAATGCTTATAATTGCAAGCGATTAGTTCCATCGTGTTGAAGCGAGTAAAATTTGCGATGGTTTTGGGCCCTAGGCTCCTAAATACGAAACGACTAGGGAACAAATATAATATTTGTGTATGTATTTATCACATGAATGAAAAAGGAGTGAATTAAGTAGCTTTCAAACGACATCACTTGAGATTTTCCTAAATATACCTAATATTCTTTTACTCCTCTGCTGCACTGGGAGTGAAGAAACAGCATAGAATGCGTGCTTATCATCCTGGCATGTCGTAAAAGTCGACTAAGGGACGGGTCCTCTCCAATATGGTGGACTATCTGTATGGGCGACGGGCTGATCACCTGTCACCATACGGTTCATCATACCACCTTGGGACTAATTAATCGAACGTGGCCACAAGTAGTCTTGTGGCTCTGCCCACCCCATTAGGGATTTCGGGCGTGATGTTATATGTATATGTATATATGTATTCTTTTAGCTAGATTTTGCCCGCAACTTCGTCCGTGTGGTTTACTCTCAGGAACTGTGAATTTTTCAGCATAAAAATAGCATAAATGTCCTCCTCCGACGCTCTTTCACTACTCAACAAATCAAGTCCATCTGTCGCTCCGTTTTGTTGACGTGAAAACAAAGATAGTTTGACTTTGACTTTTGTTTATTCCTCTTCACGTCAACAAAACGGAGCGACGGATTGACTTCAAACAAGAACAAACACACTTTCACATTTAAAATTAAGCATATTAGGTACATTACTCATAAAGGTCAACTTTGGCCGTAACCAGAAAATAACAAAATTATTCGATAGCACCGATACGGTGCGAGATAGGCCCAATTTAAAACCATAGTTGGAATTTAGCTATTTTTCTGGTATCACTAGCTGTGAGATCGTTTGCTAACTTCACTCAGTTGTATGACAGCTGCAAACAAAAATACTGTGGAGTGTTGGTGAAAAATAATGGTTATGAGCAGGTAACATTGGCCACTGTGCTGTGCAGCAAAAACAGGTTTTCTTTTTTTTAAACCATCTTTGGCCAAATTTTTAGTATAGCTTTTAAAAAAGTGTGAATAGATGCTATACTTCCGATTTTACAAGGAAGTGGGTAATGTTAACAGAAAGTGGAGGTAACTTCGGCTTGCTTTTCAAATTACTTATAAAATAATTTATTGTTTGAAGGTTTTTGGAGGTTCTTGCTTAACTATAAGGGATTTGTTTTGTGTACACAACTTAACTGTAAGGGATTTGTTTACTTGGAAATCATAACATCTACACTTTCTCATATATTTTTCTGATGTGGCAACAGATTTTCTAGAGGCGGCCAAAGATGAAGGGTTTCCCGGTATTGTATTTAATGTATCTACGTAGATCGTCCGTCAATGTTTACCTACGTACATAGGTCGTTAAGTAAGGTTTATTTCTACGATAAAAACGTTCTTCCAATTCCTTGAAATGGTCAAGGGTTGGAACTCTGCGTAATCATTAAAATGTGTAAGAACAGCCATATGTTTACCACACACACAAGCATACACGTTTAATTATAATTAGAATACATCAGGTATCCCATTAGCCTGATGTGCAGAGCGTCCCCGTGGCGCTTGGCGGGCTCACACGGCTGACCCCATCTTATTTATGATTAATATACAAAAGTCTTTATTGCTATTTTGCACTTTGAAAATGAAGGAAGTAAGATAATTTGCCTGATTATTGCTTGATTGATGTTCTTTTGAAGCGAACTTGACTCTAACATTACAGCATAACATTGCTTTTGACTTTAGCTGCCAAGGCACTTTTGAGGTATTTTCCTTCTTTATCGTTAGTAATTCTCCTTTCTTTGAAGGTATGTAACTGCTGCGAACTGCTTCAAGGCAATGAGATTAATCCTTGCATTTCACATTATCTCCCATCGACGATTTGCAACAACGTTCTAGCGCACGCAGCGAGATTCCTGCAAAATATAATTTATATTTGTAAAGCACGTCAGCCCACGCCTGCACCAAATGCAAAGTCATTCCAGTTATTTGTACAGTCTAACACAATATTGTGGTCGCCATTGGAGAATATAAATGAGAATGATTTAGCACTTTTATTACCTCACAAATAGTTTCTACTTATAAGTAGGTACCTACAAGGTAATTTAATTTTACAATTATACAGTTAAATATTGTCATTAGATTCTCGCTTCCGTCATATTGTTCTTAGTCGATTACAATAAAACAAAAATTCGATGCTACCTGAGACTTTACTTCAACTTGTCAAAAAAATTAAATATGCATTCTTGTAACTTGTAACTTTGAAAAAGCCGTCGCGAAATATAGTACGTATGGCATTTAGTGGCTGTCTTCTACGAGATAATATATAATGAGTTCAACAAAAAAGAAATGCATGCAGATAGCTAGAATCACAGACAAATCGGATTCCACTTTCACAATAACGTGTTTGATTTAACAAACTTATTACTTATTTCTGGGCTATAACTATTATTAGCACTCCTCTGCTGCACTGGGAGTGAAGAAATAGCATAGAATGCGTGCAGATGCTTATCATCCTGGCATGTCGTAAAAGTCGACTAAGGGACGGGTCCTCGCCAACATGGTGGACTATCTGTATGGGCGATGGGCTGATCCCCTGTCACCATACGGTTCATCATACCATCTTAGGACTAATTAATCTAACGTGGCCACAAGTAGTATTGTGGCTCTGCCCACCCCATTAGGGATTTCGGCCGTGATAATATGTATGTATGTATGTAACTATTATTAATACAATGAAGCTGCGTGCAGACCTGTACGCGGCATGAGGTTTCAACTATTCGAGTAGTAAATTATAAATAAAAGACATCTGTGGCCATAGCCAGGTTGATCCGAGGATAAGTTATCCCCATCGTATCCCTCAGTGCGTCTCTTTCATAAACTAGTATCGAAGAAATAGATGTGTGGAGAGATAAGATGGGGATAACTTATCCTCGTATCAACCTTGCTATAGGGCAGCTGCAAGACAAAGAGTGGCACGGGCTGACTTTACTTAATCCTTCAGGGATAAATGTATGATAAAAGGACCATTTAGTATCGGTCTAGTCCAAGACACGTCAGACATAAGTCATACTCAGGAGCACAATGGGACAATCAGTCTTGTTGAACTTGCAACGAACATTCCTCTTGATAAATATATAATTTAAATAGCATGGTGTCCTAGGTTTTTAATGAAATAAAAACCGGCCAAGTGCGAGTCGGACTCGCGCACGAAGAGTTCCGTACCGTTATCTATAATCAAGCAAAAAAAACACGTTTGTTGTATGGGAGCCCCCCTTAAATATTTTTAATTTAATTATTCAGTTTTAAAGTTGATATATAACTAAATATTCTGTGAATATTTCAAGCGTCTACCTGTTGCCGTTATCAATATCGAGCAAAAACGAGCAAAAAATCACATTTGTTGTATGGGAGGCCCCTTAAATATTTATTTTATTCTGTTTTTTAGTTTTTGTTGTTATAACGGCAATAGAAATACATCATCTGTGCAAATTTCAACTGTCTAACTATCACGGTTCATGAGATACAGCCTGGTGACAGAAGGGCAGACAGACGGACAGACGGACAGACGGACAGCTGAGTCTTAGTAATAGGGTCCCGTTATACCCTTTGGGTACGGAACCCTGAAAATGAATGAAAATGTACATGCATACATGTCGAAAAGGTAACATACCTTTTATTTTACTTTTAAAAGTAACTTTATGTTTATAGTGGGTCCAATTCGAAACGGTGTCGTCTAAATTTTAAATTCGCTAAATCGAAATAAGAAACGTCATGCTCAATTTTGCATAGCAACAAGCTGTCAAAATTGTAGTGGTAGAGCCAAACAGTAATCCTCACTAGATGATTACTGTTCGAATGGGCCGGCTCGACCGGGGTAGTACCACACTCTCACAGAATATCGGCGTAAAGTAAAGCTTGCTGCGTTTCGTACGGTGAGTGACGAGATCCGGAGGCCTACTCCCTCGTCCCATCCCATCCCCATTCCCCATCCTCCCTAGACTGGCAACGCATTGGCAGCACGTCCTGGTGTTGCAGATGTACATGGGCGGCGGTGACCACTTTCCATCAGGTGGGCCGTCTGCGAGTTTGTCAGTCGATTGACATTAAAAAAAGAAAAACCGGACAAGTGCGAGTTAAACTCGCGTGGAGAGGGTTCCGTTCCGTACATGATTATCTGAAATTTACTAGGTTACCTTAAATGCCATAGACTTCTTATAGGTTTTCCTGTAATCTATAGGCAAAAATCTATTTCCTGTATTTTTTTCAAAGTTTTAGCCCCAGTAGTTTCGGAAATAAGGGGGGGGAATGGTAATTTTTCGCCTATTTTCCTGAATAACTTCTAAACTATTTTACCTAAAATTCAAAAAAAAATATATTTAAGATCCTCACAATAAGCCCTTTCATTTGATATGTCACACGATATAGGTGGCATAACTTTTTTTTTTAATATTCTAGTATACCCCCAAAAAGTGGCCCCTATGTTTAAAATTCATACATTTACGTTACGCGTCCGTGTTGCGGTCACCAGCTTATATATGAATACCAAATTTCAACTTAATTGGTCCAGTAGTTTCGGAGCAAATTGGCTGTGACAGACGGACAGACAGACAGACAGACAGACACACGAGTGATCCTATAAGGGTTCCTTTTTTCCTCTTGAGGTACGGAACCCTAAAAACGAGAAATTTAGCTAACACACTTTCGAATTGGTCCCAATAAGCATATAAGACCACATGTGCATGCACAAAACGTCTCTTTTTATTTATGAAGAAAGAGGCATATATTTACCACTCATTCGCTTAATTACTTCACGTACTCTGTTAATTATATTTAGTTCTCCAGTTGTGGGCAGTAATGGCAACCATTAACCTTGCGAGAAGTGCGAAATGGCAACTAAAAAGAAATGACCCATGCTCCCATTGTTTACATACAAATTATATAGAGAGCAACATAATGGTTAAGTGGATTCATAAAATCTACATTCAACGCAAGTGCCTTGGCTCTAGTTAAGAGGATTTCAACACATTCATACGATAAAGTCTTCGTGGAATCCTCGGAGGCGTAACGACCAAAACTTATTGGCTGCAAGGATTGTAATAATACCTTTTCAATAGCTGCACGGTGTCAAACAAATGACGCATAAAATCAGTTTCAACATATGAAATGAAATTATTCTGTTTCCTATCCATTATTAAGTATAATGGCATGGCCTTAGGGATAAATATATATTTTTTATTAAAATATAACTTTTAAGTCTCAGAGCAATAATTGAGTCATTGTAGATGTCGATGATGGATGTGGGTTTTGTACCCGGTTGTATGTAGTTAAATGTCTCATAAGAGGTGTTTTAAACAACAAGCGCCAGTTTCATATAGTAACATGCAAGATGAGACGTCACGGGATTGACTACGAAACCCTAAAACCACGTTTAAATTGTAAATGCCGTTAATGCAAAAAAATCGTGGACTTTCATGCAGATTGTCAAGATAAAGCACTTAAAGGTCAAAGGACTGCAGCAGCCAGCATTTATATTAAGCGCAAAAACACTGTTGAGTGAAGCAAGGCGCTCGCTCGGTTGACAGCGGTGCGCCGGCGCAGCGCCTGTGGCCGCGTAATGCGTGCATTACGCAGAAATCCACTAATTCCGCTCTCAATTAGTATTACGCACGTAAATGGCATAATTCCTGCACTTCTAGATAATTATGAAGACTTAAAAGTCACGGTTACTATGTAAATATTTTACATATTTTCAGTTTTATAATGCCCGTACCTATCTTTGTATGATGAGGCTTAAGCCTAGCAGTGGTACAAATATGAGAACTATATGCTGATTAAAAACTAAGGTAAATGAAATATACGTTAGGCCCACAAATTGTACATATAGGTATCTTAAAGGCAATAAGACGCATGATACTAGATACCGATTACAAAGAAACATTATGTCTAGGAATACTTAACACTGTCATGGGCAGGGCTCTCATGGCTGTAACTTAGATAAAAAACTTCATCTTATAGACGTTATGCTGGGTTCCTGGGAGGATCTAAGGTTTTATTTAACGCTATTAAATACCAAGTCACTCCGATTTAAATTAATGGCCTTAGTCGAAGGTGTAGCCCCACCATCATTCCTTGTGAGTATACAGTCGTAAAATGTTTTCAACCTAGAGGCTTAATACGTACTCACTTGTACAAGTAATGAAGTAACTATCTACCTAATATACATTCTGTGATTATACTTCAAGATTTGTGGTTTATTTTGTCATTTTGTTATTATTACTTTACACGACAATTTCTGTGCTGCACTATCTTGATACTTCATATTAATATAGCTACGTGAATTCGTTAAAAACGTATAGGTATTTGAGAATTCTTGGTTTGTCTATATATGCTCTAAGGTGAGATTCTCAAACTCGCCAGTGATCCACTCGCCATCGAGTCCCGTAGATACCTACTCGACTACAAACCAGTTTTGTATCTCGTCGGCAAGTAAAGCTGTAAAGAATCACATGAGTGGACGCCATCGACTCTTCAACCCTTTCATGCAATGCCTGCAATAAACAAGAGATCTTTGTTATCATCCAATATACCGCCACCAGATTATATAATACAACTCTCAGGGCCTGGCCACATCTCCACGGCACGACGTCGTGAATATGAAACGGCGCGGCACCATAGACCGACGCGGCGCCGAACCGTGCATTTCCACGACGCGGCGCCGCGTCGATCCACGGCGCTGCGCCATGACCACGGTACGGCGCCGTGCCGTGAAAAAATCCGTTGCACATCACCTTTATAGGTATAGAAATAAGGGCGACGGGCAACGGAATTTTTGGAAATGCACGGTGCCACGGCGCCGGGCCCTTTCACGTTCACGACGTCGTGCCGTGGTGTTGTGGCCAAGCCCATGACTTAAACGCAGCAAGCTTAATTTTATTGTAGGGCACGACTGGGTTGTATAATTTCGTTGTTAGGGCCTCCATAGGCGGACTGCTTGGAGCAGTCGGGGCCGATAGCTTCAAACTGTTGCTGTTGGGCGATCTGCAGTTTCCATACAAAATTGATGTTCGCAATACACGGACTGCACAAGCAGTTCGCTCCAACTTTTCGCTACTTCCGCTATCCGCGCTCCGCGTACACCCCACTCCGCGTGGCCCGCTGAATGAACAGCGGCATCGGAGCAGTGGTGTTGTTGCCCAACCCAATTGGAAAGAGACTGCTTGGAGCGTTCGGATTGTGGTCGACTCCGTCCACAACAAGACTTCTCTCGCCCAGCTAACCTTGACAGCTCCATGCGGTCCGTCTATGGAGCCCCTTAGAGATCAGTTTTACTGTGGTATAAAGTAATCCGTTTACAATATAGGAGTACAATCATCAATGCTAATGGGATGGCCGGCTCGCACCCGCTCGCGAACTCTAGCGCCGATAACTCTCAAGCGTATGCTAAACCCATAAAAATTGCCCTAATCCATTATCTAAATTGCCCTTAATAATAATAATACAATTTATTCCAGGCATCCGGGGCCATATATAATTATCTTACAGACTAACATACATATTAGAATACTTATAGTTTAAATGGGATAGAACTTATGTAGGCTAAGTATGTAGGCGACGAAAACGCGTGGCTCTAGCGTCGCCATTCCCACTGGACCTCTATTCGACATTGCCTAAGCGATTAGCGATTACAGTACAGCCACCTTTGCTGTCAAGTTGATAAGAGATACCATATCGTAGCAAAATAATTTGCGATATTGTTTAGGTTACGTCGAATACAGCTCCTCTATTCGGGAACACTAAGTGATTCTGTAGCGATTCGCGAGCGAGATTTCTCATCTCGCTCTAACGCGTTACGCGTCGTGCGGAAGAGTGGGATGAGAAATCTGGCTTACGAGTCGCTACAGAATCACTTAGCGTTCCCGAATAGAGGCGCTGAATCTTGTTTCATGCCTTGAAGTCATTTTTAGGCAGCCTGCCCCGGAAGCGCCAGAACATGACACCATACGCCCAGAAGTCCTTTCTTTGCTCAGTTAAATTCAAATTTACTGAAATACTGAGTTCCTATAAAAAACGCTCTTGCCAAGTATAAAGTAGGTTAAAAGTAGGTAGGATGTACTAACTTTTAGTGTATAAGCTCCATATGTTTACTAATAATATTGTATATGGATCATATGTATGGAGATATGAAATAAATGAGTTTTATTTATTTATTTAAAACCATAAATCTTTTGTCAGACTTCGGTATCTCAGCATTGATCTGAGTTGCGCCTACTGGTTAAGTTTAGCAATCAGTTAGATATAAGCTGTTTATACAATATATTTGCATTTACCGTAAACGATGAGACAACTATAACATTACTATTTATTATACTCGAGTTCTTACCGCGGTTTGGATTTACAGAGAGGTCCCGTCTGGATATTTCTCATGTATAAACAATAGTGTTATGAATAAAAACCGCGATAGTTCAAAATAAAGACCATTATGTTCATTGTACAATGTATCTACAATCATGTGAGCATTAATTTATATATATATGTTATGAAGCGTATATCAATGACATAAGGTGCTTAGTTGTTTGCTTAATATGTGTAATTTAGCAGACAACGCTCGATACGAAGGGCATCGGTGTGACACAGGATCCAATTCGACATCCCAAAATTTAAATTTCAAGAAGACTTCAAAATTATATTTAAAGTTAACTGACATCCGAACCACTATTCGAAATTATAAGCCTAATAAAGTTTAGAGAATTTTAAATTCAAATAATACGATTTCGAATTAGACCCGAGGACCAGGAATCGCGTGCGGCTGGACGCGCGCGGCTAGCCGCTCAGTGGAAATGGAGCCTTAATTTAAGAAGAGTTAAGAAGTAATACACCGAATAATAGTTGAATGAGACTCAGAGGAATGGAGAATTTAGAAGAAGAAGAAGAAGAAGAAGAAGAAGAAGAAGAAAAACATTTATTCACTAACATAGAAGACACACAGAGTAACATAAATATAAATTAAAAACAATACAAAACAAAATGGTGGTGTGTGTGTCCTCGCGGCAGTGAATGGGACACTGGCTCAGCATAATGCTGAGGTGTAAGACACCTGCAGCGCTGATTTTCAGCCAGCACCGTCTGTGACTCACGGAGCGCTATACAAATACACTACATGCTAATAATTATTTATCTACTACTACTAAGATGGATCGGACATACATATATAGCTAATATTGTGGCAATGTGTTCAGAATAATCAATACTAAATTACTTGTTACAGCAGCATTAAGCGTAAAATATTAAAAAACAGATAGAAAAATAGGAAAAGTTAACAAGTTATAAAACTTAAAGTGCTGGAATAAAATTATTGTTTCTGGAGCGTCAACAAATGACCTTCAAGCTTTCGCTTGAAGGTGTACCTGCTAGACGCTCCTTTGACAGGAGGAGGGAGATCATTCCAGCACTTGGACGCCGCAAACTTGAAACTACCCCGGAACGCCGCGGTCCGGTGCGGCGGTACGATAACCCTGATTTTAAATTTGCGCACACTTCTCGACCACTCTATTTTTTTAAAAAGGTACGCAGGGGTCTCGTGGTGCACCACACCAAACAACAGAGTAGCGAGGTGCAGACGCCGTCGCGCAGACATGTTTAACAGGCCAGCGGCGCTCAAGTATGGAGTGATGCGGGAGCGGGGAGGGACTCTGAAGCAGAAACGAGCACATGCGTTCTGGACTCGTTGTATTAGCCTTCTAGCCCGACCAAGCATGCAACCATCATAAACGACATCGCAATAGTTTAATCTAGATAATATAAGTGATTCACAAAGGTGGACACGCAAATCGACACTAAGGTAATCACGTATATTATATAGAACTTTGAGGCGATAAAAACAGTTACTGACAACCTTAACTATGTGGCTCTCGAAGCGTAACTCGCCATCCATGAGTAGGCCTAGGTTGTTTGCTTCTACCACCCTTTCTATTGGTAATTTCACCTACAGAAAGCCCATTTTAAGACAGTAGTTTTCCCCTTTTGGGCTGGAGCAACCTATAATCATCATTATGTAGATCATGATTTAGTAGCGTTTCTATACATATAACTAAGTGACATGTATGAAAGGTACATCGCCCGTATTCACATCCTCCGCGAGCCTCGGTACGTAGGCTGCTTTCATGGAGCATTTCACAATGTACCACGTCATCTCTCGACCTCCCAGACCGCGCTGTAGGTACCAAGTGGAATATTTAAAGTATTTAAACAACCAAAGCATGATCATGATGCATCGGCATCCGAGTTCATTTCTGAAGTAATGTAAAAACTTTAACAGGATAATTATAATTTAGTCTGATAAATAACTGAATCATATAATTAACAGTAATGAAACTATAGCAATACATAATCTAACTAGATATATGTATAATGTTTAAAGATGAAGTATAGCTAAATCAGATGAGGGAGTCTTATGAATGTAGTGGTGCTGTGTTCGTTTAGTGTTCCATATTTAAAACAGAAACAAAACACGCATACACTTACAGTTTTCCATATCACTCACACATTCAACACTTTAACCTTATGTGTAATCATATTGTATTAGTGCTTAGTACCTATTAGTGAAACTGCAAGAGCGAGGGAATAAAAGCCGATCTTATTTACTAAGCGACAAGCAACTATACACAATAAATACTAACCTCAAGTAACAAATACCATAATGCCAATTGCGCATCACCATTTACAAACTATTGCTATCCAAGGTGCAAGGATGTCAATCGTTGAGGAGTTCTCCTGGTTCTTAACCACCAGTTCTAGTTTAAATCTAATCGCCACCCGTGAAATACTGCTTTTGGAATGCAACTGCTTGATTTGTTACAGATAATACTAAAATTGCTATATGCGTGCCTATAAGATTTGAGGAGTTCCATCGATTCCTCATAGATCCGCTCGTCACACCTCGACTTTGACTGTAACGGGACCAAATTGGAGGATATTTCTTTTCAAATCGGTTTATAAATGAATGATTTCGGAGGTAACAAACATTAAAAAATAATAATAATAATACAACAGAATAGAGAACCTCTTCCTTCTTGAAGTCGATCGAAAAGTATACTATTTTCCTCCGCAAACACCAAAGTAGATTCTTTCCAAATTTCATCAGAATCGATAAGCAGTTTAGCCATGAAAACGTATCAGACAGACAAACAGCTACTTTCGAATGTATGATATTATATATAGTACATAGTTCATAGTATGGACGATTATACACCGCAGACTATAGTTAATAGATCGAGTTGCTAGCCTTCCCGCTCCTATCTTATCCCAGTCAGCCTCAATGAGATTTATAGTGCTGTTCCTTGTAAATCTAATTATGCACAACTGTAAAACAAACTCAGGCATTTCCTTTTACCATAGAGATACTTAATTTATGCTTTTACTGCCCTTTCGAACGGTGAATGCTTGTTAACTTTATGACTTGGCTACAGTTACCTTAAGGCAAACTAATAAATTGAACAAAATCTCCACTAAAACTTCTAGGGAGATAATAATTTATCGAAAGGAAGTGAGCTGAAGACTTGCCGCAATTAATGTAGTTTATTTTATGGAGGACTTCCCGCTGTCTAACGATCCAGGACTAGACTGGAGTGCATGCAGTCAATGCACTATTGAAATTTATCGTATCCCGCAAATCTACCGCCTCCCAGGCTGGATACGGTCGTCGACCTGGGAGCGCGTCAGGGTGCCTAGCTCACTATGGTTAAAAGTGCACGGACTCCTACGAACCCGGATGCCACGTATTATGCTAAATATCAAACAGGACTTCTATTGTAATGTAAATGTTATTCTATACAATACAGGCATGGGCACATTACCACACCGGGACCTTTAGCATTGTCTTTGTGAGGCAAGCCCAACGTAGCAATCAGCTGAAACTCAGACGCTTTTTAGGATACCAATTTGACTAAATTCGATAACTTTTGGTACTAACGTAGTAGGGCGTCAATCAGGAGTTTGACCTTGAGACCGTTCATGAAGATATATATATATAGGATAATTTTCAAAAAATTCAAAAGGTGCTATTTGCACATTTGAATTACATACATACATACATATTATCACGCCCGAAATCCCTAATGGGGTGGGCAGAGCCACAAGACTACTTGTGGCCACGTTCGATTAATTAGTCCTAAGATGGTATGATGAACCGTATGGTGACAGGTGATCAGCCCATCGCCCATACAGATAGTCCACCATGTTGGAGAGGACCCGTCCCTTAATTTGAATTATTTGATAAAAAATACTGTGTGGTACACATACCTAGTTATAATGCAAAATTTCATGGACCGAGGCATTAGTGTGAGGGTCTACAAACAAAATTAATCCCTATCGACTAGCCTTTATTGATATGTGTCATGTCATAGGTAGATATGTTGTCATCATGGCACCTTTCCAGCACGCCAGTACATTTCATTACTATGCCAGTGCCATCAATGCACTTCACATGTTTATTAAAACGTAAGAAAATCGTAACATTTAAATGCCAATCTCATGAATCAATGGATTATGCTCCATTACAATATTTCACAATGTAACGGGCATAATGCGTCGACCTAACCAAGAATAATGACAGTAATTCTGTCTTACGCTGTATGTATTACGACCAGCGCCGGCGCCGATCGAAACTCTCTCCACAAAAAACATGAAGATATAGAGTAAGTATGACAAGAACTGTACCATTACCATGAGTTGCGCAAAACGTACTCGCTAGCGTAAACACTCGGAAATACTGCTTGTTGCCGATACAAGTAAAAGGGACCGAGCGATAGTTTACGCTAGCGAGAGCGGTTTGCGCAACTCATGGTAATGGTACTGAGGTGAGCACGATAATTGAAGCAACATATCGGTTTTATTTTAAAAACCGGACAAGTGCAAGTGAAACCTGCGTGGAGAGGGTTCCGTTCCATACATGATTAACTGAAATTTCCAATGTTACTTTAAATACCATAGACTTCTTATAGGTTTTCCTGTAATCTATAGGTAAAGAACTATTTTTTTGTATTTTTTTCATAATTTTAGGCCCCGTAGTTTCGGAGATAAGGGGGGGGGGGATGGTAAATTTTTGCCTATTTTCCTAAATAACTTCCAAAAAAACATAATTATGATCCTCACAATAAGTCCTTTCATTTGATATGTAACATAATATAGTTTGCGTAACTTTTTTTAAAATTTTCTAATTTTCCCCCCAAAAATGGGCCCCATGTTCAAAATTAATTTATTTAAATGAAAATGAAAATGAAAATATTTATTTTGCAAGTAGGCCTCACGGGCTCTTTTACATGTCTGAATCTACCAGCGCTTTGAAAGGTGACATTTGCTGAGAAGAAACGCCGCAAGAAACTCAGCAGTAAGTCTTTTTTTCCACTTTAAAATTACATATAACTAAAACTAACATAAAAAGTGCAACAAATAAACCTAATGGGCACAAATTAATTATCTTATACAACTAATAAGGGAGATGTATAGTCTCCGCGTCTGAACAAGTAAATTTAAGTGCCTTAGAGATGTATAAAGTCTCTAAGGGTCATAATAATAAGAATAATATTAAAACAGAGAAAACATCTAAATTGATTAATCTAGGTTACATGGAGATGTAGACAGTCTCCATGGTCAAGTATAAAGATGGAGATGTAAGGTCTCCAAATATCAAAAACAATCTGAAATATAACATTTCATGTCCTAATAATACAAATATTATTGGCTATTAAGCCAAAAGGTCAATAACAGTTTATTAAGGAGACACAATAGGAAACGGAGACAGCGCCAGGAAACGACATACAGACTCCCGGACACTACGAGGTTACACTGATGCGTTTCTTGGCCTCAGAGCTGGCCAAGCTTCTTTATCATTTAAATAATCTTCAACTCTATAATATCCTTTCTTAAGCAGCGAATCTTTAATGTACCGTTTAAATGGATTAACAGACAAGTCCCATGCTTCAAGGGGAACTTTGTTGTAGAATCTTATGCAGTTCCCCAAAAAAGATTTACTTACTTTCTTAAGGCGACACTTAGGAACAAGGAGCTTATTCTTACTACGTGTATTAAAATTATGCACATCAGACACTTTCTTAAAACCTTTAATATTCTTGTGCGTATACAAGATCACCTCATAAATATACTGTGAAGCTACTGTAAGGATGTCAATTTGTTTGAAACGGTCTTTTAACGAATCACGGCAGCCCAGGTTGTAAATGGACTGGACTGCTCTCTTCTGTAGAATAAAGACCGTTTCGATGTCAGCCGCCTTACCCCAGACCAGGATGCCATAAGACATAATACTATGAAAATAACTAAAATAAACAAGTCGCGCTGTTTCCACATTGGTAAATTGACGAATTCTTCTTACAGCATATGCAGCAGAGCTCAGTTTGTCTGCAAGAACGGATATGTGTGGACCCCATTGTAAATTGCGGTCAAGAGTTAGCCCAAGAAAAACTGTCTGATCTACAAGAGATAGGTTTTCTCCATTTAAAGTAAGGGCTGCGTCTACCTGTGTAACATTAGGTAAAGAAAATTTAACACATTTAGTTTTCTTCGCATTAAGAAGCAAATTGTTAGCTGTAAACCATTTAAGCACTTCTTTCAAGGTGTCGTTGATATGACTATAGTCTTCCTGCTGTCGATTTACTTTAAAAATCAGCGAAGTATCATCAGCAAATAAAACTATGTCACACTTGTTATTTATAAGGCTAGGTAGATCGTTTATATAAACAAGGAAAAGGAAAGGGCCCAAAATAGATCCTTGGGGCACTCCGAGCTTCACAGGTAAACCAGAAGACTGCACTTTGTTAACTACTACTTTCTGAATCCTCTGGCTAAGATAAGATTTTACAAGGTTTAGTGCTTTAACTGATAATCCATAGTGCTTGAGCTTATATAAAAGTGTCTCATGCTCAACACAATCGAATGCTTTTGAGAGGTCGCAGAAAATACCAATCGCATCGTGCGAATGTTCCCATGCTTCATAGATATGCCTAATAAGCACTGAGGTAGCATCTGTTGTCGAACGACCCTTTGTAAAACCAAATTGCTGATCGTGAAGCAAATTATTAACATTAAAATATTGAAGCATTTGGTTAAGAACAATTTTTTCAAATACTTTACTTAACACTGGAAGAATAGAAATAGGTCTAAAATTACCAGGGTCGGATTTACTTCCAGCTTTGAACAAAGGAATTACTTTACTGTGTTTCATCAGGTCTGGGAACACACCCGCATTGACACAAGAATTAAACACGACGGAAAGATATGGCGCTACAATGTGAATAACCGATTGGATAACTTTTACAGAATTACCCCAAAGATCCTCAGTATTCTTCAACTTCAGGGAATTAAAAGTTTGTACAATCTCATAAGGGTCTGTGTGTTGAAATTCGAAATCCGTCTTACCTCTTATCGCAGCATAGTCTAGATATGAACCTGCAATCGCAGTAGAGGAGTTGAGTTCACGAGTGGTGCTTACCGCTATATTTGCGAAGAATCCTTCAAAAGCGCCTGCCACATCTGAATCAGACGTCAGAATTTGATTTTCCACTCTCAATTTAAAGTGACATTCACGGGGTTTTGATTTACCTGTTTCAGTTTTGATAACGTTCCAGGCTGCCTTCACCTTGTTATCTGCTGTTTTAACTTTATTGCTAAGATAGATTGACTTAGCGACGGCACATGCTTTTTTAAATACCTTTGAATATTTTTTGACATATTCGGTGAAGTTGGCATCTTGGTTGTAGTTCTTCTCTTCGTATAACTCGTACATCTTGGTTCTGCTTCTATGAATGCCTACTGAGGCCCAATCACTAAACCTAGGTTTGTTAGTACCATTTCGGATAGTTTTAGTTTTGAAAATGGTTCCAAACTCGTAATTAATAACATTGGAAAGGTCCTCGTATAGTAGATTAGGGTTAGTTTCTATAAGGGGGGTAACAGGAATCTTGCTCATTATGTTATTTTTAAACTTTTCTACACGACTTACAGTTATGGGCCTGTATGTTATTGACGATTGATGTTGTTTAACAAACACCCTGAAGGAAGCTTTTTGGCCGCTATGATCAGAGTTAAAGCAGCTAAACACAGTTTTATCAGTAGCTTCACAATTACAGAAAATGTTGTCCAAACATGTTGCCGAGTTGGCTGCAATTCTAGTTGGTTCGTGAAAAAGATGAGACAAGTCAAATGATTTAAATATGTTCAGTAGCCTCACTGATAGTGTGTTTGCGGAGTCTAGAAGATTCACATTGAAATCTCCACAAACTATAATAGACTTACTACTGTCAAATACCTGCTTCAGAGCCTCCTCCATCACAGATTCAAACTGAGTGAAGTCTGAAGCTGGTGGCCTATAAACACATAATATAATGTGTTTTTCCATTTCAGTACAGGAAATTTCCACAACTCGTTCAATAGAAAGCTTTGTTATGTTTTTCCGTTCCTTAGATTTATAATTATTTTTCACTAATATCATTGAACCCCCGTGAATGGCTGACTTTCTATTGAAAGAGCTCGCTATGGTATAGTTATGAAAGTTGAATATCATTTCATGCTCTTTAAGCCAGTGTTCTGTAATACACATGATATCGACATTGAAAGCATCGAGGAAAAGACCTACTTCTAATTCTTTGCTGGAAAAGCCTTGTATATTTTGATGAACCAAAATAAAATGGCGTTGCTTTTCCGCTGTCTCACGCATTAGTTTAAATGTGCGCGCGGGTCGGCGGCCGCGGACGCCGCGCGCGCGCCGCCGCCGTCGGCCGTTGCGAGCGAGTGTCCACATTCGATATTATACGCTAGCAGTACTCGTTTACGTTATGCATCCCTGTTGCGGTCACCAATTACATATGTATACCAAATTTCAAATCAATCGGTCCAGTAGTTTCTGAGCAAATTGGCTGTGACAGACAGACAGACAGACACACGAGTGATCCTATATGGGTTCCTTTTTTCCTTTAGAGGTACGGAACCCTAAAAACGATAAACTTTTGTACGTTTAAATCTAAGTTAAGAACCTCAACGTTGTAAATCCTAACCTCCTCTCCTCTCCTGCCTCTAAAATGTGATTAAACAATCAGGGCGTCTATGCGGGAACGTCTAAGTGATACCGCAGCGACCCGCGAGCGAGATTCGCATCTCGCTCTTACGCATTACGCGTCGAGCGGAAGACTGGGATGAGAAATCTCGCTCGCGAGTCGCTACAACATCACTTTGCGTTCCCGAATAGAGGCGCACATAAACTAGACTTACCTCGTTTATATCCCATTCTTTAATTTTAAAGTTACACGAGATATTAGATTTATATTTTACGTTGAGTACGTACCTTGTAACTGAATTCAAAATTCAACGTGTACTAGACACTTAAGCCATTTCCATAAATTTGATATTAAGGACCGAGCACCACTCATAATGAAAGAGTCGATTAAACGTGACATTGCATTTTAATAAGGCTTCTACACACCGAAATGCGGAACGGCAGCGTTTCAACCTGGTTCCATCCAACAACCTGTGTGTAGCGACTCGGTAGCGAGATTTCTCATCCCACTCTTACGCACGACGCGTAATGCGTAAGAGCGAGATAAGAGTCTCGCTCGCGAGTCGCTGCAGTATCACTTAGACGTTCCCGAATAGACGGCCTCAACTATGAATTGCAGCTTACATAGAAGAACCAAAAAATTCGTTTTTATGCGAAAGGGAAATGTTATTATAAAACATTAATATCAAAATGTTTCTGAGGAAGGTTTGTGAGATCGGACTGGAATGATGCCTTTCTCCGAGGGATTTGACGCCTCCACACAACGAAGCAAGCCGCAATAATTAATTTACTCTTTCAATGAAGTATACTTAATACTCGTGCCCGTCGCGGTGCGCACAGTGAAATGTTCCCTCATCGCCCGATCTAACACGCTCTCTGCAATTTATTTCAAAGCATTTGCCATTTTAAATCTCTCTGTACTTGTACCCCACAGCCTTATAGAGAGCTGTTATATTATGAATCCTTTTTATCCTCGAGACAGACAGGGTTTATGAGTTATAAATGCTTACAAAGCATGCCAGATTTAATGCGACTAATAAAGCTTTAATAGTAAATAACAATCCCTTTATTCTTTAACCTACATTATCCTATAGAATTGCATTATAAGTAATAAACTATTCGTACTGCATATCTGGAGTAAGTAGATATTTCACTGTTTTGTGATTGTGATCTTGACCACGTATCCTGACCATAAATGAATATTTGTCAAAGAGCAGACGCATTTAGAAGCACATCCAGTTCTGGACCAGTCCGACGACAGTCATCATGGTTAACGACACCAACTGAAGCACTTCCGGGATTAACTGTAGTGCGAAGCGAGTACTCAGCGTTTTGCAAATACGTATTAAAATAACGTTATTTTGACGAACAAAAAAATTGCATGAAATACAGTATGTCCTAGGAAATAGTGTCAGTAGGGCATGCAATATCGGACGGGTTTCAATTCAGGAAATGATTTTCGATACTGAGCTCCAATTCCGGAATTCCGGAACAGGTTCCGGAATTAAAGTTCACAATATTTTCTTCTAAAATCGGTTTTATTGTTAATTAAATTGAAAAACTTCTAACATACTTATGTCTATAAATATAAATGTGTATGTATTACTTTTATAGCATAAATTCCAAAACTCCGTTTTAATCGGACACTATTGGGGCTACAAATAAATTGATCTCGTACTTATAAGTCATCTGTGTACCTCTATATTTAACCTGTTAGTCTTGAATAATGAAAAAAAAAAACAAACATGAAACTGCGGCCCTAACATGCATGACACAAAGATAAGATAGACCGTCTCATCTCTAAGTGCGTCTCTCTCACACTAGTGCCGACGAAAGAGGTAGTCATAGAGATATAAACGGGTTTAATTTATCTTTGTGGCATGCATGTTAGGGCCGCTGGGGTTTGAAAAAATCCTGCAAGCTATGGAACCCTACACTGAGCGGGGTCCGACACGCAGTTGGTCGGTTTTTTTTCCTTTTTTTTACTACTGGCCGCTACTTATTTACTATCTACATTATATACTACGTTCATTGTTTGAGTACAGGCATCTGGTAAGCCGCAAATGTTGAAGCGTCCGTTAGCAAGCAATGAAAGCTTAGATATAGCAAATATAGCGGGACATTAATGATATAGTACTGTGCAACAGGATTATGCAAAGCTATGCCTTTGAAAGGTCTCTTCTGTTTTCCAACAAACGAAATTGTGTAATTTGTATGAAACCCGTCCGATTTCTTTTTACTGGTAGTACCTCCTATAACTATGAACAACGCACGAAACAGGTTGATTCATACTTGAGCGCTTTATAGTTGAGTTACCCCTAGACATAATTTCTATAAATCTAAAAAAAATGTTCTTACATTTGTTGTTATCTTCGCCATAGGTTTTCGCGAGTAAAGTATGTGAAATTCAAAATAATACATATATGTAGGTATATTTGACAATAGGTAGGTAACTGCAATCATCGCTAGAGGAAGGCATAACCCATATCCCATTGGCAGACCGCAAGGTCGCTAGCCTGAAAAGATTTTTTTTTATATATATAGAAGATAGGTGTGCATTTGACCCTGTATCTCACCTGATTGAAAGTGATGATGAGGTCGACGATGGAGCAAATACACAATGCTCACAATCATATAAATATTTATTTATATTTGATAGATAGGTACTATGACAACTGATATTTTCTGTTTTGTATCCACTTACTTAACAAAAAGGGTGCTTCGCAGTTTCGCAGTCCGAACAGGTAACCTACAAAATTTTGATCGAACGATAAAGCTGCAGACGACTCGGCTTTTTATTGATGTTCCATTTTTGAAATAAATCAAATTTAAAACGAACATAATACTTTTTTCGAAAATTTAATGCCCAGTGAACTGCAGGCCTCTTTGAACTTTGATAAAAACTGTATGATAATTATACCTAATCAATTTTGTTTTGATCAACTTCTACGTGTTAATCCTATGTTTTATTCTAAGATATGCTTCATCCATCTGCCAAACCTCATCCAAATCCGTTCAGCTGTTTGCTCGTGATTGAGGAACAAGCAGCCAAACATCCAAGCATTTCGTCATACTTTTACATTTAAAATAGGATAGGACAGTAAGACCGGTTGTAGGGGATTCGAGTAGGTAGTTTTTTGGTCATATTTGTGTTAGGTACGATAGATTATCATAAACTACGTAGTAGGTAGTTGGCTGTTTACAAACTGCTTTTATCATAAAGATAGTCGCCTAACGGTTCTGGCCGCCTGAGCTATGAATAAAAAGCCCATACAAGGACTATGACAGTTTTTGCGGTGCCACTAGGAGCTAACACAGTTAGAAACAGTTACTGGCTCTCACTCCGGCACGTCAGAACCGTTGCACACTTCCTTGTCTTTAAGCGTTAGGTACATACTATACATACATATACATACAAACGTTTTTAAGAGCTAAACACATAGGCTCACGCCTGCTTGCCCCGAAGGCCACTTACCTATGCTACGTTACCGGTAGCAAAGTTTATGGTTAAGCGCATACAATTTGACTTATACCTCGCCACACGTAAAAAGAGCGTCTTTTTACAAGTGGTGAGATCTTAGGGCGAGGTGCATACCCAATCATTTATGAGCTCACTCGAATTTCTTTCTCGTTAAATTAAATGTAATTTTTGTGAACCTACGTTACCTTGTATAGTTGCTAAGAGGACTGTGAACCAACGGCAAAAATCAGCCTTTTCATACAAAAGGCGATAACGATTTACACCCCTTAAATGTTTACCGATTTTGACCAATTTTTGATGGTTTGTCAGTCAGAACAAAATCTAGGTCTATACGTTTTCTGAATTCGTTTTGTATGAGAATACTACAACATCAATAAAACTGAATTTATTGATTATAGCGAAAAAACTAAAACGTATAGACCTAGATTTTGTTCTGACTGACAACCTATCAAGAATTGGTTAACATCGGTTAACATTTAAAGGGTGCAAACCGTTATCACCTTTTGTATGAAAAGCCTTAGGTTCACACTCCTCTTACGTCTTTGCCTCGGAAGCTTCCGAAGCCTCATTTATTGAAATCCGTATTTTTGGGTGTATGCGGTAAAAATATCAAATATATAGGGTAGGTATTATATTCCGCACATTCGCATTTATGAATTAGCTCGGATTTTATATATCCCGTTTCTTTAGTACTTAGGGAGCTGGGTGCCATTTTGGAATATGATTTGTTCGTCTTTCATATTGATAGGGATGCAAGTTTATGTCAAAACAAATTGATTTGGCCCAGTAAATGAAACTCATTTTATTATATCCCTGCGCTTTTCAATTACAACTTTAAAAAATCGTACCTAAAACATCAGCGACCTAGACGTCTGTCGATTTTTTTTTTCTAACCTTGGAGTCCTAATTTTGTTTTTTAATTAATCGCTGTCAATTAAAAACGCAGCGCTACCATGATGGTGGCAGACTATTTTTCTGTGGTTCTATACATTGTCATTCATCGAACAATTCAGGTCTGCCAAGCGAACAAATCATATAGAAATGTTGGCACCCAAAGCTATTTAGTTCGGTTAATAACAAGCAACAACTAATATTTAACAATATAAATAAACAGGAAGAACAAAACTAAAAAATTCGTACCAAGTGACACCGGTTCCATGGTGTAATGGTTAGCACTCTGGACTCTGAATCCAGCGATCCGAGTTCAAATCTCGGTGGAACCTGCTTTTTTTGTTCTTTTTTTTATTTGCATTTACGTTATTTTAGGGTAAAGTTTTGAGCATTCGGAAACTGGTACTTTATACTTGAAAAATTGGTACTCAAGTACAAGGTTGCGTCGCACGAAAAAAAAGTAAAAGCAAATTGAAAAAAAAAAATAGGTTTCACCGTCAGCGCTCTGTTTCCCAACTTAAAAAGAGGGTTATGTTATGTCCGGCTGACATAATGACGTCACCTGAAATTCAACAAAGCGGATACTAGAAGACATTTTGTTAATTTGATATTTTTCCACGAATGCATTATTGGTATCAGCCGAAAGGGCTCGATGAGAGCTTTCCAAAAATATTTAAGGTACTTTCTATATAATACCTAAATTAGGAATCATTTCTCGCTTGAACTGTCCATATAAAACATCTAATAAATTGTTAATTATAAAAAAAACTAAAAACCCTACTGCATAACCTCAAAAAGAAAGACACAAGAAATCGATCCTGCTGCACGAGCGCGGCAGGATCGATTTGTTGCCTCTAATTTTTTATTTTGATCTTTTATTAAGTTGTGTTATGCTCTACCTATATGAACAGTTCGGGTAGCGACAAATCGACTGTGGAAATTTCAAATGTCGTAAGGGACTTTTTGACATTTTGACAAAATGTACCTTATTTCAAATATAGTAAGGGATATTTTTACATTTCCACAAACTGTCCTTTACGACATTTGAAATTTCCACAGTCGAAATGATTCCAAATTTACATAGGTATTTCACAATTATAGAGAAAGTACTTATAAATAACAACATGTCCTATTTTTGGAAAACTCTCCACAAACCCTTTCATTTGATACGATACAGCATGGGTGTAAAAATATCAAGAAACTAAATGTCTCCTAGTATACACGATAAGTAACGTAAATACTTACAAAATGTACTTATCTAAAGCTTCCTTGTATTTATAGGGTGGGCCATAAATTTTTGCAAATAACAACCAAAACGCTCATTTAGACGACAGTGTTTTTAAAATTTTATTATGTACCTACTAATTACTTATTACAATAACCAAATAATATAGCATTTGAAGTTTTGTCTCTGTCATGTTTCTAAAAGTGTAAAAATTGATGGCCCAACCTATATATATAAATATAAACATTTTATAGTATGCTGATAGTATGGTATGTGGCGTCCAAAGAGTATAAGTAGTAATATTACCAAAAGGAAGTGGCGTCTCGCGTCTGTTGTTTAAAGGGGCTCGTAAACAGGCTAGTTTTTTGGCAATTTATTACTGCAATTCGGGCTATCCTGAAAGTTTACATTAAAAAATATTATCCCCATTAGTGACGTAGTATGTAAACTTTTGAGGATAGCCCGAATTGAAGCAACAAATTGCCCAAAAACTAGCCTGTTTACGAGCCCCTTTAAACAACAGACGCGAGACGCCACTTCCTTTTGGTAATATTACTACTTATACTCTTTGGACGCAACATACCATACTATCAGCATACTATAAAATGTTGTCGTGTTGTGAATGTGAAATGTGAATTGTTGTGAGTCCCTTAATAACATGATTTGGACTTTCGCTTTTCCGATAGCCCAGGTTGCTAGGCACTACGCAGTAATAACAATGAAGCGTCACTGTCACGTAATAAAGGCTGCATGTCGCATATTCTAATTATTTTCTAATAAACTAGAAAAGCACAATGCATCTCAATAAAATAAAAATCTTGTTGATTGGGCCATCAGGTGTAAGTCAAGTATTTAATATTTAGTAAAATTGCTATTATTTTTGTTAAGTGGTTCTAAACACAGAAATTCATTCCAGAGTGGAAAATCACTAATCGCTAACTTCATATCAGAATCGTTAAATATAGAGGAAGCTGGCGCACCTAGACCAACACAAGGTGTAAGAATTGTGGAGTTTGAACTATCAAATATAAATGTTAATGACAAGATATATAACAATGATATTGAATTATGGGACTGCAGCGGAGATCACAGGTAACTAACTGACTACAGCAGCCCTAACATGAATGACACAAAGATAAATTAAACCCGTTTATCTCTATGACTATCTCTTTCGTCGGCACTAGTGTGAGAGACACGCATTTAGAGATAAGACGGTCTATCTTTCTTTGTGTCATTCATGTTAGGGCCGCTGGCTGTTCCCAATACTGGGTACCACGGGTTAAAGTTGGGCATTTGCCGCATTTAAAATACGTCAATTTTTAACTGGTAGTAAGCAAAAAATCCACCCACCGATTGGATATTGGGAACGGGCGTAAATTAACACATTTACTGGCACCCTTTTGGCCTGATACATTCTCAGATGCCGCCCCGCACCGATCTCAAAAGAAGGATATGGCGTTCAATACAACTGCGTTGAACAAATGACTTAGTTTGTCATGGTAACGCCATCTATTTACAAGTTTATAAACTACGAAGCTCTACTGCCGACGTCTTAGTTCTTATGACATTTATACAGTCTTATTTTGCCTGATTCATCGCTCTTTCATTGCTCGCTAGAACCTACGAACCACAAAAACAAAACGCATGAATCAGCCAATAATGGACCTTTCCTCAATGTAATAAGAACGCTGATGTCAGCAATATTTACCGAGTATGCGATGGTGTCGTTTGACACCAAAAAAAGTGAGCATCGTGAAAATCGCGTTGGGCAGTTTCTTAGGTACTATATATTTCTATGCCGCCCCGTGTCACAGCACCATAAGCAAGACCTTCAATATGTGGGCATAAACGCATCCAAGGCATGTGGTGAAAGTATGGAAAACGCGAAAAATGGGACGTTGCCAACTCAACTTTATAGTTGATAACGATGGTAGATTTATTGTTTTAGGCAATTGCAGTTCACCTGAAAAATGCGAAATACTCTAGCAAAGACGCGGGAATCAACTAATGTAATCTCATCCTTGAGATGAAATTAGTTGATTCCCGCGTCTTTGCTAGAGTATTTCGCATACGTACGAAGTAAAACGTAGTAGGTATAATAATTATTATTTATGCTACAAGTGCGGAAAGTACCTAGTTAGGTGATTTTTGACAAGTGGCATGTTTATTCACGAGCGAGCGAAGCGAGCGAACTTATAAGTCGACACGAGTAGGAAATCATCTTCCGCACTGTATCATACATTTTACGTGCATCGCAAAAAGTCATTGCAAGTATTTAAGTATTTTTCTTGTGATTTAAACGGTAACAGGTTGTTGTTGGCATTTTCTGGTTCTTGAGTAACATTTTCCGGGGTCAAATTAATTATTTCATCACTTGAACTCAACATTTTTAGTAGATTTACACAGATCGTCTCCGAACTAGGCAATAAATAAACCTCACGAGCAAAATATACGTTCATCCAAACATATTTAATAAATATTTAATATTAATTGATTGATCAAAATCTAAATCTAGAGTAATTTATAACGAGTTCAATGAAGTATTCGTTTTAATGGTTTTATTGTACCTTTTATATGAATGATAATCTGTACTTGACTAATTTGTAAAACTTTTTTCAAATAATAAAAACTTTGCGTCCGGCTGACGACGGAGTTATAAATTAGAAAAGAACTGAGAAGTAAAAAAGCGGCACTTTTCACGCAATTTGGCTGCTTGGAAAACGCTCTTTTTGAGCACATGCATTGTAAATTTGTAAAGTATTGTTTTAATTTCAGATTTGAATCATGCTGGCCAGCACTCAGAATCGGAGTACAAGGAGTCATACTTGTGTGCTCGCCCAGCACTGCTCATGCAGCTACTAGAGAAATGGAGCTGCTGTTCAATTACTTCGTATCTCAGCCCAAACTGTCCTCTAAACAATGCGTCCTTTTTTACAATTGCACTGATGACCAGGATGAGTTAGATTCGTTAAACCTTTGTAAGTGTTATCTTTGTTAATTACTGGAAACTGATCTAGTCTAACCTTTAAATTAATATAAGAAGTAATGTTTTCTTTTGCAGCTCCGACTTTCTCGAAAGTATCTCAAGTTGCGATAAATTTAAAGACTGGAGGAAATCGTTTAAAAATAGACTTTTCCAACTTTGTTGTTTCTATTTTGCAAACATTAAACAAGCCTAATTAAAAATGAATTTGTAGTCATATATTTGTTTTATTTAAGATTATAAGTAGATACTTGATCCAGCATTAAAATTCATAAACAAACCAGTCTTGTCAAAAACATAACGAATTATAACCATATCATTGCAACTACCTTTAGCAGGACTCGTGTGTGTCATTCGAGTACAGTTGCAAGCATACCACGGTAGCCTCCACTGAAAATCATCCATTAATTGTCATATCTGTAAGTGAAATTAATATTTCTACTGGAAAATTTAACGGCCCACAAGTTCCAAGATTCCAGTAGAGTGTGAAGCGCCATAATCCATGAACACCGCCTGTATCAGAACTATTCAGGTAACAATAGGAACACATTCTGAAATATAAACAATTTATTTTGAGTAGGCTCTTTCTTTCCCATTACTACACTAAATTTACAAACTATGCCGAAATTCTAACAAGGCTAGGGTATAGCTGTAGTTCATATTCAACAAAGACAGACTTGATATTGCTTTTGTCGTATCTTAAAAACTAAATATCATCTTTCCATAATCCGATAACTACCGTACCGAGACAGTAAAAATGACAATATAATGAAATACAAATTGTGCATATAGCATGCTTATCAAGATCGTAAAATAGTTACTTAGTCATGATTAGACTTTATGGAGTTAGCCACTCAAAATGATTTTACCACTCAGTCTTGAAAATTTTGGCTCTTATTGCAATGAGTACTTGCTACATTAAGAAACCCTATTCAAATTAAACACAAAATTTACAACAATAGCTTATCTATTTTCTAATTATCAACCTATCCTACACGTAATAAAATATTTACACTTCGTATAAACAGAATTTCCCACGCTTGCGATCATAAAAATATAAAAATAAGCTGTACAATAAGTCTGTCAGTATAATCACCGTAATCACAATTAGTATTCTGTGGAAGGGTGGGTTACTTAAAGTTAATAATAATTTAATAGCCATTGTTACTCAACAGTTATAAACCTAATGTTTCCAACTACCTCGATCATTAAAGTTCTTCCGATCTCGATGTCCGCGCCCACCGCGATTCCACCGCTCATTACCACGACCTCGGTGGTTGCCTCTATTAGGGAACCTCTGGTAATTTTGTTCTCCGTCGTAATTGTAGTCGTTTCCAGGACCCGGTCCATTAAAACCCATATTTCCGAAATTATTGTTGAAATTATGAGGAATATTTGGCGCTATACCTAACAGACCAGGGGCAGGACCGGGGCCTCCTCTGGGATCGGAAAAAGACTGATTATAATTTTGCATGTGACTTACGTTCATGTTATTCATTCCACCTGCCATGTTCATCGGAGGGATATTCATTAAATTCATATTATTAGGATCCATGCCACTACCAGGTAAATTACTGTTCACACCAAATGGATTAGAATTTGGATTATAATTCAATGGAGTTTTAAGAAGAGCTTCTTTTGGTTTAGGTAAATGGGAAAACTCACCATTTTCACCTAAAGATACACCCAAATTTGTAAAAATGTTACACAATATACTATTGCCTTGTACAACAGCAAGATCAAATGTCTTACCGCTGGTTTTATCTTGTTGATATTGCTTTATCATTTGTGTTATAGGTGCTAAGTGTTGATTCACAAATATTTTTTGAGTGGAACTCATTTCCTTGTACCAATTAGAATTCTGAAGGATAGTTTGCATATCAAGGGTATTAGATTTATGATCCTGCGCGACGTTTTCGACAGTTTCTTTTGGTTTTCTTCGAGGATCTATCCTTGGCCCGGTCGCTGCAGGCGTCACTTTGGCAGATTTTTCACTATCACTGTTCGACTCATCTAATGATAGTCTAAATACTTTTCTTAGCCTAGGATCTAACAACGCTTGTGATTTAGCAGTACTGTTTCTAATATCTGTATAATCAGGTCTTGGTATGTCTATGGGTACTAGTTTAAACGGCATTGGAGGGTGGCTATTGATTGAGCCATCTATTTCAGATGCAGGTGTATAATTAGGTATCGGCTTAAATGGTAATCCTAACCGAAAGTCAATATCACCACTAGTACCTTGCCGTAAATCTGTATCTCCGAAGGTAGGCAGGTTGTAATCAGTTTTTCGCAAATCAACATCGGATCTCCGCCGCCCATCGGTGGGTTCACCATCAACACACTCATAAATCGAAACACGTGCTACTTTCTTAGCAACCTTGTTTAAATCGTTTAATTTATCCGGAGACCGTCGTGACCGAGGATCTCTAGATTTTGGAGAAACGATCGCTTCGATATTAGATTCAGTTTTATTTTCTTGTAAATTATTTCTCATCGTATTAAGTAGTTTTGTTACGTCTTCACTAATATCAATTTTGGAAAGGTCACCAAGCTTACTTAAAACAGCTGATGGTTCTATAACGCGCGGTGCCGGAGCTTGAGGTGAAAGTGATGTTCGAGGTGAAGATGCAGGAGACTTCTTTTTAGGTCCCTTTTCCTCGTCACTAGAGTACCACTTTTCGTCAATCAATAAATTATTGTCCTCGTCATCAGTTGTTGAACGGCGATGTCTCTTCTCAGGATATTTGAATAATGGTTCTGGTTGGAGAAATCTAATATCTACATCCCCTTCTTTGGAAATTGAATTATCTTCAAAAGAAGGATTTGCCTTTCTTGCATGCTCGTCTGCAAAAGGCAAAACTCTATGATCAACATCTTTTGTTTCGTTTGTAAGAACAGATTTGTCATTGTCAAATGCTTCATTTGACACGTCATTTTTTTCATCTTTTATGGCAAATTTTAAAGCATCCTTTGTGTACTGGTCTATATCAATCATATCTTTATTAGCCCTGAAATCGGTTTTCATTTCGGTTTTATTGATGGAATTGTCTTCACTCACCGATACGGTTCTTGATGGCTGGAAACGCATGTCAACATCCTTTCCGGGTAGATCGGGTACTGGTTCATTTTTCATAGTTGGAGCGGGAGGCGCAACCCTTAAATCCAGATCTTTATTACTAGATACAGCTCCTAAGTATTGCTGTGATTGTTGTTCAGTACCAGAATTTATCAGACCTAGTTTCTGGATGCTCATTGTATTTAACTGAATTTCAGTTATTTGTTTTACTGAAATTCCAATACTATTTAACTGAAGAACAGTTAATTGCCCCAAATGATCTAAATTTTCTATCCCCTTTTTAGTAAGATCTGAAATTTGTCTAGGGGTTAAAACTCCGGTTAAGTTTTTAAGACTAAGGACATTAGTGCCCGGGTTGTTAGCATTACTATTGGGTGAAACATTCAAATTAAAATTCTGATTTGAATTATCATTTTGCCACCTAGATTGTCGGACTTTCGGTGAAATTTTATTTAATCTTTCATTTCCTAGGTGTACTTGAGAAGAATCTGGGGTATTTTGAGGATTTGGTATATTTATTTCAAATAGAGAAGGAATATTTTTTTCTTGACCATCAGTATTTACAGCAAACTGTTGCATAAGTTTCGTCTGAGTTGTTTGCATCATTTTAAGAGCGCCCTCTCTATTTAGTCTTGGAAAATCACCTAATATTTCTTTAGGTGCAGATTCTATGTGTTTCAAAAGAATACTTTTAAGATTTTCTGTCAGCGGTTTACCGTGTGCAAATTTACAATCATCTTTATAAATACATGGAAGCCCCGTATGATAGTATTTGCATGGAAAATCAGAATGCATGTAAAGACACTTGTCTCTTTTAGCGCAACAATCCATTAGATAAAATTTACATAATTCCATTTTACGGGGCGGTAGAGCATCGTGTGAAAATATACAATCGTCACCTTTGTGACATTTACCTTGCATAAAGTACACACATACACCATCGGGATCCTGCATAGGATGAGCGCCTCTTCTTCTGTCGTTTTTATTATTTTTATTTCGATCTTTTTGCAGCGGCCTTCTTCTTTGAGGATGCTGGTGGCCTCGAGATTCTTCGTGGCTACTATCAGAAGCGTAGGAATCTCTTTCATCATTATCATCATCATATGCACCCATAGGAGACTGTCTGTGTACGGGGGAGGCCCCTCTAACACACATCATTTCACTTTCATCCATATCATCAGAAACATCTTGCTTTTTGCGTTTCTTAGCAGGCCCATCTTTACCATCATACTTTTTTCTCTTTTTATGTTTTTTCCTATTCTCCACTTGTTCTTCAATATTCATTTCTTCTTCCTCATTTTTGTTCAATGCTTTTCTAATAGCTTTTTCAATGTTACCAGCAAAATCTTCTTCACTTTGCATAGCATACTTACGGTTTTTCTTATTTTTATCTTTGAATTTTTGTTCGCCTTTATGAGATTTTTTCTTTTTCTTACCTTGTTTTGGGTAGTACATATCATGGATTTCCATTTTATCTTCAGTCATTTTTTCATCATCCAGCTGTCGGTAATCTTCTTTCTTCCCCTCATTTGTAGTTTCATTTATTTCTTCTCCGTCGCTCTCAATCTCTCCATCCTCCAAATCTTCTATATTCGCAGTAGACTCCGTCATCGTCAGGATGTCACTGGAATTGAAAATAAAGAAGTCATGAGAGCAAGGAATATCCTAATTTGGCACAAAAATATTTATAATAAGTGTATAAAAAAATGCATTTTGCTAATACTTGTATAATATTTTTTTAATTAGATAATTACACGACAGAAAATAATTATATGTGAAAAATATATTTTTAAACACTTATGCTAATTATTGATTTATTTCTGCGTGTATTAAATTAACGTCAGGCCCATCGTAACCAAAAATTATTAACGTAAAAGTGTGTTTGTTTGTTTGTCCTTCTTAAAACGGAGCATCGGATCAATGTAATTTTTTTCCACGGACATTTGTGGGGCTGGATAGTAGGCTCATTTTTGGCTTGTTAAAAACGCACAGTTCCCTAGAGAATAAAAATAAACGAAATTCACGCCGACGAAGTCGCGGGCAAAATCTTTTATTTCATAAACGACACGTGTGCCGACAGTAGGTACAATAAAATTGTCGGCACTTTAATACTCATTTTCGCCAATTGCAATTTCTGTTATCACTTTTATGAAATACGGGGCAGGTGCTTCGATATTTCCCATCCCTTGTAATCCCTTCTATCGAAACTGTAAGGAATTTCGTTAATTCCGAAAAAAAAAAATCGTTCGGTTAGGCTACTTATTGCAAAGATCACGACCTGTATTCGACATTGCCTAAGCGATATCGCGTAGGGCTTTTTACCATGTAGCCCTCTTTGCTGTCAAATTAATAAGAGTTACCATACCGTAGAAAAATATTTTGCGATATTGCTTAGACTATGAAATAGAGCCCATTTACGACCTCAATTGTGCTGAGGAAGTGTGTAGTTTTCAAATGAGACAAAAAACATGCAACGTTTTAAAGAAAACAGAAAGCTAAAACAAATAAAAATTATATAAATATACACTATTTTAAGGAATTAAAACTTAAAGTATTGAACGTTGTAAAATAACACGTCATGGATTTGGTTTTAAAATGTTAGCAACGCCCGCCGCCATATTTGCTGGTATAACCCGACTAAGATCCGGAGGTAATGCAAGAGTGTAAAACATGGGAAATTTATTGATTGTTATGTCAAAAACATCACTGGAATAGCGATGTGAAATTAAAGTATACTAAATAACACAAACTTTCATAATAAGTAGAATAATCGATAAATTAAGATATCGTTAACCTCGCACACGTATTCACTATCTTCATTATCTCAGTATGTTACCTTTAAACAACGACTCTTTAACTCTTATCAGAGTTAAATAACGTTAACATTATACGAAATAACATCAGAAAAGTTGTGGATATTGTGAACTGTTAGCTATTTAGACGCGTTAGAACAGTTTTTTGTCCCCTCATATACTATACCTAATATTCGACGAGACAATTAGCATTGATAACAGGTGTCCAAAAATCACTAAATAGGTAATTGCGCAGTAAGAAATAACATTGAATGGCAGAAGTCAGTACTGCAACTGTTCATAGCCACTTCTTTCTAGTCAATTGGTAGTGAGCTGGGTAAAGCAAGCAGTGGGTGGCCGTTCACATTTCACAACGTCTTGCTTTGCGCTGCGCTCTCTCTCACGACGGAATGAATGACGCCAGCCTTCTAGAACAGCAAATATCTCTGTGTGTATCCGTATTCGAGGTCACGTAGCATATTATGCTCACTCACACTAAACCACGAGGTATTCTACTGGCGTATAGCGTTCTACCTATTCTGACTCAACGATCCGGTTTACTACCATCCTAATTTGATCGTATTATACCTACCACCTAATTATAATCACCTCAATTAATTAATATCTAGCCTCAATTTAATAAACGGTGAAATCGAACCAAACCATATGCAAAAATATCAACTTCAACACGAATTATGATTCTTTAGTGGTATTTATAAAGAAAAATATACAAATTGAATACCGACACCGCTAAAGCACGAAGTATAATGTTGAATAACCATCGTTTTACACCTACCGCTTGCTTGATATTGTAAATAGATAAATAAGGAAATAATAGATACTATTCATGCACAATAAAAAAAGAATACAACCTTTTACAATCTTACAAGGGTCATGTTACGCAGTAACTACGATTTACCCTTGATCCGCCATTTTGGCAAAAAGTGACAATACGCAATTCATAGAATTTTAACAGTAGTTTACTGAATAGGAGAAAATATTGTTAACAATTAATCACACTAATTACATTACGTTGGTGTGTAAAAGATGAATGTTGCACGTGTTAAAACGCAAAATTAATAGCTGCAAAAGCACTATGTATAAATATTGGGGACACGCATTCATAATGGCCTAAGAAGTAAATAATATTAGTAAGTGTTACCAATCTTACATTAATGAACGATTCACTATTTGCGACTACTATACGCCATGTAAAATGGAATTATTTCATAGCATTGCTGCATAAAGACGTAACAATCGAGTACGCAATAATGATTTCGGACGACGACTGCAGCGTACCATGGAAGCGTTGTGGCTAATATTTAGTTCTAATTTTGAGCACGTTTCCAGCCGTAGCGCTCGTGTAGCTCAACTTTAGGTTATCTGAAGACCAAGTCAGCATCCGGTTATAAATCTTTTCATTCTCAAAAAGAAACACATTTAAGGTTTGCTATAGTTAGCATACTGCACAATTAAATATTTTGTATATAGATAACATGTATTGCTTTTTTCATAGGTTTAAGTTATTAAATTTAATTAGTAATTATTTTGACTAATAGTACCTCAGCGTTGCCAAAGCAAAATTATTTTCATAGTATTTTGTTAAGATTTAGTAAGCGACTATTTATATGAAATTTATTTTATTATTTTAGTTAAATATTATTTAACCATTAAAAGCAGCAGATTAAACCTCCTTTTGAATAAAACCATTAAATTGTCTTTAAGCGCCCCTTTAAGTATGTATTAAGTAACTATTTTTAAATTTCAAAACGGAACGTTGAATGAAACGTCAATTTAATATCAATTGTGATAATGATAAATTTTGTCACAGTTTCAAATGGAAAAATTGATTAATCATTTTGACTTCGTACAAACTTACAGAAGTCTTTATGAACGCAAATGTGTTTGTGGACAATTATATTAAATGTGGATCAAGAATGAAATAAGAATAGTTTAACTTTTACCGAATAATTATTTGGACTACCCTTTTTGTCTGCATAATTATAACCATGTCTGAGCCCAATAATCCTTTTGCTGGCTTATTAGGAGTGTCGGAAGCAAAAGCATCAAGTAATACAAACTATGTTGATGCTAATACATCGCTCCAGGTTAACTCAAAGGACTCTCCAGAGGATGAAGATACTGTAACAATTAATAACATTGTAGAGAATGTTTTTTACTTTACCATTAACAAAAACGCATTCGACGGTCACCACTCCTCAGACGAACAATTGGTGTATTTAGAAGAACTTGCACAAGCAATGAAGCCTAGAATTCACATAGATTTGGAAGCCTTAGAACAAGCACTATTTGAGAGATTACTCCTGCCAGATGTTGAGTTGAGTGTAATACCCAAGACAAGCAAAGTGTTTAAGGATCATGTGGTTCAAAAGCAGGTGTTCTCTTATTTATTCAGTTCTATTCAAAACCTTCAAGCATACGAACAGCACAGTTCAAATGTTGTTAAAAATGGGATACAAATAATGCGAGAGCTCATATTTAGAAATGCTGTTACAGCTTTAAAGCAACCAACTTTGTTTGAGGGCCAAGATTTTGCTGCTCAACTTGTAGAACTTTTAAGACATGTTGACCCTCAAAGTCATGCATTTTTTATTGACATTATCAAAGCATTTGTTTCCGATGGTAAGTTTTATTTTAAGCATGTTTAATAGTGTATCTTAGGCTGGGTTTTATAAAGATCCATCAGACCAAATATCAAATCATATTGTAGTATGTTAAAATTTGATAGAACACATTTTTATAAAACCAAGCCTTAATAACTTTTTACTGGGGTTTATCTTATTGTTTTTAAGTATCTTATCCTCATTGTTAGATTTGATGCTGACTATTAGCCACTGCCAATGTTTCTATTGGGTGATCAACATTGTCTACATTCACGCCGCAACACCCCTCTTTTACACATAGGGTACGAGGGGCACACTGAAATGATCCGGGGCACACTGAAATGATCTGGAATAGAATATTTCAGATTGAGTTACAATAAAACCTTTTTTTTTTGGAATTTGAATACCGGCCTCTTGGAATCTTAATGAAATTCACAAAACAAATTTACAAAAAAACCTAGAGAAATGAAGCTTAAGGGTGATATCATGCTATAATTTAATTTATCACAAGTTTCCTCACAGCTTATCTCATGATGAATGTCTCAGCAAACTTGTTTCGATTTATGATGTTGAAGCACCAAGCTAAAAGACAATATATTGCTGGTATGCCGAGTTCCGACGCCGTTGTGTGTCGCTCAGCACCATTCCTTCTGAATGTCAACCAAGAACAGCAGTCATGCTTGAAAACATCACTGCTCTATTAAATTATAAATTAGATGACCGTCATGTGACATAGGAGCACTTTCGGGCTGTTATCAGTATTGGTATAAGGGTGAATTTTAAAAAAATTGTATGTAATTAAGGTGTAGTTAAGAAAAAGTTTAAAAAGTTCCTCTGTGTTACGAAAGTTTGCAATACAATTATATGCCTTATGGCTACAATTAATAAGATATATAATTGTATGGTTAACTTTCGTAACACAGAGGAACTTTTTTAACTTTTTCTCAACAACGCCTTAATTGTACAAATTTTTTGAAATTCTATGACTGCAATTCAGTTCGAAAATCAATGAGCTGTGTGTAAGAAAACTAGTTTGCCACTGGGTTCCCCACAATTTGTCCAAAGAGCAAAAGGCGACTGGTGTTGATTGGTGCTGGGATAGTCTGACGCCCCTGAATGGGGGGAAGTCAAATGCCATTTATAATATCGTCTAAGGTGATGAATCACGGATTTATTTATACCAACCTGAAAGGAAACATCTGTCGTCAGGCAGTTTGGCCTTTCGAAAACAAGGTCAAACCAACGAAATTGACCTCGCTCCCACAGGTTGTCAAAGAAAATGGTCGCTACGTTTGTCTCAAAAAATGGGCATGTTGCCACAATTCCTTTACAGGAATGCAAAATGGTTACCGCGGATTGGTATGCCACGGTTTGTTTGCCAGTAATGATAGCTGAACTCGGAGAAAATAACCTTATTCACCTCGGAAGACGAATGTTATTTTGAAGCAGGAAAACGTGTTGTAAAGCCATCCTCTACAGTCCTGACCGAATGATTTCTTCACATTCCCTAGAATGAAAGATTTGTTACACTGTCAATGGTTTCAAGACCCCGAAGCAGCCAAGCAGCCGTGGAAGCGTACAAATCAGCCATTTTGTCAACTTCAACTTCCGACTGGAATTACAGTTTTAATGATTGGTTTGCACGATCTTATTCCTGATCATTTTAGTTTGCCCTCGTAAGTGAAGCAGACAGGTATGCATTTGCTGGATGTCACAGTGTGAATGTAGAACATCCATATAATTTCAAATGCAATCAATTCCATGTAATTGTGGAATTTAAAAAAATTGGACATAAAATTAATTAGTTGTTGTTATCATTTCTTATTTCTAATAACAATTTCATTAAAAAAAATGTAATATTATTACTTACAGTTTTGTACACTTATATTACAGGAGAAAGTGGTGTTTTGGATCAACTTCGGAGCACAATGATCCCAGTGCTACAAAAGATTCACACTGATATTAATAAATCGAATCTAATCAACTTGCCCATCTATATTCTCCCATCAATACATATTTTTGCAAGTAAGTAACCTCATTAAAATATATAACTATGATGTTATTAATCATTTATATACATATTTTGGACTGAACTTAACGTTGATTTTGTTCTTTTCTAGAGAATTGCTTTTAAGTTATATAACCCGGGATATTCGAAATCTGTGGATGTAGCATGGGTAAAGGGTGCGTATCTGTGAAAGACCTAGCAGGGACCTAAAGGTTTGTACAGGTGGTGGCACGAAAGCCTAGCGGTGGCCGTTAGTGCGCAGAATTCGAAAATTGGATATTGTGGGAGAGTGAGCAGGACTGTGATTGGAGCCAGAGCAGTTGTACCCATGCACAGTACCCCACCACATTTTGTTCACCATTAGACTTTCATACCCTTACCTGTATCTGCTTAGGATCACAATCAGATACACACTATTTACCAATGCTACATCCACAGATTTCCACTATCCGTGACAATATACTTTTAAAATTTGCAGGTAATCCACAGTTAGCCCAAATCTTGATGGAGACATGTGAACCAAAGAATGAAACAAATGGAAGGTTTTATCAAGACTCTGTTATAGGTGCTCTCTTGAGCCTTTCTGTCCTGCCAAGGACAACATCTTCATTTCATGAGTTCTTTGATAACCCCATGGACCAGGTTTGAATTCTCAATGCAATTTTTAAACATAAGTATATTTTTATTTATTATTAACGTATTACTTTTGATTTTGAGATGATTATTATGTTAAATTTGTAATATTATATAATATTCAATTACAGTCTGCTGTCTCAATGATGGAGACATCAATATCAAATGCGTCATCACATCTCACTAACAACCTGCACAAAATATTCTTGACTCTGCTCAAAGGGGGCCCACAAATGAGGAATCAGTTATTGACATGGATTGGTAAATGTTTAAAGACAAATGTTGCTAAGGGCAAACTATGGAATGTGCAGGTACATACCCTAGCCCAAAATAGATTAAAGTTATTTAGCCTATAACTGTTCATTATCATTATTTTTGTATCCTCTCAGGCTGGTGAAGTGAATGCAGCGACATTGAATTGTGTCTCGGATGGGTTCATGTTGAACCTAGGAGCGGTGTTACTGCAACTCTGCCAACCATTCTGCTCAACTGCGGATGACCCTAAATCCCTGAAAATTGATCCCACATATGGTGCAGTGCCTGTAAGTAGTAATACCATTAATGTCAAAGCACAAAACCGAAACTGTCAACATCCTCCTGTTAACCTTTTGACCGCCTCAGTCGGATGCAGCCGTCAGCGGATACAGGGTAAAAAAGTCCTTCACTACATTGACTTAAAGTTGAAATTCGTGTTACGTCTCAGACATGCTTGGCGGTCAAAACGTTAAAGAGTTATAAATCACCTCATTAAGTATTATCATGGATTACTATTATTAGTCCATGGTTATATTAAGTTTTTGATTTACTTTAATATTAAAGCCAGAAGAATGTGCGGCGAAATCAGTTCATCTAGACTGCTTGCACAGCGAGACTAGCCTGTTACCAGCAAGAGAAGATGAGAATGGCCAATCCGTAAAAAGACCCACTGCAGAAACATATAACTTTGTCACCGAGTGTTTCTTTATGACACAAAAGTGTATTGATTTGGGTAAGTAAATAATCTTGTCTTAGAATTGGAACGTTTGCAAAACTCCGCAATGCAATAACTTAACAATTGTTTTCAGGTGTAAGAGTTTGCGCAGAGAAGTTATATCGTTGCGGTCAAGACTTAGGTCGAGCGCAGCGAGCGATGGCTGATGTGGGGGGCGCCGCTCACCACCTAGTGGAACCCATGCGACAAAGAATTCATCACCTTATGACTAAGCAAGTGCCTGCCTTTTCAATACATCTATATAGTGCTGCAAAATCCATACTAATGTTATAAATGCGAAAGTAACTCTGTCTGTCCGTCTGTCGCGCTTTCACGCCAAAACTACACAACCGATTTAAATGAAATTTGGTACACAGATAGTCTAGAGGCTGAGAAAGGACATTGGTTACTTTTTAATGCGAAAAAAGGGTTGTAAGGGGTTGAAAGGGGGGTATGAAAAGTTGTATGGAAGTATCGTCATTTTTAGAGCTAGAAGCTTGAAACTTATTTTTTAGGCTGGTGATTTGATATAAATAAATATGACATTCAAAGTTTGTAAAAGTTTTACCCTCAAGGGTGTAAAATAACAATAGGGAATAGGGGATGAAAGTTTGTATGGAAATATGTAAGGTTTATGTGAATGTTTTATAAGTTTGCGACAAGAGACAAAATATTAGAGCTATTCTGATGTAACATTTACGTAGAACTTTATACCTTATGTACTTATATACTAAAATAATTTAATAAGCTCTTTGCAGTGAAACACGGCAAATAGCTCATTAAAGTATTTATACATACATACATAGCATCACGCCCGAAATCCCTAATGGGGTCGGCAGAGCCACAAGACTACTTGTGGCCACGTTCGATTAATTAGTCCTAAGATGGTATGATGAACCGTATGGTGACAGGTGATCAGCCCATCGCCCATACAGATAGTCCACCATGTTGGAGAGGACCCGTCCCTTAGTCGACTGAGTATTTATACGTATATGTCTTATTTGTAAAATAATTTGCCTAAATAATAAAAAATGCTACTTAAAGACACTATTCTACGCGGGCGAAGATGCGGGCACAGATAGTTATAAAATAAGTATAAACAGGAAAAAAATGTGCATGATATTCATTATTGTTAATGTTACTATGTCTTGTAATTGACAGATTCGTGAGTCTCCGTTGTGCTCTGCTAGAAAACGAGATGCTGACAAACTTGAATCGATTGCAAGCGATGACGTGCACGTGGCTGGTGCAAGTGGCCGTCCGGACCGACCCGGAGTCGCCGCGGGCGAGCTACGCGCCCACCCAGATGGTGCCCGTCGAGATGCCTATAATTACACAGCCTCCTGACACTTTGAGGTATGTACGACGGTCAGATTCATTCTGTTACCACCATTGAAATAAATGGTAAGGAACTGCTTAAAGCAATTCTCGCGATGCTTACTTTTGAGGTGTCTTACCGCGAATATGACACCATCGCACGTTCAGTCGCACGGCAACCACGGTCATGGACACCCGTTTAAGTGATTCCACAAACAACATTCAGAGACCGCACATCGGAAGCCACCGCCGCCGACAATGATATGAAAGCGTGTGAATCAAGCAATAGTAGACTTTCGTATGTATGTCGTAAGTACTAAGACATCAGCAATAGGGTGCGTGGTTATGCCATGGCGCTGGCGTTTGACAGCCTTCTATGAGACTTGTTACACGAAATTGTACTGATAGGCATATCCTTCTTTTGAGGTCTTTGGTTACCACATTTGACGCGGTTAGCCTAGTTGGTAGTGACCCTGCTTCCGAAGCTAGCATCCCGGGTTCGATCCCCGGTAAGGGAAAAAGATTGTGTGAAGCACGAAAATGAAAATGAAAATATTTATTTTGCAAGTAGGCCACATGGGCTCTTTCACATGTCTGAATCTACTAGCGCTTCCAAAGGTGACATCTGCTGAGAAGAAACGCTGCAAGAAACTCAGCAGTAAGTCTTTTTTCATTTTGACATTAGAGTTTTATCTAAAAACTAACAAAAAAATGCATAAGCAAACCTAATGGGTACAAATTAATTCTAATAAATGACTAATAGGTAAGGAAGATGTATAGTCTCCGCGTCAGGACAAGTAACTTAGAGATGTATGAAGCCTCTAAGGGTCATAATAATAAAATAATAATTGAAACAAAGAAACATCTAAATTGATTAATCTAGGTTAAATAAATGGAGGTGTAGACAGTCTCCACGGTCAATTATAAAGATGGAGATGTAAGGTCTCCAAATATCAAAAAGAAGCAATTTGAAATATAACATTTAATGTCCTAATACTACAAATATACGAATATGAAAAACTATCAAATATATAGTATAGAGAACACTATGAGGTCTCTCTAGTCAGGTTCAGATATCGCACACAACGAATAAATTAAAAACTAACCAATTTAAATGGTCCTAGCGAGCATGAACCGTCCGGACCCCACGGACAGCACCCGTTCACGAGTATGAATGAACACGAATATTTGTTCCCGAGTCTTAGATGTTTCCTATGTATTTAAGTATTTATTTATCTATATAAGTATGTATATCGTCGTCTATTACCCATAACACAATCCTTTAGAACTTACTTTGGGACTAGATCGATTTGTGTAAAAGATTGTCCCCTGATTATTATTATTTGATATTTGCTATGAAGACTATTTGATATGCTCAAAACCTTTACTTTACAATATTTGTTATTTATGTGAACCACTTTATGCCATCATGTAACTGATAGCAGCATTGCCTATATCGCAGATAAAGCAATTCTCGACTATCAACCAGCAGGTGTTTGTTTTAGGATGGTTTAGGTCGACGTTAACCGCTACTATGGAACGTTGAGACTCGATACAGGTGACGGTGGATGGAGGCAGGTAAAACTACGGATATGGTATCAGGTAGTTTATTGTATAATATACGAGGCACTAGTTAAGTGCCTCACTGGTAAATCCTTTGTTCATAACAGTATAACAGGTAATTATAATAAATTGTGCTTCTTGTATAAATCGCACTGCACTTTTTAACTATGGTTATGTTCTAATAAGGTATTTTACAATATGTAATAAAATAACGCTTTATTTCTTTATCAAGGCAGGACTTTCCTAGGCAAAGATCTCTTAGGTAGTGATGATCAGTTGTCCAAATCGATCTATTGATCTAAATTTTGAATTTGGAATTGAAAAGAAATTGAAAGAAGAAGAAGTTGTCAGTATTGAAGGAGTTTTGTACGAGTCGCGATAGCGCCTCGTTACAACTATCTGGATTTTTCGAATAATATACCAAATATCCACAGATGCGTGCCAGAGTTCGTGCTAGAGAACATCGTGGTGTTGATAACGATGGCGCGGCGCACGGTCGGCTTCATCACCGAGGAGGCCGACGTCGCCGGGCTGCTGCAGCCCACGCTCACGCTCGTCCTCACCTTCATGGGAGATTCGGGCCGCACCTACAACCCGCATCTGAGGTGAGCTAAGTGCACAATGGGGAAGATCCATAAAAATCAAAATGAGGTTCAAATTATATATAATGAAAGTAAATGTTAACAAAATCATATTACAGAAAAATACAAATCATTTTGACTATAAATATTGGTCTTTAGTTCTGAATTTAGTTTTTTGGACATCCTCATCAAAATGTCATGTTTTATTTCTTCGATGTTGGTCTAAAAACCAGTATTTTCAGAAATAATTGCAGATTTCGTTTAAACGCCATACATTTCGTAAAGTCTAAAGACAGCTGTGACGTCATAGCTGTTATTCATTTTGTATGGAGTGTTTTCGCGAGTGGTATCAACAGTGACTTTTCAAAGCTTCATAACTCATAAAATAAACAACATAATAAGGTTTTGCGTGCACAGATCGGTTTCTATTACTCAGCACTTTCCAATACAAGATTTAAAAAATGCAACTTCCCTATTCGTGCTAGGACGCGGTAGTGCTGGTAACGATAGTGGTCCTCGAGAAAAATATGTCTCGACTATCAATGCCGAAGAAAAAAGCGAACATACAGGAGTTTGAAGGGGTAGCTTCGATTTGCAAGCTATATAAAAGAAGACATTTCCGAAATTACCAAGGCCTCCTTTAGAAACCGGCTGGGTTCAACTAGAACACTAAGCATGAGGCTAATACAGTTAATCTGACTCCCTATTCCTCCGTCCTGTCCCAAATAATGCTAAGTCCTGGTAGGGCCTTGTTTAAGGATGTATACCCAATATTTCGATTTGTATATTTTTCGCTGAAATTGAATAGTATGGTAATATTAGTCGTTTCGCATAAAAAATAAAACCACTTTACTGTTCTTTTAAAGGAGATAAATGACATTTAAGATTACATGTGTTATGTGCTGTGCCTGTGTTATTTGTACCGGCAGTTGATTAAATTACAAGAAAAAACGAAAAATGTTTCTGTCCCATAGTACTTTTATAATTAGAAAATGTATTTTCTATAACTTTGTACTCTCCTCGATTTTTTGAACGAAAAAAAAATGTCGTTACCGTTTTTCCCACGGAAATATTCTTGATTGAATTTCCATGTGCCCGGACCGTTTCAAATACTGTATATTGATTGGTTATGACTAGAGTAGTCAAATCAGGTTTTGATTATATTTCACATACTAAATAATTATTAATAATCACACAGTTTGTATATTTTAAATCATTATTCGTACAAAATTACGCATTGCTGTTATTTGGTGCAAATGAAACAAAATTTGAAAAACAAAATTGATACATACATACATACATATTATCACGCCCGAAATCCCTAATGGGGTGGGCAGAGCCACAAGACTACTTGTGGCCACGTTCGATTAATTAGTCCTAAGATGGTATGATGATGAACCGTATGGTGACGGGTGATCAGCCCATCGCCCATACAGATAGTCCACCATGTTGGAGAGGACCCGTCCCTTAGTCGACTTTTACGACATGCCAGGATGATAAGCATCTGCACGCATTCTATGCTATTTCTTCACTCCCAGTGCAGCAGAGGAGGAACAAAACTGATGTACTGCGGATATGACGTGGTACACATCCTTAAGCCATATGTAATAAAACAAACGAGTGACCTCTTATTGTATAACGCTATCTGATTACAGAGCACGTTTAGCAGAATGCCTGGAGGCTATGCTGCCTAATCATCCGGACGATCAGCAGCCGCTGAGCAACTTAGCATCGTTCTATCGCGAGCAGCTTTTCAAGGAGCATCCTCATAGATTACAGGTTAGTTATACATTCAATTCCGAAAAAGCTTTCACTTCTGGTACTGGGTATATTATATATCACAACTAGCCATGCGCCTGATGGGATTTTCCATCAGAACATCTCAAGAATTATCCAACTTCCATACTAACTTTCATCCCCTATTAAATCCCCTTTGGGTGATGCATTTTCAACTATCTTTTCTTTTCAATGTCCAAGACTATGTTATTAAAACGCTCTATTCATATAGATTTTTAATGAATAATAACAATAATAATGAAAAGCTGTTGACTAATTGAAATTCAAGCATCATTATTGAAGGACCCATCAGTCTGGATACCCCTCTAACGTGTATTAGGGCTCTCGGCTCAACAACTATCTCCATTCCAAATTCCACTCAAATTCGTTGAAACGTTGCAGCGTGAAGAAGTAACAAACACATACTCACAAACTTTCGCATTTATTTGATTAGTGTGATATACATATATATACTTTATTTATAATCCTTTTATGTTTCCAGTTGGTACCCTGCCTACTCGATGTGTTTGTGGGGATAGAGATGACTGGTCAAAGCGTGCAATTTGAACAGAAATTCAACTACCGCCGCCCGATGTATCTCGTCATGGACTTTTTGTGGACCATGGAGGAACATAGAGAAGTGTTCACGTAAGCATCTATCGCAACTAAATTTTTTTTTTATTAATTATATACGCCGTTTTACTCCAGAACTTTTCGGGAGCCTGATACAGCCTATTTTTGTTTAGTAGCTGTCTCCCGACCTTTTTCGCGTGGGATTGGCAAGATTTTTCATACAAGCAGCAATTATGTCATATTTCCGAAATCCTTTGGGATATCTAACTTAAAAATAATTGAGATATCTAACTAAAATGAATGCCATTATATAAGTTAAAAAAATACAGAGGTACGCGTCGAATTGATAACCTCCTTCGGTTTTTATTGAATTCTGTTAAAATACTCTTAACTACCCTGAAAAAAAAGAGTTCTTTACCTATACATTACAGGAAAACCTATTAAGAAGTCTATGGTATTCAAAGTAAGATTAAGATAATTTCATATAATTACGGAACCCTCTCCACGCGAGTTTAACTTTTTATTTATTCATGTAGATAGATATCGGAACTCGCATTAATTGTAAAGTTGCGTATTTTTGTTTTTTTAAATATGGACCATTTAATTTTATACTTATGGCAGATTTATTTATATTTTTTTTCTACTTAATTTGTCAACTTGTTACAGACGACTGGCGAAAGAAGCTGAAGCCAACATGGAAGCAGTTCACCCGCCAATATTCTTGCGCTTCGTCAACCTGCTCATAAACGATGCCATATATCTCCTGGATGAAGCGCTCGGCAATATGGCGCAGATACGCACTATGCAGACTGCTCAGTATGTATAACTACTGTACACTCCCTATATTTAGGTAGCAATGGACCTACATACAGGTAGCGGCACGAAAGTGTAGCGGTAACCGTTATTGTGCAGAAGTTGAAAATTGGTTATCGTGTGGGAGTGAGCAGAACAAGTCGTACCCATGCGCAGTAACCGCGCCACATTTCGTTCTCCGCTAGACTTACGTGCCGCTACCTGTAGAGACTATTATTATTCGATAAGTAAAACTAGCGGCTCCGTGAGCTGTAGACCTCGCGACCATAGTATAAAGATGGGAAGTAAGTTATCTTCATACAAACGCACCGCGCGCGGCTTGTATGTGTGCGCCAAAGTATCTAGGTGTCGCCGCACGCACACTTAAACAAAAATAAACCCGTTTCTCAGTGCGCCAGTCAGGGCTAACACCGCTCGAGGTTTGCGCGTCACGGCTTTTCGGCACCGCTAAATGATTGAAAAATGTGTGATAATCGCAGGAGAAACGTATTGCTGTGTGTTTGGGTGTCTTAATATTTCATCGATTCCAGAATTGTCTCTGTTCAGATTACCTATTGAACAGGAAAGGTAAGCAAGTCACTTATTCTAGCATACAATTTTTACTTGATGATGAGATAGCTACTTACTTATTTTTTGTGGTATTAATTTCTATCAGACAGAGGAAGTAGGTACTTTTCCACTAGAATGTATTAGGTACTTTTGATCTGTCAACCCTGAGACAGTAGGCAATTATATCGCGGACTGGGCCGGAGATGGCCTACTTCCCATCTTTATACTATGTCGCGACAAAGTGAACTACATACACACATCGACATACATCGACATAGGTCGCGATCAGTTTACCAACACCGAAAATAAGGTTGTAATCGCAAAACTCCCATATCTCCGCCATATTGAAAAATTTAATCGACAAAAAAATCCGTATATATATTATTGAACCTGCTAACAAATTTTCACGAGAATCGGTTGAGAAATTCGACCTGTAGAGGAGAACAGCGGGAAATCCGGACATCCTTCGGACAGACATACGAAAGCATTTTTGCCCAAGTTGAAAGAGAGACGCTCGCTCGGTCAAAAATGCAAGTAGTAAAGAATAGTCTGGGCATTCATTGAGAAATTCTGTAAACAGTAATCACAAAGATCTTTTCATTTATTTATTTTAAAAAACCGGTACTGTAATCAGACCTAAAGCCAATGCCTATTCAGCCGACATCAAAAGAATAGATATTTGGTCGCTAAAGAGGCTCGTAAATGGGCTAGTTTTCCGGCAATTTATTCCTAAGCTAAACTTTTGAGAATAGCCCGATTGCAGCGATAAACTGCCAAAAACCTAGCCCATTAATAATTATAGACAATAACGCAGGGAATCCGGCGCCTGGGCTAACCTGCCAGCGCAGGAGCGCGAGCAGAACCTCGGCAACCTGTCGCACATCGGCATGCTGGCGCGCTTCGACAACATCCTGGGCCGCGACACCGTGCGCACGCTGGTGCGCCTCACCGCGCACGCGCCGTTCGTCTTCTGCCACCCCACGCTGGTTGAGCGCATCGCGTCCATGCTCAACTACTTTTTGCTACATTTAGTTGGGCCTACTCAGAAGAATTTAAAGGTGAGCTCTTGGGATAAATACGAATCTTTATTACATAGTAAGTCAAAGTCAAACTATCTTTATTCAATTTAGGCTTTTACAAGCTCTTATGAAGGTCAAGGAATGAATCTACCACCGGTTCGGAAAAAATCCTCTACTCAGAAGAGCCGGCAAGAAACTCGGTAGGTAAGTAAGTTTTTTATTGCAATAAATATGGTACATGAGATGTCAATTAGATATAATTAGTATATTCATTCTTAAACCACACAATCAATACATATAAAACAGTACCGTGACTCACTTATAGACAACGCACAGCCTAAACGGGGGATCCTAGAGGTTTGTAATTTGTAGGAGACATTCCTCGAGTACCCTAGAGGTGCACTAACGAGGGATTTTTTGAAATTCCAACCCTAAAGGGGTGAAAAGGGGTGATCAAGTTTGTATGGAAAATACCGCGTGCGAAGCTGTGGCGGATCCACTAATCACTACATAGTATAAAACAAAGTCGCTGTCGCTGTCTGTCTGTCCCTATGTATGCTTAAATCTTTAAAACTACGCAACGGATTTTGAAGTGGTTTTTTTAAATAGATAGAGTGATTCAAGAGGAAGGTTTATATGTATAATACATGCATAATATTTTAGAGAAACATTGATAAAATTAGAGGTTTCTAATGTGATGTCGTAAATAAACACATTTTATTGCGCTTACATTGCAAACGCTGGCTGAACCCCACGAGATAAATCAAAAAAATGTACTACAGTATTCTACACCCTAAAAAGGTCAACAAAAAAGTCCGCGATGGTATATGTCTATCTCTTAAGGATAACCCACAATGACCATTTTTTATCCTTTACATTTTACGGGAACAAATGGCTTATTTACGAAGTCATTTTAAGCAATACAGCATTAATCCTTATCCAATTAAGTACCTTAAATACATTCTCCATTTAATATAGATCAATATGGACATCCTGTAGTTTAAATGAATATTTCCGAAGATATTACAGATTTAAAATGCAGGGACATAGGCAGCGGGCGGTACCGCCCTGCCGTGCGCGTGCCTATAAAAAACGTGCTTTTCGGCGCGACAACTTACGTTAAATTAAATAAAAAAATATATATTAGAAATTGTATATTGCAAAACGTGCTTTTCAGCGCGACATTCTTTTCGAAATTGTATGTTTGTTCTTCAAAACGTAGTTAGGATTATGTCTAACTAAACAAAACATGTTTGTATTGGCAAATGACAAAAAAGCTGTAAACGTTGTCTATAAGGACATTATGTAGTAGGTAGGTATATTTAGTATCAGCATTGCACCCGTGCGAAGCCGGGGCGGGTCGCTAGTCTGTTATAAATATGAAATTCAATTCAAAACTTCTAAGGCGCTCTACACACCGAACCCTCCGACCTGCGTCACAGCCCGCCGGCTTGGTGTCAGCGACCTTATTTTAATAGAATCATTTATAAAGTAACGTCGCCGACACCCGATATAAAGCAGCGAAAGTCGGCGGTTTCGGTATATAAGAGCGCTTAAGAAATAAAATCATTATCTCTCTATCACCGTCCTCCATATTGCGTCCTCTTTGTTTTTATTTAACTTTCCATGGGGTTGTTAATCAACGGTTACGGTTACGGTTCATCATACCATCTTAGGACTAATTAATCGAACGTGGCCATAAGTAGTCTTGTGGCTCTGCCCACCCCATTAGGGATTTCGGGCGTGATGCTATATATGTATGTATGTTAATCAACGCTCCAGTATTTGGCGGTCCTAAATAATGTGTGGCCATCACACATTCTGAATACTAGAAAACACACGGCTTTACTCACGATTTATTGTCAGAAATAGTCCGACATGTTTCGAACTCGAATGGAGTCCTTCTTCAGGGTTTGAGTGCGGTCCCGGTCAGAGCAACCCGCGCACAAATAATGACTAAAGCCGTGTGTTTTTCTAGTATTCATAATGTCTCACGAAAGTTTTAATTTGACTATCACACATTCTCATTCACGAATGTCATATTCCAGGTAAAAGACATGAAGGAGTTTGAGTTTGAACCCGCGAGCACGGTTCTCGATATCTGCCGCATGTACGTCGAGCTGAGCAGCAGCGAACGTTTCTGCGCCGCGGTATCGGACGATGGACGCTCGTACTCGCCGCAACTGTTCACGCTCGCTGAGGCCGTGTTGGGTAAGTGCTATGCGTTCTTGGAACAACGCTGTAAGGTGCCATAAAGATAACAACTATTTGTCAACAAACTGTCGAACGTGTCTTCTACAAGTCGAGGAGAGAGTTAATGTCATACAAGAAACTGCATTCTGTGCAAGCGGTTAACTACGGAAACATTTTACTTATAAAACAGTACCGTGACTCGCTTATAGACGACGCACAGGTTAAACGGGTGGTCCTATAGGTTTGAAATTTGGAGGAGATATTCTTAAAGTACCCTAGAGGTGCACTAAGGAGGGATTTTTGGAAATTTCATCCCTGAAGGGGTGATAAGAGGTGATAAAGATTGTATGGAAAATATCACGGGCGAAGCTGTGGCGGGTCCACTAGTAGTCTAATAAAATCTTAGCCTAGGGTTAAATTCATTTGAATAATACGGTATCAATCATACCGACATGTGTTCCAGGATGGCTAATACTTAGATTATAGAAGTAAAAGATACGCTGTAAATTAAGTGAACCTACGACTGTAATGCTACGCTGCTCCCGCAAACATCAGCGCCCTAATGAAAAAACAAGATGGCTGTATTTTATTAGTACGTCGATTTCAAATATGGTTCTTCGCCTTACGTCAGCCAGTGACAGTATGACCAAATTAATAAGATTGTAATAATGCTGTCACAAATAAACACTAAATTGCCAATATTATTTAGTATCATAACCTTACAGGCCAAACAAATGCGCATGGGTTTTTGTATGAATCCGTAGTTGACGTTTCGGGCGGCATGGCTTGACGGGTTAAACGTTTACTCTATTATTATTCTATACTCTATGGGCTAATATGATTAACATGTTTGTGAGAATGAAGATCCACAGAGAATCCACAGATTGATCAGTTCGGAATACTTCGTGTTGGTGGGCAGCTACATTTTGCAAACGTTGATCTCGATCAAAAACATCCGATAATACTGCCAAAAACATCTTGGTTGACTCAGCTCATAATTAACGAAGCTCATGGTAAAACGCTTCATGGGGGACCACCACTGATGATCAATTATCTCAGGTCTAAATACTGGATTCTCGGGATGAAGAATCTGGTAAAGCCACATGTAAGAAAATGTATAGCCTGTATACGACATTCATCTAACACACGGAACCAGTTGATGGGCCAATTACCAGCACCGAGAGTTAATATGGCCAGAGCATTTCTGCGGAGCGGAGTAGATTATGCCGGTCCTATCAATCTGCGTATGTCATAGGGTAGGGGTAATTAATCCTACAAAGGCTACATATGCCTATTCATCTGTATGGCCACACGAGTTTGGCGGATGTTAGTGACCCCTCAACTAAAGGCTTTCTTCCAGCTTTTAAAAGGTTCGTTGCAAGACGAGGTCACTGCAGTAACATCTACAGTGACAACAGATCACATTTCTTGGGAGCCTCAAAGGAATTAAAACATTTATTCCAAATAGAAAAGTCACTGCTTACACCGGAGGTAGCCGACTGGATGGCAAACAATGGAACTCAGTGGCACTTTATTCCACCGTATGCCCCTAACTTTGGTGGGCTTTGGGAAGCCGGAATAAAGTCGTGTAAATTCCATCTGAAAAGAGTAATTGGAAATTCGACTCTTACCTTCGAAGAGAGATGACTACGGTATTGTCACCAATCGAGGCATGCCTTAACTCGAGGCCCATATAGTGTATCGACGATCAAGGAGAGCGCTTACCGTTAACTCCAGGGCATTTTCTAGTGGGAGAGCCTTTATTTTCGGCACCCGACCATCAATACGAACAGGTGCCCTTAACGTCATTAAGACGATGGCAACTGTGCCAGCGCATTCTACAGGATTTCTGGCGACGTTGGTCTCAAGAATACCTTTCGCAATTCTGGCAGCGACATAAATGGACGCAACGAACGCCTGAACCTAAAATAGGGGATGTAGTACTGGTAAAGGAACTTGACTTACCACCAGCTAAGTGGCTTCTTGGTCAAGTTATTGAAACACACCCGGGGAAGGACAATGTTACGCGAGTTGTAACTCTGAGATGCAAAAACTCGCAAATTAAACGACCAGTGTCAAAGATATGCGTTCTCTAGATTTTTTATTGAATTAATTGTTGTATACAATTTAAATTTCTAAGATTAAGTTTTGTAAAACATTTTTAGTCTTATGTTATGATGAGTTGTTAATTGGTTAACTGAACAAAATTTAATTAGTAGAACGACTAACTTTCTATATTACTTGTGTTAAATTTAGTTTAAGAACTAGTTCATGGTGGGCGACATGTTCAGAGCGAATAGAACTGTAATCTTAATGTAGCGCACGCTAAGTTACGACGTTTACCGTCGCGGTCGACAGATGTCGCTGTACCCTCCGCTGCATCGCGCTATCGTTTGTTTGTCCTAGAATACATAAGTAGTTCGAGTAAACATTTTAATTATAGATCTACCAACCTATTTGTGCCGTCATCAAGTATCATAGGGGGTTTGGAATTGTACTGGTGTCGTACACTTATTTTAACTTCAGGGCTAGGCATTGCAGTGGGGTGTTCAGGACATGTAAATTTTTCGAGGATTTTTTATGGCGCCTCTTCATAATGGGCCATGGTGGGCGAATAAAGGCAATCACATTAGTGTGGAGGGCATAAATGTCTGTGATCGGCCAGCATCGGGCATGATCGTGCGCTATCGTCGTTGTGTCGGTACATCAAAGGAATGATGGCCCATGATTGCGTGCGCGTCCACACAATGGCCGATTACTCGGTACGTATTTGTCTCGGGTACAAATAATGGTTGAGTAAATGATTATAAGAGCTAAGTAAAAATATTGCCGCAGCCGCGATCACCTCGATATCCATCTTCGATAGGAGTCATATCATAACAGTAGACAGTCAGTAAATGGACGTTCACGATTGTGTGGAGAGTTACCCGATCATGGGGGCGATGATGGACGATCATTTGATGGGCCATCATGGCCCATTGTGAAGAGGAGCAATTAAGCCTCGCATTTATCATGGTGTCAGTTGTAGTTGTACGTTCCATCACAGAATAGATAATAGTACTAACAACGTACAGAAGAATCACTCTCTAACAAAACCGGTGTTTAGGCATGAAAATATGCTTACTCATGCCTTCTCTCTCTGTCGCATAACACTTGCCCTTTCACGTACGCTACTAGGGTCGCTTTAAGTAGAGTAATCGCTATGCCGACGCGCGACGCGGCGAGCACGCGAGCGGCAACATACTGCGATTTACAGCGCCGCGCTGCCCGACGGCCGAGCGTATAAAGGCAGCTTTAGACAGGGTCAGTGCACAAGTCAGTATCGGCGCCGAACCGACTGACCTCAAAATATTCGTGTGCGAATATACATATACAAGCGCTGACCTCCCACCGCTGTACTGATTTCATATCAATTTACATTTGGTTTTTCTCGGGTCAGCGCTGACTCGTTTCGAATTCGAAGTCAGTCGCTGATCCTGTCTAAACCTGGCTTTAAGTTGTAAGTGAAACCCGCCTGGTGCCGTTGCAGTGCGCATCGGCGGCGGCTCGCTGCTGGGCGCGCTGCAGCAGGTGGCGGCGCGCGTGGCGCGGCTGGCGGAGCAGCGCCAGCGCGACGAGGAGGTGCTGGCGGGCGCGCCCGACGAGTTCCTCGACCCCATCATGAGCACGCTCATGCGCGACCCCGTCGTGCTGCCCAGCTCGCGCACCACCCTCGACCGCACCACCATCGCCAGGTCAGTGCTGCGTCAACGACCGACCGCCTTATCGCTAACAATAGTACATTACTGAAGAGAACAGTAAGTAAGGCCCTATTTCCACTGAGCGTCTAGCCGCGCGCGACTAGCCGCGTGTGACTGTCATTTCCATCGGAGTCGCGGCCTGCATACCCATTGACGCGGCCGCGACTCCATAGAAAATGGCAGTCGCGTGCGGCTAGTCGCGCGCGGCTAGACGCTCAGTGGAAATAGGGCCTAAGCCATACTGGATGAGTACGATTTAAAACCCGAGCCGTAGGCGAGGACTTCTATGTACGAATCCAGTATGGCACTTATTGGTCGAAGCTTGTATAGTGCTTTTCTCAAAAATCTATTTTTTAATTTTAAAATTATTTATTTTATTCCCATTGTACACCGTGAATTACCATCAGGTGGGTAGAATAAACTGTATGTCGCGATCACCGTGCAGTGCACGTTATGAGATTTGTTTGTATCGTACTTACTGGACACTTTCATTCCGAATTCAAAACCTCTATACTTACCGGACACTTTTGATCATTGTCTGGTATTCTTAACTTTCTGTACCATTACCATGAGTTGGGCAAACCACTCTCGCTAGCGAAAACTATCGCTCGGCCCCTTTTACTTGTATCGGCAACAAGCAGTATTTCCGATAGTTTACGCTAGCGAGTACGGTTTGCGCAACGTATGGTAATGGTACTGGTGACTTTCTAAATGACGTATCTTTTTGAGAAAAGTGTATTTCCTATATTACATCCCTAAAGACGTTAAAAGGCGATTCAAACGTTTGTACAGATGTAGTGCATAATTAGTTTCCATCGTGTTTTATCGGAAAAGTTCGTGTTATTATGCTCTCTCAATCAGCTTCAGCAGGCCCCCAATTCTCGGTGCATTCTAGATAATCTCGCAATCGAGATTAAACGTCAGTGCAAACAGTCATTTGACACAACAATATGAATTGGGGGCCAAATACCCCAATCATACCATGCTGTCATTTTTCATTTTGACATTTGATTAGATTAGATTAGATTACATTATTTATTCCTCAAGATAAAATACATTATAAATTGCACATGTCAAAATACATGGAACTAAATAATAAAATTTCATATTAATGAATATAAACATGTCACTCATTTAATACAACAATTAATTGACACTTCGGGTCCCGTTGTCTTCCGATTGAGATCCGAGTTTTACCGATGGAAACATTATGCACTATATCTGTTAGATATTTTCGCGTGGGTTTCGCGCATACAATTCATAAATAGAAGATATTTTATATTTCAGACATTTACTGAGTGATCAGTCTGACCCGTTTAACCGCTCTCCGCTGTCGATGGATCAAGTGAAATCCAACACGGAACTCAAGGAGAGAATCCACACGTGGATTGCCGAACAGAGGCAGAAAATTGCTCAACCCCAGACCAGTGAAACCTAGATTTTACAATTTTATACGAACATTTCGAAATGTATATATACTTACTAGACGAGCTAGTATCGACGTAGTTAGTATTAGATTAGCATGGGGATTTTATAAGGAATGCAGTTTATGTATAAACAATTGATAAGAATTTAGAACACTCGCTAACTTTGGAGACTTCTTACTTTGTTGGATTTGTATGCAAAGTATGTGGGCGAAAATAAAATGCTCACACCGCCATGAAGAATTTACACATTGTTTAAGCTTGTGTTAAGTCGGATATGTAAAATGTTTTCATATTTTAATTTGTTACATCCATCCCATTGGGTGTTGTTATTGACCTGGAAATCTTTCTGTTATGGATATCTCAAACATTAGTAACCCATTTCTTAAAGGGACGTAAGCGTCGTATTGTTTGTCGAAAGGCACAACCACTCCCCTTTTTGTCTAAAAACAAAATAAATTGAATAAATTACGTAATCTTGTAACCACGTGATGTTTTCCGTTCTGTTTACACGCGATAGTGATTCAGCGGGCCGTTGACATGATGAACTGTTCAATTAACATTCCCTTAAAAATCAATTTAGGTATTTAATAATAATTATTCTAATTAACTTAATTGGTGCAAGTTTGTTTAGCTTTAGTAAAAATTATATTTATTTATTTAAACCCTACTGATATAAATTATAGTGCACCAAAATTCTAGTTATTTTTTGTAATAATGAATTGTAAAATCGTGTTAGGTACTTGACAAATGACAGATTAACTAATTAGTGATTTTACTAGTTTAAAGATGAAAGTTGCAGCGTCCATTTAAGAGGAGTGTGAACCTACTGCTTTTCATACAAAAGACGAATACGATTTCCACCCCTTAAATGTTAACCGATGTGGACTAACTTTTAATAAGTTGTCAGTCAGAACAAAATCTAGGTTTGGTTTTTCTACTATAGTCAATAATTTCAGTTCTATTGTTGTTTCAGTATTCTCATACAAATCAAATTGCGGCGATTATTTGACTTTGTTGATCTTTAATCAATATTCCAAAAACGTATATACCTAGATTTTGTTCTGACTGACAACCTATCAAAAATTTGTCAAAATCGGTTAACATTTAAGAGGTGAAAATCGTTATCGCCTTTTGTATGAAAAGTGTGATTTTTGCCATAGCTTCAGTCTTCTTAACTTTATTTTAAAGCATCAAGGTCGTTTTCTCAACTTCGTGTTGTTGAAAGACACGAGTTTGAGAAAGTAAACAGAAGAAACTCGTTTTTGCTGAAAATCTAAGAATGTAAAAGTAATTATGTCAAACATTTTATTTTTTTGTTGTGTTACAGAATTCTATTATAGATGTGTTATGATTTAATTGACTTTTCTTGCAATGTTTATTTTGCTAAAGATACCGTTTTTTTTTTTAATTTATTACCTATGCTGTATTGCATCATTCTGTATTACCTTAATTTGCTTGCATTTTGTTTGGAAAACCGGAAAGATGCAGCAATATTGTGATGATTTGATAGGTAATGTAAATAAAACAGAAAACATCATAATTTTTTACTTGCTCATCCCACAGATTAACTCCCCCCTCATCCCCTTTCAAAAAAAAGGCCCACAACCACAAACAACAAGCCACAACTAAAAATGTGTGTTTTCAAAATTTGAAAAAAAAACGGAAACAACAATGAAAATTAATTTAGGTACCTTGAACTGTACCTATATGCATAGCTAGGCACCGTTAATCAAATAGTTAACTTAGTTCGTAAGTAATATCAAAGAATTGAAATTCATCCGTGATTCCCGCGCTTTGTTTTGGCGCGTTCTCTAGCGGGAATGTCATCAAGTGAGCGCGCGTGGCTTTACTATTTTTCTTGAGCTACCTTACCTTGGAACAAGGTCAATATTTGTAGGATAGCCAAGGTTTTTTTTGTACGTATCTATTTTTAAAATAATTTACAAAGGGAAAGGGGCGCAGTTTGGATGCGTGATCAGTCCCCGTAGCACACTAATTTTTATCACGCACATAAAGCAATCATCCCTTTCGCACCCGCTTATTAGTTAAAAAGTGACAGATGTTTTATGTGCGCGATAAAAGCTAGTGTGTTAGGCCCTCTGGGGGCCGTTTTACGTCGTTGCGCCCCTGAGGGCTTAGCACATTAATTTTTATCGCGCACATAAAGCATCTGTCACTTTTTAACTAATATGCGGGTGCGAAAGGGACGAATGCTTTATGTGCGCGATAAAAATTAGTGTGCTAAGCCCTCTGGTTTATCGTGCAGTGTTTACCGGTTTAAGCAGAAATACGCTACAGAGGGCCTAGCGCATTATCTTTTATCGCGCAGATAAAGCATCTTACGCTTTACTAATATGCGTGTGCGAAAGGGACGAATGCTTTATATGCGCGTTAAATCTTAGTGTGCTACGGGGGCTGTAACTCTTCGTTAACTAACTGAGTATACACGTATTAAAATTATGGTCACATAAGACACCGCACGTCTTCTAGAGTCATATTAGTCCCGTGCCCATACAGCCTGTCACAATCGATACATTCATTGTGTCTGATTTATCGTGCAGTGTAATACGCGTCTTATTGTTCTGAGATGAATGGATCAACCATAGACATGTTTTTTTTTGTTTCATTTCATTGCAACCAGAGACAAGATAACTTGACATGGCGGAGTAATCAGCTGTTAATTGCAATGCCTACGAATAGTTGTAAATTATTTTATTGTTTGTGATTATTTACAGTTTTCATATGTTTAAAAACACTATTTTAATCCCATAGTTTATGTTGGATTAATGATCATTAATGAGTGGATTAACCATAATTACATGGAACAAAAAGAATGGCGCGGTGTCATCTGTCAGCTTCATTCATCCATTGTAGTTCAGAAAAAATGTGACTTGTGCGCTTTGTAACTCTGTTTTTATTTCCCGAGTGCTAGGTGAACATTAAGTACAACCGTTACATGATGATAACGATTCGTTTAACACGAAATGCTTGTTATAACGTTGCATAATAAACAAGTGTTCGCACAATAAGCATCGTATATTCAGGCTTATGAAAATTCTTCGACAAAGAAGTCGAGCGGCGGTGGAGGACAACCTTGGTTGTTTATGTGCAGTGTTGAAGTTATTAGTTGTCGTTCGGTGTGGAGAAAGGGTATTATAAGTGTTGATAGTAATGTCGGGTCGTGTTCGCAAGCAATCGGACTGCCCGGCGGGCAAGCAAGGCCCGATGCGCGCAACGCTGCCGGTGTCGTCGGTGCTCAAGCAGAGCGGTGGGCTTAAGAAGAGCTCCGCTAACAGCCCCACGTTGTCGCCCACCAATGTGTGGCGGCGGATATCGCCCGATCACGCTCTCTCAGGCCAGCGCAGCCCTGGAGCCGTTAACTACAAAGGTTCGTCAACTAAATATCTGCTTTTTTATGTTTTAATTAACTTTACTTTGAAAAAGTGTAAACTGCCACCATTTTTCCTACACACATACATTTATTAATGCACAAGTTCATTATATTTTATTTTATTTTCTTAAAGAAGTAATACAAAAAATAGTTAACCCTTTGTATGCTTACACACAGATCCATGTTTGTTTTAGTGTACATTCTGCATATTTTTTGGTTGTCCAAGAATTAATTGAGACATGATATCTATAATTTTTATACTATATGCAAAGGGGTTAATAAATTGGAAGCCAATAATTTTATGTTTCTCATTGTTGCCTGTTGTTATAAAGAGGTTTATCAAGAGTATATTAGTATTTAATTTAATTTATGTATACATATTTATTTTATGTCTTCCAAGTAAACAACATAAATTTATGTAAGCCTATTACAATATCTTTGTAGTGTGGTGCATCTTTTGTATTTATTCTCAGTTTTGCAAAATATTGCATGTTTAATTTAGTGGTTTGATGATTAATACAAGCTTAACTAAAAGAGCTACATATATTATCCTATATCCCGTTTAAGGACAGGATAAGCTAACATTTTCTAACCATTATGATATACAATAGCTTTCATATTATTTTAGCCAATCATATCTGATTGACTGTATCTAATCCAAATTGTTTCTTGTTATGATATGACTAGTTTCAGCCCATAACTTTGTGCGTGGAATTTGGTCTACAGAACTTTTAAATTTTACTTTGTGGTAATCCAGGGTGTAAGCTATTTCCATTCCAAATTTCATCCAAATCTGTCCAGCTGTTGAAGCATGAAGGAGTAACAAACATACTAACTCACACATACACACACACACATACATAAACTTCTGCATTTATAAATTTATTGTGATTAGTTACAAATGAAACATGAATACTATCACATAGACATTAATGGAAAGGCTTGGAATGATGTAGGTTTTGTCGTCATTTAATATACAGATAAAGATAGTTTTGCAGTGTATTTTACGTTAATATGCTTATTTTTTATATTTCAACAGGCAAAGGAAGGTTTGGTGCTAGTGTCATTAGACGTACAGCATCACTGGACACACTTTATCACAAGGGCCAGTGGTCACGAGATTACTACCTCCATGCAGGCCAGCTTCAAGTTGATAAATCCACTCAAGTATGTAACTTGCTCATCGTCTTTTTTTTAATTATTTATAAATCAAAAGCATGCATAACATATTAATCACAAAATTATTTTGCCAAACTGACAGAACAGTTTGTTGGTGAGATTACGTTCAATAAACACATTTACTGCCATGTATCAAAATTAACTTAATCCTGTAGAAGTTTATGTTCTTGTAAAAAATAAGAGACAACTTACTGAAAAGAGGGATTAAGGATATTCATAGTATTGGGAAGTTTACCCTTTGGTAATGTTTTGAAAAGTATTCTTAATATAATAAAAAACTAGGTTGAGTTATGATTAATAATATAATTGAAAATATTAATTAATATACAAAGTCCTGAAAGTATTAAACGGAATACAATTTTTATTAATAGACTGATGAAGGGGGTGGAGCTTCAGGTCGATCATCTAGAGGATCTGAGGATGACAAACTGGACCGATTTTTACGCAGTCGTCTACAGCGGCCACACAAACCCTCATCATCTGGAGACTCTGCACACTCCATGAGCCCAGGATTTTGTAAGTTTAATAATTCAAGCTATCAAGTTTTTAGGAAATCTAACAAGACAATCAAATTACAAAATAATATGTATCATGTCCTCCTTAAACCTTAACGCGCTATGCAGCCGCGTGAAGTGCGTCGCCGCTAGTCCAATGAAAAAAAATAAGGGTAATTTTTGCTCACACTGCTTGGGCACCAGGAGGCGACGCAAAATAGAGCAAGATGAGTTGCCGAGACTTGTATTACGCACATTTCATCACTAAATTTACTATTATTCAATTAAAAAGAATGACTTAGATAAAAATTTATTAAGAAACAAGAAAATATCCAAAGAATTAAGCTAATTCAATTCCATGTAACATAAGCTCATAGTAGATCAGTAGCGCAGCCTGCCTACAAGCCGATTCCTGACGGCTTTACCAAGCTAGAAAGCTACGGCTAGCTGCCAGTGAAGTCCATGTTACTGTAACTAAATGTCAGACTCGCACGTACGCTTCTAATTCTTCCGGCTTCCCTTAGGAAATATTAGACGCTTCACCACTGTAGTAGATCATACCAAAGCTAATTTCCTCTTTGAGTTTGAATGTCCATAATAAATTAAAGCTGTATTCTTGTGTTGATAGAGTGTCGTAATAAAAACTGGTTGTTTGTTAAAGTCCCAATTTTATAATGTGCGCACAAGACAACATAAGTCAATCAATACTAGACACCTCTTGCTTCATGTCTTAACTAAACGTATTTGCTTAAAGGAACATGTATCGCCAAATGGTTTAAAATAACATAGAATATTGTATTCACGTATTATTTTGTAAACGTGTATTATTGTTACCAGTAAAAAGGGTTTTTAAACTTGAGGATGCACACAATGTTCCTATTGCAATCTATTCTTTAAAAAATGCTTAAATCGTTCTAAATAAATCCATTGAAAAATGATCAACATATTTAACTAATATCTTCGGGTGCCACATAATTTACGAAATTATAAATTTAAAAAAAATTAGAAACATAGCTTTAGTTGATCTGATCATGGATCCAAAAAAACCAGCCAAATGCATGTCAGACTTGCTTGGACATGGAGAGCTCTTTATACCAAGTGAGTCAAATGACTCCCTAACCTGTATAAAAAAACTATGCAGCAATCACTTGACTTTTAAATTCGTTTTGCATGTTTCAGTTGGCAATAAAGTTAGTAACCTTAAATAAATTCTTGTCATCAGGGTCGCGTTTTGGTAGCGGTAGTGTGCCATTGAGAGCGGCTCGTTCATCTGTAGAGGGACTCAACCAGGAAATTGAGAGACTTGTTTTATACCCAGCCAGCGGTACTCAGACACCACACCTAGACCGGCTAAAAGACAAGGTGAGTTCAATGTTCTATATTTTTCCTTCAGGCAATTGCAACTTTGCTAGAGTAGTTGCAGATGCCCAGTCTGCGAAAGCTTCTACCTACTTGTATATTAGGAATTATTGGCACAGAGTAAATAACTATTGGATCATACTTTTAATTCGGTAATGGAATACTATTTTATTTTTCAGGTGACGCCTGAAGGGCATCGCGCTCCATTGGCTGAGCTCCTGAGACGTTCTGTCAACACTCAAACTCCACATGATCTATGCCATACTGCCCATTCATCAGGTATGGATTATGAGTTTATAAAGTCTGCATTATTTTCAGCCTTGCAGTGTCGGATAGAGATAATTTAACATCAAATAACACATCCAGTGAGGGCAAAATAAGTGTGCCACAAAATGACTGCTATATTTACTATTGATTGCTGGTAATGGGCTATAAAACATTGATTAGCAAAGCCCAGCTCGACCCCAATTATCTATTCATGTGCGGTTAGTTTACATGTGCGATTAAATGTCAGTGCATACAGTTCTTTGACACATGTATTAAGGTACGGACAAAATGAGCCTAAGTATGCCACGTATGCAACGCATTATGATGTCTAACTCTAGAATTTGCACGCTTAGAAACATACTTATCATACGCAACGTACGTAACACGTGAATTCAAGAGTAGACGTTATAATGCGTTGCATACGTGGCGTACGTAGGCTCAGTTTGTCCCTAAATTTAATCGCACGTGTGACTTCATCTCACATTAACCGAGAATTGGGGTCCTGGTCGGAATTACCAGGACCCCAATTCTGTATATTCAATAACGCAGAGTGCCCATCATAAGACATGAAACGGCGCACCGATTTTGGCCTTGCAGACTGCTAGAAAACCGACCAATCACGTAAAGTTATTTATTTTCTTAAACCTCACTAATCGCCCCAAATTGAATTGGCCGGCTGATCTTACTGAAAGCATTATCGAGGAGTTTGTATAAATCTGGCACTGTGCACTTTAAATTAAGACAACTAAGTATTGAAGAATATTGTTAAAAGATTGGTATATTGTGGGCTCAGATCCACCGTCCCGAGGGTCCCTCAGATCGCTCTCCAGCAATGGTTCCGCGGAACTACTCGTCGCAGGTCTATAAAACTGTTTTTCAGCTTCTAGTGACCCCTAGCAATTATTGATAGTGAATTTTCCCCTTACACACAACGCTTCGAAAGTTCCATCCAAGCATGCGTTTTATTTATTTTTTGTTTTCTTTACGCGTTTGTTTGTTTTCCATGATTATTAAGTGGCGTATTACAAAGTTAAGCTGGCAACGTTGAATTTTCTCATTTTTTTCGAGTATTTACTTAATCTTTAACTGCCGTAGTCTGAAATGTAAGACACAAAATATCCAGCTTTTTTCGCCGCAGTCTTATAATTAAGACAGTTGACTTATACATTTTGTTTGTGTCACTGTGTATAGGTAGCGACACGGACACGTCAAATGAAAATTTAAAGGGTCTAGGGCCACAGATAGACAATGTTAGCAGTTTACATTCTTGAACTTCACTCAATTTCATTTAAAATAATCGAGAAAAATGCGACGTTCCCAGCTCAACTTTGTAATGCGCCTCTTAAAGTAATTAATTTGAAAGATAGAACTTATTGTGCTTAGTAAACAGTGTGAGATCATTAAAGATAAATCAAATCTTTTCTGTTGCTTTATGGCCAAATTCACAAAGGCCAGTCGAATTGATCTTTGATTAAAGTGGCGTTTATGTGTAATTTGACAGCTCATTGACGGAGACTATACTATTTAATCTCGGATTTAATGTTTATATTGCGTTTGTAAATTTGGCGACTAGATTTTTTTTAGAAAGAGGCTAAACAAGTTTTTTCTTTATTGGTTAGTACTTGTACAGTGTAGGTAAATAGTTGAAGTAAAAAGAGTTGCAATGGATGTATAAAAAATTGACATTTAAAGTATTTAAATTTTGTACAGGTGGCAGCGTGTGTTCGTCGCCAGATTTAGATGGATCCAAGCTTGGCACTTCTCCGCAGATAAACCGTTTCTTAGCCCGCGAGCCACCAGATGGTTGTGAAAAGGTAAGAATGTTATTTTATCTACACCCATATCATAAAACCTCCATAATGTATTCAATAACCGTAGGAAATGACCAGCATTATTACAACCTATACTGTAAAATGTTACAGTATCAATTTTAGTATCGTTATGATCATAACGATATATAGATATGAGCGCCACGCCGTCGCCGCAGACGGCGGGGCACCATCGGCGCGCCGATCGGGTGATCCGATGAATCCGATCAGTCGAAACTGATTCGCCGTGGAGAGAACCCACGTCAAATATAAAACAAAATTAGCTACTGCATCGACCGCGAATAATACAATTAGATATTTACCGATCATTTTAGATCAATCGATTTAGATGACAAAAGAAGAAGTGTTTTATGGAACAAATATATCCCACGGAGGATCGAATTGCCGCCATTAAGTACTGTTGTCATTTCATCATTCATGTTGATTTTTTGTTGAACGAAAGTAGAATTGTAAAAAGTTGTTTGTAATTTACATTTTAATTGAAAATATGAATAGTAGTGACCCCGAGAACAATGTGAAAACTCCGCCGGATATCGTAAATGCAGCCACGATTGCAACAAATAACTTGTTGCCAGGAAATATTGCTTCTGAACACATCATGGAGGATTTATAATATGTGTGAGATAAAGTTATGTTTGCAACTCTACATAATTTGGCCTTAAAACACTTGTGCAATCTTATTATGAAACTCGCCTTGAAATGAAACTATCATTATGCAACCGTTGGATAAACTACTATTCTATTTTCACATATGCTTATGCTGAATCTTTTGAACGCCATAGTCGGCTGTAGCCGACAACAGATTGCCATTGGCGCCACGGCATGCCTTTTTCCATACATTTTGTCGGCTACAGCCGTCACTCGGAGTCCGGGGCACGCTTTCTCGCATTCAGTCGTGGCGTTCAAAAGGTTAAGGACTATTTGACGTATCGGCTGTCAAAGATTCTATTCTATTCACCGGGTACATATAAAAGTGTTCGTAGTGGTAAATGATTAGAGGTTCTGATCGGCAGGTGAACCTGAAAGGGTGCGAGGGCGCGTACATGGAGGTGTCGGTGATGAAGCCGGTGACGCCCGGGTTCACGCTGCGGCCGTCGCTGGGCTCCGCGTTCCAGCCGCTGCAGCCCGCCGGCCCGGCGCCGCCCGAGCCCTCGCCGCGCTGACTCCCCCCACCCCCGCCCCCGCACACGCACCGACGTAGCCACACGTACTCCAGGATTCCATCTCGATACACTATTAAGTGTCCCCATATGCGCGCTCTAATTACGTTCTTACTTTTTTATTAGGTATTGGTTCTTTGTACTCGCTCTTATGGCCCGATTATGTCATTTAGGAATATTTTTATATACCATCAATTGCACCGATTCAAGTGAAACTTTCAAACTGGGACTTAAATGTCTTACTAGTGCTTGGGAACTATATTAATAACAGCGAGCCGTCGTGTCGATAATTTATTTTGTACAAGACGATTAACTGTACCCCGTTTTTCACTAGAAAGTACATCAATATAGTTTTAGTTGTTGCCAATCTAAAATGGATCTGTGTGTTTGCTTCACAGATAATTCATTTCAATTTAAATGTCTCTAGGTATAACGCGCTGTTTCTTCTTCATCTACATTATGTTGTTAATATTTTTGTCTAACCCTGTGTGATTCTGTCTGACAAGATAATTGTTTCAACCGTCATCCGATGCGGTCGAGCACCAGGTATACTTTTACATTCGGGAAAGTAAACATGCTGTCCTAGAAAGATGAAATCTTATAGCATTTTTGTACAACTCTATTGATAATGTGAAGAAAGTGTTAGCAGTCAAAAACAGATTCTAGAATTTTTCTTCTTGCCTTTCGGTAAAAATATATATTTGTTTTATTCTAGACTCTATTTATATCAATTGATTTCTTTATTGCTATTGTGACAATAAGGATTTGCTGTTGAATTTAAATAAACAGTGTATAAGCGATTTATCTGATAAGAATGTTTGCTTGTTTTAGTAGTTTCATAATCATAATTTGCGCTCGTACCAACTAAAGCATTTACAAATTAATTGATATCAACTTACCATCTCGTTTTTTGGTCGTGTTCTCAATTTTTTATACACCGTGTTTCTTTTTACCGATATCTTTAAGGAAATATTCCTTAGGTGAAATAAAGTTAATTTCTCTAATACACTTGTATTCTATAAGAATTATTTTGCAGATATTTAATGACTTATTTTAATGCATTATGCTTCTGCCACTAGTCTAAAAGGTCTTCAATGTGTGATCATCGGGTCTCTGACTAAATCTCGTATATGAATTTTTACGAAATCCGAATATCCACTTTAGGTACACATCCTAAAGTAGATATTCCAATTTCATAAATTTACATATACGAAGTTGAGTCAGAGACCCGTCGTTATTCACTTCATAATTGCCAATTATCTTTTTAATGTTTAACTCAAAAGGCCCTTTTACAATTTACAATAACCCTTGATGCAATATTTTATACTTATGTACATACATACATACACAGCATCACGCCCGAAATCCCTAATGGGATGGGCAGCGTCACAAGACTACTTGTGGCCACGTTCAATTAATTAGTCCTAAGATAGTATAATTATGTACTAAAAAGATTTTTATTTTGCTTATTATGTAACCTATTCTGATACTTCGTTCCAATGAATATACCCAACAATATGCCAAAGATATCAGAAAAAAAAACACGGTGTATTATGAACTGGACAAACCACACGCTGGGCTTGGTAGGTTAGATGTTTTTTTGTAACTGTTTCCCTTTCAGCGGCCCTAGCACGGTTGACACAAGGATAAATTAAACCGTCTTATCTCTAAGTGCGTCTCTCTCACACTATGCCAACGAAAGAGATAGAGCGATAAACGGGTTTAAGTTGTCCCCGAGTCTGGCATGCTAGGGCCGCAGTATGTAATGTATTAACTGTTTATTTTTTATTTCAACTTCCTTATTTCATTACATGATCACCCAAATATTACTGAAAACAACCGTTGATATATATGATTTGATCTCATTTTATGTATTTTTTATATTGATTCATTTTGATTTTATATTGCAAGCATAGATATTTTGAAAGCGTTATAGAATTTTAAGTAACAAGCTCTACAAACAAGTTGATTTTATCATTGTAATTGGAAATTGTATGAAGAATTAGGTACTTGGACCAAAATGTTGACGGGCCAGAGTTTTTGTTTTGGCTATGGTAAGACTAGCCGGATCGATCGTCTAAAGCTGAGCTTTAAGTGGCAGGAATTCATGAAGGTGTAAGAGAATAGACTGAAGTAACACTCGTACTTTGATACAGGTATCTTGACAATTTAGTTATTGTACCTACCTAGCACATAACTCTGCGAAGTGCCTCTTCGAATTCTCTAGATGTTTAACTCGTAATTTTATCTTTTGTTTTAGTTACTGTACATTACCACAAAAGAGATAAGTACAGACATCAATCTACATACAAAGTGTGCTCGAACAACGCACACATAGACACTGCTCACGGACACGATATCTCAAACCGTTGAAACCAGTTCTAGCGCGTATGCCATCCGCTTAAGACACGTGTTTGTGCAGTGCAATAATGGAGCAACAAAAAATTGTTATTATAACTGTTCAGTGGTACGTTGTTTAAACTCAACATTAAACTGAATTGTCGTTTTTTAAGCTACCAGTGGTTTCAGAGAGGTAAGTAGGTATTTGCTTGTATTGCGATGATTCGTTTTAACGTTACACCGAACGGTTAGGTAGGTAGGCAAGCGCCCGCCCCGGTCCCCGAAAAAGATATCTAAGATCGATTTATATGTATAATAGTTGCCTATTTAGAATCATTATTTTATACGAAGTAACTAAATTTTTGTAAGGTAAATTCACGCCGAAAATTAACGTAAGTTGAAAATATGTTTTTTTGTTGTTTAGATATTGTTTTGTTTTTAGTGTCATTTGATAGGTTTAGGTCTAAAACGGATAGGGCAATGGACATTGTGTAACTAGGGTCATCCGTTTAAAAGTTATTAGGGACTTTCAATTGTGAAAATTGACAAACGTACAATTTTGTAGGTATGTTATTTCAGTTATTATTAATTTATATTTCCATTCTGCCCGTTTCATTCTCAATAATAAATCAACTAGATACGAGTGCCACTACCACGATAGTTTTTTTGTGCACAAGCCATAGTTGACAACCTTAGAGCGACCGCCAAGCGTAGGCATGAAAAGTGAAGTACATACATTTTACGATTGACTTCTGTACCTATCTCTTTTGAGACGTTAGTTTATTTTTTATGCATTATTAAACCTGGCAGATAAGTGTTGACCATAAAAAAGATTTTGTATAGCATTACGTTGAAGGGAACGCTCGTGAGTTTGGTGATGTGATGACCACCAGCGCCGGGTCAATGGTATCTGTATTAGTTATGTCGGGTACACACGGTATATATTTTGTATACCTACCATTTTGGTTAAGGAAAGATGGACCATGCCAGTTAGATCTCTCGTATTTGGCCAAAATGCATTACCATCGAGACTGATAATGTAGACAATGAATTATGTGCATAACTTGACTGATTTGTCGACAACTTACTTATAATCATAGTTAGACCTGCTTTTGGACGTACGCAATTATTTTTGAAGATTTTGTAAATTTCGACGGCAGTTAGGTATATATTTTTGACGGCTCTCCTTTGGAATATAGAGTTAATCTTGTCATTGCTCAAATCAAAAATTTTATTAGGAGCCATACTGCCGCAATTGAAATTTGTGAACAATGTGATTGTAATATTCCAAATTGCTGATGTACATATAGTACCTATTGATTGTTCAGATAATGAATGTGATAATGTAAGTGAATCGTTCTTATATGAATGTTGATAATAACTTTACAACTCGTACTGGCCCGAGAGTATATGCTTTGGGTGGCCGCTTGCACAAACAATTGTATAATCACGGAGTTGATAAGTATTACCGTTGGTGCTGACTTGTTAGAGAGTAGAAGGGTGTGCATAGGGTAACAGACTTGTGACAAAAAAGCAGGGTTTTTTTATTAGGCTAGCCACTGACTTACAATATAACTGTGCAATATCACTGGTGGCACAATTATATTGATCGTCAGTAGATGATATTGACGGTCAATTATATTGACGGACGATTATATTGATCATCAGTAGATGATATTGACGGTCAAAATCATCTACTGACGATCAATATAATTGTGCCACCAGTGATATTGCACAGTTATATTGTAGGTCAGTGGCTAGCCTTACACTTGATCCAAGCTTACTAAGGATAATGAAAGTTTCGTTGACTGACTGACCAAACAAAAGTGAAAACCACAGAATGGAATGGGCGAGAGAGTATTGAATCTTTAGTAATCGTACGAATTTATAGTTTTTTGTCTATTTAACATTTCTCATCGCTTTACGTTTTGTAAAATTCTGCATTAATTCGAAAATTATCGTATTCTTTAGTAGTGTGATAATCATCATATTTAACAATTGCTATACAAACATTAACGGGTGAATTTCAAAAAAATTGTACGTAATTAAGGCGTAGTTAAGAAAAAGTAAAAAAAGTTCCTCTGCGTTACGTAAATTAGCAATACAATTATATGCCTTATACCTACAATTAATAAGGTATATAATTGTATGGTTAATTTTCGTAACACAGACGAACTTTTTAAACTTTTTCTTAACAACGCCTTAATTACGTAATTTTTTTTTGAAATTCTCCCTAACATGGACATAGAAAAAAACCGAGCCAGTATTTAAAATCCGGATTTCTGTGTAAAATGTTTCCCAATAAGTGAAATATGTAGCCATAATGTTGAAAATATACTAGCGACCATGTATTATAACGTGAATATAAAATTTGATTATGTAGCGAATGAGTATTTTAAAAGTAAAATCATTTTATTTGTTTCACTTGTCTGGAAACATTAAGAGTATTTTAGGTTGCTCGTTTATCCATCCCAAACCATTTGTGTAATAGTATACGCTTTGTGGTAATATCGGCATTGCTTCCGTCGGCTTCCATAATGCTTCTAGACTCCCCTACACTAATTCCAAAATAGGTAATCTTATGCTTGACATACTACAATACTTAGACTTATGTCACAGGTCCAGGTTGTAATTTAGAATATCTGTAAGCCTCTCCCAGTGTCGTTACCTAATTAAGTTTTAGTGAGTCAGCTTTAGTAAAGTGACTCGAAGAATTATTATTAGCTGTTAAAGTGTGCTATAAGAATAGTCCCCCACGGACGAGCTGGCGTGAACCACGGATGATAGGAAGGAAGGCTTTGTGAACAAAGATGTTCTGACAGAGGCCATCTCTGGAGTTCTACTCCAGCTGAACCTGTAAAACATCTTCGTACAGAAAGTTAAATGTTTTTAAAGTACATAAAAATATTTTTGTATGTTTTGGGTAGGACTTGAGGAGGAGAGTACCATAAAAAGTAAATAGGCTAGGTCTTTAGATTTGATAGTTATTTTATAGAAGGTTAATATTATTTTAAAGTTTGCTTTTAGATAAAGGATAGGTTTTAATTTTTATTACTATGATATTAAATACTAACATTTAAATAAACTAAACCAAAAGTGCCCATTGAGATAAGTTTATAATTCACACAGGCCTTTTGTTAAGCATTTTGTTAAAAATAATGTTTAGGCAACAAAATTAGGGTATAAGGAAATTATCGGAGGATTGTTGAGTTTAGTTATCTAAAATTGTTGAGGTTTATTGATAAAAAAAATCATTTAGTTTTTTTACATGCGGTGCTTAACAAAAGGCTTGATCTTTTAGAGGCATTAATTAACATCATTAATAATAGTGTCTACTTTTAGTAATAATAAGAATGGTTTTTATTATAGTTTTGTTTCAGAGAAGAAATTCTAATTACTATTTTTGTTTCCAATATTTTATCACTTTACCTGTTTTCACTGTATCTCGCTGTATTGCAGACATATCCAATATACAGACTGATTTAACTGCAGTTTATTATTTTTTTGTTATCATTTATCACTTATTCTTTTAATCCACCTCACCCCTCTTGGGTTTAACCCATAAAACGATATTAACACATTGCCTGCCAACTAAGAGTGTTTTCATAGAAAAACAATGAATATACTCTTAATTGGCAAAAATGTTAAAGCACATTGATGGTAATTTTTTCCATGGAATGATAGTGACCTAGCTGAGAAACAATCCAATGGACACGTATTTTGAGTAAGGTGGCAAGGTAAAAATTAGGAGGAACATTGAAACATATATTTATTGAAATATGCATAATTTATTTGGTATCCTAATATTGTAAACTGCGCTTGGTTTGTATGTCATCTAGTAGTATCCTTAGTTCCTCATCTTCGATCCTACCCTCCAGTGATGGAATGAGAGCTTTAGCTTCTTCAGGTGTCTCTGGGCATAAATTTGCTAAACTTGCTACTTCAAATTTATGAAGCTTCTTTACTTGTAAAAGGCTGAAACAATGGAAATAATTATGTGAAAACTTGTCAGCATAACATAAATGGGTTAACACTTTCAGTGCGGGCCCAAAAATCGAGGTCCATTCCAGGGGCCACAGAATTTCCTCTATACAAAATTACTATAGCAAGAACCCGACTAGCGGGTCGTCCGGCGTGACGACAAAGTGATAGAAAACCCAATATTGGGTTTTCGGGACTTAATGTGTAAATGATTATGTGAAAACCTCGTATAAATTGGCATTAGATTATGGCCAAATCTTCCAGAAAATTAATCTGTCTGTCCGCCTAGTTTACTACTGGACTGATTTAAATTAAATATGAAAGTGGTAATTTGAAATTGGGGTATGAACAGTTTACATTTTATTTAAGAAAATTTCAATTACGAAGAGTTTAGTGACAATAAAGAAAGACTTGATAAAATAAGAGGTAAGCACGGGATATCTAATAAATAATTTCAAATTGAATGAATGTAGACAAAATGATATGAAACAAAGTCTATAAAATAAGTAAGTTTATTAACCACCAGCAGGCACACGCCTGCAGGACTTCATTTAGCAGGGAGGGGCAATTTGGTGTCATTATTACTTCCAAATAGTTAGTTCTAAGATGCATACTTCCTGACAGCAGCAATGGTTTCTTTGTTCTTGAATTTTTTAAACATGTTGGTGTAAGTAAGCGTTTTCATAAAAACTTCTGAAAATTCTTGTTCCTCTTCAGCAGACTCATTTTGTGCTTTTCTGTGTTCCAACAACATGTCAACTTCAGATATCAGCAGCGTCTCCGCATTTTCAAATTCTACAAAAATAATTTTATGAAGACATACTAGGTATTGTAATTAAGTAGAGGCCAATCATGTGCAGTATCAAATACCCAACATAGAATGGATTAGAATGGGAGATATCTTAAATCATTTATACGAGGAAAAGAACTGAACTCGAGTGCATAATTATTACTATAAAATACAGGTGAAAACTAGTTGATACATAATTTATTTATCAAAAAATCGTACCTTTTGGAAACCGCAAATCAGCGGCATCTTCCTCGATGACTTCTTGTATGGGACCAGACATTTCTAATTAATATATTAGTAATAGTAAGTATTGGTAACCGGTAGAAGGGAGTTAAAGTAATAAGACCGAATTCAAAATACAAATAACAATTAAAATTATAGATCTGCCTCTACTTCACTTTACCACATACTAAACATCACGGCCTATAATCTTCATACATATAGATGCTGGCATTAGTGTCTATGATTGTAGACGATACAAGAATGGATAGTGACTTTTACCCTGCTCTCTTCACCCCTGCCAGCTGTCACTGTGTACTCATCGACGCCATTTTTTATATTTTTTAACTTGATTTTGACAGTTCTTGTTTCGCGCCGCCTCCGTTTCATTAGGTTAGGTACCCATCATTACTGTTTCATCCTTGATCGAGTGAAGTATCGTTGATTTCATTCCGTGCTTATCCTCTCAGAGTTAAAACAGTAATATTTCGTCCGTGGTTATATTATTTAACCAAAATGTTCTATAAGTGTTGTGTGGACAAGTGTGCGAATAAACGACAGGACGTTAAAATGCATCAGTTTCCCGCATCGGAGATAGGACTCCACAAGTGGTTAAAGTGTATTAATAGCGATCGGCTTCGCAGTTTAAGCCTCCAAAATCTTCGTAAAGTGTTTGTTTGTCACGTCCACTTTGAACAAAGATTCGTTACGGAGAAATCTCGACTTCGCCTCGGCGCGTATCCCACTTTATTCTCTGAAGAAGAGCTTAAAAGTGGTGTACCCAGTTTAACAGATGAAAACAAGCTCACTGGTATGTACATTAATTTTTATATTAAATATATTTCTGTATTTGCTAGTTCATTACAATCCAATTTATAAATGGCGCACCAAAAATACTACGCCGAATGTAACTTTCAGCTTGTACAATTTCCTATAACGGATAGGCCTTTCTTTTTAGTAATTTTATTATATTGTTTTAGTTTTAGGGTTTTTAGATGTACAGTAGAGTTTTCCTACATACAGTACTGAAGGTAAAACTTGCAATGTAAACTAAGACATTGATATTCCTTTAGTTTTTAAAACTGGTATTTTTATTTTTGGCTAACAATAACAGTTTATCAAGTAAAATTATTTTCTTTTAGTGCATGTGGTATTTTTTACGTACACCTGATACCAACTGGTATTTAGTTTGTATATGGTGTTTCAACACCTACATATGGTTATTTTCAAGGATGTATAGACTGTTTGTAATAAAGAAGGCTAAATAAATGAATTTGAAAAGGGATAGGTAAATTGAGTATGAACTTTTTTTAACAAGCCCGGTTAGCTGTTTCTGAGCTTGCAAGGGGACATCTAACTTCCATTAAAAATTACTTATAACAATCAAGCAGATCTTTACATATGTATAGAAAGTTCTTCACCTACATGCAAACTTGATACCTTGTACATGTTATCAAAATTATGTTTATGACAGCTTATCCAGGGCAACACATACAAGTGAGACCAAAGCCCCTAGGGCTTGTTTTATTAAGTTACAAGTTACAATTTTACTGGTAAAAACTAGCAGCACCGAAGACAAATCCTATGCATTTGATCTGGAGTGTTGGAATTTTTGCCTAAGTGCGGTTTGACCTTTAATTGTAACTTGTAATCAGGGCACAGCATATCCTTGTACCAAGCAAACTCGTTCCAATGTTGCATTTTTTTCTCTATTTGCTTTAATTAATAATTATTATTATACTTTTCAGAAAATGTGATACTTGATCACTGCTATGGTAAACGCTTCCGGCATGACGATCATAACTACTGCAAGCCAGACCCCTCAAGCAATGTGTTATTGGGAGCTGCAGGTACATTTTATTAACTTGTTAGAAGATTCATAAATAAATGGAATTTTCTTTTGAATGAATTTCATACTTTAAACTAAACTTAAATTATATTTTTAATTATTTCAGGTCCATCACACGAGCGACCACGGTTACTCATGGAAAGCCAAAATATACCACAACTTGCTTTCTCAGGTAATTGAAACGTTAGTTATTTGTGTTTAATTTTTATCTGAAATTAATTTAACTTTGGTACTATTTACAAATATGTAGCATTGTGTTCTGTGTGTTTGTCTACAATATGATTAATTATTATAGAAAGTATTGAGTAAGGTGTCATAATCCCCGCTTCATAAGTTGAAACAAAATGGCGGCCATCCGCGCAGGTACAATTATGGTTACGCGCGGCCCGTCGCGTCGCACCTCATACCACACTTCGATTGACACCCGAAAATGTGTTCTACGAATTCATAGTTATAATTCAAGTTACGTGTCGCGAAAAAAAAACCATAGTTGTACCTGCGCGGACGACCGCCGCCCCAGTTCAACCTATGTGCCGTGGATTATGCTGTTATATTTCCCAAGTTAATCATAAATATATTTTAATTCAGGTTCATCACTTGAACTACGGTCAAATCTGGGCAAAACGCAAAACCTCCCACAACAGGGAGTAACAGGTAATTGAACAGATTATTTTATTCTTACATACATACATAGCATCACGCCCTAATGGGGTGGGCAGAGCCACAAGACTACTTGTGGTCACATTCGATTAATTAGTCCTAAGATGGTGTGATGAAAAGAATTTATTCTTAAGGTTTCATAATCAAAGGTCCCTTCTTCAATGGGCCCTTCTTACATTGTCTAAGTAGTCTGCCCTTCCATCCGTCCAAGGTGTCTATCTCAAAAACAGTAAGGGTAGCTTCTATAGATTGTGCACAGTTATGCTATGTTTTTTTTATCAAAATTAAAAATCTTGGATGCTCTCATACATAGAACGGATAACCAGAAAATTAGCGGATTTAGACCATTTTTGTCTTATTGTATTTTAAAAATGGTTTGTTTTAATTTTGAAATGTATACTATCATTACACTTATTATAATGCTAAAAGAATTATGTTAATATATGTTGGTATCGCTCAAAACTTTGCAATGACAAGGTTCTAAGTCGCGTGGGCAACTGGCAGGCTGCATTCAGACAGACACTGTTTATAAACCAGCCCGCGAAAAAAACGGTTCAGTTACTTTCTGCGCTGCCACCGACTGTATAACCGAGGCATAGTAGCCGGCTGACCTAAACAAATATAAATATATACAGTGTTTTAAAAGGTTGCCCATGCCTATTCGATCCATGAACAACTTTACCATTACTTAGAATCTAAGTAATGGTAATCTTGTTTATGGATCTACTGCACAGGATGCGCCAACATTCTAGAACACTTTAAAATTTGTTCCACAACTTGTTTTGAATTTTATTTAACCTAGAAGTTTGGCGCGACGATATTGAATGCCATAAATTAAAAGAATACGTTTTATTAGGTTCCATAGTCAAATGGCATAAATTTAACCCTTATAGATTCATCATGTCCGTCTGTCTGTCTGTCTGTACATGACAGCCATTTTACTCGGATACTATTGGAGCTACCAAGTTGAAATTTAACTCGTATATCTATGTTTACCGCTTTATTAACATATTATATAGTGAAAATATGAAAAAAGAAAATGTTTTTAGGTGTGGCACTCCATACATATAATTGTAGAGAGTGACACAAAATAAATCTTACGGATATTATCAAAGGGGGTATCCACAAAAATTACATGAAGGTTTTTTATTATGTTTTTGATTTGGTGAATATTTGTCGAGATATGAGCTCCTAAAGTTGTCAATAAGATATCCCTTACTCTAACTTTCCAACTGTGATAAGATAATAAAGTCTGAAGAAAAAAGTTACTTCTAACAGGTAATAAATTTAATACTATCAACGAAAATTGGGTTGAACGCGTCCGTGAACACGCTTCTGAAATAAAAAAAGCTAGTACATGTTGGTTTGTTTCTATACAAACTCTACGAGTCAAAGGGTTTGTTGCATGTTAGGTTAAAAGGTGAAATACTAAGTATAAAATCCTACATGCTAGGGAGCCCTGTTCTATGCGTGGTCAGACACGCACTTGGCCAGATTTTATAAAAAAAGTATTTAAAGCAAGACTTTTTTGTGTTGTCTTTTTTAAGTAAAAATTTAATACATTTTGTACTTCACTCACTGGATAAATTAAAAAGGCTTGTAGTATAATATGTGCTCACTTATTTTATTTCAGGCCAAGGACCAGTGACTGATGGGTCGGCTGTTTTAAACATTCAAGCTGTATCTCCTCCACCACATGGATCTCTACCAGGTATTTTTATCATCATTCGAAAGGCTTTCAACATTTACAGCTAACAATTAAGTAATTTTTAATTTAATATACTAGGCTTTACCATTAGAATAAATACTAATAGAAGGGCACCACGCGTGGAAATGAGCACTACACAGACAGTTTAGCAGAGTGAGTGCACGCGAGTAGCCACTGAGAGTAAACGTGCGACAATGAGTCCAATTCGAAAGTGTCCCATAAATTTAAAACTTCCTAAACTTAAAATAAGAAACGTCAAATTCTAAATTTATGTTTCTAGCTTCAGTAGGTAGTTTCGGCTAGGCGATGATCGTGATATATACTTTTCATTCTGCTCGTGGAATCATAATAATGGCATCTCGAAGCGTTACGATATTAATACTCATTTATTAAAAATATAGGTCGGTACCTACTGCAAATTTCAAGTTGAATTCGATATTATAGCATAGCGTCGTAAAAACACCATACAAAAATCTAAATTATAAAAACCCTAATTTACGTGTTAAAACAGCTTGAAAATTATTTGAGTCTAACCCTTTGCTACATTTCAGAAATTGCCGCCGAAACCGTCAACAAAACTACAAAGCGCCGAACACGTTTGATTCCAAGAGTAGGAGATTTATCACCGATCTGTCAGAAGATTTATAGAGAGTTTTCTCGGTCCAAAAAGCAGCTGGACTTCAGTAGAAGAGCTAAAAGAGCTACACAATTTTCCAAGACTCAAACTTTTGATAAATTGACATCGAAAATAAATCCGATCGCCAGGAAACTAATTTGGATGCAAATTAGCCAGAGTTCAAAAAAACTCAAAGGCAGACGGTTTACGGATGAGGAAAAAATGATTTCATTGGCCATAATGAAACAAAGCCCCAAGGCCTATAAATTTCTACAAAAGATTTTTATTCTGCCATCCAGGAATACATTGACGAAAATGATATCGTCGTTGAACCTGCAACCTGGGGTTAATAAACAAGTTTTTGATGCTATTAAGGAAGAGGTAAGTACCTACAGTCACATTTGTTACATTTGTTTATGATGGTGTTTATGTCATCCATTTCAATGTTAGAAATGCAAAAGTTAATCAATTCATCTTCTTGGTTACCTTGGCTAAATTTCCGTATCAATTTTGCTGTTTATAATAAGGGAAAGGCAACCAGACATCTATGGAAGAGCATGTGGCAATTCTATCGATAAACGGTTTGTACGCGGAAGTAGTCGGGCAGGGCAAAATCGGGTTTAAGTACTATAAATAACATTGGATTTTTGTAACTGTTGATGCATAGACATCATACCAATGCCAAGTATTTCTTAGTTATTTAGTTAAATTAATTTGTTTTTATTTCAGGTCGGGACTTGGAGCGAAAACAAAAAGTACTGCTCTTTGATATTTGACGAAGTGTCACTAGAACCCGCGTTGGAGTATGACAAAGTTAAGGACAACCTTAATGGTTTTGTCCACTTGAACAAAAGAACAAAACAATTTGCCGACCACGCTTTGGCGTTCATGATCAGAGGCGCCATCCATAAATGGCAACAGCCTATTGTCTTTTATTTTTGCGAAGGTGCCACTAAAAAGGACGATATGAAAGTGATTTTAAAAGAAATCGTTAATATCATCATTGACACGGGTCTTTTACCCATTGCTTTAATTTGCGACCAGGGCCAGTCATTCCAGTCCGCTTTAAAGAGCCTTCTTGAAGACACGCGAAGAGAACAGATAAACGCTGGCACACAGACTGGTAAGTTCGAGACTGATTGTATGTTGAATCAAAGTAAGCGAGTGAAAATGTATTTTACAAAGGAAGATTCTTATTTATATAGTAGTTAACTACTACTTGGTGGAAAATTCAAAGCAACAAATAGATTCGTATTATTTTGTATATTTCAGACGAAGTTATTACTATAAATGGGCGGAACTTAAGTGTTATCTTCGATCCGCCTCATCTGATCAAGGGGATCCGAAATAATTTTTTAAACAAGAATATTAAGTACGATGAGAAAGTTTCCAAGTGGAGTGACATTGTCGACGTCTATCAAACTGACTGCGGACATGCCCAGGCTCGACTACTGCACAAATTGAACGACGCGCACGTCATTCCTGAAAAGATCAACAAAATGAAGGTACACCATTGTTGTATTAAGAATTCTCTTGAATCCATTTATATAAAGGGCTAATTTATATAAATGGATTCAGGAGAGTATTGAAAATATGAACAGAATCAGATTTTATTATTCACGTTTTGGTTACACATTACAACATAATTAGAGACTACTGTTTGTAAATTAATCACTCATGTGAAATCATCGTCACGGTTACAACAAGTTCACCATCGACAAAAGTTTAACTTTGTCATTCATATGTAATGTATGTAGAATCTTTCGATTGATTTCTGTCATGTTGTATTTAAACTGAATAATGTTTTTTTTATTACTATCTATTATAAGACAGACTGCATATGTGATTCCAGGTCAAGACCTGTACGCGAGTCCTGAGCAAAACTGTGGCGGCCGCCTTGTCGTACACATCCCAATTTTGTAAGTATGTTCATATACAGAGCATAATCTTGTAGCAAATATAAAAATATCGATTACTTGAGACTAAATCGTTATAATCTGCTTTCGTTCTGCACACAACCTCGTCGGCGTGGAGATTGTTGCCTCTAGGGCTCTGGGAAATTAGCCAAATGAATATTCAGCTACCTAATTATCTGCAAAATTTTAGCAAAGTTGGTTGTGCTTTGGCTGCAAAAATAGAACAAACATAACAGGAAAACTGAATTATGCTTAATATTGGTCGGGCTATTTGGTATTGAGTGATATTAATAAATAAATAAATAAATAAATCAGGGGACAATCTTTACACAAATCAATCTAGCCCCAAAGTAAGTTCTAAAGGCTTGTGTTATGGGTACTAGACGACGATATACATACTTATATAGTTAAATAAATAATTAAATACATAGGAAATATCCAAGACTCGGGAACAAACATTCATGCTCATCACACAAATATTTGCCCTTACCGGGAATCGAACCCGGGACCGCTTGCTTCGGAAGCAGGGTCACTATCAATTAGGTCAAACGTGTCGTCAATTTTATAAAATACAAGTGAACATGATCTGATTAGAATAGTGGTCAAGGATAGATTTTATAAGTCTAAGAAATAAATATGTAAAATAATAATATGAACAAGTAAAAACGTTACAAAAAATTAAGAAAGAATTAATTTAACATTGTATTTTTTAGCTCACTACGCGGACGGAAAAGAGGTCAGCGATACTTTAAAAAACACGGCGGATACAGTTTTGTTCTTCGATGACCTCTTCGACTCAACAAACGGAGCTACAATAAGCGGGAAAAGAGCACGGGGTAAACCATTACTTAAAGCAGTAACGGCAACTTCTCCTCATCACCAGTTTTGGAAGGAAGCAGTTCAGAAGTTGGAAAAAATGAAATTTGTAGATCAAAGACGTGGAGAAGTAACTGTGCCTTCGCTAAAAAATTGGATTGTGACACTTAAAAGTTTTATGAGGTTGTGGCAATTCTTCAAAAACAAAAATATTAAAATAATACGCCCACGATATTTTAACTCGGACCCAATAGAGAATTTATTTGGGCAAGTGCGTGCTTATAATTATCGCAATACTGATCCAACTTGCCACAACTTCATAAGCACCTTCAAATCACTGTTGATTACTAGATTTTTTAAAATTTCATTCAACAGCTTTTAATTGTGAGGAGGATTCTGGTGAACAGTTAATAAAACTCAGAAATTTATTTGAGCCCAAAACCTCTAAATGAAAATGAAAATGAAAATATTTATTTTGCAAGTAGGCCACCTGGGCTCTTTTACATGTTTGAATCTACCAGCGCTTCGAAAGGTGACATCTGCTGAGAAGAAACGCCGCAAGAAACTCAGCAGTAAGTCTTTTTTCAACTTTGGCAGTACAGTTTTATCTAAAAACAAAAACAAAATGTGCAACATAAAAACCTAACGGGTACAAATTAATTCTAATAAATAACTAATAAGGGAGATGTATAGTCTCCACGTCTGGAAAAGTTAAGTGACTTAGAGATGTAAAAAGTCTCTAAGGGTCATAATAATAAAATAAAAATTGAAGCAAAGAAACATCTAAATAGATTAATCTAGGTTAAATGGAGGTGTAGACAATCTCCACGGTCAAGTATAAAGATGGAGATGTAAGGTCTCCAAATATCAAAAGAAACAATTTGAAATATAACATTTCATGTCCTAACAATACAAATATACGAATATGAAAAAGTATCAAATATAGTATAGAGAATACTATGAAGTCTCTCTAGTCAGGTTCAGATATCGCACAAAACTAATAAATTAAACACTAACCAATTTAAATGGTCCTTGCGAGCATGAACCGTCCGGACCCCACAGACAGCACCCGTTCACGAGTATGACGCGTATCTCAGCCATCGTCTCCCTCAACCATGTTTTAGGGAAGGTGGCGACCCGATCAACGACGCCGCCGTAAGCAAAGACCTTGACAAAGGTAAAGAACCTGACACCACCATATCCCCTCACAATAATGTGGCGATTGAATGCGAACAAGAAAATATTCAAGTACAGGCTAGACGTGAGCGTGCTTGCTTATACTGCGGGGTGGTTGGTTAGGAAAATCTTGCAAAAAGTAAAGTGCGATAACTGTACTAATAACCTAACAACAAAAGAAGGGTCTATCCACTCGTGGATAAGTCACAGAGAATACACTTCGATGGTAAAGAAAAGACTGACCTACCCCTCAGAACACGCAGTGAGGACTTATGGCTTGATTGTAAAGGAATCAAACGAATACTTGGAGAGAAAGCCACATACGAATTCGATAACTAAAGAAATCAAGCGGCTTATTTTATCCACGTATTCGTTTGATTTTCTCACCTGCGACAGTCATAAAAGAGTTGTACTAGAATATTTTATTTTATCACTATTAAGTTCACAGTATTTAATTGGTGCGGCACAATCAACAAAATTTTAAAAGGTACAGATTTTTCGAGATTGGGCAACAGATTACCGTTAATGCAAGAAAAAGCTTTAAATAAGTATTAAAAAAAGTTAAGAAATAAAAATAAGTAAGCTTAAACATGTTGTTTTATTTATTAGTCTTTTTTTGCTAAAATAAAGAATATGATTTATATTTTGGAAACAACCCCCTCACGATAGGCTTTTGGCGTAAAACCTTTGCCTTACATCATCGAACCAGTTTAAAAAAAAAAAAGCTGTCATAGGTTATTCTTGCAAATCCCTTATTGGCCAATGTGGGGGTATGACAGTTGTGCGTCTGATACGTAGTATCCCTTAGTAGTCTGTGCTAAACATCTATCTATGTAGGTAATGTACAAATTGTGTACAAACCACAGACTACTACTAAAGGATACTACTAGTTCCACCATAAGCAATATTCCATGACAGTAATTTTTTTGTTTGTTTTATCCACAGATGTTTTATCAATATCAACTTAAGGATGTATACCACGTTAAATCCGCAGTACATCTATTTTATTGCACCAAATAACGGCAATGAGTAATTTTGTACGAGTAATGATTTAAAATATACAAATTGTGTGATTATTAATAATTATTTAGTATGTGAAATAAAATTAGAACCTGATTTGACTACTCGAGTGACAACAGCGCTAGCGGCCTTTCCTACCGTTTGACGTTACGGTCCGGACGCATGGAAATTCAATCAAAAATATTTCCGTGGGAACAACGGTAACGACATTATTTTTTGTCATCAAAAAATCGAGGAGAGTACAAAGATATAGAAAATACATTTTCCGATTATAAAAGTACTATGGGACAGAAACATTTTTCGCTTTTTCTTGTAATTTAATCAACTTCCAGTACAAATAACACAGGCACAGCACATAACACATGTAATCTTAAATGTCATTTATCTTCTTTAAAAGAACGGTAAAGTGGTTTTATTTTTTATTAGTGTATTACACTTATGCGAAACGACTAATATTACCATACTATTCAATTTCAGCGAAAAATATACAAATCGATATTTTGGGTACTCATCCTTAACCCGTTTACAACATACACATAATAATTAAGGCTAGGTACTGACCTACAATATAACCGTGCAATATAACTGGTCGCACAGTTATATTGATGGTCGATGCTTCGATTTGGCAGACGCTGATCGCCATCGGAACGGAATCAAGTCAATCGCAATGCACAGTTCCCGAGCACATAGCTAGTTTACTATATTGTAAACACATGTACTATATATGGCCAGAATGTAAGCACTTCTGTATGATGCTGTGAAAAATCATTCATTAATACTATTAACTATTTATATTATACTGATAACTGATATATTATGATGTAAATAATGCCGTAAACAGATGGCAACCAATGTGCCGTACAGCAAACAGGACAACAGATGGTGTACTATTACCCGCTTAATATAGGTAGATGCAGATCTTAATGCTGATGCACCTTAAAGAAATGTCATATTTGACATTTATTTACAGGTTATGTTTGTGTTGTGAATTTTAATAAACAAATAAGTTCGATATTTTTCTGAACATTCATCACTAAAGTGAAATAAGTTTTGGATAAATTAGTAATATGCTCAATTCTTGTTCTAAAAGTGAGCATCTCTTACAAATTTATGTTTTGGTTTCATTTTATATAGTGATTACTATATTTTATTTTTAAGGATTACCAATGCAGAACGAAGATGCGCACGGTATTTCTAAAACAGTTTTTACACATGTATCACGATTGCATGGATTGCTCAATGACTGGATCAGAATACGGGAGAAAGGGACCAAACTTTGTAAAACTGTTATTGCTCTTAAACTACACGAATGTACGGATGATTATTTTCCACATCAGTTACAACCGCTCACGGAAGGGCTCCTAGAAGTTCTGGAAAGTTTAAACGATATAGTTGAAGGTAATCAAAATATTATTAAAGTTGATTTTCAGTTTAACCCGTCCTATACAGTTGACCTAAAAGAGCGTCAAAAATAATAACGTCAAAAATGACGCGTCAAAACGAATTTTGTAAATGTCTCCCACTGACCTACATATGAGTCAAATCGTCAAAACAACAGTTTTCGCGGTGTAGAGGCTAGGTTGCGGACAGGTTTAAATTCTTTACAGACTGTAAACAAATGATGCTTATGGTTGATGTCTCTCTCTCAATACTCAGATTTATGACAGTCTTCTTTTTGAGTATTTAAGCATAAATCAGTTTTTATTTGGTTTGATTGGATTTACAATGTAATTTGATGGTCTTGAATTATTTATATTTCAACTTATTTTGTTATATAAATGACTGATCCACAATCATAACAGAAATGGAGCAAATCTCTCATGGCATAGAAATAATAGAAATAAAGAAATAATAGGTAGATATAATGCATACAAACTGTTTTGCTAAGAGTAAAGTTCTCTTAACAGAACAGTCTGAACTGTACCAATACTTATTTTAATTGCAAGCAAATAATAACATATTTTATCTTTTCAGGTGTAGCTCTCATAGACAAGCAGTTACAAGCTATTGCTAAGTTGCAGGTGACTCCACAACCAGTGATAATGACATGGACTGCCAAAGATATATCTGATAACTTAAGAAAAGTTTACTGCACTTTACAAGACGAATATAAGATTAAGAAAGTAATAACAGGTAAATAAATATGAATATGATGTTATAAATTCCACATTTGTTGAAATGCTCAAAGTATTGAAAAGCTCGGAATGTAGCTGTGGTGGGGGTTGCTAGTATTTATATTTTTATTTATTTATTCATTTATATGCTTCAACTGCTGGGCATAGATGTCTTCTCATGGCCGAGAAGATAATATGTAGGACCAATTAGTCTTTTAAGAGGATAATTAAAGAAAACTTAATAAAAAGTCTTTTTACATAATTAGAGCTGATTTTATATTTCTTTTTCAGAAAATATTGCACATTGCAGAGATGAGAAACTCCTTGAAGTGTATGCAACAGCATGGGAAATTGATACTTATTTCTGTGCAGAATCAACTGCTTATTTATTTACTGAAGTTGGTTTGAGTTCAATACAATAAAATAACATGTTAAACTTTATGAATTTAATAGTTTCAAATAAATAATATTTATTTGTAATGTTAGTGTTTTGCACTAGCTCCTTTAAAAAACATGATTGTGTTCCACTGCCAGACACACTTCTCGTACTGGCACTTGATGTTGAGACAGCGAGAATATTTTCCAAGATATAAAGTAACTGTGCATAGTTGAATTTACATCTCTATTTAGTCCCACGATGATTAAGTGGTAGATAATGTTATAATAAGGAATGAGAATGAATTCCGTAATTTGTACTTCTTTGTATTAACCGTTTTAAATAACTACATATAATTATAACTGGTTACAATCCAGATGAGAAAATATTTCTTAACAATGCTGCCCTTTTCAGGTCTCACAGTCACATTTATTTTATTTTAATGTATAAATGGGTGAACTGAATGTTTCCTCTAGTTTTTACTTCATTAAAAGCAGCCATAAAGAATACATGTGATAAAAACGATTTATTTCCATAACGAAATAAACAGTTAATTTGAATATAATATAGGTTGTCTAGCGGCCCTAGCATGGCTGACACGGGGATAACTTAAACCCTTCTTATCTCTCTGATTTTCTCTTTCGTTGGCAGTAGTGTGAGAGAGACGCACTTAGAGATAAGACAGTGTTAACTTATCCTCGTGTCAACCTTGCTAAGGCCGTTGAAGCCGTTACTTGTCGATTTAATCGACAATAAATCCTTACAGTTTTATTATGTCTAGTATGACGTCAATCAATGGTATTAGGTCGAGATGTGGCTCCAAGTTTATATTTCAAGTAAATTTCATTTCCCGACAGCGTAGGTCCGGTCTAAGCTACTCGTTATGACTACCCTTGACCTTTCTATAATTTACATAAGTTGATTGGAGATATGGGGCCAATGGTCGAGTCGTATCCTTAGCGACGATTTCCAAACAAAGCCTTGTTGAAGTTGGCTTAACTGCTTTGGTCTGAAATGTTATTTATTATGTGCCACCAATAAATTTTACTTGCTGACTATTAGCATAATTTTCAAGGCATTTTTAGGAATGTGTTTTTTTTTATAGAAATCTGAGTTTTGGGAAACTTGCATACCCGTAATAATTTGATTATAAGTACCTGTGTGAATCAGGAACTATCGAACTGTTAAGACTACCTACCAACATTATAGTAGTATAAATCCCTGAAGGAGCGCCCCACCACTCAATTTTACGTACATTTACGCAATATAATTGTGGTAAATATCAAAAAACAAAATAGTAATATATATATATATATATATATATATATATATATATATACAGGGCGTCCCAAGACTATGGGACATCAAGGGAAAGTACCTTAAATATCGTAGATAGGATATTTTGCTGAAGGAAGACTTTATGTTATTTTTAAAAGTTAGTAATTCTGCATTTAAAGATTTTCTAAGCTTTGTTAGGCATCTTGCTTTGTAGGCAACTCGCTCATAACCGATCTCGACGCACTCGCGACTGTTGTGTACCGAAGTTTACCAAGATTTCGAAGCGTGTCGTTTCAGCCGTTTGTGTGAAGATGTAATACTGCTTACTTAATTATACTGTGATTATATGTACGAGTAGTTATGGACCTAGCCAGCGAGATGGCAGACGCCGATGAATTATTTTCCTAAGGTTATTTGCGTTGTAACGCAATAACCTCAAGATAGGTATAAATATAAACACGGAAGGGCTGAGGATCCGGGTCACAAATTGACCTAAATTTCGTGGGGATTGGATGGAAGGTAGGCGCCAGCGGCTGTCGTTATTTCACGCCCAATTAGCTGTGTGCTAAATGTTAACAACTTGATAAGAACGACAAGTTCTATATAGCACAAATATTGGGCATATTTTTGCAATAGGTATGTACCTATTTACAAAACACTTTTGTTATAATCAAACTTATATTATAAATGCAAAAGTGGGAGAGTGTGTCTGAGTTATAATGTTTGTTACCTACTCCTTCACGCTTCAGTGATTTTAATGAAATTTGGAATTGAGATACATTATACCCTGGATTAACAGATATTCTACTTTTTATCCCGTAAAACTCCACGCGGACGAAATCGCGGGCAGAAGCTGGTCAGATCATAATAGTACAATCTTATTCTCTTGATATAATTCAGTATAGTTTGCAAAAGCTGTCTTTAAAAAGTTTTGTTTTATTTTATTATAAGCTTACCAATTAGGTTAATATTGACCTAGATATTAAAATCAATATTTGGCTATACAATATGTTAGGTATAACTGTGTGGCAACTAGCCTTTTAATATTTCTGTCGTATCCGTTTCCGCTAAGTTTGCAATACGACAGAAGACGGGCGTGCGTGTGTTCTGTTCTGTTCTGACTATCCTCACGTTGGACTGGCGTTTCAGTTATTTGCTTAATAATATTGTGTATATAGTGTTTGTGTAAATAATAGGGTAAATAAATAGTATTGCATGTTTTTCGTTCACCAAAATAAGCATACGCTATATAACCATCGGCGAACGTTATCAATGATAATGATGATGATAATTTATCATCATCATCACCGGCCTATACAGGACGTCCCACGGCTATGCCACATGGAGGGATGGAAAGTATCTCAACTATTGTAGATAGAAAATTTTACTGAAAAACACTTCATTTTTATTATAAAAACAATTTAAACTGCATTCAAAGATTTTTGAATAATCGCCTGTCTGAAAAGGGAATTCAGCCTGCCAAATGGTAAAAAAAAAACACCCGTAATTTTACGACACCGATCAAAAGGCTCAAAATTAAGGTTTTTTTTTCCAAATAATATAGCATCTTAAATAATAGGAAGACCATGAAATTTTACATCATTAATTTCAGGAAAATTTATAGTTTTTCATGCTTCTACAACTGATTTTATCATTTTAAAGTATTTCCCTATTAAAAGTGCTTGATAAAATAATAATGTAATAAATAAATAAATTAAATAAATTGTAGTACCTAGTTGCATGCAACTCTTTGGTGTGCTCACAATCACAATAAAGATGGAGGATAAAAATATATTAAAATGTGCAAGAGTTACAAACTGAACTTAGACGTATTATTTTAAACAATGACCATGAAAAGATAAATTGTTAAAAGACTGAGAATTTGTATAGTACAGATTTTAAATAAATATAAAATTTCATTGCCTTCTTTTATTTAAGATGCTATGTTATTTGGAAAAAAAAGACCGGACGATTGAGCCTTTTGATCGGTATCGTAAAATTACAGATTTTTTTTACCATTTGGCGGGTTCGATTCCCGGTTCAGACAGGCGATTATTCAAACATCTTTGAATGCAGTTTAATTTGTTTTTAAAATCAAAATGAAGTTTTCTTTCAATACAATTTTCTATTTACAATATTTATACTTACCCTCCATGTGGCTTAGCCGTGGGACGCCCTGTATACGTCCCACTGGTGGCCACAGGCCTCCTCTCATAGTGAGGGGCTGGGCAGTAGACCCCACGCGAGCCATGTACGGACTGGGGACTTCACACAGATCTTTGATTTAATTACTTCGCCGATGTACGCAGGTCTCCTTACAATCTTTTTCTGAACCAAAATCTCAGAGGTGGGAACCGGGATTTGAACCCATGACTATTTACACGTGAAGCCACGCGTCAGGATAGGCGAACATTATGTAACGTGGTTATTAAAACTATTCAAACGTACGTGCTGCAACCCGGCAACCCCACATGAAGACGCTTCAAACTTGCAATTTTATTATATTCTTTATTATTTCGATATTTACTTTAGTAGCACGTTGTCATCCAGCGTAGGTACTCGATAAACGGTACGATACGTCCATACATCGAGTACCTGTTTTCTGACAGTTCATATGGAAAACACTTTTTTTCTTAAGTGTGTAGGCATCGTAGGTAGCCTTCTCCATTTTTTTGTTTCTCCAGTATGTACAGCCCGTTTCTCTCTTTTATATCATAATTGAAAATACAGGTTAACAAATTGTCTACATACATACATACATATTATCACGCCCGAAATCCCTAATGGGGTGGGCAGAGCCACAAGACTACTTGTGGCCACGTTCGATTAATTAGTCCTAAGATGGTATGATGAACCGTATGGTGACAGGTGATCAGCCCATCGCCCATACAGATAGTCCACCATGTTGGAGAGGACCCGTCCGTTAGTCGACTTTTACGACATGCCAGGATGATAAGCATCTGCACGCATTCTATGCTATTTCTTCACTCCCAGTGCAGCAGAGGAGTGAAGAAATAGCAAATTGTCTCACGGAAAATAATAAATAGAAATGATAGCAGTAATAAGGTTGACATATGTATTTTCTTGAAAGGACAAGTCTAGTTACCCTGAGATTACACGGTATTATGTTCTTGGTATTATTAATCATGTTATAAAAAATACGCGTCATTATTTTTCACGTAAAAAGAGCGCTGAAGGATTCTATAATCTAAGGCTGCGGCCCTAGCAAGGTTGACACAAGGATAAGTTAAGCCGTCTTATCTCTAAGTGCGTCTCTCTCACACTAATGCCTACCAAAGAGATAGTAAGAGAGATAAACGGGTTTAACTTATCCCCGTGTCTGGCATGCTAGGGCCGCTGAAGGCCTAACATGTAACCCGCTACATGGCATGCCATGTTACATATAGGGAAAAGTGAGGGAAATACGAACACCTAAGGGAAAACTTAAATAAAACAGTGAAATTTGATCACAGAGTTTCTTTATTGTTTAATTATTAAAGTTTACTTATCTGTCTAACGAATTCACTAATCAACATTTATATTTTTTCAATAAATGGTAACAATGTGAAAAAAAATCAAAACCCTTAGTGTTTGGCTTTACCCGACATTAGTCGGGTAAACACGAACACCAAGTTTAGCTGATTAATATGTGAGTATTAGACTATGTAAAAGTTAAAAAACTATGTAAAAGTTTGTCATTTAGCTGATTAATATGTGAGTATTCCACTATGTAAAAGTTAAATTACTATTGTAGATAGTAATAAATCAACACCAACTTGAATTTACCAAAAACCTTACATCAAAAACATGCAAAATAATGAAAAATGCATACCCTGACAAGTACGTGCGTCCGCGTGTCCCGTGTTGTTGACTGGCACTAGTGGTGGAGTGATCTCCGAAATGGCAGCAAGTAAAATATTGCTATCTCTTTCTAACACATTAGAACCATTGGATTCGGGATTACCCCGCGTTCGCGTTTCCCCCACTTTCCCCTATGGCCGTAAACGCTCTTTTTACTTGAAGCGAAGTATAAATACTGTCAACTCATGCAAGCCATTTGCCGTCTGATTCCTGTTTTATAAAGATGCAGGTGTAACGAGGCGCTATCACTGACTCGTACAATACTCTTTCGATGCTGACAACTTCTTTTTCTTCTTTCAATTTCTTTTTCGTGTTTCGAATTTTAAATTTAGATCGATGGATCGATTTAGAGCGTTTTGATCATTCTATAATAGATCTTGGCCCTGAAAGGTCGGTCGTTTTTCGCCTGCGCACTCGCGCTTAGTTTATAGAGCTTCTCTTAAATTCATATTGAACGCCAACTATCTAGAATCAGTGAAAGTTTCCTATAACAAGCAGTGGCGCAGCCTGCCTACAAGCCGATTCCTGACGGCTTTACGGAAAGCTACGGCTAGCTGTCAGTGAAGTCCATTTTACTCTAACTAAATGTCAGACTCGCACGTTAAGGTTCTAATTCTTCCGGCTTCCCTTAGAAAATGCAGTTCAAATTGTTTTTAAATCAAAATGAAGTCTTCTTTCAGTAAATATTTCTATTTACATTATTTATACTTTCCCTCCATGTGGCTTAGCCGTGGGACGCCCTGTATACATCCCACTGGTGGGCACAAGCCTCCTCTCATAGTGAGGGGCTGGGCAGTAGACCCCACGCGAGCCATGTACAGGATGGGGACTTCACACAGATCTTTGATTGAATTACTTCGCCGATGTACGATGTGTACACGTGTATTTCACGCTTCGCCACTGATAACAAGACACCAGTGTGGTGTCCATTGTAAATGAAACACATATATATAAACAATACTTAATTGGATACATTCGATAAAATACAACGACTTACCATTGAGGCACTTACCTACATATAAGTAAAGTGTCACACCAAGCCTACCCAAACATCCCATCTACATCATTACTATAGTACCCATATTTATAGTGTTTTTATAATATTGTTACAGAGTGCCTCGTATTTTTTCATAAAGCTACCATTACTCCACCACTTGTTGTTTTACCTGCTATTACCCTCCACCCTCACCTGCATCCTGAGTCTCATCGTCTCACGGGTAACAATTTTATGGGTAAGCACTGGCAACACCGATGACAGATGCCATTCATTTTCCCAGGAGTGTTGCCAGTTTATGGCTCGTAATAAAAAAATCATTAACAGAGTAGAGGCTTGCACCACAAGGGGCACCACGAAATGGGTAGGTATCTACCGTATATTCCAAAACGTATGCAACAACGGCAAACGCGGCCCCCGTGAGTAATAGTCTGGCCTCCAATTCTCGATGCATTCGAGATAATCTCACAATCGAGATTAAACGTCAGTGCAAACAGTCGTTTGACACAACTGCGCCTCTATTCGGGAACGCTAAGTGATTCTTTAGCGATTCGTGAGCGAGATTTCTCATACCACTCTTCCGCACGACGCGTAATGCGTAAGAGCGAGATGAGAAATCTCGCTCACGAATCGCTACAGAATCACTTAGCGTTCCCGAATAGAGACGCTGTATGAATCTAATCGACATTATCTCGAATGCACCGAGAATTGGGAGCCTGCACCGCATTCTGTCATTATGATGTAATTTGATGATAAAGGTGCTAACTTTATCATGAAATAACATCATAAAAAAACAATGCCGTATTTAGAATCTGTGGGCCCCTCCCCTAGACAGAATGCGGTGCAGGCCCCCAATTCTCGGTTCATGGTTCTATTTTGTTTAGTGTACAAGTTGTATAGTGGATCAAGAAATTGGTTTAACACTTTTCGACTGTATTTATATACTGTTAAAGTTCAAAAGTTGTAAAACACTATCTTAGTCAACTATACAACTATGTATCTGATCTGTGCCCGACGCGTGGAGGCGGGCGCGCTGTTTGCTTTACGCGGCTCGGAAGCGCACACGCAGCTTGCTTCTTTGTTCCCTTGGTTAAGTCAACATGGCGTTTGAACGGCGAGGACATGCAATGGAGATAGATTTTATAATAAAAATTATGATAGCCGAAATTTGGGGGTCTACGACTTCGTAGACCAGGCGTAGAGAGTGCTACGAGCTCTTTTTTAAAGTAAAAAATAGGGCTTTAATATATTAGTGTTTTATATTTGTATTCTAAAATCCTGTATATTTTAGGCATCCATTAAGGCATGTTGGGAGTTTCGGGCATTATTTCGTGTTTTATACAGCGCTTTGTGCTACATACATATATCAAAATGCTACATACCTAACCCTTAATAAGGCAATGAGTTGTTCAGGTTAAATTTACATAATAACACATAATATTCACAAACATAATTAATCAAGTCGCGTTTGTCAAACAAAACAAGGTATATTTTTTTCTGAGCAATTGCCTATGTACGTTACAATTACATATACATAAATTAAAATGCTCAGGGTAACTTTTTTTACGCATACATATAGTTTATGTCAGACCACTCTCAAGTTTTCGCTGTTCATCTTTCTAACTCGAGTATATTTTCAGTTAGCGGCCGGTTTACATCACTCGTACGGCGGTTACGAGACTGATCACACTTACCGGCTTTCTCAACGAAACGCAATTCTTCTCCATTTTGCAGCAGAGATGTAGCCGATTACTTCTCAAGCCGACTCGTGCGGTAATTTTACCAATAGATGTAAAGTTTCATTGTTTTATTTTGTTGTTATATAAGTGTGATTTAAACACATTGTTAATCATATATGTAGTATAGTTAATGTTAATTTTGTGGTACACTCTAATATTTCGCACAAAGTCAGTATAGTAAGATTGAAGATGGCTCATATGATGAGGAGCAACCTGGTGATCGCCCTGGGCGAGGAGGACGCGAAGGATGACGAAGGTGAGTTTACCTTTAACTGTATATTGAAGTCACTGAATGCCCGGTCACACTGCGGGTGTGGCAACGGCGCGGCGCGAACGCAGCGTGACGCCATTTGTTGTCTTCTATTGGAAGTCTTAACAGACGTCACACATCACGCCAAGCTAAGTCGAGCGCAAATTAGCATGGTTATATTTGGTGTAACATTCAACGAACTAACCTTGAGATTACAAGAGATTTTATTGCTTGTGGCTTAACATTGTCTATAAAGGCCCGGCTACACGTTGGGCCATCGAATCGACAAATATATATCTATTTTATTCCTACGTATGAATGCGTTTCGTGCGACGGCTGACGATGGCCCTTCGTGTCCCGGGGCATAAGGTTTCACGGCGTCACTGGCCATAAAGAACGATCAATTAAAATAATGTTAGTTATTACTACGTAACCGCCTGGATAAGCCGAATCCACAGTTAAATCACTTCCTCCAATCTTGAACAGCCACGTGATTTTCCATCGTCTATAGCGAGCAGGGGCGTAGCGTGAGGGTAAGCCGGTGCATACTTTCTTAACTCAAACGTTATAATATTATTAATCACTTCTAATTTTTATGTAACTACGATATTTAATGAGTAGTAATATAATGAAGGCCGGACGGCGCAGCGTGGGCAGACCACCCACACGGTAAACTGACGACCTACGCTTCTATTCGGGAACGCTAAGTGATGGTGTAGCGACTCGTAAGCGAGATTTCTCATCCCACTCTTCCGCACGACACGTAATGCGCACGAGCGAGATGAGAAATCTCGCTCACGAATCGCTACAGAATCACTTAGCGTTCCCGAATAGAGGCGCTGGTGAAAATTGCGGGTCTCCGCTGGATGCGAGCTGCACAGAATCTGTCGTAGTTGAGATCATTGAGGGAGGCCTATGTCTAGCAGTGGACGTCTTTCGGCTGAAATGATGATGATGATGATGAATAATATAATGTTTAAAAATAGAAATGATACACCGGCTTACCCTCACTCTAGGCCTTTGATAGCGAGTGAAAAATGGTTCTGTGCTGGGAAAGTACAGAGTCAAACTCGTTGAGCGGAATAGGTGTAAATGTTGTTGGAAGCCGTAGGTTCATTCATCGTGTTCGTTTGTGTGTTCTCAAAGAAGTGATTAAACGAGACAAACGATAAATGTGGAGGAGGCGACCATATTCTGTCCAAAATCGCGTTAATGCTATGCAATAATATAAAAATATTTATCTAGACGAGCACACCCTTATCGTTAAAGGATATGTAAGTTTCGCGTAGAATATTTAGTCAGGAATCCGAAGCGCGCTTCGCCGTGCGCATGAACGGGATACGAGTAAATTAAATATACTTAATCAAAATCAGCATAACGTAAACAATGGCATGGTTTTAAAATTGTTTCTGATGCTGGAACATTATTGGATATTTATTGGTCTATACCATGTTACATTAAAATAAACCAAGGGATAACCTCCGCAAGCTCATATCACTGTATGCTGCGGCCCTAACATGTATGGCACAAAGATAAATTAGAACCGTTTATCTCTAAGTGCGTCTCTCTCACACTAGTGCCGATGAAAGAGATAGTCATAGAGATAAGCGGTTTTAATTTATCTTTGTGGCATGCATGTTAGGGCCGCTGAATGTGATAAGAGCTTGCAAAGGTTATCTTGTGTTATTAAATTTCTCGAAAACAAATAAATATTCACTATGAGAGGAGGCCTATGTCCAGCAATGGGCAGTGTATAGGCTCATGATTACCAGATTTAGTGCGCTGCAAAGTCAATGAGTTACGGATGTTTGATCATATCGACTAACACTTTTTCGCTTCTCTGGTGGCGAATTTATCCATGTTTGCCACCAGGCGACGCAAACACATTAAATGATGTATAAAGGCCCGGGCAAACCAAACGCGTTTGCGGCGCGTCACGTTTCGAACGCGGGCCCGCGCAATTTGTAAAACAACAAATCAAATTGACCATGGCACACCAAACAGGAGACGCGCAGCCCGAATTGTCTGCGGCGAAAGCGGTGCGGCGCGGGCGCGAAGCGTTTCGTACGCGGGCCCGCGCTACTTTTTGGTGTGCCATGGTCAATTTGATTTGTTGTTTTAAAATTGCGCGGGCCTGCGTTTGAAACGCGACGCAATACACTGCACACGTAGATGAGTAAGAGGGGATTTGTTTGTCTTTTTGGAATGTAGCGCGCGACCCCGTTCTGTATTCAGCGATAAACTATTCTTTTGGGCCGAGTCAATGTTTTACTTTTTCCCCAGGTCTATTTAGATTTAGATTTCAAATAGCATCAGTTTAGTTAAGAGCTGAACGCATCTCCGCTTGGAACTTTTTTACCCTTGACCACGAGTGACGAGAACGTACCAGATACCTACATACCTATAAAAGATTTAGTTCCTATAAAAAAGTTCCTAGTGTGTGTGTGTGTATCAGCTCCGACGCACGGCAGGAGTTTACTCCTTACGAACGACTATAAAATAAACCAGTACCCGTCATACCATGCTGTCATTTTTCATTTTGACATTTGACAGTAAATAATAAAGTTTCATATTAATTAATATAAACATGTCACTCATTGAATACAATAATTAATTGACACTTCGGGTCACGTCGTCTTCCGATTGTGATCTGAGTTTTACCGATGGAAACATTCACTATATCTGCGCCTCTATTTGGGAATGCTAAGTGATGTTGTGGCGACTCGCGAGCGAGATTTCTCATCGCACTCTTCCGCACGACGCGCAATGCGTAAGAGCGAGATGCGAGTCTCGCTCACGGGTCGCTGCAGTATCACTTAGACGTTCCCGAATAGACGCCCTGTATGCAATGCGAAGCGACCGACGCAACTTCGGCTAACATCATGTGACTTCGTGTGACTCCGTACCGTGTGACAGTGTGACATCGTAGTTTGATTTTACTCCCCATAATTTTTCATACCCCGGGCTTATATATAAAAATCGATTCTTAAGGAGTAAACTCCAATATTATAACAGATACTACATAATAACTAAGTATTACCTTTTGCCCGTGACTAAGTCCGCATAGAAGCACAAATATCGGAATGAATACTACTTATCCTGGATGAATAAAAAACCAGAAACAATAGTAATAACTTTCCAACCCCGATTCCATATAGAGCGTAGATTTTCTCAAAATTCTTTATAAGCGGATGCCTACACACCTTGTTAGTACCCTACCTGCCAAATTTCACTGCCACCCAATACAAAATTATGCCTTATGTGATAAATAACTGTTTTAACAGTTTGTTTTCTTTTTAACCTAACTACGAAATTGTATTACCTACCCTTTACTTTTACTTAAAACATTCTGGAATTCCTGTACATAATTACAATATTTATTTTATTCTCTTACGGAATCATTGTCGAAAAACGCTGATTATAAGTCATTCATAATTTTAAACCAACATCTTAAATACATATTTTCAAGTTTCTAACTTCAAGAATGACAGGACTCACATATGTACAAATGTTCACCCCTATTATATAACTTCAGGGATTGATTTCCCAAAACCGTTAAATGTATCTTGATTTGTAATCAGCATTCATTTTGAATGCTGCTTACTTTAAAAATAACTGGTCTCCCATACAAATTTTCATCCCCTATTTTATACGGTTAAGGGTTGGTTTGCCAAAATAATGTATTTATTTGTAACCAGCAGTCATTATAACACTTTTCATATTTCTAACTTCAAAAATTACGTGTCCCTATGCAAACTTTCATCCCCTATTTTACCACCTTAGAGGATGAATTTCGAGATAAATTTATCTTATACGGGACTTCAGATTATACACCATTACCATATCCAATTTAGTCAAAATCTACCCAGTAGTTTTAGCATGATTGTAGCACAAATTAACCGACAGACAGACAGAAAGACAAAATACTATTAAAAGGTGTTTCCCCATCTTTTAGGAGCCTGAATGCCAAATCTATCATTAGTGGAAAATTTATTTCATGTACAAAATCGACTTCATTAGCCTTTTATTATATGTATAGATACAAAATAGATAGATGGACGATGAAGGTAGTCATACCATAGATCTATAGATCAGTGTTAATTTGCTGCTATACCCATATTTGCGCTCTAACCGCTGCATGCAGGTATTAAATACTTTAGTTAGCAAATACTGTTTTCTGCATTTGTACAGAGATATCATTTAAATATCATTGACGCCAAACTATTCCTCGTGTAAATCCCCCTTTGTGCCCGAAGTTCTGACAAATGATAAAATGCTATACAAATAGTACAATCATTATTGTTTTACCAAGACTTAGTAATGAGCACGAGGTTTTATTACCTTTTAATTATACGTAGGTAGTTATATAAACAAAACACTATTTACTTACCATTTCAGTATAAAAAATAACATATTTTGATAAACTGAGGCTTCCGGTAAGCTCAAGGATCCGTCCCATTTATTTATACATACCAGTGGCGCAGCCTGCCTACAAGTCGTTTCCTGACGGCTTTACCAAGCTAGAAAGCTACGGCTAGCTGTCAGTGAAGTCCATGTTATTCTAATTAAATGTCAGACTCGCGCGTACGGTTCTAATTCTTCCGGCTTCCCTTAGGAAATATTTGACGCTTCGCCACTGATACATACATACTTACATACAAAGCATCACGCCCAAAATCCCTAATGGGGTGGGCAGAGCCACAAGACTACTTGTGGCCACGTTCGATTAATTAGTCCTAAGATGGTATGATGAACCGTATGGTGACAGGTGATCAGCCCATCGCCCATACTAATAGTCCACCACATTGGAGAGGACCCGTCCCTTAGTCGACTTTTACGACATGCCAGGATGATAAACATCTGCACGCATTCTATGCTATTTCTTCACTCCCAGTGCAGCAGAGGAGTGTTTATTTATTTAAGTAAACTTTATTGCAAAATACGGAAAAGTACAAATGGCGGACTTAATGACTTAGTGCCTTATGGCATTATCTTCCAGTCAACCACAAGGCCAAACAGCAACATGCTGAGATTGATGCAGGTTAGAAGTACAGACCGTGCGGTAACACACTACGCTTTTTACCGACTATAATGCTATGGGTTAATAACCAATTGATTTAAAGAACTGTCCTGCCTCACATGAAGGCGACAGGAATGAATATCTGTACTATTCAGTGGCGAAGCGTGAAATATTTCCTCAGGGAAACCGGAAGAATTAGAACAGTACGTGCGGGTCTGACATTTACTGTAAATGTCAGACCCGTAACATGGACTTCACTGACAGCGAGCCGTAGCCTTCTAGCTTGGCAGGCTGCGCCACTGGTACCATTACCATGAGTTGCGCAAACCGCTCTCGCTAGCGTAAACCGTCGCTCGGTCCCTTTTACTTGTATCGGCAACAAGCTGCATTTCCGATAGATTTCGACATCGAGAACGGTTTGCGCAAACTCATGGTGAGGGCTCTGGTCAGAAGGCGGTGTATTTCAACAGTAATTATCTGCAACCTTGTGTAACTTCAGTATATTATAAATAGCATAATGGACGTTTGTCTCTGAAATCTATCGATGTTATAGGTAGGTAGTGTATCTGTTGTGACTTCGTTAAGACAGCCTATTATCTATTTTTACTGGTTTGATATTGATGCCGTACTGAAACATGATACATCTATTTGCACATTTAACTTTATACCAAACGTCCTGTTTGCGCTTAATATTTTACATTTATATATGTACTAACAATAAAGATAACTATACATAAAAGAGCTCAGGTGCTAATCACATATGATGATGGTTTGTGACGTCTTCGCAAGATTACTTATAAATACATATTCTTTACACAATGAGAATACTTAATGACAAACTAAGGAATATGTATTATCTATCTGTTGAATCCGGTTTCCAGTTATCAATTTTTTTATATGACTACCCAAACTCTGTTTCTAGTATTCATCATCAACATACATATTCATTAATCAGAAGTTTTTGAATATGCGCGCACACTTTTGCACTTGCATTTTGAGCTCTTTTTAGGGTTCCGTAGCCAAATGGCAAAAAACGGAACCCTTATAGATTCGTCATGTCTGTCTGTCTGTCTGTCTGTCTGTCTGTCTGTCTATCTGTCTGTCTGTCTGTCTGTCTCTCTGTCTGTCTGTCCGTCTGTCCGTCTGTCTGTCTGTCCGTCCGTATGTCACAGCCACTTTTTACCGAAACTATAAGAACTATGCTATTGAAACTTGGTAAGTAGATGTATTCTGTGAACCGCATTAAGATTGTCAAACAAAAATATAAAAAAATACAATAAATTTTTGGGGTTCCACATACTTAGAACTGAAACTCAAAAAATGTTTTTTCATTAGACCCATACGTGTGGAGCATCTATACATAGGTCTTCTAAAATGATATCGAGGTTTCTAATATCATTTTTTTTACTGAATAGTTTGCGCGAGAGACACTTCCAAAGTGGTTAATGTGCCCCCCTGTAACTTCTAAAATAATAAAACTAAAAAAAATATATGATGTACATTACCATGTAAACTTCCACCGAAAATTGATTTGAACGAGATCTAGTACCTAAGTAGTTATTTTTTTAATACGTCATAAATCACGGAACCCTTCATGGGCGAGTCCTACTCGCACTTGGCCGCTTTTTTTTATTAAGTATTTACGTCGCGATGGATCTATGAAATATATGGATGAAATATGGTGATATAAGAAGTCACAGACAAAAGCTAACGAATTCAGTATATTTAGAGTAGCTATTTAGCGTCTCGTCCGCGGCGCATCGCGAAAAATCATCAGTCGCGGGGTGTTTGCCGAAGGCTTTGCTTCAGTGTTATGTAAGCACACGCCATTTGATTAGCCCTCCAGTGGCACTCAGTGTTTCGGTATACGTGCAGGCGATCACGCCTCACCTCCTTCAAACGCCGCCGGATACAAACCGACCGCCCGGTGCCTGGGAACTATTAACGTGCTTGAGAGCTTTTAAAATAAATACTCGTCAATATGTACGGCTGGTTAAGGAGCCCAGGAGTGAGTGTTTTTAATATTACAAGATTTTATTCAACTAAAGATAACTACGCTAGAGAAATATAGTTGTCGCGGTACCTAGTACAATTTTGTAGCTTTTGGGGTTGAGACACTAGGTCCGTGGAGCAAGCGTCTAAGTGGGGCCGCGGTTGACCTTCACGCAAGCTGCTATCTTGCACAAAAGTTAAGCATAGCCATTCAGCGTGGAAATGCAGCTTGCGTGATGGGCACGCTTTATATTCTAGGTATATAGTTTCGTTTTTATTTTAGTTTCTGAATGGTACTGTTTACTCATTTATATGTAAGTATTAATAATTGTTTTATGAAATAGGTATACTTAAACACTAGGTAGTATGTTTGTTTCAAATATTGGAATTGACTGAAATTTGGTACACATTCTGAACCCGATGACATTGCGAAATTAATGCAAATGGACAAAAAGCTTTTATGAAAATGGATTTTTAACAAAAACTTCTTTATTAGAGAGACACTCCGTCAACTGCTTTGGGTGTTTTGTGTTATCTCTTTTGCAATATTGCAGTGTTCTACAACCGGGCGGTAAGGAACTTTCTGATTATCTCAAAGTTGTACCGATACCGTCGAGTCATTTGCAACGTTTGACCGTTCGGTTGATGGTTATTCGAGGATGTTTTAACTCGACGAATATAGCAAGAGCACTGTCAATCGCCTTACAATCAAGCGTTTCTCGGATGACGCAACGCCATCTATCGGTGAATTCGTTAAATTGCGGCTGCAACTCCTTCAAACAATAATCGTTTTTTTGGAAAAGCTGTCATTTTCACAAAAGATGTAAGATGCACTACACATGCCATGTTGCTTAATAAATTATTTCATTTCGTTGTATTGGATTGAATATTGATGGCTACGATTGTGGCGCCATCTAGTTAGCAGCTTTGGCTTTTTTCCGAGGCACTATCGCCGTAGGGCGATTGTCAGTCTTTGTGTTTTATCCGTCCATAAATTAATATGTATTGTACTGTGCACTCAGTAACAGATGCCATAAACAAAAGAGTGAATGAATGAATGAATGAAATTAAAATGTATTGGCCGCGATGCGTTAGCTGTCTTTACATTACACAGGCCTCATGTTAATTGTGACTGAAAATAATACCAACTTTTGTTTTAATGAAACATATCTACTAAATAACTTTTACACATCTAATAAGACACTCATTAACCACGTTAACCATGACAATGGTAATTTACATCAGTCAAATATGCCTACTCTGACATGACTTAGCATGCAACATGTTGATATAATAATATCGTTTATATTTTCCGATAGAAAAAGCGATTTTACATTAAGTAAATTCAATATTAAGAGAGTTTTTTTTTCCTTGTGACGGTGACTATAAAGTTCACGCAACATCGTTCAATCAAACAATATGACCAATATATTGGTAAAACACATAATACATACTTATCTCACCAATGTATTTATGTATATATTATATAATTTAAAAGAAAACAGAATAAGAATGACGTTGTTTTTTTTTTATGATATGCTGCTATGTACCTTTAGTAACTAACATACCTATTGAACAAGCACAAGGTTAGAATTTAAACTTAACTTTAGACTTGCTATCTCGAATGAGGTTTCTAGGACCGGTCGCCCTTAGTAGAGTGATAATATTTATAATTTGACTTTATAAGAGCATACGTTCATATTGAACTCTCGTGATTATGTCGTTGGCAGAGCTACCTACACAGAAACTGATGGTCGTTTAAAATGGTCTCTCAATCCTCGCAAAAGCTGAGACCGCGTGAACCTTCTCCGTCTCCTATTTTTTGGGAGTCCATTTGTTAATATTTAAAACGTTTCTTTAATGAAAATTTAATGTAGGTAGCAAAAGAAAGCGCTTTGGTTACACATCCATTTCATTACATATAGATATTCTTTTCTTAAATTTCGTAATTCCAATGTAAAGTAAAATTAAGCTAGAACTGAAAATCAACAAGTATGAACCATTCCTAATTTGCATACATATGTATGTAAGTGCTTATCTATTACGGTCATACTATTTTATGTTTATCACAATTTATGAAACAAATAGTAAATTTATTTTAGAACAGTTTATTGGAACTTTCATTAGGGTTAATCTATACATAAATACTTACATAGCATCAAGCCCGAAATCCCTAATGGGGTGGGCAGAGCCATAAGAGTACTTGTGGCCACGTTCGATTAATTTGTCCTAAGGTGATCAGCCCATCGCCCATACAGATAGTCCACCATGTTGGAGAGGAGTCGAGCGTCCCTTAGTCGACTTTTACGACATGCCAGGCTGATAAGCATCTGCACGCATTCTATGCTATTTCTTCACTCCCAGTGCAGCAGAGGAGTACTCTCTGTGACGTTGGTTTATGCACACTTGTACAATTCTCAGTGCCCGCAAGTTAGAATTACACTGCATTTCAAGAGTTATTTTTTTAAATATTCATAATATTTTATGTTTATCACAATGTATTAAACAAATGGTAAAATTATTTTAAAACAGTTTATTGGAACTTTCATTAGCGTTACCCTATATGACGTTGGTTTATGCACACTTGTACAATTCTCAGTTTCCGCAAGTTAGAATTACACTGCATTTCAAGAGTTATCTTTGTAAAATTCACAATGATTTCAAAATTTCTGTGTTGTCACAGACGTTCCTAATCGACCGAGCGAGCGAAGCGTCTCCGTTTCAGCTTGGGCAAAAATTCTTTCGTATGTCCAGCGGATATCCATTTGTTCTCGTCTACAGCTCGCAGTTCTCAACCGATTCTCGTGAAATTTTCTGAGGAGGTTCAGTAAATGTATAAAAAAAAATTGTCGATTCAGTTTTTCGAAATATTTCAAACTGGCGGAGATATGAATGTTTTTGCAATTACAAACTTACCGGCGGTGTTGGTAAACTGACTTTACGTATGTCGATGTATTGAGATATCAGTGCTTCAACGGCAAAGTTAAGTTTGTCGCAAAGCCAATGATTATTTCTTACTTTTCAAAGGGTTTTTGTTTTAGATTCAGTTTTTTGAAGTGTTTTGTCGCGAGGTCTACAGCTCACGGAGCCACTAGTAAATATAAAGTATTTCTTAAGAGCACGTCAGAATGCTTCATAAATGAAGTTGTATCTGTCATGTTATTGTCCTAGGTGATAGTCAACAACACGATAAGTATGTGTATGTTTTGCATACAAGCAAGCGTTATCATTTGACGAATTAATTATTTTTCCCCGCCTTCGCCCAGTGCGCCGCCCTGGCCGGCGGTGAACGAACTATCTCAGATAAACACGGAAAGGTCGCTGAAGGGTGATCAGCGCTTCAAAATCAAAACATCACGGACCAATAATAGTTTACCTACAAGGTTTGCTTATTTCTCAGGACTTCCTTTATCCGTTTTTATTAAATTGACATTTGACCCATTTTATATGTAACAGTGTATACTTATGCTTATATTTACTTTAGGCATGACATGTATTATGTCAATATTTTTTGTTTTTTGCATTCTCCGGAGTCATGAACAGTTAATTGGTATTAATTACCTAAAAATAAAAATCCTAGTACACTGCATAGAAATGAGTATGTACACGTTTGTAACGTATGTGCCTATTTATGGAAATGTCGTTAGTATAACCAGGTATTTACCTGCTTCAACAATAAATGTCGTGAGTAACCTCTCATGCGCATGTCACAAATCAATCAGATCAATTGTATTTAAAAGCTAAACAATAAATAATAAGTTTATGCAGATATTAACTAAAGATTACATCACCTGTTTGTCATGGTTCAAGATGGCTGCCGACATGTTTTAATTTCAAAGCACTGAAAATGAAAATACCTATTTATTTTGCAAGTAGGCCAAACGGGCTCTTTCACATGTCTGAATCTACAAGCGCTTCGGGTGACATCTACTAAGAAGAAACGCCGCAAGAAACTCAGGCTTCACTCAAGCTACTAGTTGGTTCAAGCTCTGTGTCGCTCAGAGTCGATTTATATGCCATGACATGCAAAAGCCGTACTAACGATATACGGTTAATTTCTTTATTAAGCTAAGAAAGGACCTTCTACTAAAAGTTTAACCGTAAACATTATAGTTAGGGGTTAAAAAAAACCACCGCCGACGTCCCAAATATACTCGTCAAGTATGAAGGCTTGCAAAGTATTAGGTTTTCGTTTCTTCTAAGGAAGTGATATAAAAAGGAGCCTCTACATAAATATATTGAATAAATAAGTGACTGACTTCGTATTGCACGATTAACATATCGTTGTAAATACGACTCTAAAGTGCTAAGTGTCTCCACTTCGCATTGGTAGAGCAAAATACTATAAGGTGGCAACACGTTAAAGTCTGCTCTGGAAATGTCCCGCGCATCACCGAGTCATTGTCCCAGTGGCAAAACGTTATCTCGGTAAACTTAATTAAACAAGTTGGTCAGACCTCATTTGCTGACGCCGTGTTTGTCGAGCGCCTGCCGCTGACACCGCCTTGCGCCAGCTGTTGCTCTGAGGCAAACATTCCGGAGGCGTCAGACCGAAATCAAACTATTCGCGACCAGACAGCAAATCGCTCGGGCTAGCTGCAGCTGGCGACAACTAGACTATAGAAATAACGCATTAAACGCGATGTATCGTTATTTAGTGCTTAAAACCCTTGCCGTTATCTCAGCCGGTCGTCGAGAAAATTCAGTCAGTATCGCGTTAACAATAACGGAGCGTGTTGTTTGTGACTATTGGTATTTTGAGTGATTTAAAATATTTCGTAGTTCCAATATTGCGGTGTATATTTGAGTGCTTGCAATGGAGTTCCAATTCTACGGCAATTTCGAGCGGCTCCCGCGCCGTCTCGACCGGCCCCTGTGGGATGAAGAGGACAACCTCTCTGATAGACATATCAATGGTAAGACAATGGTTGCTGTTAGATATCTTTTTCCGATGAAAACAGTTCATAAATAAAACCAAATACTTTCTCTAAAAATAGCTCTCATTATGCGTAGTCCAGCAAAAACTGTATTATTAAAGTGTAATAAAATCTATGCTAAATATAATAAATGCGAAAGTAACTCTGTCTGTCTGTCGTTTACATAGATTTTAACGACATTAGGTATGGAAATATTTCGAGTCCTGGGAAAGGACATAGCTATACACGGAAGACACGAAGTGCCAGCAAAGTACCAATTTGGCTTGTCTAAAATTTTACGGCTACATACATCCGAGACTTATTTGACAATAAATGAAAATTAATAATTTTGGAAATTAGAGGCGTGATTGCTTTGATTTGTTTGATGTTAGCAAACAGCTTTGCGAGCTCTGTCCAAATTAAATCGCTTGGGTGATATTAGAAATAATTTGTTTATTTCTAGCCCTCCCATTATTTTCAGTGTAGGCTACTTTTTTAAAAAGAAAATCTACCCCTATACGGGTGAAATAGGGGTAAAGCTGATTTACGGGAGTGCGTGCAACCCGATAAGAGCCCGATTATGTCTTTTTAGCTCGATTACGAGTATGTTCTTTTATATGTATTTTTGATTTACGGCTGAAACGTATTGATGTTTGCTACCAAGCTAGTTTGAGCCTTATACCTACCGGGTGGAACGACACGAGGGACCTTGCGGAAAATATCGTATCATATAAATGATGTACAATCCGTTTGATAAGGACACGTTTATTGAAAAATAATAAAACTTAACTTTAATTATTTTTAATCATGTGGCCAACCCTAATACACCCGCGTGTAGGTACTACCTTTGCAGGAAAGCCCCTCGTGACGTTCCGCCCTGTATGTATAGTAAAGTATATCTTAGTTATAAATAATTGTGACTAATACTTTCTATAGGTAACCTTTATTGTGGTATGAAGAGCCTGTTTCCGCTTTGGTTTTTATCTTTTCCGATAAGTAACAGATAAGTGGATATTATATGTCACATATAGGTAGTTATTAATTAATAACTACCTATATGTGACATATAATATCCACTTATCTGTACCAAGACAGGTACCTAATTAGGTACCTGTCTTGGGTGATAAATTATTTCCGCAATGGCAGTACTTGAAGACAAATTGGCAAATTGGAGAGAAATTATCATAATATAATGTACCTACTATTTATTATGTTTGTATGATTATTTTGATACATAAACCTTATCGCTTGAAATAAAACTATTTTAGCGGATTTACTCGAGCATCAATTTTTTTTTTCGAAATCAGGTTTGTTTATAAACCACTGAACTAATCTGCAACAAATTATTATATCTTAAGTTATCCCTAACCATAAGTATTGAAAGAGGCCTGAAATACTCAAAAATATTTTCGAGTAAAACGCGAGTTATTTGGAAATTAAAGTTTACTTCAATATAAGTAAGTATGACGCAAATTAAAGCGCTTTTTTCGATCGTTTTTTTATGAACTGGGACCACTAAATAATTTCACGTTGCCCGCTCGGTATACAGGTGAGCCATCTGAAAGCTCCGTATGAGCAGAGGTATGAGGAAGTCTCAAACTATAAGCGATAGGGAAATCACTTTTTAGGAACCATGTCGTTGATTTTGAAGATATAAAGACTGCATTCACAAAAATGATTGTTTATGAATGAATAAGAGCTAATAATAGTAAAAAATGCAGCATTTTCTTTAAGTTGTACATAGATGCAGGGTCCCATTTATATATCCCGTATATTCGTAACAACCCACACTATAAATTTTCTGGTCTGGTGACAGGGACAGGGTCCGGACTGGACTGGTCCGGACAGAGGACAACTGGACAGATTTCAATGCGGTTTTCGATATTATATTAAGGGCAACATCATAAACGACATACGCTATATAAACTTTTGGAAATAAAAAACTGAAAGGGGTTGAAGTTAGTAAAGAAAAAGTAACAATTTTCCCTGAACCCGTGAAATTATAACCCTTTATCTAGTATATATATGTTTATTTGTTTTTTTTTGTCTTTAATGCGTTACTATACCATTCACCCGCTTACGATGAAGTGTTCGGAGCGCTTGGGAAGGTTTCTGATTGAAAAAAAAAGAATACAGAGTATTGCAACGCATTCTGGGCACAGCTAGTTATGATTATAAACGTTCAATTGAAAGACAAACAAAAGGAGAAGTATCAGTATCAATAACCATCCTATATATTTCCCAGTTCGTATATGTCCGTCTAGACTGCAGATGGCACGCGGGAAAGCATCGATTGCGCGAAGGATAATTTTAGAAACCGCGTACAAACTTCCTTTTTTGTCACCATTGGTTTATTGCGACAAATTATTAGTCCTATAAGAGGTCTATGATTCTTCGTAATTGGTATTGGTATTGGTTTCTTTGGTTTAAAAAAGCATAGGTACCTACTAGGATGATAGATTATTATTAAGGCTATGATACATTAATTTCCTAGCATATGCGTTTATGTGTGTACTGTGTACTGGTACAAGTCATGCATTATACTCTATGTAGGTAATTAACTAAATGTAAACAAACTAACCCACGTGACTCAGGTAACCAGCCAATCAAGACATACCTACCATAGATTTAAAAAAAAGTGTGTGTGTGTCAGCTCCGAGGCACGACAGGAGTTTACTGCTTACGAACGATTATAAAATAAACCAGTACCCATCATAACATGCTGTCGATTTTCATTTTGACATTTGACAGTAAATAATAAAGTTTCATATTAATGAATATAAACATGTCACTCATTGAATACCGAGACTGAGATCCGAGTTTTACCGATGGAAACATATTATTCACTATATCTACATGCAATGCGAAGCGACCGACGACGCATCTTCGGCTAACATCGTGTGACTTCGTGTGACTCCGTACCGTGTGACAGTGTGACATCGTAGTTTGATTTTACTCCCCATAATTTTTCATACCCCGGGCTTCTATATGAAAATCGATTCTTAGGCGTAAACTCCAAAAAAACGCGACAAAACGAGCTTTAATACTTCTTTAAGAAGTATGAAATAATAATCGATGCTACATACCAAATTATATTGACCTTTAAGAAATTGTCGCTGTACCAATCGGTAGTCAGTTCCAACCTAAGATTTTTAATTTATCTTCAGACCTATTGTTTTCTTAAGAGACAATTAATTAAAAATTCTCCAGGGGCCGCTTCTTACCTTATATTATTTTACAAACGTCCCTTAAGAAAACACACATACACAGAGTCTTCAATCTTATAACCCCTCTTTTTGCGTTGGGTGTTAATAAAAAAGAGCCAATCAAGTCATACCATAGATGCAAAAGATTGAATGGAGTTGCTAGTTAGCTGGGTCACGTGGGTTAGTTTGTTTACGTTTAGGTAACTACCTGAACGATTAGAGTATAGTGTCAGAAGTGTCAGATAATCAGATAACTCTCTAGTCACGGCAATTTAATATCGAGTACCTACAGCATTTGTGAGCACTATTTCGTCATACGTATATTTTTAGAGTATATTATAATCACACTATCATGTCATATTGGGTCCATTTCGAAACGGTGTCCGCTCAATTTAAGATTGCCTAAACTTAAAATAAGAAACGTCAAACCCGATTTTGTATAGCTCCAAGGTTCAAACTCTAGTCTAGCGTTTCTTATTTCAAATTTAACGACTTCTAAATTTAGCGAAAACACGTTCGAATTGGCCCCAATGAAAACTCAAATTTTAAACATACAACAAACAAATTGAACTTATTTGCAGCTGGCTGTAATATCGTTTTAATTTATCCCTTTGTCTTTTTTAAACGTTTGGCAGAAGCCCGCCGGGCTCACTATCGCGGCTTAATTGAATCGTCTGACTGTACAAACAAAACGGATTCAATTTCAATCTGACCACGTGAACGGAATTGTTAGAGGACTGGTTCAAAGGACTTTGTTCGAATTTATTCTTTGCCATGTCTATTGGAATTAAATTCATAAAATGTGTCGCTGTGAAATTCGACATTATACGTATGTACGTACATGTCCTATCCTTTAATCATGTTTTTTTAGTATGTGTTGTGGGAATATAATACCTATTAAACAAAGCATTATATTCAAAAACAAATAAGTGACAGTAGGTAATTTGGTAGTTTTGATATCTATTTAACGTAAATTAATTTCGTAAAAAGTAATTGGCTTGTCCAGCGTCAGTGTTATATTAATTGTTGCGTTTACTATTTATAGGCGAATATGAAAATTATCTTCTATAGCGTTCATTTTATTATCTGACTACTTGAATCAACAAAGATATTTGTCTATTTAGGGATCGTGTCAAGGTTCAATATATTTCTTAAACGAACCAAGGAGTTTCTTAAACACATTATTTTATTATAAACAGGTCAAGATTGCGCCAGGCATCAGTCGAACAGATCAATTTGGTTTAATACGAAAGCGTTTAAGATAGTCGAATCTTTTCAGCAATATACCTATGACAAAGCTTTGTAAAAACAAGCGTTGAAGTCGGACAATAACCAAAAACCGGACAAGTGCGAGTTAAACTCGCGTGGAGAGGGTTCCGTGATTAAATGAAATTTCCTATGTTACTTTAAATACCATAGACTTCATATAGGTTTTCCTGTAATCTATAGGTAAAAAACTATGTTCTGTATTCTTTTTTAATATAAGGCCCAGTAGTTTCTGAAATAAGGGGGGGGGGATGGTCAATTTTCGCCTATTTTCCTAAATAACTTCCAAAATGTTTATCTTAAAATTCGAAAAAATAAAAACTTAAGATCCTCATAATGAGCCCTTTCGTTTGATATGTCACACGCCATAGTTTGCAAATCTTTTATTTTTATTTTCTAATTTCCCCCAAAACTGGCTCCCATGTTTAAAATTTATTAATTTACGTTACACGTCCGTGTTGCGATTACTGACTTTTAACTCAATCGGTCCAGTAGTCGGAGCAAATCGGCTGTGACAGACGGACAGACAGACATACAGACAGACAGACAGACGGAAGGACGGACGGGCGAACGGACGGACGGACGGACGGACGGATGGACGGACGGATGGACAGACAGACAGACAGACAGACAGACAGACAGACAGACAGGTTAAGGGGTCCGTTTTTTTTTTTGAGGTACGGAACCCTAAAAAGACAATGTCATTCTAAACTTATGAGTTTGAAATTACGTGTAATAAATAAATCAACTTACATTTTCCTGCGATATGTCCGCGTGAAATTTATTCCGAGGATTATGTCTGGGATACAAAATCACGTATATCCTTCTGCTTCCTTTCACTTGAAAGACATTGTTCAAACAAACACTTTCGCGTTAATATTAGTTAGGATATTTACTTAAGAATATAAATGTTTTTTTAACAGGTAAGTGGCGGAAATGAGAATGCACAGACGGACTCACGCTCGCGAGCGAGGCGAGAGTCCGAAGGTGATCCCCGGGGGGTCGAGTCGGCACGATTCCACGCCTCTCAAATGGGTAAGTACTCACGACCCCGGCTACTATCTGGTCAACCGCCTTAAGATCGTACAGTACGGTTCAGTTAAAGCATATCAGTTCCTGTACAAGTACATAAAATGTCTCTCATTCATTTGTTTTATGAATACGAGTAGATGGTCATATTCATATCAACCTTTAATACGTCCCATTGGGCACAGCTCTCATTATGAGAAAGACTCGGGTGTAATTCTCTAACGTAAAACTTCGTTTATGAAGCGCTGGTAGCTTCAGACATGTGAAAGAACCCATGTGGCCTACTTGCAAAATAAATATTTTCATTTTCATTTTCAACTCACCGGCGAGCGTGACTTGAATCGTCAGTGCTTATCAACGATCTCTAAAGAAGGATATGGCGTTCAATACAACTGCATTGAACAAATGACTTAGTTCGTCATGGTAGCGCCATCTATTTACAAGTTTATAAACTACGAAGCTCTACTGCCGACGTCTTTAGTTCTTATGACATTTGCACAGAGTCTTATTTTGCCTGAATCATCGCTGTCTTTCATTGCTCGCTAGGAGCTACGAACCACAAAAACAAAACGCATGAATCAGCCAATAATGGACCTTTCCTCAATGTAATAAGAACGCCAATGTCGGCAATCTTTACCGAGAATGCGATGGTGACATTTGACTCCAAAAAAGTGAGCATCGCGAAATCGCGTTGGGCAGTTTCTTACTATATATGTAGTATAAATTTCTATGGTGCTTATAAACTACTTACATATTCGTGCGTGTATTCGCCATTGGTCTTATTTCGACGCAGCTGGCCACGGACGTAGGGACTTAACTCCGCACAATGCCTACGAATGTCAATTTATGATCATTGGATGAAATAAGCGACGAGATTTATTAGAGAATAACATAGCTGGGCAGTTTTCACACCTGCCCAGTGCGGACTGGGGACTTCGCACGCATCTTTGAATCACTTCGCAGGTGTATGCAAGCTCCTCACAATGATTAGCAGTGGCGGCCTTTGGGGGTGGCAAGCACGGCAACCGCCCGGGGCCTCGCTCTTGCAGGGGCCTCTCGCTCTCGCGCAACAACCCTAGTAGAAAAATATTGGGTACTAATAGTACTTATGTTTATTTGAATTTCGCGCCTTACGCCTAGCATTATAAAACTCACCTAGCACAAAAAAAAATCTATAGAATTATCGAACTTGCTCACAAAATTTCACGAGAATCGGTTGAGAACTGCGCGACCTGTAGACGAGAACAAATAGATAGACGCCGGACAGCCGACGGACATCCGCTGGACATACGAAAGCATTTTTGCCCAAGCTGAAACGGAGCCGCTTCGCTCGCTCGGTCGATTACCAAAATTATTGTATTGTAATGTAATTTCTATGTGGAATGGATAATAATAAACTAAACTACTGGCCACCGACTCCATTCTGATTTCAAGCACACAGTCAAACAAGGCTTTTTAAAATCTAATTATGCATAATTTACTGTTTATGTAAGCAGTGCTCGAATGACGTTAGATTACGTACGAGTATCCCCGGCTCATGCGCAACCTATTTTCTTATCAGTTATTAGTTACAGAGATGCTTTCAAGGACCTTTCATAGGTTGTAACTACGCATGAATGAAGCGTGTCACGTCACAGCAGATTTTCTACGCATCTCGTACACGATGATCGTTACTAAGCCTTTGCCTGAACATCCTTTTCTCACATATTTTATAGTATCAGAACAATTTTTTGTTTTCTTTTCAATCCCCAAAAATCACCTTCGAACTTTCTACGGTCGGTATCACGGAACTATTAACTCGCGTGCATGCACGAAAACGCCTTTGACATAAGAAATGTATAACAAAATAGAGCTTTTGTCCCCCATTTCATTGCTGTTTCCACGGAAACCGTGCACTTTTGCGGTTTAAAAAGTATCCTATCTCCATCCCCAGACCCCAAAGTAGATTCTTGCCAAATTACATTAAAATCAGTTCAGTGGCTTAGCCGCGAAACGTAACAGACGACAGACAGACAGGCAGACAGAGTTATTTTCGCATTTATAGTATTAAGTATACCTAGCACGGACGTCAAAAAAAAATTTACAAAAGTTTTTTCGGATCAATGTTCTCGTTAGATAGGTAGATCAGGCATACAATTCTTAGACCAACGAAAAGTTACCAAACCGTTTTCTGACTTGTAAATCGCGTAAAAATAAGTTTTCCGTTATACCTAGTTAGTGTAGACATTGATAAAACCGGTCAAGAGCATGGCGTTGTCGGGCCATGCTGAGTGTATATCATAGTTTCGACTACGTACTCTCGGAATATCATGCTATCGAATGTTCGTTGGCTCGACTGTTATTGGATCGAATATTGGCTGGGTCGAAAAGCGTAGAAACAATAAATCGTCAAATCGAATTTGAGATTTCGATTGTCACCCCATAGAAAATCTAAGACACGAATGTTACTGGATCGAATATTCGCTGGGTCGAAAAGCGTAGAAACAATAAATCGTCAAATCGAAATTGAGGTTTCGATTGATTGTAATCCCACAAAAGATCTCAAACACTAAAAATCATTACAAGTAAAAAAGGGCAATTAATTTTCAACTCGATAGGTAAAGGGTCTGACAGACAGACAGACAGACAGACGGCCAACAAAGTGATCCTATAAGGGTTCCGTTTTTTTTCCTTTTGAGGTACGGAATCCTAAAAAGACTCGACGAATGTCGATCCTGCAGGTGATCGATCCAGTTTTGATGTGACAACTGAAAATTCAATACACCACTGATCGAAACCATATAATTCTAGATTACGTTTTGTCGATTGTACATATTTCGGCCACAAGTATTTCGATCCAGCGAATATTCATTAAAATAACAGTCGAGCCAACGAACATTCGATAGCTTGATATTCCGAGAGTACGTAGTCGAAACTATGATATACACTCGGCCATGCTCAATGTAGGGTTCCGGGAGTCATTATAACTCCGAAAACCATAACTTTAGCTAGTTATCTATTCAAAATTGTTTGGTGCTGTTTTCGATGATTTTCAATAGGTAGGTATAAACCAGTCGCCTTTAACTCATGAACCAGTGAAGTCTACTTAATGGTGATAGTTTTCCTTTGAATTTCGTAGTAGCTTTCAATTAAGATATTTCTTTTACTATAAGGGTTCCTAGTTTGAGTACTGAACCCTAAAAATAGAATGAAATGAAGAAACAAACCTTCATACGGCCTTCATTCCATAGTTTTGGACGTGCGAGTTCAAACCGACGCCGACAGTGTGGGACGTAAATCAAATACTGATTTCAGAAGCATTTAGGTAGGTACGTATACGTACTATGTGAATGAATGCCAGCCAGGTAAAGCCAAAACAGTAGCGGCAAACTACTATTTAATGATACTGGTTATATAGGGTTATGACAAATTATGAAACTACATTAAAAACTGGTACCAATATTCACAAATTTTCTCGACGGCCGATTCGCGTAAATTTTTAAGATAACCAACACTAATCTGTCTTGAAATGACAGAACGATGCCACTGAGTTACAGCGTTGTGGGGTTGACGTGCTCTAATCGATTTCGTGTTCATAAATTATACAGATTTTTCTGCTACTTATTCATAAAATTGTATAAGCCTCTAACTATATGATGTATGATTTGAAAAGATGACTTTGAGCTGAGTGTCTTGCGGCGGTTATTCTCAGTAATGTCGGTTGTCCGAAGCGCTGGTAGATTCATCAAATTTTAATTTACTTATTCATGTAACATTAAAATATCCCGCAGGTGGCCAATCTACAAAATTTACGTTTTGAAATTTTAGTTTATGCTAAACTTATGAAATATCAAAAAAAAGCATTAATTATGTAACGAATTATTTGATGCAATTATACGCAAAACGGCACAGGTTTTGATGTCAGCTATCTTTTTTTTAAATGATGAAAATAACCGTTGCTCTGACATATTTATGAATAAAATAATTAGACCAAGATAGTTAAACAAAACAACTGATCCGTTTGAATGACAACGGTGAACTCTGCTGACGGGTTATCGGAAATCGTAGCCGAAGGTGGTCGTGGTCGAGTGTTGGGCACTTGGGCGGCCGTGAGGTATCTACGTCATACTTCCACGCCTCATGAAAGTTTTATCACTTATGTAAATACGTCATTTAAAAAACAACTCTGATTTGTGCGTTATATGTCATAAAGTCATTGTCATAAGAAGAACAAACAAATTGGTTTCGAAGAGAGCTGCAGCTAGTATAGCGCGAAATGAGTAGGTAGCTTACACAAAAATAATCAGAATGTGACGTAGTGTTTATTCAATTATATTATTAGTCCGAAAGCATAACGCAGACATGTTATCTAAACAACATTCATCTATAGGTGAGCAATCAGCTTAAAAGTATTTTTTTATACTTGACATTACATTGAACATAATATTTGCTGACGAAATTTAAAAAAAATTGTTTTCTCCTGAATTCCATTATCAGACTCCAACTTTGACCTAAACGGGACCAATCTGGAGACTTCTCTCGATGAAATAAAGAACCGTCCATTGATTCAGAAACGTCAGTGTTATATATAAAAATACCTCCTTTGCATAAACATGTATTCACCCAATGACATATTATAGAAAGACACGTTATAGCCATACTCAACGCGTTTTAAAAACGTGACTTAGATAATTTTCTTCGTTTTCGTTTCTTTTCGGCCAGTGCAGCTTTAGGTGACATTTGACGTGCGGATATTACACATTAATTTGGAATATGGCGATCAAGTATGAACAAAATAATTGCATTTTAGTACTTCTATTTACGTTGAATGTATCTACAAATGAAATAAAGTATCAGTTCTTTCTTTTAATTTTTCTGTAGTATTATGAAACGACATTCGGCTCAAGAATGGCTTTTTTGAGAACATTTCCAATATGGAGCAAGACATGTGTTACTCGGCCAAATGTCCGCGCATGACTAAGTGAAATGATCACAATTGGGTTGCTTTCTGGGTTTAAATTTTGAGCTTGAAAGACGCATCTTTGGTTTTTTAATATCATTGTATTCACCATGTATCTGTGTATGAATTTAATAATATAATGTATACACACCTAAATACCATACTATTAAAGCTTTGTTTATTATATTTCATTTGTAAAAAAATGTATATCTATAGAACCTTAGTTATCACCGATGACATCATTCGTTACTATTTCTTCAGAATCAAAGCTCCGAGCCGTTTCTGAGGCTGCACAAAATAGGCCTGCGTCACCGGCTACTTCCCGCTTCCTTTAAGAGACTGGCCGGCCTTGCCAGCATGCATATTCCTATAGACCAACAGCCAACAGTGAGCGCGAGAATTATCTTCGATCACAGACTACATATCAATAACAGTGGATCACGTTAGCTAAGGCCCGGTCACATAGCAGCGTGATGCCGGCGCAGCTGCAGCGCGGCGTGAGCGAGGTGCGACGCCACAATGTTGTACTAGCTTTGCCTGGCATGCGTTACAATGCTGGTATTTGTAAGGCGGAAATAAAATAGAAAAATGTATAGATCATACAATTAGATTGAATAGCAATGAACTCAAATAACGCGAGAGCACTTTAAATACAACTAATGATAATTAATAAATCGAACTAATAATAAAATGAATGCATTATAATATCAAACACAAATATCAATAGTAACAATAACAGTCACGTTAAACATTAATAAAAATCGTTACAATAGTACATTGTGCATCTAGGGCCGTAAGAAGGGGATAACTAACGAGAGTCTGTTAGAAGCCCGACGCCGATAGGCGAGGGCTTTTATGACTCGAGTTTGTTATCCCCTTACTGCCCGTGATACACACAATGTTTTTCATCACATTTGCGAGGAAATGAAATAAAAATTAGACAAAAAAAATATATATATATTAATTTTATTTCCATTTTACATCGTGAATTACCATCAGGTGGGTGTTCATAAACTGTAAGTGCGTTGCGATCAGCGCGGGGCAGCTCCGCCGGCTTGCGGCTCGCCCCGCCGTCAGCGGGAGTTATAACCCATACAAAATCCATAACTGACCTTGGGAGGTAAGTAGGCTACAGCTGCTCTGTACGCCTGCGTATAATAACAGCCTTTCCGAGCAAGTGTGATGAAAACATACTTACATTAAACTTTAATATAATAAAAAGGTGTTTGTATTTGTGAGTATAAAACTCGTTAACTTATCGTGTATCATACTGACTGTAAACCAGTTATATATGCATAACCTACGCAGCCACTGAATGTCGCGTAACCTGTTCAATTATGTATATTCGTCATAATCATAAAATATTCATTATAGTTATTGCGTACCCAATTACGAAAAGAACATTTTGTCTATCTAAAAAAATTTTAACCAAATGAACTTGCAACAATTCAATACCTATTGAAATGTTAAAAAGTTTACCACTTAATAATCGAACATCTTAATTAAATGTCTGACTGTGCTGTTATGTAGTATGGTAAGAAAATATGTCCAACATCAGGAAGTAATTTTTTTTATAATTTAAAAGAGAGGGTTTAAAATTCTATAAATTTATTGGTTGAACTTTAAAAACCGGCTTTTAGGTTTTAAGTTATATGCAAAATTACTAAAGAAGCGACGTAATGAAGACTAAAGACAAAAATTAACATGGGAGCTTTAAATGCGATGCCTGTATTTATGTAAATACCAAATAAGGTTATTTTAAATCATCTTTATTTAAACGATTGCGCCTTTTAAAACTTCTACACGAGCCCTTCTCTTTGACTTGAGGATCTTATTGCATCGATTTTTGATAAATATATAATTTATTATTAATCTGCAGTGTAGTGCGCCGTTTGATTTGAAATTATTTTATAGGACACGGCTACATGACACCTTAGTTAAGTGGTCTCGGAAAATTCTCCTAACATATGGCAAATTGTTTATGTGCCAATAACGTGAACCTATCTGAGCTATATGCTGTGTGTTTAGAGCCATGTAAGTCTCCATTAAAAAAAAATTAAACCTGTTATCCCTGATTGAGCTTTATATTCTGAAGATGGATATAGGTATTTGCAAACGTAAATCTTGATCTGTTTGCAAAACCTATTGTAAACTCGAAATGAAGACCACGGGATCCCTCAAAAAAGTCGGTGGCAAGTTAATAAGATAATAGGTATGTTAATGACCTACTTGGAAGGTTGAGGTTTTTTATATATGTTTTGTAATGTCAAGTTCGTTTGTTTTCTGTCACTGTCAATATACTCTTAAGCTGGCACGGTGTTTCCCGTTCGTTCCCCATTTTCTCCCAGTTTAACCAGGATTATAGTACCGTCATTAATAAGGTACCTATTACCTCATTAACTTGCCACCGACTTCGATATATTTAATTTATGACGTCACTTAACCAATAATATATCTCCCATTTCTAGGTAAATGACTTACGAAAGCCAATTATTATTTCTTACTTTTCAGAGGGGTTTTGGAGTCGGTTTTTTTATTTGTTAAATTATTATTTTATTTTATACTTTTTAGTGCTTATCGTATAAAACACATTTATTACATCAAGCAACAACAGCATAATGCTAATTGCTCATCACCATTTACAAAATGTTGCTATCCAGGGTGCAAGGGCATCAATCTTTGAGGAGTTCTCCTGGTTCTTCAAACCCAGTTCTATTTTACCACATGCATTTTCATGACCATAAATTGATTCACAGCCTTATAAAGAAATTTAATCGCCAGCTGTGAAATACTTATCATTCAGGAGTTCCGGTGATCATCTATGGTCTTCAGCAACAGTTCCACTTCACCAAATAATGCTTTTGGAACGTAACTGCTTGAGTTATTACAGATTATACTAAAATTGTTATATGCGTGCCTATAATGTTTGAAGAGTTCCATCGATTCCTCATAGATCCTCTCATCACACCTCGACTTTGGCTACAACGGGACCAACTGAAAGTATACCCTACCGATTAAAAAAAGAATTTTCCAAATCGGTTTATAAATGACGGAGTTCTGAAATAACAAACATAAAAAAAAACATACAACTGAATTGAGAATGAGAACCTCCTCCTTTTTTTTTGAAGTCGGTTAAAAATTGGTAGTGCTTAAATGTAAAAGTGCATTGAATAAAAACAATTGACATGTTATGGTTATCATGGTCTTTAACCATTTATTTATGCACATCAAGGAAATGCCAATAGGAACATTTAAAACGAAGCTGGTTCATTATTTTATTATGCTTATATTTGAGATATCACTTTATTTAAAAACGATTCAATAAAATATATGTTTTGATTTAGCTAATTAAATAGTACTAGAAGTAAACATCTTTTGTTAAACAGCAGTCACTATACACACTAGTCCCTAAATTGCTTCTTTTATGTTTAAAATCACCAGCGGCCCTAACATGCATGGCACAAAGATAAATTAGAACCGTTTATCTCTAAGTGCGTCCCTCTCACACTAGGCCCAACGAAAGGGATAGAAATAGAGAAAAACGGTTCTAATTTATCTTTGTGGCATGCATGTTAGGGCCGCTGAATGTTTACAATTTTGAATCGCACGCTGCTGCAGTATTGTTTATTACAAATATTTACAACAACAACAATAACACGATGATCGAATGGCGGCGCGGTGTTAGTCTATTATTAAAATTCACGATAGTAAACGGGGCATATTCGACATTGGCTGAGCAATATGGTATAAGCATTGCTGTCTTATTCTTACTTAATGAAGTTTACATTGAAGTGGAAGTGACGATTTGTTTCTTTATCACTTAGACTTACTCCTCTGCTGCACTGGGAGTGAAGAAATAGCATAGAATGCGTGCAGATTCTTATCATCCTGGCATGTCGTAAAAGTCGACTAAGGAACGGGTCCTCTCCAACATGGTGGACTATCTGTATGGGCGATGGGCTGATCACCTGTCACCATACGGTTCATCATACCATCTTAGGACTAATTCATCGAACGTGGCCACAAGTAGTCTTGTGGCTCTACCCACCCCATTAGGGATTTCGGGCGTGATGCTATGTATGTATGTATGTATCACTTAGACCAGGGATACTCAATCTGTGTGCCGCTAACCTTTTTTTTTGCGGCCTGAAACCTAGCCACAGTATTTTTTAGATAAAAATATGATTACATTTAAATTTCATGTTTTATTATAATGAAGGTTTTTTGCGGCCCACCTAATGTAGCAGCCACACATATTTGGCCCAAGAAGCAAAAGGTTGAGTATCCCTGAATTAGACCAATCTAACCAACTAAAAAGTTGAAAATGCTATTTACATTGTGCCTAAGCCTTAATTTACACTTTTTAGAATTTTTGTCTGTGTGTCTGAACGTTACCTCCAATTAGGCTCCGATGTAGCTGAATGGAAAGTTGCAGGGGTAGGTAGTTAAGGGATTTTAACTTAGATAATGGCATTTATTTTATTTTGATACCTTAATATTTTTTGGAGATATGACATATTTGCTGTTTGTATGAAAAGTAGTTTTGAATATAGGCCTATAGCTATATAGGCATCTAAAAATAGGATTTGGAAAAACGAAAAAAAAGTATGTTCATGTTCTAATATTTTTATAAACGTGATTTGATGAAATCGATTGAATAGAAAAACCGGCCAAGTGCGAGTCGGACTCGCGCACGAACGGTTCCGTAACATTATCTATAAAACCGGATAAGTGCGAGTTAAACTCGCGTGGAGAGGGTTCCGTTCCGTACATGATTATCTCAAATTTACTAGGTTACCTTAAATACCATAGACTTCTTATAGGTTTTCCTGTAATCTATAGGCAAAGATCTATTTTCTGTATTTTTTTCAAAATTTTAGCCCCTGTAGTTTCGGAAATATGGGGGGGGAATGGTAATTTTTCGCCTATTTTCCTGAATAACTTCTAAACTATTTTACTTAAAATTCAAAAGAAAATATATTTAAGATTCTCACCATAAGCCCTTTCATTTGATATGTCACACGATATAGGTGGCATAACTTTTTTATTTAATTTTCTATTTTACCCCCAAAAAGTGGCCCCTATGTTTAAAATTCTTATATTTACGTCACGCGTTCGTGTTGCGGTCACCAACTTACATATGAATACCAAATTTCAACTCAATCGGTCCAGTAGTTTCAGAGCAAATTGGCTGTGACAGACGGACAGACAGACAGACAGACAGACAGACAGACAGACACACGAGTGATCCTATAAGGGTTCCTTTTTTCCTTTTGAGATACGGAACCCAAAAAACGGCAAAAAAATCACGTTTGTTGTATGCGAGCCCCCTTAAATATTGATATATTCTGTTTTTTAGTACTTGTTGTTATTGCGGCAACAGAAATGCATCGTCTGTGAAGATTTCAACTGTCTAACTATCACGGTTCATTGAGATACAGCCTGGTGACAGATGGACAGACATACAGACGGACTGACGGACAGCGAAGCCTTAGTAATAGGGTCCCGTTTTATCCTTTGGCTACGGAACTCTAAAAATCGGTAAGTTACGTCTGAAATCCTCTTTAAAGAAATTAACTAACACTTAATAGGTCTATAATTAATAACACTATTACATCACGCCCATACTAAATTTCGACCTCCATGTATTATATTTTTTTACGCGTATATATGCGTCCACGCGTGTTCAATACATGTTCTATGACCGTTTCAAGTTCTAAGCATGAGTAGTTGTTGCTATAAATAGCCATACATAGTTATAGGTAGGATGGATCGCTCGCGCTGCTGCCGCGCCCGCGATATGGCCTGACCTTTATTTCTTGTGATGTGTGTAGCGCGATTGTGATATATTGAAATAAAACGTACAAATGGCTTTATATTTACCTTTTAAATATAAAATACTAAATCGGGAAAATCTTAATGAAGTCACCGTTGAACTTGAAATCAAAATTAATAGCATAGGTCTCCTCAATGTCATCTATTTTAATAGAGCCATACACTATACCTAACTGTCTCATCACTGTTGTTCATTTAGGTATTTTAAAAGTAAATTAAGAGGAGTGTGAACCTACGGCTTTTAATACATGAAGCGATAACGATTTCCACCCCTCAAATCTTAACCGATGTTGACCAATTTTTGATAGGTTATCAGTCAGAACATAATCTAGGTCTATATACGTATTGATTTTTTCAATGTAATTAATAAATTCAGTTTTATTGTTGTTTTAGTATTCTCATACAAAACTAATTCCGGCGATTATTTGACTTTGTTGATCTTTAATCAATATTCAAAAAACGTATAGACCTAGATTTTGTTCTGACGACAACCTATCAAAAATTGGTCAAAATCGGTAAACATTTAAAGGGTGGAAATCGTTATCGCCTTTTGTATGAAAAGGTAGATTTTTGCCGTTGGTTCACAGTCCTCTTAAGAGGACAAAAAGCGATAACGATTTCCACCCCTTAAATGTTAACCGATGTTGACCAATTTTTGTTACATTGTCAGTCAGAACAGAATCTAGGTCTATACGGTTTTAGAACATTGAAAAAAGATCAACAAAGTCAAATAATCGCCGAAATTAGTTTTGTATGAGAATACTGAAACAGCAATAAAACTGAATTTATTGATTGTAGTGAAAAAATCAATACGTATAGACCTAGATTTTGTTCTGACTGACAATCTATCAAAAATTGGTCAACATCGGTTAACATTTAAGGGGTGGTAATTGTTATCGCTTTTTGTATGAAAAGCCTTAGGTTCAAGTCCTCTTAAGGCGGTGAATGATTAAACTGAAGATCCAGAAGAAGCTTATTATTAATTTAAGATTTACAGTAAAACTCATAAAATAAGACAGTTGCTGGTCTAAGTAATTAAAGACCCTAAGCAAGGTAAAACAACTTGTGAAGTACTTTATTATTTATGTATAACATCACATCAATTAACTTCAAAGCATGACTCGACCGTTCGGAATAGTTCCCGGATTTCGGACGGTAACAGAAATAATTTTCGTTGAACTCTTTTGTATGGAAATTCAATTCACTTAATTTGAGTTATTATTAACCACTAGCTTTTGCCCGCGACTTCGCCCGCGTGGAATTTGTTTATCGCTGTTTCCTCGAAAACTTGCATTTTTCCGGGATAAAAAGGAGCCTATATAATTCTCCGGACAACTATCGCTATGCAAAAAATCAAGTCAATCTGTCGCACCGTTTTAACTTATAAAAGTGGAACAAACAAACAAACACACTTTTGCATTCTTAATATTATATAAGGATATATATATTATAGAGTAAGGATAGGTAAGTTGTTATATTGCCAGTGGCACCGAAGTAGAAGCCAGTGTAGGTGAACGTTCAATCAGCTTGAGCCTCTGCGGCTGCGCGGAGTTTCTTCTGGTCCAATTCAACCGCTCATCTACAAAAATAATCCTGTCATTTTGACGGCAAGGGTAACAACAACTAATTTTGCATTAATATTTCAAAAACTCGTTATGTTGCTGCCTATTTTATCGTTCGCTTAACGACTTCCTTGTATTTCATGAACGTTAATAAATAACGACACCTTACGTTAGAAAATGTTAAAAAAATTAAATTAAACGGAATAAACTTTGCAAAGTTGTATCACACTGGACGGTTTGCACGAAGATAGGAGCTTGCGAAAATTATTTTTCTTATTTCATAGGTAGGTTGTAAATGGTTACCTGGTTGTTAAAAGCAATTTTTTAGGGTTTCGTACCTCAAAAGGAAAAAACGAAACCCCTAAAGGATCACTCGTGTGTCTGTCTATCCGTCTGTCACATCCAATTTATTCAGAAACTACCGGACCGATTAAGTTGAAATTTGGTATTAATATGTAAGTCGGTGACCGCAACACGGACGGGTAAAGTAAATTAATTAATTTTAAACATGGGGTCCGCTTTTGCAGGTAACTTAGAAAATTAAAAAAAAAGTTTTGCGAACTATATCGTGTGAAATATCAAATGAAAGGGATTATTGTGAAGTTTTTTTTTTTGGTATTGTAAGATAATTAGTTTGGAAGTTATTCAGGAAAATAGGCGAAAATTCTCCATTTCCCAAAACTACTCGGCCCAAAAATTTGAAAAAAATACAGAAAATAGTTCTTTACCTATAGATTACAGGAAGACCTATGAGAGAGAAGTCTATGGTATTTAAAGTAACATAGGAAATTTCAGATAATCATGTACGGAGCGGAACCCTCTCCACGCGAGTTTAACTCGCACTGGTCCGGTTTTTCATTCTTAGGGTTCCGTACCTACAAGGAAATGTCTGTTTTTCATAGGTAAGTACGGCACCCTCGACGCGCGAGTCAGACTGTTTTTTTTTCCTAACTCAATATATTTTAAATTTATATTAACATGCACAATTTTTAAAACAAGTCATAAAAGGGATGATAAAGGGATGATTAAGGGACGGTGTGGCATCAAAAAGGACAGAAAACGGTCCCCTTTAAGACGCTGTGGCAACACTGCTAGACGCACTTTATCAACAGACCACAGACACTATACTCACGGCAAATAGTGTGTTAGGTATATAGGTTTTACCTGCAAAATCCCGTCACTTCGTCACCTCACCTCTTTAATCATTCTATTTCCCCCTGGGCAAACTTCGTGGTGGGCGCGGCGTGGTGGAGCGGCTCGGCGGCAGTACTAGACTAGAGTGCACTCAGACTCAGTCGCACGAGGGCTTTCGCACCGGCAACACGCGGCAGTACCGCGAGTCCGTCCCCACGCAGCGCACGTAATGCCGCGACCGGCCCCCCTCGGCGCTTTCTACCCATCGGTACACGCGTAGACCCACACATGTCCACAACATTTACAACTACCCCAACAGTTTTACGTACACTTTAGCCGTTAACTCGTGTGAATGCTCGGCTGAATTGCGAAACTCTACAAGTGAAGTTTAAAAATACATTGGCATTAGTGTGGAGTGACGTTTGCGAGATGTGCGCGTGCAGCAAGTTCTACGACTTTTGGAGGAATACTTGCGGAGCAGGTGAGTGGACGAGGGGCTTTGTTCTAGGCCGGCTTCACGACTACCGCGGATTGACAGCAGGCGACCCAATCGGTGCATAACAGGCGGTTTACTAATAAGTTCAAGTGGTAGCGAGTTTCAGCTCTCCCAGACTTACCGGGCTTCTTCGGGTCGCTCGCTCTTTATTAATGTTTATGCTCTGGAATAAAACCTAAAATTTAATTGAAAAAGCAGCTTTCTAAATTTTTTTTTTGACATAAGTTTCAGTAATCTGTCTGCAATAGTCATTCAGTTGTTTCATGACGTTTTCGACCTTAACGCCGAGTGATTTGTTTACTCTTTCTGTTTACAAGTTCACTTAGCGCCGACTAGAGGAAATGCCCAATGACCTTTTGCAAACATTTGTAAGGCTTCTTTCTGTAAATAGTTGTATCTACACGTTTTTGCTTATTGCCTACTGCAATGGTCTTTCTTTAATGTGGGGTAGATTCTAATCTGCAATCGTTTATTGCGCATTTGTTAAGGTTGGTTTGGAATAAGTTTCAATAATTACAAATGAGTTTCAGAAGGATTTCTAGAAAAGTAAATAAAGGAAAACATTGAATTTTAAATTGTCTTGACTCTGGGCATATATTATGCTGTTGTAGTTCCAATCTTACGTCACAGTCAAAGAACTCTTGTTTCGGGGCCTAGAAAATGTGCTCAATAAATATCACTAATATTCTTAAGTAAGCGGTAATAATATAATATTTATAATGCTCCTAAATAATGGACCGGTCGATTAGCACTAACAAATTATAAAGAGCATTAAGACGTTGCATACAACTACCTATTGATACAACGAGAAAAACTATCATGTCAAGGCAAAACCATAATGACGATGGTATGGATTCTACCTTTCTTTCCATAAACACTTGGACATACTTAGCTTGTTATTGCTTATTAATGTATTCTCGAGAAATCTTCGAAGATAAAGAGAAAGGTGATAAATTCGAATCAAGTTTTGATTCCCTTCTTGAAATATCCACAAGAGCACTGGAGTAAACAGAATACGCAAGGTCATCAATATGGATGAATGAGTATTTATATCCTATTGAAGCAGGCGAGAGCTCCACTCTCACTGGTGGTGACGTTCAAACCAGACCCGAGCTGCGTTATAATCATATACAAGCCACTAACAGGACGGCCCTGACTGGTTTCCTCCTTGAGACGTATTCTATCCTCGGCGCGTACGAAACCCAAACGTGCGAAAATCTGACGTACACTGCAAGACTTCTTGAGACCGACGCAAGTTATCACAATTTTCCGTTATGTTATCGGTGTAGCGTATCTAATAAAACAAATGCTACAACGTGATTTTAGCAACAGTAACGACAATTTAACACGCTTTTGTAATTGGACTTCTGATGAATTAAAAGCCCTTGGAAACGTTAAAATTTTTATCTACACCCATATCATAAAACCTCCATTGGTTAATCAAAAACCGTAGGAAATGACCACCATTTTGACAACCAATTAGGAAAAACCAGTGCTGCGATAAAGAAATAACATGACTTCTTTATCGTTTTTAGTAAAGAAATGAGATTAAATTTGGAACAGCTGTCAAAACTCAAGTGGGTCTCTATTCTAGTATCCATTGATATGCATTATTGATACGAAACGTCAATTCAGTATGTTTTTTTAATATAAACTGCACAATATTTAATCTCAAGTGACGTGAGAATAGAGACTTCATCCGTTTGTCTATGATTTAAAAAAAAATGGTCTTGACGGAGGATCGCCATGTTGGTGTTTTGCTGAACGAAAGTAGAATTGTTTTTGAATTGAATAGAAAAAGTTGTTTGTTATTTACATTTTAGTTGAAAATATGAATAGTAAGTAGTCTTCTCGGAGTGTGTGTGATGTGAAAATGCGCCGGATATCGGAAATATGCAGCCACGATTGTAACAAATAAATTGTTGCCAGAAAATATTGTTTCTGAACCCATCATGGAGGATTTATAATATGCGTGTAGATAAAGTTATGTATGCAACTCTGCATAATTTGGCCTTAAAACACACGTGCGATCTTATTATGAAACTCGCCTATCGGCTCGTTTCATGAAAACCGCACTAGTGTTTTAAGGCCTATCATTATGCAACCGTTGCATAAACTACTATTTATAAATTATAACATTTTCTTTTTCAAGTTGTGCAAGGAGTCTCTTTATACACATTCATACTTTCGTTTCCAGTAAAGAGATATATTCGATAACGCCTCCTTTAACCTGGATTGGTTTTAGATTTACAATCTCAGAAATACTAGTACGCTGGTATCAATGCGTACGGAACCGGTTGCGTATAACCAACCATTGTAAATTCCTGAAAAGGAATCACGGTATCCGATCACTTCACCGAAAACCTTTTTACCAAATGTATAATTTTACAAATTTTTCATTTGGAAAACTTCTTATTCTCAACTGAAGCTATAATTCTAACGACTGCGCCATGTCATGTTACTACATGAAATTAAACCAATATTTTTAATACGTTATAGTTAGACTCGTATTAATATACGTAATCAATTTTATAAGCATTTCTATTTAACATAAGGTAATAGGTACAGCCAAGCGTGACACCATCCATATTCATTCGCCTTTCTTTCATATTCACAAATTACATTCTTCTTGTTTTCTTAAAGCCCTCTAACTAACCAGCTAGCCAGCCAGTACAGAACCTGTTCATTTTTCAGCATATATTAGCACCCCAACAGGTCGGTTAAATTAGATTTCAATTTCAATTTGAGAATGTCAAAGTGGAAAACGGTAACCCAAGCCAGTGTTATCAATACGAAAATCGTTTACATTATTTTCTGATACGGTTTTCGCCTCATAATGTCATAAGAGTCTTTAGGGTTTCAGATCTGTATCTTAAATTGCGAACGTCGATCGTGTTCGTAATAAGACCATAGGACCGGGCCCTTTTGTAACTTTTGGCAATGGCATTATTCTATATACTAGGTAAATTTAATACAAGTTGACTACTAGATGTTGTCGCCTGCATCGCATTACGCCTTGACATCCTTAATGGTACACCGCCGCCGCGTGTAATCCAACACGATCGACCGTTTCCCACATTGACATTATGCAACTTGCAACTTTACGAACAATACAATTAACGGTTATTCGTTCAACACTAGCCAAAGCTGTTCACAGTCAACATATGTACCTACTAATCTATAATGTTTGAAATCTGGTTTAAAAGTATCGACAATTTTTTGTAGAAACATTTTATTTAACTTTGTTTCCGCAATATGGTGTTTCAAAGTCACGACCAGAAAATTGTACGAAGTATTATTATTTGCTCCAGTGTCTACTTTAATTTAGTTCACGCCTCGCCTTCAGAAATATTATTCGAAGGCTCTTTTCGTGTGCCGCGATGCGATTCGGTCATGATACGGTTTGTAGTTCGGCTCCAAAGAACCGCTACACATTGTGAGATGTTCTAAGTAAAGTCCCCCTTCGGCACAGCGCGTAACAAAAACAGAATTGTGCTGGTATCATGAATTGTAACTATGTTGCTTGTAACCCTAGCCTACCTACTAGGGCTCTTGTGTTAAGATTGTGTCACAGGTAGGATAGCAAACTTAAGTGTTTACTTAAGATTAAGTATTTTTCGGACAGCGACTCGGGAAAGCGTAAAATGCGTGTAAAGCTTGAATTAAGACGAATGTGAACCTACGGCTTTTCATACAAAAGGCGATAACAATTTCCACCCCTTAAATGTTAGCCGAAGTTGGCCAATTTTTGATAGGTTGTCATTCAGAACAAAATCTAGGTCTATACGTTTTGATTTTTCACCATAATCAATAAATTCAGTTTATTGCTGTTTTAGTATTCTCATATAAAACAAATTTATGCGTTTATTAGACTTTGTTGATCTTTTTTCAATATTCAAAAACGTATAGACCTAGATTTTGTTCTGAGTGACAATCTATCAATAATTGGTCAAAATCGATAAACATTTAAGGGGTGGAAATCGTTATCGCCTTTTGTATGAAAAGGCTGATTTTTGCCGTTGGTTCACAGTCCTCTTAAGTAGGTAGGTACAAAGACTAAGGGTTAGTGCAAGAATATTGTACAACGTTACATACACTTTTGTTATGCAACCACGCAGTGATAAGGAATTAGCTAAATTTTTTTAGTGATGAGATTTAATAGAGATGTTAATAAACTTCGCCAATTTTAAAAAGAGCGCTGGCGGCCATATAAAATGTATGGTACGGTATGGCTTTTTACAATCGGCGAGGTATACCAAAAACTTATTCTAACTCCAAGTCCAATCACAAAGGGCTACGGCTAGGCTATTGTTTAATTATAAGCCCGGCGTTGCAAAAATGAGAAAAATCTAGTCTTTATAAGTAGTTAATGTATTCATAACTAAGATTGCGTGACCAGAACTCATCAAGGTTTACGTTGAACCTCGTCCATGATTGACGTGCAATGATTGACAAACCTAAATTAAGTGATTTGTATTTTGCCCACAATGCGGTTGGCCTGTGCTTTATCAACTAAATAAAATATTTGAGTTGGTCTCCGAAAGTGGGTCACACGCGTAACATAAAGAAGATATTTCCTGAAGCTAAGTCAATACGAGTGTTGGGCACCTTAAGCTTTGGCGGCTGGCTGGCTTTATGCGGTAACACGCGCGTCAATGGGCCTGCGCCGGCGCAGGACGTGTTCGGCATCCCTACTCTACCGCGATAACAATCGATGTAAACACACTATTAATTTCATTTAGGCGGACGCCTATTGTATTTCTGTGCGATTTATCAACTGAATAAACAACTTTAATCGCCAAACGTTTTATAAAGAACACTTGCTTTTAGGCAAATATTTTCAAGGTGCACTCAATGCCGAATCCATGACCTCCGCTAAATTTGAGCAACGCGTTAATTTTACGCGTTAGAATTCTGTTTTTTACTTTAAATTATTACAAATATCGCGCCGTATATTATTGTACTCGACGTGTGTAGAATTTCGACGTACACGATGTAAACTTTTCTCAGAATATGGATATAGCTCGTCTGTTTTGATCTCGTTTTATTTATATTTCATCGTGTAAAAAACAAACGCTCATTATTAATACCAGAGTGATAACATTAAGCGATGTTTGAGCGCAGATAACATCACAGTACAAAGTGAAGCAAATGTCCTGAGAATGGGGCTTATTTTATTGCGTGCTAAGTAGATGGTGTATAATTGACTGATAACGCCTCCTACGCCGGGGAATCCACGTAATTTTCGCACTAATGCGCTGATACGATTCGCTGTAGAGCATCTAGAATGTGAGCTCGTAAAATTCTTATTATGCTGTTGACAGACCTTGTGGTTTTACGTCTCCATTATACCTAGCTACATAGAAACATACGTACTTGGGTAGCTTTTATTCGTATGTAATGTTTATGACATGATATAAATGCTATAGCCAGGTGACACGAGAAAGGTGAATTACCGGTACATTTCATCGTCGCAATTTAGTTTTATTATTCATACGCAAGTCTTAGCGCAGGAAGAATGTAGGTATAATTTATTTGGAAATATGAATGACGTTAAATATTTTTAGCAATGGCGTCAGACTTCTTATTTCTGACTGAGTGCAATCGGTCACAGACGAACGTTTCATTCGAAATCGTCACCACCGTAATCAATCGGTTACCGTCGCGCGGCGGCGACGACCGAATCCGAACGCGATAATAACGTCAAGCGCTCCACCTGTAACAAATCGTAGGTTCATTCGATGGAAGAACGGAAAAATTAAAATAAGTTACTACCAACTTACAGAAAATAATTCAAGTCTGCAAACATACTTATACCTATTATAGTTACTTCGAAAGAATTTCTAATAAAATAGGCTAAAACTTAAGGCAAACAGACTAGCTGACACAGTATTAAAAAAAATGGTACTTGATCCTATATTATGATATTTGTACAAATATTATTGTACGTTAAATATACCGAACACAATAGATAAAGCGTATGAATAAGAAGGTCCACTCACCGCTGTTTTAATACTAACGAGCAAAGAGTTCGATTAACGTCGTATAGTGCCATCTTCCTAAAGAGTGACCTGAATGTGTAAGTGTGTAAGATAAATAGTTAATTGGTCGGTCACACGGGGTCAGTGTAGATCGTAGCCTAAGAACTTTTACTCGCTGGTGGTAAGTAATTAAATTAATTTCTTAGATGGTTTGATTGTTTTATAATCTTTAACTGCAATGAATCCGATCAAATTTAATCAAATATTCTGTTGGAATATAAGGCTGCGTTTTCACCAAACTTATGCAATGCAGCTAACCGCTGCGCGGGCAAAAACTGCATTTGTCATTTCAAAATGAAGTACTCCTATTGGTGGATTTTTCCTCGTTCACCCACCGCTTAGCTGCCTCGCACAGCTCTGGTGGAAATAAGACCTTATAATTATAACACAGCTCAACCAAAAAAAATCTTTATAGCCATGGATATCTCTGCGGATTTCTCTAATTTAAAGTACACAGTTTACGGGTATATTCATGAAAGTACTGAATTGGTTCTAGTTTTTTTATGATATTTTTGTTGCGTCGAGAAAATCTTTTGATTTAAAGAAAACCCGAGCCAATATTCGAAAATTTCATTCATTGTTGGCATCATTACTCGAAATTATTTTAATATCTTGGGCAACAGAACCAGAGTAATAGCAAGTTTCTCGAATATTGTCTTTAAGGATATCATTTACTATGAGTGGATGGTCAATGATAAAAATATTTTAGACGACAATATGACAATCGGGTCAAATGAAACCAAATAATGAGTACATAGCGCTCATTGGTCGCCAGTTTAATATTTCTAACACTCTCGGGCGTTCTAGATTTACTCATACCGAAGGGTTAAAATTTCGATTTAAGATCTTAATGAAACAAATGACAACCTAAACTACGCATCAGCAACACTTCGTGCTGTATAGGCGCGGTATGAAAAGGTTCGTGACTTTTCGATCTAATGTCAATGGGATAAAGTTCAAATGTAACGAACCATTTCATATCACGACCGTACACTTAGTGTGAAAGTTATGATCTAATTCGCTTCTATGAATGCGTGCGTAGTTCATAACTGCTGAAATACTAACCAACCTACATGTAGTAATAATCTGTGTAGGCGCACATAGCGCTTACATAATGCAGTGTTCAATCCAGACATTACATGACTTATGAGCTGTGACCTAATCAAGGTACTTAAATAGCAGCGAATTGCCTTAATAGGCAATGTGTCTCCGAAAAGTCCAAATTAATTTAGTGACTGCCCAATTTTTCCGTTTCAGCTTGGCAAAAATGATTTTGTATATCTGTCCTTCGGATGTACATTTCTTCTCCTCTACAGGTCGCATTTCTCAACCGATTCTCGTGAAATTTCGTTAGCCGGTTCGAGAATAATATAGATATTTTTTGTCGATTCAGTTTTTCGATTCTTTTCAAAATGGCAGAGAAAAGGAGGTTATTGCGATTACAAACTTAGTGTATGTCGATGTACAGTTGTAATGTATCTAACAGCAGAGTTAAGTTTGTCGTGAGGTCTACAGCCCACGGAACCACTAGTGTATAATTTGTCAAATCAAGGCCAATAAATTAAGACAATATATTATGTCGCTAGTAAGAACTACCTACTGTTGTTGGAAATGTCACAGACAGTTGATCTATTATATATTTTTTATATCTTTATTTGAATCAGGTAATGGTAGCCCACATAATACCTATATAAGTATATAACTTACAATAAGATTTAAAAAAGTACAATGCGATATATATATATATATATATATATAACGTATAAAATTAAACTCTTAAGTGGAGTGTGAAAACCTACAGGTTTTCATACAAAAGGCGATAACGATTTCCACCCCTGAAATCTTAACCGATTTTGACCAATTTTTGATAGGTTGTCAGTCAGAACAAAATCTAGTTCTTTGGTTTTTTCACTACAATCAATAAATTCAGTTTTATTGCCATTTCAGTATTCTCATACAAAACTAATTTCGTCGATTATTTGACTTTTTTGATCGTTGATCAATATTCAAAAAACGTATAGACCTAGATTATGTTCTGACTGACAACCTATCAAAAATTGGCCAAAATCGGTTAACGTTAAAAGGGTGGAAATCGTTCAAATCGATATCGCCTTTTGTATGAAAAGGGTGATTTTTGCCGTTGTTTCACAGTCGTCTTAATAAGTAGGTAACAGTTTAACCATACTACTACAGTATGGTTAAACGGTCGGGTGTCACAAACTAGTCTTATTTTGTACCGCTCAATGACACCGATCGGATTTTTGACCCTAAGGGTCGAAAATAAGTCCAAAATAATTTATTACCGCTAGTACTACTAGTACAACAAACAGTAATGGCATTAACGTCGAATAATCCGTTAATCCCACATTTAATTTTAGAGAGTCAATTCAGATAGTTCTTAAATGGCTTTACGATGATCAAATGCACAATCCGGTTGAACCAAAACCAGTGTTGGCTGCTTATCAGGTTTTTCTACTTAAGATTCGAAACGGGGCAAGTACTTGGACTATCCTAAATACAGCGTTTTGATTTGACCAACTAGTTGGCATAGTTGTTATGCTGTTTTACGATGGTGGCAGTTAAACATTCTTAACTAAACAGATTCCGTATTGGTTTATGTATTGGGAGACTGCCCTATCGTGGTCATTGAACTTTGATAGTGATCCCTTACTTTTATTATAGTTATTACAAAGTTACAAACTGCACGGTCAGGCGCAGCCTTGTTTGTTGTTCACGGCATAAGACATCAGGTTTCCTTGTTTGAGACACTGAATGTGATATCAGACGTAATTACAAGCTTTAAATTGATATGTAGGTATTTACATAGTAATAATAATAAATAGTTGGTGTTTACGCTCGACAGAATTAACTTGCGGGATTCATTTAATCTGCGCTAGGGGACATAATATGAACATGGCATCGCGTGACCGCCATTCGTTTGCGGACAAGATTGCGGTCATTTCGCTACCCTTTTAGCGAGGAAGAATAATGACGTCACCCGTTAACTCGCATATGGCTGGGGCCAACCCAACGCGGCGCCATGGCGGGTTTATGTAGACCTTACTTAGCGACCTATTTATATCTAGATGAGGAGAACGCTGACAGCAGTGATTGACTATTACGGGATTCAAATCAGCGGCATCACATACCTAGGCGGTTACACAACCACTTCGCCATCGAGACAGTCAAACATCAGAAAGAAGTGTGAATAAACCATAGTAAAAATGTCCGCCAACTATAGATAAGTTAATACAATAGCTCTATATTTCTTATGGATACATAGCAATTAAAGTATTCTATATATTATGCTAAAGTGCGCATTTATTTGGTCATGTCACCTTAACGTTATCCATTATTGTATATCCGCATTCCGATCAATCCAGTAGTTTTTGTTGATGCCTGATCAAAAAGACATAAAAATGGTGTAAATGCTGGTCGAATGTCAAGCTGATCTGAGCCCTGTATTAATATTCTTGGCGTGACGTGAGGGATAATGTATTATTTAAAGCGCAGATTTTTTATAAACAAAATCTAAAAATTAAACGTAATATCCACTGTGTCCGGGCACGGAATAATCAGGTTCAATGCCAGCTCTGACCTTCACGGCTTCACGTAATATTTTGCGTGAATTTATCTCATTAGCTTATTCTGGATCTGCGTGAAACGTGCGATAAGGGAAATACTTGTATGTGCCCACGCCTCGTTTGACGTGGGTTTGCTATAAACACCTCGCGCGTGACAGTATCGACTCTCTCTTTTGTATAATTAAAATATATATCTGTTTTGAATATAGAATTTCATCAAGTTATCGTTATCTGCCTAAACATGAGAAATACACGGCTTTTAACTTTTTAGTTCAAATCGACTGGTTTTTAAGTAAAGTCTGCGAGCATATTCTAAAGTTATAAGAAATACGCGCGCGTACGCATGCAGGCCCCATCTCGTAACTAGTACATTGAGAAAACGGAGTCCTGCACATTGCAGCATTGAACACCGACCCACATACATTCATCTCAGATTAGCTTTTATAGTTTACGTAGTAACGGACATCCAGTTCTCAAGCGTGGCCTAAATATCTGTGTTGAATTCTCACACAGGTGTAATAGTAGTTTATGCAACGGTTGCATAATGATAGGCCTTAAAACACTAGTGCGGTTTTCATGAAACGAGCCGATAGGCGAGTTTCATAATAAGATCGCACGTGTGTTTTAAGGCCAAATTATGCAGAGTTGTGTGTAGATAAAGTCATTAGCGTGTGACTTTCAACTGTTTTAATATTAGTGTTAATTTTTGCGACGTTCCTTGTCGTGTCCAGACAGGGCGTTCATCGGTTGTTTGCTTATGCTTGTTAAGCCAATATTTGGACAACGAGTGTCAGTTAGCGCCACTAATTAGTGAACAAACAATTAAATGATACAAAGCTTTTTAACTTTAGTCACAGATCATCATAATATATAATAATAAATGTAAATATTTATACGATATTATATAAACTTTTTTTTTAAATTTGGTATTTACGCCAACTAACTAGTAAAATGATGTGGACGAAAACAATTTGATTCACCCATTTAACAAGAATATTGTGATGACTCTGCCTGGTAATTGAGCTAATCCAAAGAAAGAACAAAACTAGTCATACATTTTTCCTTGTAAGACAACGAACACTATAAAAAGTAACTTACAAAAACCGACACAAACAGTAAAATATTTACATATTGGGACCAATTCCAAAGTGTGCTCGCTAAATAAAAGTCCCTAAACTTAAAATATTAGGAATCGTGTAGTTTTATTTTGACAGGTTTGTGACAAAATCGACTTTGACGTTTCTTATTTAATGTTTAGGCACTTTTAAATTAAGAAGATATCGTTTCAAATTGGACCCATTGTCGTACTGCGCCTCTATTCGGGAACGCTAAGTGATTCTCTAGCGACTCATAAGCCAGATTTCTCCTCTCGCTCTTACGCATTACGCGTCGTGCGGAAGAGTGGGATGAGAAATCTTGCTTACGAGTCGCTACAGAATCACTTAGCGTTCCCGAATAGAGGCGCTGGTCCTGTATTCGGGCCTGCTAAGTTATTTACTAAGTATTAAGTATATTGCCACTAAAATGCCAAAACCGCGATAGTGATCGTCAAACACGTGCAAAACAACGACACATTCGCGATTTTGCCATTTTAGTGACGATATATAGTAAATCACTTAGCAGTCCCGAATATAGGCCCTGGAGACTGGTTTTTGAATTTCGAATTATTCGAAAGTTGCGCAGGAAATGGAAAATAAAAAACCGGCCAAGTGCGAGTCGGGCTCGCGCACAAAGGGTTCCGTAACATTATTTAACTTCACTGTATTCTGTTAAAGAATACAGTGAAAGCTAATTTAGTACTATATTTTTATTGTTTTTATTCCATTTTGATTTTCTGACATTAGTGTTTCTTTAGTTTTAATTTTATTGCATTTTTTTGAAATCTCTTTTCTTTTGTTATTGATTTTATTTGTGACATTTGAAATTTAATTTGAAGACATTTATTTTGATTGTCCTAGAATTATTTCTAGACGGTATTTTTATATTATTCTATTTCAACTGACGATCTTTTTGTGAATTCATTATATTTAACATATAATTTTTGTAATGTAATTTTCATAAAGAAATAAATGACCTACCTACCTACCTATAAAAGAAATACAGCTACAAAAAAAGATAAGGCAATGAATTCATGTTGGCTCCACTAGTATCAAAGGTAGCTGAATAATTGACGGTAGATAGATCAACAACACTGATTATCCACTTTGTACATACATTTTTGATGATATCGATTCCCTGGGCTCGGCTACGGATTGACCTGTACTATGAGTTTATGCTAACCGTTCTCGTAATAGAAAACTATCGTTCGGTCCCTTTTACTTGTATCGGCATACATACATACATACACATCACGCCCGAAATCCCTAATGGGGTGGGCAGAGCCACAAGACTACTTGTGGCCACGTTCGATTAATTAGTCCTAAGATGGGTTAGATTACTCGGTTGGGTGGGATTAGTCGTGCAGATGCTTATCATCCTGGCATGTCGTAAAAGTCGACTAAGGGACAGGTCCTCTCCAACATGGTGGACTATCTGTATGGGCGATGGGCTGATCACCTGTCACCATACGGTTCATCATACCATCTTAGGACTTGTATCGGCAAAAAGCATTATTTCTGATAGAATTCGATAACCACAACGGTTTGCTTAAACTCAAGGTAATGGTACTGGCCCCATGTCAATCTGATACAATCACGGCTGGACGGCATCACAGTTCATAACCTTTATATGAAACAATACTCCTTTTGTGTGGGTCGCGCGCAAATATGAAAAAATGTTATCTTCTGGTTTTACAATTTCACTACTCCGCATAATAACATAATTATGCGCATAATAACATAATTATGTTCATTATAGTCGTGACGTCAAACACTCGATCGATTTATTACTCGTTAAAGAAAGGTGACCTTCTGCCTATTTTCCTATTTCTATATACTTGTAAGTACCTACCAATACTTGTTATACTCGCTGTTAAACGACTTTGTTCGCGTGGGATTTGGATTAAATGTATCCTGTATGTATAAGCTATCTCTATTGCAAATGTCCTCAAAATCCTTTTGGCCGTTGAAGCGTGAACGAATAACAATACACACACACACTCCCAAAGTTTTGGGGTTTATAATATTAGGTATAATTTAACAAATTAATGAGAACGAAGAAAAAGGATGATCGCTCGTCGCGTGTCGGTCTCAACCAACCAGCAGCCCTAGCAAGGTTGACACAAGGATAAGTAAAACCGTCTATCTTTATAGATCTTAGGTGGGTCTCTCTCACAGTAATGCCAACAAAAGATATAGTCAAAGAGATAAACGGGTCTAACTTATCCCTGTGTCTGGCACGCTGAGCCGCAGCTATTAAAAAGACTACTTCCCCTAATTACAAAATAACTGCAGAATGTTTTAGAAACGGAATTGGCATCCGTACAGTGTCAAGTTAATGTTAATTGACTACCTATTCCATTTGGTAATAATTGTGATATACCTACAGGCCAACAAAATATCTATTATGAAGTTAAAAGATTAACCCTCCTTATTGTGGTGCCGGCAATTATCCGACACCGGTAACGAGATAACTAGTATTTATCAAAGATGTGACTTATTTAAGATACAAGTATCTGAAATACAGATACAAGATACAAAATACCTACGTATTTTCATCTTGAATCTAAAATACTTTTTTTAAATGTATCTGTATCTTGTATTTAGATACTATTCGTTTAGTAAATACTATTTTTGCTAAAATACTTTTAGTCATAATTATCTATGCAGTTTTTTCACATTTACTATGGTACGTTATAGACAAAACTGAACACACACTTGAAATTTAAATCAACCTATAAAAAGACTTCAGACTGATGCAGGGTTGCCAGACGTAGTTACGATAATTATCCTACATGTACTTGACTTAAACCTAATAAAATTAGGTTTTCCTACAAAAAGTATTTTATCTTAAAACGTATTTAGAAGATATAGTATATCAGATACTATTTCTAAACTTTCTTGTATCTGCTATGTCAAATACTTATTTTAATAGTATCTTGTATTTTTGTATTCCAGATACTTTGTATAGGATATCTTATACATCTCTGGTATTTAGGACTTAATAACACTTTTTCTTATGCAATAAATAAGTCTATATAGCGATATAATGCTTTAGTTTTGCAAAACAATATTATTTTCAAATGTTTAAAGGAAAATTCACATTCACCGAACAGTAGAATTGATGACGGTTAATGACAACATTTATGTGATCGATTTTCCAGTCGCGCCACCGCCCCCACCCTCACCGCTTCGTTAAAAGGAAATCTAATAGCATTTTAAGAGCGTAATAAAATTCAAGAATCACTTTTAATGCTCACAAGGCCTATTTATGTGTAAAAACTTCATATACATCTTTCTCAGACACCACGAACTGATCAAATCAATAGCCCCAATCAAAGCTGTTGACCGATTGTACACGCAACATGCTGTATAAGCGTGAAATTAGTTAAAGACTATACAATTGGTCTCGTCTATTGTTGCCAGGTCGATGTATAACTATAATGTCGCCTTTTGGTTGTAACAAATCGGTCAACTTAAATAACCATAGATTGAGTTATAGCAGTCATTACTTTTCTTGGAATAAAATCGTCATTTCATAATCAAGTAACTTGCTAACTACACAAAAATGGTTAAATTATCGAAACTGCAAAAGTTGGAGGCAAAATACCGAAACAACAAAAGAAATGCACTGAAAACCATTTTGCACCTTTTTAAAGTGCTCATGCAGGCAAATAAGTACCTATAGCATTAAATAACCTGGCAAGGAGACAGGCCGTCGATAGGACGAGCAACGCAATCAGGTGTGCCTCGTACATTAGCGCAAGCGCATACAATTTCAGTGGCTATTTCCAGACTCACGGAAGCCGCGATGATAATTTTATTAGACCGGCTATGGCTATAATTAGACTGATTCAAAAGTACATAATCCGTCGTGGGTATATCGACTTATCGTCACGACTTTGGCCGTGCTAATTCGTACAATACGCGAAGATATTACGTATGTGACTAAATATATCGCACTTTTCTTTTAATCGATTTAATATTATGACAGAATTAATAAATAATATTAACAACATACGATGCCGAAGCATATACAATTTATAAAGTTTTTATCCTTAAAATCGTCATGGTTCCATAGAACGAGTTTCCTTACCTTCATTGTTTCAGACTTCCCCATACTGCATGACTCATTTGCATTGCTCACCTTTGACATTGTAAAATATGTAACACTAAATATTTAATTATATAACGGATGTGTTAAGTCATGTCCAGACGTCATAGATGTACCATTACTATGTGGCGTTCTCGGAGACGCTCAGTCGGGTAATCACGATCATCATCATGCAGATTCTGTTGACTAATTTGAGGTTCAACACTACCCTTCCTCTTGGAGCGTGGTAACGCTCAATTATTCTGGGTACTTCAATTTATAATAACAGAAAAACTAGAAAAATATACAGTGCCGCTACCCCCACCCCCGACATCTCATTTTTATCAAAAAAGAATTACGAAGGATAACATAGCATTTTTGGTTTTGTAGTCTTACCCCGATACACCAATTATTATTTTCGGCTGCAATAATTTTTTAAACAAAAACAAATTCTAGAGACAAATCAGTTTAGACAAGAAAAGGCTGTACAAATATATTTTTTAAACATTATCAATAGTAACAAGAACTTGGTGCGGTTTCAGCACAGGTTTGGTATTAATCATTAAAAAAACTCGTTACTACGTCAACGTCTCAACGTATAGGTACCTCGTCGACAGTGTACGAGAACCTAGAACTACCCTGGGATGCACAGAAAAGGTCAAACAATTTAACGTCTTCTATATAATTACATGACTCCCACACGACCCACAAATTCCATCGCATTATCTATTCCAACGTGATGCGTTGAATACAATTCGTGGGACGTGTTGTTTAAATATTGAATCTATTTAGAGTGACGTAGAAGCTTCCTCGTATCCACGCGAACCACATGGAGGAGGGATCACTGCTTACCGACGTTCCTGCCACGTGGTTCTGTAACGCGCGCAACACCTGATCAGCGATGAGGGACACATTCTTTAGACCGAATCTTACTATGTCCATGAAAATTCATGTAGTAAAATTGAAGAACCAGGAGAACTCCTCAACTATTGACATCTTTGCATCGTGGATAGTAACAGTTTGTAAATGGTGATGAGCAATTGGCATTATGCTATTGTTACTTATGTAGTAAATGTGTGTCGTTAAATCACAGGATAATAAACAAAATGTGAACAAAAAACTTAGGTTATTTTCAAAAGCTATTTGAAGTCGGTTTTATTATTTTATAAATTATAGATTATTAAAGTTTTGTAACGAGGCGCTATCACCGACTCGTAAAATACTCCTTCAATGCTGACAACTTCTTTTTCTTTTTCAATTCCTTTTTCGTTTCCAAATTCAAATATAGATCGATGGATCGATTCAGATCATCATAATTCCATGATAGATCTTGGCCCAGAAAAGTCGATTTTCACATTGCCTTCTAATTTATTGATAGAACTTCCCTCCAGTTCACATTGTAGGAACATTGTTATTTAAATTCCTACCTAATATCTGAGAGAGTCTCTTATAAACAAGAGTGCAGTGTTCTTTATGAAGGAAAGACAAATACTAACCTGTTATCTTATTACATAAAGGATTTACCATAGTGGCACTTATATTGTGCCTCGTACCTTATTTCATAAATGTACCGATATCCTTGTCCGTTGGTTTACATGCTACCATCTACTCTTACCTGCATCCACAGTATCTACGTCCCAGTTTCTACGAATAATTTCGTTTATCCGCTGATCAGCCGCTACATACGTTAAAGATTCGCACCACTGATACCTGTATGTATTCTGAGTATACTTTCAGGATATTTCGATGGCGTAACCCTTGCTTTATCTAAAGCAAGTACTTATAAGAAACGTCGGGAAAAAATTGGAACAATCATTATACTTACTACGAAGAAACATTGAAAGGCACTTGTCTTGTCAGATAATAAGGCTAGGATAGATACTTCTAATGCAAACAGTACTCGTAAACACTTATTTTAATCCTACAAATTCTTAGTATGCAGTTGAATGACGCTTTTTGGGTAATTTACAGCACTATTCTTAGATTCTGTTTTTTGTCCAATAGTTAAAATATGGGTTCAAATCCCGGTCTGCACCCCTGAGGTTTTCTGAGCTTATGTGCAGTATTAAAATTTTATAATACCACTATCATTTCCGTAAAGGACTATACTATAATACCTACCTGCTCAGAGAAATTGCAAGAAATATTGCTGCGAAACACGCTGTTATTAAAATACTTCTAAAATGATGAAAAATATGCTGTAGATATTTTTCTAAACAGGAAAAAAGGCCGATAAAATTTACAAATGCCGAGATTAAGTCGCGAATAGTTTTTATTCGGCATGGTTTCTCCAGCTAATTAGAGAAAATAAGTGATTCATAAATCAAATGTAAATTTCCGAGTGGTATTTGACGGAGCTACCGTTATATCATACACTGGTGGACCCGCCACAGTTTCGCCCGCGGTATTTTACATACAAACTTTATCACCCCTTTTCACGCCTTTAGGGACGAAATTTCAAAAAATCCCTCGTTCGTGCACTTCTAAGGTACTCGAGGAATGTCTGCACCAAATTTCAAACCTCTAGGACCACCCGTTTAGGCTGTGCGTTGTCTATAAGTGAGTCACGGTACTGTTTTGTATGTATTGATTTTATATCATTTTATCGTCTTCGGTCATCGTCTTACAGACAATTAATGTTCTAGGAAGTTGTAAACAGATACCAGCAGTCTCGCCAATCTTGCAGGACATTGCTGGCACGTGTTTATGGGGTTTCGTTGCAACGGCGTTGTGCTCTAACCACCCCATTGCGTTCAGGGTTGAATTGAAAGTGCAAACTAACAAATCAAAATTCTAATTGACGCAAATGGGTAAACGCAATTAAAAAGTCCCGGGAAAGTACGTTCAAAAGATAGCAGTAAAGCAAAATACACCGTTCTGGAAACGGACGTCACGCCTCGTCTCTCACCGCCTGACCGTGTCACTTATACGCGAGTACGCCGGTCCCATCCACACACATACTCGCCGCGCCATCACGGACAGACGTTCTCATTCCCTTATCGGAACAATTAAACCTGATAAGTGATAACAGACAATAACATTAAGTGCCTTATTGACGTCAACTCAACACTACCTATATAAAATTTTTCGTCGCAATAGTTTTTATAGTGACTGAATTTGTTTCAAGGCGGCAAGCCGTAAAAGTGTTTGTGTTACCAGCTTACAGATTACCAGGATTCCTTTCAATTTAGAAGCAGGTGATTATATTAGTTTTGACTATAATATTTTGTTTCCTATCACATGTGAATAATTTGCATTTCTCGACGTAATAATGTAAAGTAGGTTAGGTAGTATTTTATAAATATGAACACAAAATTATGATTGCAACTATACATTATACATATACCCGCAAATTTTGTGAAAAAATTTATTCAGACCCCAATTCGTTTTTAATCAGGGTGGGAATGAGAATGCCTCCAACATAAGACACACCGAGAAGATACTGCATTTTTACATTAAAATTTGGTAAGATAAGAATTACGATAAGAATAACATAATGGTATTTAATTAGCGCAATATTTTTAAAAACTTGTATATACTAATCGATGCAAATAGTAAATACGCTGGTGAATCCTATCCTGTTATCCTACTGATATAATAAATGCAACAGTTTGTGTGTATCTGTCTGACTGTATGTTTGCTGAACGGACTTGGTACCTTAGGTCCTGGAAATCCTGAAATAGGACATAGGATACTTTTTATCCGGGAAAATACAAAAGTTTCCGAGGGATAACTAAAACCGAATTCCACGCGGACGAAGTCACGGGCAGACGCTAGTATTATATGCTAATAGTTATTCGTTCACCGCACACCACCAACAGCAACAACTCCTTTACATACATTATTAAATATAAAATGAAAACCGATGACTAAGTTACCGCACGCCAGATTTGGGTAAAAAGAGAAACTGCTGTTCGTGCAGCATCATAATACTCGTATTCTTTGTGCTCTTCGACCATGAATCACATCAACTGCCATTGAATCGGATCGTGAGTCACCCTCACCTGGGCTCCAATTCTCGGTGCATTCGAGATAATGTCGATTGCGAGATTAAAGTCAGATTCATACAGTTGTGCCAAACGATTCTATGCACTGACATTTAATCTCGATTGTGAGATTATCTCGAATGCACCGGGGATTGGGCGCCTGGCTTAGCAATATGAAGTAGTAGCGACCGGTTCCCCTTATTTACGCATATTTTTTTATGTAATAATTCTATATCGCATAATCAGTACAAGCATAATTGTATATGCACAGAAACTAATCTCGCATAATTATATTTCGCATATTTCTGTCACGCATATCCAATCTAACCCGAATGTTTTTACGCATAATTAGCGAATTCCGAATAGAGCTAAGGCAGAAAATGACTTACGCATACATTAGTAACGCATAATTTAATTTCGCCGATTTAATAAGCTATATAATATGGATTATATAACAAATAAAATATTATTTTAAAACTATAGTTTTTAAATTAAACTAACCTATCCAATCTACTTTTATAGAAACTAGTAACTAGAGAGCAGTGGCGCAGCCTGCCTACTAGCCGATTCCTGACGGCTTTACTAAGCTAGAAAGCTACGGCTAGCTGGCAGTGAAGTCCATGTTACTCTAACTAAATTTCAGACTCGCACGTACGGTTCTAATTCTTCTGGCTTCCCTTAGGAAATATTTGACGCTTCGCCACTGCTAGAGAGTGGTTTTATTTTTATAATGCGGGTTTTTTACATGTTGGGTTCTGTAAGGGACACAAGTTAACCCTATCCTAACCTACCAAAAATACAATTGTTACGATTATTTGTTTTTTTACTGCGGGGGGCTTGGTCCCCCGAGCCCGTTGTGGGGGGGCTGCTTTTATGCGACTAGATTCAGACAGAATTTCAGGCTATCAAAATTCTGCAAAATTACGTACAATATGCTAAACAACATTATGCAAAATAAAATTCAGCCATATCAATATTATGCTAATATCAAATTCGGGAAATCAACCATTGGGATAATAACGAATTATGCCGAATAAAATTTCGGCAAGCTTAAGTCGCAAATAAAATATGTGAAACTTGTTATACCCTTATAGGTAATTTAACCCTAATGTTCTTTTACAGCTATTCTTATCCGACCCGCTTTTGACTCCGGCAAAATATATAAATATTTTGGGGATTTGATGTTCTTACCCAATTACTGAATTGAATATTTATTCAATGCTCGGACGATAGGGCACGTTTCCGACGTATAACGGAGCGTAGCAAGCCGGTGTCTTGATTTTGATCAACCAATCAACACGTGCTATGAAACGTAAGCAAAGCAAACTACAATGAAATTATTATTATTTTTAAACAAAAGAGTATTAAGAATGAACTTATTATTATTATTATATATTTCATACGACTACATCCGTAATCCAATACCATTTTTATCATATTTCGTTATACAAAACGTTTTGCCATGCAAAATGTGTCACTTGAATAAAATGGGGAACATAATATTTCGTTGCAACACACTACACCATTGATTTAACCATGTGGTGTTTGTTTGAAAATTAATATTAATTATTCTTTGTTTCAAAAACATGCGGTACCGATCTATGTAAATTGTTTACAGAGTTATATGTATGACAAGGCTGAACACGACAATATTATGTCCCTGTACATATATTATTAAGTATTCAGAGTAAAATTATAATGTTTACCTTTTCGTTACGCGAACTATCGAAGAGTCTTAAGGGTTGCAAGACTTATGTAACTGAGAAAGCGTTCTTTAAGAGAAGTGTGAACCTACGGCTCTTCATAAAAAAGGCGATAATGATTTCCACCACTTAAATGTTAATTGAAATTGACCAATTTTTGATAGGTTGTCAGTCAGAACAAAATCTAGGTCTATACGTTGTGATTTTTGCAATCAATAAATTCAGTTTTATTGTGATTTCAGTATTCTTATAGAAAACGAATTTCGGCATTATTTGACTATTTTGATCTTTAATTAAAATTCAAAAAACGTATAGACCTAGAATTTGTTCTGACTGACAACCTAACAAAAATTGGTCAAAATTTGTTAACATTTAAGGGGTGGAAATCGTTATCGCCTTTTTGTATGAAAAGGGTGATTTTTGCCGTTGGTTCACAGTCCTCTTAAGATATTGCTGCAATATTACAAGACTCGTAAAGTAACCACCAACTAACACGTCTCCTAGGACAATAACGGATAATTTTCGATGCAAAAATGGTCGTATATAATCCTCTAGTTTAGTTTGATCTAATCGCAGTATTGAGTGTCGACATTGTCCGTAGAAAGTTCGCCTTGAGCGCGCTGGCGCTGGCCGTGCCGGACATGGAGCCAACCGGCGCTTCACGCAGTCAATCGAAAAAGGAAATGTACCATTGTATTGTATTTTCAATTCGTTCAATTCTTAACGTCTTTGAAAACAGTGGCCATTGAATTCAAACCAATTTTCACTTTCTCTTTCAACGAATCACGATTAACGACCAACAAAACGGGTTTCCTATATCGAACACACTCAAACGAATAGGGATGTTTCCTGGGTAAAAAAAAATCTAATTAGTCCGTCAGTTAGATTATTAAAAAATATTGAACACGTATTTTTGCTTTATCTAATCAATTAAAGTTGACAAAGATAACGCGCATCAAAATTCGGGAGTGGGGGCTCATGATGTCACTTAATGGTAAAAAGTCTGCAAAGTTGTGACGTCACGTGGAACTTCAACGCATATATCTTCGTAATTTTTTGTGTAATTGACAAAAGAAAAAATACGTTATCAATAGTTTTTGATACTGTAAATGACGGACTAAATAGTTTTTTTCAGGAAACTAGCCTATTGTTTTTAGTGGTGTAGTTTCTCTTACGTTCAGCGTCTAGCTCAGCAGTGTCGTATAGAAAATTGGCCTTAACCAGTATAACTCTACGTCAAGCAAAGCGTTAAGAGTATCACAAGACAGTTCCTTGCTTTTGTAAAACCACTGTGGACATCATAAATGTAAATTTTTCTTTTGTTGCTAAGTGTTCAGAGTTAAAGTGTGTATTTGAATGGCTCCATTTGCTTCCATAACGACTTTATAAATTTGTTGTCATATCAGGTGGCGTGTGCTCGTGTTGTTGTGACCTATCTGCTATCGAATGCCACTTGTTTAAACATTCACCAACAATACCCATTTTAGTATAATGAAACATAGAAAGCTTTGCATCCATAACTTTGCCAACAGGTGGACACTACTACTTTTGCATTAGCATATGCCAATTTTATTGTCACTTCATTCAGGGCATTTAAAGTAATTTACTTACTTAAAAATATGTTTCATTATACCATCTTAGGACTAATTAATCGAACGTGGCCACAAGTAGGCTTGTGGCTCTGCCCAACCTATTAGGGATTTCGGGCGTGATGCTATGTATGTATGTATGTAAAAATATGTTTGAACGTACAGTCGATGTCAAAATTATCTACGCGGACAAAGTGCTAAAAATATGTAAAAACGACTTTATTGTCAAGGACGTAAGATCGTTCACATATTTTTGTAGCACGTAGTTTACTCATTCAAGGTTAAGTTAAAATAAACCTAATTCAACCGACTCGTATAAAAACTGCTCTTTTTAGGGTTCCGTACCTAAAACGTAATTTAAAAAAGGAGCCCTTATGGTGAGACTTAATTGTCTGTCTGTATAACACGGCCATCTATCTCAGTAACTGGTAAGGTTTATGAATATGAAATGTGGAACAGTTATTGCGTGCCCTCATTTATAGCGATAGTATTTATTTTAATGTTTTAATCTTTTACAAATAACTTCGACTTGACGTAGTCATATAAATAAGTCGGTGTATAATATTTTCTTTATGAACTCTAAGTACTATAATAAGTACCTCGCCATTTATTTAAAGTGAAAGTAGTGCCTTCATATAGATAGCCAGTCACCAGTCTGAATCCATTACGGGTCTATAATGATATCATTCTTATTCGCGGAGCACGCTGAAAGCGAGGTGGTGGCGTCCGTAAGAATAATAATAACAGACGCAGTTCCGATCGAGCTCCCGACCAAACCGAGCTCCCGACCAAGGTGACTTTGCTGGTTGACAACCGTGTAGAAGGTGGTGTGCAACCAAATGCCCTGTTGGCAACCGTGTAGGCGGAAACGCGACGGCGGTGAGGAACAAACCACCAAACAAGGTCACCTTGGTCGGGAGCTCGGTTACCAAACGTGTAGCACGGCTTTAAGGCTTTGGCCACATCTCCAAGGCACGACGTCGTGAACGTGAAACTGCGCGGCGCCGCATCCTTCCACGGCGCGGAGTCGCGGAGGCGTGCCGTGAAAAATTCCGTCGCCCTTATTTCTATAGCTATAAAGGTGATTTGCAAAGGCCGTACCGTGGTTATGTAGCGGCGTTGCATGTTCACGACGTCGTGCCGTGGTGTTGTGGCCATTATTCAAACGATATTATTTGTACGTAAGGGCGAGCCAGATCGAAGGGCGAGCAAGAGATGAGCGAGGCAGGCACAGTATACAAACCAATTTGTCAAAATACGGATGCTCCCAGAACCATTGCCCCCCCTCCCGGCCTCCTGGATCTGCCCTTGTTTGTACGTATGTGCACACAAAAAAGATATTGTAATCCAGTATTGGCACCATCTTAAAAATCGGAGCGATAGATCAATCGATCTTAGTTTTCTTTCGCTCGGTCACCAAAATTACCGTATTGACTTTTAAACACACTCTAAAATCGGCTCCAACTGAACGCATTTCACCGAGTAACTAATTACGTGAATGAAACTCAATATCTGCTAACTCTGTTGTATTTTACTCAGCGTTACATAACAGTTATGTTTGTTGTGCATAATAAATAATCTAATCCTAAACTAAGCTTTATTTGGTATGTACCTACGTGCTTGGCCATGAATTGAGTTGAATCGCCGGCAGCGGCACGCCGCGACAGAGCCTCGGGCTATGTAGGCAGCTCGTTGTACGAAACACACTCTACTCTGAAGGTAGACACGTCGTTTCCGCGTCGAAAGGTCGGCGACTCCGCTGCCAGCCGCCACTAAGTTTAGCAAACTATTTCGATTCACCCTTCGCCCGTAAGATTGAACAAATGAAGCGAAAACCGATAGCACCGATAACATCACAGTAAAATATGAAACTGACAGTGTTTTCCTCAAGCCTACGTTCATAGTAGATTAACGTAGAAAATATTCCTGTTTACTTATTCTTTCATTAAATTTTTGGTCGTATGCCAGACAGCCTCATACGAGTATGTGGGTGACGGGCGCACGCGCCGCTGCACCGCCGAGTCATGGCCGCTGCGCGCCCTGCGCGTCCCTACTTCTAATTACCCACCGCCATTGTCCAAAACAAGGAGCCGTATCGCACATACACAATAGTTTTATTGTCTCATTTAACAGTTACACTCTACGAGTATTAGATTTCAGAATATTTTTTAACGTAACCTTATTTTGTTTAAGTAAGAAATCTGAACTCTTCTACGAGAGGCGAGGCATATTGGTATCGGATCGTTTAGCAATGTTTTATTTTTGTCTAAATCATAGCATTGACAGGAAGCCCGCATCCCGGGCCACCACGCATGTGGTGCTATAAGCGATCCCATGGTGCCCATAAACCCCATTTGATTAAAATGATTCACTTTAAAAGCTATTTCCACATTTCATTTCCTCTTAACATCGTAAGAAGGAGGAGATTAAATCAGTATGTATATTATATCTGATAAAGATGAACATAAGTAGTTTATGATACGAATGCAAACAACGAGTTTGAAAACCCGAGTGCAGCGAATGTAGCACCCAACTTATGCATTGAATTATATTATCGTCTTTTCAAACCCAAGAACAATCACGAAGCGATCGACTTAAATCACATTTGTCGAGCAAATTACATTATTTTGGTAATAAAAAGCTTCCAGTAGGTGTATATATTATTATATTAAATGATTGCAAAAAGTTTGTAAATAATGTAAGAGCTTAGCTTAATTAACTAAAATTAGATTATGACATAATTTATAATGAGAGATAATTCTTCCTTCCGAGGTCACGCTAAAGTACGCGCAGGCGTGAAAACATTGGCATTAGGTAGGTTGTCCGCTATCTTAAACTGCACCAAAATAAATAATACCTAAGCAAAAGTAGTTCTCTATTAGCATAAAAGATTTCTTACAATTCGGAGGAAAGGAACTTCGGAATATGTTTTTCTCAAAGGTTAGGTATCTTACATAAAATCGTGAAGTGGAAAATGTCTGTACATTGAAGATAGCAAAACGAAAAAATGCTATGGGGGGCTTCAAACTGAGCAACACAACACTCCCAATAGTTTATGAATTTCATGTATATTTATCTGTTTGTTGCTCGTGCGCGCGACCGGGAATAATTATAAACAAAAAAAGCATTACAATGCATGCCGGGGACAGCTAGTCTGAAATAAAACAGGTAGATACGGATTTCTCGCTTTTCTCCGATAATTTGGCAGGCAAATGCATCCGGAACAATCATTTCACGCTTGGGTTTGTTTATAAACAGCGGAATTTACCCGTCATATCAACATATAATTAAAATGTAAACTTACAATGGAGTCAATTCGAAAGTGTGTTCGCTAAATTTAAAAGTCGCTAATAAACTTGAAATAAGAAACGTCAAAATCGATTTTGACAGCTTGGGGCCATACTAAGTCGAATATGACATATATTTAAGTTTAGGCAGTTTTAAATTTAGACGGTTTTGGCGGTTAATGAACGATTATCATGTTCCTCAGTGAAGATTTTTTATGGAAATTTTGAAAAAACGATACGATAAAGGTTCAATAGTTTTAGTTGTCAGCACCGTTCGCATTTGTCGAATAGGTCGGGGCTAGTCTACGTCTGGTATCAAGCGTAGAATCAATAGAGACATGAAAAATACTTTAAATAATTGTTTACACGTTCGATTATGTATTTATTATATTGACCATATACTTCACGCCAAGTTTTGTATTGAAGACAATAATATTGTTGAATCCGCAGACTAAAGCCAAATCGAATCTTGCTTAGTTCAAAATTTAAACGTATTTTTAAATATAGCAACGAACTGAAAAAAGTGTTGACAGAGTTCAATGGACGACATAAAATTCGCATATTTATTCACTTTTCGAAGATTTGGCAGCGAATCGTTTTTTTTTTTAATATGACTCTGCGTAATGAGTCTGTTTACAATTTGAGATACTTACTTAATGCAAACCGACAGTATATTGTAAAAAAAAATGATAACACACATGTTTACGTAGTTAATATGCCTGTTGTTTTGTTTATTTTACTTCAATTAATTTGTGTTTATAAGTATTGTTGTTGTCAAGTAAATTTTGACCTTGACTTCAAATTTGACATATTGTACATTGTGTAATAAATAAATGTTAATTTCAATAAAATAAGTAATAACATTAAATAACAGTGCTTGGAACCTTTTTAAGTGTGTGAATGACACCTTTGTAGAGAGTCGTTTGTAATGATAGTTGGTACTGCACGTCTAGCACGACGTATCCGCAAGTCATTTGTCGCTCAGTGCATCCCTTACATATTTGACTAGTTTGACAGAGACGCACTGAACGACAAACGACTCGCGGACATGTCGTACTAGAGCCCACTGGTGGACTGTTAGAGAATGCTCGTAGATCGTAGAATCTCCTTTCGTACATATTTTTAAATTTTTGCCATAAAGTATAATTAAAAAATAGCTGCGGAACGTACCTATCTACCTTTCCGTTTTTGTATTTTCGTCTATTTTCCCTATTTTTGGATCACTTTGAATGTCACCGCTCCAAAGCGGGCTCCCCGCGCGAGCGATGGCCTCGCTCGCCCAAGAAAACGAAAATATCACAAATTGTTCCTAAATACAGGTTATTCTCCGTTATTGTGACATCAAGCCGATAAATTTAACCTAGGTATTCCAAATTCGACGCAATAATAATTACGTGGTTTGAACTCACAAGCGCAGTTATTTAAACCGTGCGGAGATTAAAACATTAACCTCATCAGAATGTCCAGCCTTCTATTAACTGGTAATTTAAAAACATTCAAATAAATAGAGCTGTCCGCGTCCATCTTGGCCTTGCTAATATTATGAACTAGTGGACCCGCCAAAGCTTCGCCTGGGGTATTTTCCATACAAACTTCATCACCCCTTTTCACCCCTTTAGGGATGGAACTTAAAATCCCTTCTTCGTGCACCTCCAGGGTACTCGAAGAATATCTCCAAATTTCAACCCTCTAGGACCAACCGTTTAGGCTGTGCGTTGTCTATAAGTGAGTTGTCTACTGTTTTATATGTATAGATACGAAAGTGTGTTTGTTGGTTTGTTCTTCTTTCACGCAGTAACGGAACAACGGACCGACGTGATTTTATGCATAGTGATAGATTATGGACCCCAGCGTGATATAGGCTACTTTTACCACGGAAAAACGCGCGGTTCTCGTGAGAACAGCGATAACCGAATTGTACGCGATGAAGTCGCCGGTAAAACCTACTTATATAATATATACAGACACATAACATCATAAGGTATCTTGTATATATAAATAGTTTATATTGAGAATTTGAATTCGCTTATCATATAAAGGTTAGGCGATTTTTCATTTTAAATTATATTATTATGCATAGCGACATAAAAACCGGTCATATTGTCATAATAACAAATAAATAAATAGTTAATTTTTTACCCGATTGTAGGTATCGATTATACGATCGAATGGATGAAAACAAGTTATTACGCAGGACTGTTGTGAGCGTGTTATGAATCGACAGGTTGTCAGTCGATTATACGACGTATAAAGGGCGTTCAACGGAGGTCTATACAGGGTGACTTTGAAGACGTAATGCCAAACCATTGTTTTAAATACATCTCACCTGGGTTAACGACGCCTACTCGTTCCTAAAGAGCTGGAATTAAGAAATCAACGTTTACATGTATCCTTATGTATTTCCTTAAAAATGGACACCCTGGCTCTTATTGAATTGAGTTGACATCTAAAATTATTAACAGACGACATTAATTAAACCTTAGCAAGTATGACAATACCTAAACTGCTGGTTGTACGAAGACAACACTCTAGGGTTATCTTTATTAAGTAAATTAGCTCCAGTCCTAACCCGGAAACATTGTTTTGCATTACGTCTTCAAAATCACCCTGTATAAGTTGTATTGGAACATTAAAAATGGTTCAATAGGACCGGTCGCCGAGCGTGCTGCCTTGTGGCATTGATGATAAGCGTTGTGTTTGCAGGCGGTCGATAGAGCCTCCACAATATACAATGAACTAGTAAATCTATACAACTGATATATAAACAACTAAGTTAAGGGGCTACCCGTTCCGAATGACCTTGACTTCGATCCAACGGACCCTCTTCGCAATGACATCAGTCCACTTGGACATTTAAAAATACATATTAAACTTAACAACAAAACATTAACTTAAAAATTAAATAACATTACAATATGATACTTATATCATGACGATCAATCAATTGAAAAATTTAGCTCTTGTGTTTATGTATAGGTTTATTGGGTCTTCTATTTGTAATTGTTACTTTTATGTAGATTTTGTTATATCAAATAGTTAAAAAAATATATAAAAATGATATCAAAATTCTACCTCTTACGAATGTTGAGGAAAGATCTAGGATCCAGTAAACATTTTTTGAAATTATATCTTCAGAACCCACAGACAAGAAAAAACCTGAAATAAATAAAAAAACGCTAATTTACGCAGGGAGGCCCTTAAGTGTGACTCGTAACGTCGCCGCGTCAGCTTTCCGAGGGTGGTCGGGAGCCATTAAAAAAGTCGTAAATTTAACGGCTTTCGTACCTACCTACTAACTATTAAAATCACTAACTAACAATTAAGTATTTCAAACTTATATTATCAGCTCGTTTTTTTTTTCATCCGTTTGAAAAGTATAATAACATTATTGCTGTGCCATCATCATCATTATTTCAGCTGATAGACGTCCACTGCTGAACATAGGTTTCCCCCAATGATCGCCACAACAACCCACGCTGCACGCATCGAGCAGTCCCACAATCTTACAAGTAGTAACATACTCATTGAGGTTCGAGTTGAGTATCTGTAGGTGCAGTGGTCAGCCAGAGTTTGACGCGCAATTTCCCGTCCAGCCTCCTCTGAGATTTTCGGATCTCATGTGCGAAATTGAATTTGAATGGGCGTGTTTCTTGAAAAATTGTAATTAGTCCGTCATTTGCATTATAAAAAAATATTAAACACGTATATTTTCTTTAGTCAATTAATTTAAAAATTACGAAGATATAAATAGTACGTTGAAGTTCCGCGTGACGTCACGACTTTGCACACTTTTTACCATTAAGTGACGTCATTAGCCCCCACTCCCGAAATTTGATGCGCGTTATCTTTGTCAATTTTGATTGATTTGATAAAGCAAAAAATACGTGTTCAGCATTTTTTGATAATCTAATTGACGGCCTAATTAGAATTATAATTTTTGTACGCACGAAACATCCCTAAAAAGGTAAAGCGTTCTGAGAAAACCTGCATACATCTGCCAAGTGATTCAAACAAGTGTGTGTAGAACCCAATCCCCAGTAGGGCCGCGTAGGGCCTACCGCCAATATCAATTGATCATGACCAGCGCCTCTATTGTGATGGTTTTGGCATTTTAGTGACGGTATAGTCACTTAGCAATCCCAAATAGTGGCCTTGTAGTTAGTTTCACATGTATAATAAATACATTTAATAAAATCATTGAATAACTATATTAGGTATCTGGAATAAAATATTACGTCTTTATCTCAATATTTCTTTGAAATGTTTGCAGTAGGTATTTGTTACAGATAATACGCTACATTCTTATTTCAAAAATAATGCAGCATGTGACACGACAATTGACTATGATAGATATAAATCAAAATTTCCAGATATTCCAAAGATTAATATAGTTCGATAAACATCGACAGACTAAAACTTTGTTATATTTTTAGAAGTTGTTGATAAAAACTACTATTAGCACTTACCTGCGACGAACTACCTACTAGGTACGTAATTGACTTAGGCTGGGTTTTATAAAGATCCGTTCGATCGAATTCCGGTTATGAATGTCAAAATTGTACCTACTGATTTACAAAAATTTTATTTGACTTTTGGTCTGACAGACTTTTATAAAACCCGGCCTTAGTGTTATAAGTACAGATAAATGATGTCTGTAGTCTGTAGCAGGGCCACCGACCAATTCGAATTCCTACCGCCGCCATCTAACCAGCATAAGATAATACATTTTCCTACTGTGTTTATGAAAAGCATTTTTATGATAACACTAATACTTTCTATAAATGAATACCATGATATTGACGACTACATGTACCCAATAAAGAAAATAAATAAATAAAAACTATGCCACGGAATTACCAAATTTTGTCATCACTATGCAATGTTCCAACTTCAAAGCCCTATATCTCTATAGACCCTTAAGTAATTATGGTGTCTATCTACACCATGAAAAAATAACTATATAAAAAAGAAAAATAATATGGGCGTCGAAATTAGAACCTCCTCCTTCGGTTTTATTGAAGTCAGTTTAAAAGGTACATAGGTAAGTGATTTCCGATAAACACACTTATATATCGGAAATCACTTCTGAAATTTGTCTAAAACAGCCTCTGCAGAAAAATATGCCTACATATATAAATCAGGTTGTTGATATGTCCGATATCACACCACGTTACGTCAGGGACATCGGTTTGAACTAATCTGGTTAACGAATATTATCGCGTTAACGAAGCGGAGCGCCGAAGCCCTAGTTTAGTCCGTTACGTGCGGACTGCTTATAAGTGTCGCTGGGCCAGCTGCTACCGGGCCTATAGTTTAATCCGATGATATATTATACCCTAATCCGATGTATAACTACATTTAAACCAACATTTTATCTCAAATTACCCCAGAAATAACAACGTAGATATAATATACGTAATTACGTATAGGGTATAATACAATACACGTAACATACTTTCTACGATGATCAAAATATACGATAAAAAAAGTGTGTGTGTCAGCTCCGACGCACGGCAGGGAGTTTACTCCTTACGAACGATTATAAAATAAACCAGTACCACAAAATAGATAATAGTACTAACGTACAGAAGAATCACTCGGCGTTTAGGTAAGATAATATGCCTAATGATGCCTTCTCTCTCCGTCGCATAAAACGTGCTCTTTCGTGTAGGTACGCTAGGGTTGTCAGTTTTTATCCGCGTCATTCAACGACAACAACGCGAGATTCGCCCAGCGAGTGATCGAGTGGCAACTTACCGCGATTTACACCTCCGAGCAACGCGACGGCCGAGTGTACCTAAAGTCTGGAGTGAAACCCGCCTGCCAGTACCCATCATACCATGCTATCATTTTTTATTTTGACATTTGACAGTAAATAATAAAGTTTCATATTAATGAATATAAACATGTTACTCATTGAATACAATAATTAATCGACACTTCGGGTCCCGTCGAAGCGCCCGACGCATCTTTAGCTAATATCTTGTGACTTCGTATTGTGTGACAGTGTGACATCGTAGTTTGATTTTACTCCCCATAATTTTTCATACTCCGATCGATTCTTAAGGAGTAAACTCTAAAAATATCGATATAGGTATAAACAGATAACCGATTAACAGAACGCAGATGCAACTTATTTTTGTAGATGCATAATTCCATGTCAAGAAATGATTTTTGTCCAGGCTGAGATACACGTCTGATACATTATCAGTTATCAGACTAAGTCAAACTTGCATGAGATAAGATCTCTCAAATAATATGTTTATTCTCTTTGTGACTTCGATAAGTTAATAGTTCATGCCCGGGAAGACATAGGCAAGGTTGTGACTTCACTAGTTATCTCCTAGTTTATAACCTGGTTGATGGTGATTAAGGATAAAGCTTTGGTACTTAAGATAGGTGAAGAGGAGAAGCATGATGTGGCCGTACCTTTATCCTAACATCGATGCCACCAGTGCGTATAGAAGATATGGGGGTGTTTGTAAGTGGTTTAACATTTAAGTAACAAAACTGAATTTGAGTTCCACAATTCTTATAAAAAAGGTTAATTTGGTTAAATATTTAAACAACGACAACCTAATAACATTTTAATTGGTGGAAAGTTTCGATGAAAATTGTTTTTCGTCGTGATAACTGTTAACTTAATAGGCATCAAACAGCCATCGGCTTCGCCGTAAAGAAGGCTTTCACTTTTCCAAAGCGAGTTCTCTCTGCCGGCGAATAGTAGCACCGCGAGTCGGATATTGACATACTAATGCGGGTATGTGCCGTCATTTGAGGCGGTGGCGGCGCGTGACCGGCCGCGGCCGATGGCGCGAACTTGACCCACTCTCCTGAGAGACCATTGTCTCAGCCCCGACCTCGCCGATCTTCTCGTCTCTTCACATTTTCCTCAACAATCCCGCCTCTTTCTCTAACATTGTAAGTACGAACGAAACCGATCTCCCAAGTTTTATCAATATAGGTGCCGAAATTTAGCGTTGTCGTGCGACATCTAATCTGTTTATTTGATATTTACATTTTGCGTAATTGTCAACTTTCCCAGCTTTCGATTTGATTCCACCGTTCATGATTTCCGAATCCCGTTAGTGACGCTGGCCCACTGAACTGAATATGAATGAACACTTTCCATGTTTTGACGAGCTGATGCTAAAATCGAGTAATTGGTTGTAGGTAATATCCGCAAGTTTATCTAGTTGCAGTAAAAGTGGGCTATACTCATGTGTTTTAAACGTCGCTTTTTAAGACAAAGGATGCCAAGCAGAACAATAGTAATGTTTTACACAGATACGTTAACACTGTCTTATTCGTATTCATCGTCATCGTAATATACATATAAGGCATATAAAATATACCCATTTGCGTGGGCCATGTGATGAATTTGAAAGCCACGGTAGCTGTGAGTTTTTCACCGCACACGGCTTGCCGTCAACACAACAGCAAAAAGACACGCGAGCGATATGAATCTGATTGTTGGATTGATGTTGATACTTGCTTGTCATTGTCGCAGTTTTGTTTTTGTCACCCAAATGACAACACTGATATAACTGGTCATTTTATCTACATCTACACTAAAGAGAAAGAGGGAGAGATGGAGCGGGAAGATAAAGAGGTAAAATTGGTTTGTGTGTATGGGGTAATCTCTGGAACTTTTGAACCGATTCTGAAATATCTTTCACTAGAAAGCTACACTATCCGTAGTGCGTCTCTCTCTCACACTAGTGCTGACGGAACTTTATCCGGGAAAAAATCACAGGTCCCGAAAGAACAGCGATAACCGAATTCCACGCGGACGAAGTTCTATATAAAGACGTAGCTAACTCATAATTTTTGGGGCAGGGGCTTTGTCAGAGCCCCAATTCTCGTTGCATTCGAGATAATGTCGATTGCGAGATTAAACGTCAGATTCATACAGTTGTGTCAAACGACTGTATGCACTGATGTTTAATCTCGATTGTGAGATTATATCGAATGCACCGAGAATTGGGGGCCAGGACTCTCAATGAGATTCCGTAGACCTTGAGATCGTCTTTGAACAGTGTGGGATACCTGCACACCTAACTCAAGTGTCCATTTCCGAATGAAACGTTTCCCATATCGCTCGATCCATAAATCTGTTGTTTATTTGCAGGCATGTCCCTCGACGAGGGTAGACAGTCGCAGCGGCCGTACCGCTACGGCATGGTGCTTCTGTGCGCCGGCGCTCTGATCAACTGGTTGGGCCTGGCGGAGGACTATGCAGAGCCCGTGCGCTACGTCGGCGTGGCGTGCATCGTGGCTGGCGCCCTGCTCATCTGCGCCGCCATGTGCTGCTGGCTGCAGTCACCCGCGAGGCAGCCCCACAACGAGCGCGCCTTACCTGATACACACCAGGTTTGTTCAAATCTTACTTCGAAAGTAACTGCAGAAGACCACGAGGCTGCGACTGTTAGTCATGCGGGATCGAAAACCAAGTGTCAAACTTGCTCTGCTGCTCTGAGCTATATTATTCGACTTTCGGATCTGTTACAGAAGATTGCTCCTCTGCTGCACTGGGAGTGAAGAAATAGCATAGAATGCGTGCAGATGCTTATCATCCTGAAATTTCGTAAAAGTCGACTAAGGGACGAGTCCTCTCCAACATGGTGGACTATCTGTATAGGCGATGGGCTGATCACCTGTACGGGTCACACTATACGGTTCATCATACCATCTTAGGTTTAATTAATCGAACGTGGCCACAAGTAGTCTTGTTGCTCTGCCCACCCCATTAGGGATTTCGGGCGTGATGCTATGTATGTATGTATGTATGTATGTATGTATGTATGTATGTACAGAAGGTAATTAAACAAAGAAAAACAAGGTTTATCTTCATCAGGAATTAAACTCAGAACACCCAATCAGCACGACACTCAGACCCTACGGTCTTAACAAGTGAAAGAGCCCGTGTGGCCTTTTCGCAAAATATTTTCATTTTGATGAGTGTAGGTGTTTTGTTTTAATTTACTCCAATGTTAATTGCAGATCGACGACCCAATCCACGTGATTTCGATGCCCGACGAAGAGACGATGCAGCAGAAGCCCCCGGACTACGACACGGTGGCCGGTGCGCCGCCCACGTACGACGACGCCATCAAGCTGAACCCGGCGCGGCTGCTGCCCGCGAGCAGCAGCGCGCACGCGCCGCCGCCCGCCGACGCGCCCGGCATCCCCGGCCAGCCCGACGGGCCGCCGCCGCCGCCGGCGCACGCCGCGCACGCGCCCATCCACCGCGCACAGATACCCAAGACCCCGCCACCCCCTTACAGGCCCACGCACGCCATCAGATGAACCTCGGCTGGACCGCAGTGTTACTTTAAATCGACTGCCGTTTCATGTGATGAAACCTAGGTTAAGGACTCGCGGAGTCGTTTGTTGAAGCCCCAACAAAACTACGGTATTATTTATTGTACGTACATATCCACGCATGAAACGATGTTTTGTTGTAATAGATTGTCGAGCTTAGAAGCGATGCGTACTTATGTGATATTAATAATGTAATATACTTAATTATTAATTACTGTACATAATATTTTTTGTAAAGAAGTTTTGTTAAAAGTTTCTTAGGATAAGCAATTACCTCTTCCAAATGTTATATTTTTTGCCTACGTATTCTTACATGCGTTCACGTTCAAAAATAGTTAAGAAAATCCTTATGGTAAAAATTGTATAAAAACAATATTAATCGGTTAATGAGTATGCAATGAGGCAACAACATGTAGTTTGTGGTGAGTGATGGTAGCAGGCTGCCGTCGGCGACGGTGTTGTACTCACGGTGTTAAATTATTAGAGCACAGAGTTCGATGCCACTTGACGGAGAATGAGGCAATACCTACTTACTAGCTTAAAAACGCGACAAGTTTTTCACGACATTCTTGAAAATGTATATTTAAATCGAAACTACATTCAAGATAATCGCCTTCTCGCTGCACAAGACAAAACTTAGTGTTGGGCAAGCGAGGCTTTAGCGATATAATCGATGCGAATAACCGAGTTTAGTTGCAACTGTGATTCGAGTGCATAGGAGTCCGAATGAATTTGTTTACTAAATAATATTTCAACGTCCATCTTCTCGATCTAGTCTTTTAAATTAGCGGTTACTTATATACTAACAGCTTGTGTTTCTGACACGGTGTTAAAGCATAATGTGTTTTGTAATTTGTACACATTTTGATTGCACAACTTAAAGGAGCATTCTGATAGATGCAGCGGAGCGGATTGAGCGAGAACTTAGACTAGGGCTAGTGCTAGAGGTGACTAGAGACTGACAGGCTCGTGTACAAGCAGGGGCGTAGCTACCGCCGTATCTGCCGTATCAATTATACGGGGCCCCCGGGCCATTGGGGCCCCCAACGTGCGTTAGCAAGACAAAAGTCAAAAAAGCAAGGGCCCCCCAAACAAATTTTTATACGGGGCCCCGCCAAGGCACGCTACGCTTCTGTGTACAAGTATAGTATAAACCAGTGCGTATTTATACGTAACATTTTGTAGTCGAGGTTATAAAAGAGTTTAAATATAGGTTTATATATTTACACTGCAATAATTGGCACTGTCATCGCTGCGTTCTCTGTTGGAATACGGCCATACTCTAGTCAGTACATGTTGAACTGCAGTTGATTTGGAGTTACCGAGTACCTATACAAGAAAATAACTCTGCAATAAATAAAAACCCTGCCTCTTGGCCTATATAACATACGATAATTGTAAAAGTAAAGCAATAATGTATTCGAAATAAGTACCAATCCTTAGATTAAACCTTTCTGATTTTGATTTCACTATAAAATCAGAATTTAAAATGGGACCAATACCTATCATTTATGTGCGCTTATGTTGACCTACCTTGAAATTTGTATCGTAATTTCGTGTGCCTGCGAGTCGTTGAGGTGTTTTACAATACTGAAGTTGTGCATTTATTATTTGTGCATTGTACAAAGTTAGGGAAGTTGAGAGTGTACATACAAAATAAATGTCGTTACTGTAATGACTGTTCTTTTTTATTATTTGAAACCTACAATAACACTGCCTGCACGAGTATTGCCATTAAAAAAAAACCTTTATAAACAGCTCTATCATTTTGTAACTCTACAAACTAAACAATGAAGATATCTACCAACATCAAGCGCAACATCAACGTCAAGCTTCAAATACAAATATGGTCGGAGATCCCAGGATAATTCGAGCCTCAAGTTGTTTTTTTTTTGTTGTTGTAAAACTGACCTGTGTGTTACCGTTACCCCTATCTGGGGCCGCTGATGGTAAGTGATGATGTGGCCTAAGATGAACCTAGCTCACTAGTTCAGTCATTACTAGCACTAATATTTAGTATTTACCTATTAACCTGTGGAACGCCATAGTCGGCTGTAGCCGCAAGCAAATTTCCGTGCCCCTGACGCCACGATATGCCGTTTTCCATACATTTTGTCGACTACAGCCGTAACTCGGCGTCCGGGGCACGCTTTCTCGCATACATCCGTGGCGTTCAAAAGGTAAAACAGTACCGTCACTGACTGACAGACAAAGCATAACCTAAACCGGTGGTCCTAGAGATTCGAAAGTTTGAGAAAATATTCCTCGAGTAAACTGCTGCGGACGTCTATCGACTGAAATGACGGTGATGAAGATTATTCGAGCATACTGAGGGTGCACTAAGGAAGGATTTTTTTTATTCCATCCTTAAAGGCGTGAAAAGGAAGGAAGCTTTGTGGAAAATACCGCGGGCGAAGCTGTGGCGAGTCTAATAGTCTCACATGTAAACTAAGGTCGCATGAATTAGGGTCCTGGGCCTAGACCACTGGTCTTGGTGCGTAGAAGTCAATGAAACCATGAGCCCTTCATCATATCCTAAAAAATGATTAGGTAAGGTAGCCTAGGTAGGTAGGTAGGTTACCTTTCCTTTTCCTTCTTTCATTTTAAGGGTTCCGTACCTAAAGGTAAAAAGGAACCCTATTAATGAGCCTTCATTGTCTTTATGCCTGTTTGTCCGTCGGAATGGAACCTCCGTTTATCTCAGCAACTACTAATAATATTAGTAGTAATAGTAGTTTATAATATTATTGTAAACTGGAAATTTGGATTAGTCATAGAATTCGCGTGCCAATGAAGTGGGTCGAATTTTTAAACCGAACAATAGGGTCAAAATGGGTATCACATGAATGGGCCTACCTACCTTTGGGCGCGAGTCCGACTCACACATGACCAATTTTTTTCAAAATAATAAAACCAGTGGGTCGTTTCACGAAGCTACAAGTTACAATTTTACGACCAAATACTGGCAACACCGATGTCAGATCCGATCTTAGGATCCGATACTGCCAGTTTTTGCCTATAAAATTATAACATGTAGCTTCGTGAAACGGGCTACTGGTACTTGTTTACATATATTTAAACATATATGTACATAATATATACATATGAAAATTTATAATTAGATAATCCAAGTTTGATTAATAAAATATAAATATTCGAGCAGGTCACTTTCATATCAACTTTATACCTGTTTAACCATTTTAGTTTTTATCCATATATTGGGGCCAATTCGAACTTGTTTTCGATAAATTTAGAAGTCGCTAAATTTGAAATAAGAACTATCCGACCCGATTTTGACAGCTTGGAGCTATACAATATCGAGTTTGACGTTTCTTATTTTAAGTTTAGGCAATTTTAAATTTAGCGGTCACCGTTTCGAATTGGACCTATTATATCATTTCTGATTGTCTCCTAGTCACCTATTATTAGCACTGCAAATAATGTAATAAGAGGGGAGAAATGGAGCTTGTTAAAATGTGTTTCAAGCAGTAGCAGCTTTTTAAATAACTGGTAACATTTTCGGTTTGTCATATCAGTGAGCTGTCAAATTCATACGAAACATTGAATAAACAAAGAATTTTCTTATACAAATACAAAAAGAATTTAATAGGAATTGTCATCTATGAAAAACATGCCTGTCGGATTAAATAGTCTCACAGAGGGCTGGTTAGAGCTTGAGAGCGATCCCGGGCTTTTCACTTTACTGCTAGAAGACGTCGGCGTCAAAGGCGTCCAAGTAGAGGAAATATACGATCTGCATAAACCATTGGAGAGTCCAGTTTATGGATTTATATTCCTATTCCGTTGGATAGAAGAGCGGCGATCGCGCCGTAAGTTCGTGGAGCAAATAGAGAGCTTTGTACGCGACGAGGAGACAATCAACAATATATTTTTCGCTCAACAAATGGTACCGAACAGTTGCGCTACGCACGCACTGCTCTCTATACTACTAAACTGCCCTAATCTTCATTTGGGAGAAACTTTGAGTAGATTAAAGGTATTAGCGATTCCTGCGCTTTCACCGCATGTTTAGATGTAGGTTTTATAGTTAGTTAAAATTGTTTCTATATTTTATTTAAAGCACCACACACTGGGTATGAATCCAGAGAACAAAGGCTGGGCTATCGGCAATACTCCAGAATTAGCATGTGCGCACAACTCTCATGCGATCCCACAAGCTCGTAAGAAAACAGATAAAAATGCTGTTGTTCCTACTGGACGTTTCACAGGTAAAGTTACTTTGTCCCAATTAATTATATTTCACAATAAAAATATAAATTCAAAAAGTATCCTCGCATACAAATACTATCTGTTCTTGTTTAAATTAGTGCCTACACTAACTTACTTACATTTCCACGTCCTAATTATTTAAAACATGTCATGCACAGGCAATTTAGTTGTTTACTTATCGTTTCTATATTAAAGATTTCCTTATATTCATTTTTATTTTTTATTTTTCTATGAAAAAAGATGTACAAAAGCTGAATATATAGTAACAGGTATTCTCTACCAGTCAACCTGTGTATAGTCATAATTATATTGTATAAGTAATAAGTATGTATAGGTATGCTTATTGTATTATCAGGAGAAGCATACCATTTTGTAAGCTTGGTTCCAATCAATGGACACTTATTTGAGCTGGATGGCTTGAAGCCCTTCCCTACTGACCATGGGCCGTGGGCTGCAGATGAGGACTGGACGGACAAGTTCCGCAGAGTCATGGCAGAGCGGCTGGGCCGTGATGCCGGGGAGCAGGTCCATGAAATTAGGTGAGTACAATAGCATTTAAAAACTGCATGCGATCCTTAAATCCTTTGAATGTCATGGCCAAATGCGAACAGCAATCGCTGATGCAAAATTTGTGGATAATGATATATCATGGCTTCCGTGGAACAAATCCAGTCTGCCATGATTTGCAGACTGTGTGGTGTTCAAAGGGTTAAAAAATAGTTAAGAATTATAATTAAATTGTATTAATCTAATTAATGAATTCAGGCATTCCATTTTTATAGTAGTTGTTATGTTCTTTCTTAGATTTAATTTGATGGCAGTGGTACCAGACAGGAGAATAGCAATAACACAAAAATTGAATACACTTGAGGGCAACCAGAAGAGAATAAAAGATGCCATCTCCAAAATCGGAAAACACTTGAGACATTTACTTGCTAAAAATAGAGAGATTAGTGGTACATATGATTAAGTCATACTATTTTTATTTTTTATTTTGTGACATTTAAATAAGTTACCAGATTTACTTTAATTTGTTTTAGAGGAAGGAGAGATGAATCCAGAGTCAAATGAGAGCTCTCTACAAGATAATGATATAGAGTTTAGTGAGAGAACTATTTTAATGGCTCTAGAGCAAGCACAGACGCAGCTGTATGGAATAGATTACACACAGCCCCTGTATGTAGAAATTGGTCCTACTGATAGACAAAACCAAGACACTAGTTTTATTTTAGGTTTGTTTTGTAACAATTTTCTTATAAAAACGTGGCAGATAAATGTTTTCTTTTACTACTCTATTGCTTTTATGTTGCAGCTGATCCTGTTGAACAGGGTGAAGTTATCAAATTTTTCACTCTCAACCGAGACAGTCAAATTCTCGGAGATGTAAGTATTATTTAACGTTGTTGCTATCCATCCTAATTACCAAGAACTAAAAACAACACCTTTATTTACTGGTAAGAAACAAAATTTGTCTTTACTGTGCCTGATAGTTAATGGAAAAGGTAATGGTTTAATAAAAAAATAAAAAATATGGGCTAAATAATGCCTGATATCCTAAATGTGGAAATACACCAAACAAAAAAAAAATGTCCTAACAGGAGGACCGATTTTGAACTTAAGTGTGTTTGTACTACTAGTATGTTCAACTCTACTTTCCGTGCGGCCCTGTGTGCGTGTGCTTGTGTCGCTCGGACGACGTCTGTCGCGTCATACTCGTGACATTCTGCACTAGAGTTTAGAACATTAATCAGAATAGAATGAGAATTCCGGTAGTCTTATTTTCCGATCATGGTTGATAAGTAAAATTTTGTTAAGAGGACTGTGAACCAACGGCATAAATCAGCCTTTTCATACATAAGGCGATAACGATTTTCACCCCTTAAATGTTTACTGATTTTGACCAAATTTTGATAGATTGTCAATCAGAACAAAATCTAGGTCTATCTATACGTTTTTGTATATTGAAAAAAGATCAACAAAGTCAAATAAACGCATAAATTAGTTTTATATGAGAATACTAACACAGCAAATAAAACTGAATTTATTGATTATAGTGAAAAAATCAAAACATAAATTTTTCTTCTGAATGATAACCTATCAAAAATTGGTCAACATCGGTTAAAATTTAAAGGGTGGAAATTGTTATCGCCTTTTGTATGAAAAGCCGTAAGTTTCACACTCGTCTTAAATACCAATTTTTGTCACAGATTTATCCCACATCAATAACGGCAATTGTTAAAAGTAATGACTCCCCCATATTGGCCTACTGCGAGACAGCACCAGAGGAACCATTTAAGCCTAGGAAGGTGCTGTTCACCCATGCAGAACTGAATGCTATGATGAGCTGCATTGTGGCGGAAATACAGTCATGCCAGCAAGCACTCAATGATGAAAATGATAAAAGGGATATGTATAAGGTACGCTCTTTGTCAAACAGCTACTATCTCCTCCAGCACTTTGATAACAGTGAACCCAGATTCAGACCCACTATATATATATATATATCTATATATATATATATATATATATATATCTATATATATATATATATATATATATCATTTGTCAATTAAACAAAAATGACGAAGATATAGTGCGTTGAAGTTCCTCGTGACGTCACGATTTTGTACACTTTTTACTATTAAGTGAAGTCATTAGCCCCCACTCCCGAACTTTGATGCGCGTTATCTTTGTCAATTTTGATTGATTCGTTCGCACCGTTCTCGAGATCCAAACTTGTACGCTAGCTTGACGTCAAGTTAGCGTACCCGTTAAACAGGGCTCATATCTCCGAAATTACAAAGGTACTATTTTTAGGGTTTTGTACCTCAAAAGGAAAAAAGGAACCCTTATAGGATCACTCGTGTGTCTGTCTGTCTGTCTGTCCGTCTGTCACAGCCAATTTGCTCCGAAACTACTGGACCGATTGAGTTGAAATTTGGTATTCATATGTAAGTTGGTGACCGCAACACGGACGCGTGACGTAAATATATGACATTTAAACATAGGGGCCACTTTTTGGGGGTAAACTAGAAAATTAAAACAAAAAGTTATGCCACCTATATCGTGTGACATATCTAATGAAAGGGCTTATTGTGAGGATCTTAAATATATATATTTTTTGAATTTTAAGTAAAACAGTTTAGAAGTTATTCAGGAAAATAGGCGAAAAATGACCATTCCCCCCCCCCCCCCCTTATTTCCGAAACTACTAGGGCTAAAATTTTGAAAAAAATACAGAAAATAGATCTTTACCTATAGATTACAGGAAAACCTATAAGAAGTCTATGGTATTTAAGGTAAACTAGTAAAATTCAGATAATCACGTTCGGAATGGAACCCTCTCCACGCGAGTTTAACTCGCACTTGTCCGGTTTTTTTGAACTCGATACTTATTGGGTCCTATTTAGGTACTATTTTTTGGAATCATCAGATCCTTCGATGGGTACGCCAACTTGACGCTCACTTTAAATATCGGTGTCGACCGACGGCGTGAATGTGGCGTGCTTGAAGTTATCCTATTTGAGGCCGTCGAATGAGATGGTAGTGATTTCCGTATTAGGTGGAGGACTGCCGGCGCACGCACAACTACGACGAGTTCATCTGCACGTTCCTGACGATGCTGGCGGAGCGCGGCTCGCTGGCGGAGCTGGTGGCGGCGCAGCTGGAGCGCGGCCGCGCGCCGCGCGTGCGCCGCCGCCGCCCGCGCCCGCGCCCCCGCCCGCGCCCGCGCCCCCGCACCAGGAACTGACGAACCCTCCTGCGATATAAGAATCCACTCTTGCGTAGCATTCGTCCCTCCAGGCGACCTAGCACACTAGCTTTCATTGCGGATGTACAGTTAGCCGACTAATGTCACTGTAGATGTATCTTTAAATGTTACATCTACTGCTGTCAAGAAGATGGTTAAGGGTAAATTGGTCAATTCACCTGCAAACGGCATAGAATACGGAATAACAGCAAGCAGTAGACCTAAATTTCCGTATATATTATATATTCCCTATACCGCGGGCGAAGCTGTGGCGGGCCACTAGTATATTATATATACTAGTGGCCCGCCACAGCTTCGCCCGCGGTATTTGTACCGACTGCAGCGCCATCTGCCGGGCTGATTTGTGAACCAAAAACATTCAAATCGGTCCAGCCGTTTAGGAGAAGTTCAGTGACACACGTACAGTAGAATTATATATATGTAGTTACTGCAACATATGTATTGATATTTCCTAAGTTCCCAAAAGTACATAAATATAACATGTTTATTTATTTATATACAATTACAATACATAATATATGTTGCAATAACTACTTATGTATTGTCGAAAGAACGTGGAGAGAGATAGACACAGTTAATTGTCATTATAAGTTATCTTGTAAATATTCATAAACAGTGTAATAAGTTTTATTATTAAGAAATTTATTTAATTATAGAATTATATTTATAGTTTTGCTATATTATTTTCATATTTTATTATTTCGGGTAACTTATTATATATTTGCTGACATAGGGTAGGGACCCGAGCTATATAGTATAAGTTTGATTTAATTGTCCGGAGATTGAGTGGTGATAAGCTTATGCGAAGAGGACGAACGCTCTATATACGTAATAAACACTAGTGTGCTAGGGGCCACTAGGGCGCAGTCTCCTCCATTCGACATAGTCTATACGATTATGTATTGACGACTCCCGCGGGTTATCTATTATAATTTCATAATATACTTGATTGTCTTTGCATCGGTTCTTTTGAGTTCAAGATACAGGATTATTCTAGTTTAAGTTATGGAGTGCGATTCTGTATCTTAATTTGTCCTTGGCTTCTTGGCATAGGCCGGTTAAAACAAGTCGTAGCAATATAAAAGTCGGTTTCTATTTCGCGTAGGCAATATCGAATGGAGTCAGAGTGCGAGCGTTCGTAAAACGTGTGTGGTAAAAATCTTTAATCTTTATATATCTACTGTACGTGTGTGTAACTGAACTCCTAAACGGCTGGACCGATTTGAATGTTTTTTTTTGTATGCGTTTGGGTGGCGCCCTGGATGGTTTAGATTCACAAATCGGCCCGGCAGATGGCGCTGCAGGACAACGTCTGACTGGTCTGCTAGTTTCAAATAATTATTATAAGGATTGTATTGGCTGGTACAAAAAAATATTGTAAGGATAATAAATGAAAAGCACACTTTAAAAACGATCTTTTATTAATATACTACGAACAGCGCCGTATTTACATGGTCGTCATATTGTTAAAGAAATGTAACAACTCTATTATTGTTTGCTTAGGCACATACTTCATATAACAACTTCCTTAAAGTTAAGTAACGTTCAAATGTTAGTAATGGGAGCTTATGATTGAGGATACAGACTACTATTTGTATTAACTATCTTTAGCAGGCTTGCTCGCTTTAACTCGACTAAGGCTGCGTTTCCACTAGAGCTGTGCGAGGTAGCTATGCTATGCGGGAGGAAAAATCCACCAATAGGATGACTTCATTTTAGAATGACTGCAATCCTATAGGTCGAGTTTTTCCTCGCTCACCGTTTAGCTGCCTCGCAAAGCTCTGGTGGAAACGTAGGCTAACACTAGTTTCACCTTGTCATGGCATAATTTTGTTTATTACTATAATTGTGATGCACTAAAATGTTAAACATTATAACAGTATTATTCATTGGTTATGTTCAATTTGGTTGGCTTCATACAAATCATCAAGAACAAAAAAAAACTTTTATATAAAACTTTAAAAGTGACAGTTCTTATTGTTTTAATCATCAACAGATATTTAAAAAAATGTATTTGAATATAAACATATCGGCAGAGAGTATTTTTTACATAAAAGAATCAGGAATAACCTTGTGTCGTAAAATAAAGAATAATAAAATTGTACGATTACTTTTGTGAAATAAGTACATTATTTACACAAGCCGTTGATTATTACAAAACCGTTATAGCAGGTTGAGAAATATAAATATAGTGTTATTGAACACCAGCAAGGCAAGCAACTCGTTGATAAAACAATTTATTTATATCACAGTCTAACAGAAACATTACATAAAGACTTATTCTCACTACATAATTATATGGCACTAAACACTCTAATCTGACAGAAAAACTAACAATCAAAGGCATTGTCTGAATACAAGTAGATAATTCGGAGTTCAACTGTCCAAGATTCCTCGATCTTCTATTGTCATTCGTAGCCTTCATCCAGAACCAGTTTCTCTCTTATGCGGCACCTCGAATCGATAAGGAAGTGAATGTAATTTATAAGACACCAGTGTCATTATAGAGACCGGTCGATCGGTTGTGCTACTTGACGCAGACTACAGACCGTCACAGTACGGAACATGCAGATACCCCACCCCAATGTTGGCCGGATAATCACTATTCGTAAGAACTGATGAATTCGAAATGTTCGAATACTGTTACATTTCAATCACAATATAACCAAATATCTACGACAATGGGCACGTCAACAATATACTCCCGCACTAGTAAGGAAAACAAATAATACTCGACAATAACAATAGATAAAATCATTTGTATAAGAATGACAAGTCAGCAGTAGCACCGTGCGACCGGCCGCGACCGCTCATGCTGCTCGGGTTCACAACCGAAACTTATTGCTATTATCACTACTTTTAAATTGCACTACTCTGTAATTGTGAATTTAAAACGGAAGCATAAAATTAAACCTATCTACATTCGGCGTGATTTGAGCGACGTATCGCAACGTATGCACATGCACAAATAAACCTATTGCACTCTGCGAGACTTAAACAACGCATAATTATTTGATCGAGATAATTATCTTCAAAATTTGACTAATAAAAAAAAATCTACATCAAACCTTAGCACGCTATACTACGGCATACATTCATCGATAAGGAACAATATCATCAATCAATAATTATAAAGTAACAATGTATAATAAATGTCCAATACGAGTGGAACATGGCTCACAGTGGCCGCGAGCGGTTTCAACTCGCGGGCGGCTCGCCGGCGCCGCCCGCGGCCGCGGCGCCCGCGTTCAACTCGACCTTCTCAGCTGCCTTGCCACTGAGCTCCGCTAATCCCGGAATCGGTAAGTCTTTCAGCTGTCTTTTTTCTATTTCCGCCTTGAACTGCTCGATGTCTTGAGGGCTACAAAAATATAAATCAAATTAGAAGCTTAGAAAAGCAAACTGCCGATGTTAAAATTATCGGTTCGGTAATGAAATCCCCATAAGACTTTCAACAACTAAGCTTTTCAAAGAATACGAAGCTTGTGTTAGCTATACTCTATTTCAGGGTTTCCTAACATTTTCTTTAGCTACAAACCTCTTCAAAATCTCAATAATCTCACATATCCCATTAAATTGTGTTAGCCATGGACCTCCGGTAAACATAACATGGACCCCAGGTTAAGAAACTCTATTCTATTTGTTAACGTTTAATACAAATTAGCCTAATCCAGCCAAACCAGTCAATCTTTTCTATGTATGGTATGTCTTGATTCGCAGGTTAGCTAAGTCACGTGGATTAGTTTGTTTACGTTTAGTCAACTACCTAAACAAATAGCGTACAGTGGTTTCATCCATACTTGTCTTATTTGGTAAACAAGTTTCTAACCTCAAAATGTGCAATTTTTGGGTGAAACAGCTGTTAAATAAAGAAAACCTAGGCTAAGAATTGGCAAAGTGACATGAAAAAATGTTGTCTCCGGTTCCTTTATTTGCAAGGAAACGTCTGTTTTAGCCAAAAAAAGGTGTAATTTGAGGTTAGAATTTTTTTTAACCAAATAGTATGGATGATTCCACTGTATAGACAGACATAAGGGTTTCTTTTTTACTTTAGGTAGGGAACCCTGAAAAGGGATATTAGTCGTATAAAGTAGGTAAGGCAACGGTTGAGGGTCAGTTCACGTTAGTTTGTTTGTAATGTGTAATTCCTTGCCAACCTAAATTAATAATGTGCTACACTACGAATCGGGTCAAACTGTAAGGATAGATGTAATGTGGAATTAAATAAATAAAATGTGGGGTGACCTGATCTGCACGAAGAGGATCCCGTTGATGAGGTTGAGCATGTCGATGACGGAGGCCATGCCGGGCGGCTGGATGTGCAGCGGCGCGTGCGCGGGCGGCGCGTGCGGCGCGCGCGCGTAGGCCTCGGCCAGGCGCTTCTGCAGCACCACCGCCTGCTGCGTCAGGTGCCGCAGGCACTCCGACGACTCGCGCGTCTTCTCGTGCTTCTCGCCCAGCTACGGAACACAACTAGGTGTTAACAACTTCACGAATATCACGTTATGCCTAAGAGCGACCGCATAGGGAACTTGCATGATTTTTAATAAAGCCTCTAAGGGTTATAATAATAAAAATAATAATTGAAACGAACGAACATCTAAATCGATCAATCTAGGTTAAATGGAGGTGTAGACAGTCTCCACGGTCAAGTATAAAGATGGAGAGAGAGAAGAGAGAGAGAGATGAGATCTCCAAATATCAAAAAGTAACAATTTGAAATGTAACATTTCATGTCCTAATAATACAAATATACGAATATGAAAAACTGTCAAATATAGTATAGAGACGCTATGAAGTGTCTCTAGTCAAGTTCAGATATAAGGACATAGTGCACTGACCAGCTGCTTGTAGATGGAGTAGGTCTCCTTCTCGTGCGTGAGCGCGGCGCGGAAGTCGCCGAGGCAGGAGAGCGTGCGCGCGAGCAGGTGGCGCGCCACGGCCGCCTTGAGCGAGCGCGCGCCGTGCACCGCGGCCGTCACGCCCAGCGCGCGCTCCACGAAGCGCAGCGACAGCTCGTACTCGCCCACCGCGTGCAGGATCAGCGCTATGTTGCTCTGCAAACAAACGTACCATTTTAAGGGCGTACCCCACGCCGATGACCTTGCGCATTCCAACTCGGTCCTTCCCCACTAGCCATAGTTCACGCGCCGCAGTCAATAGTATAATTTATTCAAAAACTACAAAATAAATTGAAAAACCGGCGGATGAAATTATAGTGTACATTATTGTCTCCTAATTAGTAAAAATCTCATGTATAAGCGTCGCATAATAAGGGAGTCTTTACGGATTTTAGTTTGAAAAAAGGGGTTACGGTAATTTTTTTTGCTCTTGATTTATCACTTTTTTCAAGATTCCAGTGGACGAAAATAAAGAAAAGATTCCATACTACAATACATATTTTTTTCAACATTCTTGCACAATGCTAAGTATACTTTATAGGATTTGAAAACAGCGAAATTCGCCGGGTAGGACCTTAACCCGGAACAGCAGAGCTCTCCATCGCCGACATACATAAAACACAGTGGCTTCCCAACTGATCGCGAACATTCACTTAAGAAGATATTAGACAGTCGAGCAAAGCCGATCGTGTCAATCCTCAAGAGACATGTGACAATAGACGATTGGAAATGGTTTCTTTGTGTCATATTCATACTGCAGACGTACATTAGTATGGGGTACAGTCACAGTATAAACATGGTTTGTCGTAAGATAAGTTTTTTTTTTGCTTTAGTATAAGGGTCTTTGTCTTGTATACATACATTGTAACGAAATATTTACACATATAAATCTGCTTCAGAGTGTACACATTACAGATGGTGTATACATAAATATAGCCTATTGTATGGAAAAATGAAACTGTCATGCTCATTTATTGTGTGCATTTCTAACAATCCCGAAGTTACCAACTAAATTGCAGTCAGATGTGAAATGGACCTGTGAGTCGACCGAGCAATAAGCTATCGTTCATTCATCTGCCGGTTATCAGTGCGTCACTGACAGACTATTGCCCAAATGATAAACATGTTCCGCGCCACACTAACCTAATATTCCCATAACCCCAATTATTAAGACACTAGTGAAATATTGCACTAACAAATATTGACCTAAGATAAACCGTTTCATATTCCCCGAATTCGACATACAAAAGGGAACTTACATCGAGCAACGCCATTTCGGGGTGATTCTCCCCGCACACCAGCAACGCCAAATAACGAGCGCGATACAGCAGTTTGAGCGCTGTGCTCACTTGGCCGTTTGCGAAGCAATACAGCGCCAGGTGCGACTGAAATATACAAAAAGTTATATTAAAAGTCTATAAAAACTAATGCTCCTCTGCTGCATTGGGAGTGAAGAAATTGCATAGAATGCGTGCAGATGCTTATCATCCTGGCATGTCGTAAAAGTCGACTAAGGGACGGGTCCTCTCCAACATGGTGGACTATTTGTATGGGCGATGGGCTGATCACCTGTCACCATACGGTTCATCATACCATCTTAGGACTAATTAAACGAACGTGGCCACAAGTAGTCTTGTGGCTCTGCCCACCCCATTAGGGATTTCGGGCGTAATGCTATGCATGTATTATGTATAAAAACTAAATCAAAACCGGTTCATCCGCTTGGAAGCTTCACAGACAGAACCAAGGTACACACGTTAAACTTATAATGACCTCTGTTGGCGTCGGGGGTTAAAAACAGGCTTCAATCCTTGATACTGCTTCAGCTGGGAACAACCTCTAAATTATAAAACAAGCATTATCCTTAAGGCGCCATCTAGCTAAATCTGCAAGTACTACTGCGTCGATTCGCGCGAAAATAAGTGTTCAGGTTGCATACTTATCGTGTCTAAAAAGCTTAATCACTTACGATATCCGGGACGCCGCAATACGTTGGAATGAGATGGAGATATCTCCATACGTATCTAACGTATTGCGGCATCCCTCTCGTAAGTCACTAAAGGAAGCCTTTAACGGAAACCTCGTTCTTATTTCTACTATGAAAACAAAAAGAGTTGTATGCCAATGCTCCAAATTCCCCTTATCCCAAACCGTAGACTCCTACCTCTGGTTGACTGATCACAAAAGTAAGGGGCGTCCATTAATCACGTGATCTTTTGTTAAGCATTTTTAAACCTCCCCTCCCCCTTGGTGATACATGGTGAGGTTTAAGACTACCCCCCACCCAACATCACGTGTATTTTTAGTATCTACAAAAAATCTTAAATTTTTTAGAATATTTTAGAATATTGTCTTAAATACAGATATAAAGTATAATCTTATTTTATTCGCCGCTTTTCGATTTAAAAATCGCGCGTTTGAAACAATAATGACAAAATAAATACACGTGATATCTTACTACATCCCCCTCCCCCCTTGTGACATTTCGTGATTTTTGTCAAACCCCTCCCCCCCTTTCAAGCCTCACGTGATTAATGGACGGCCCCTAAGGAGAAGTGCACTCACATATTCGGTAATAGTGTACGGATGATCGATGCCGTTGACCCTCTCGGACATGAGAACAGCCTTCTGTTGGTACGCCATCGCGTCCCGGTGCTCGCCCGTGACGTAGCACAGGCGCGCCACCATGCGCAGGCACTGCGCGATCTCCCCGTGCATGGCCCCATACACGTTGTTGAGTAAGTTCAGAGCCTCGGCGATTAACTCGTGGCCTTCGGAAACAGCGCCCGCTTGGATTTTGTTTTGGCCCGTCGTGTAGAAGTTGTATGCATCTGACGCCTGTAATATAACTTGATTGGAATATTTCGAATTTTTATATACCATATATTATCTGTATATATAAAAGAAGAAGCCGACTGACTGACTGACTGACTGATCAGGTTACATATCAACGCACAGCCAAAACTACTGGAGCTAGAAGTCTGAAATTTGGTACAGGTATTCTTTAGGTAATTTAGGCGCCCGCTAAGAAACGATTTTACGAAAATCAACCCCTAAAGGGGTCAAAAAGGAGTTAACAATGTGTAAGGAAATCCGTCATTTTTTAGCTTATTAACATGAAAATGAGAATTTAGGCTTCTGAATAAAAACAAAGGCGGACTGCAAAAGCATTTTGAAAAAAATCAACCCCTGTAGGGGTGAAAATTTAGTAAATTGATTTTGGGGTAGTTTTGAAATTCCATCCCATAAGGGGCAAAGTTTATATGAAAAATACCGCGGGCGAAGCTGTGGCGGGTTATATATATATACTAGCAGGTCTCCCACGAATCATACGATAACCCAATGACTAAAATCAGTCCAGTAGGTAGTTCAGGATCTAAAGTGGATTCAGCCTTACTTGTCTTATTTGGTAAACAAGTTTATAACCTCAAAATGTACCTTTTTGGGTGAAACAGCTATTTGGACGTAATTTAGGGAAAAGGGTCCAATCCACATTAAAACCTATTAGGATTTTAGACATTATAACGATGGCATAGAACTTAATTATTAATGGCAATTATTTTGGTTTGGATCCTTTTTGCTGAACTACGTTCATTTTATCCTAAGAAACGCAATCCTAGTTGAAAAATTTGCAAAGTGATGTCTAAAATATTATCTCCGGTTGCTTTATTTACGATGAAATAGCTGTTTTAGCAAAAAGGTGCGTTTTGAGGTTAGAAACTTGTTACCAAATAAGACAAGTAAGGATGAATCCACTTTACAGTGCAACATCCAATTTTTGGTCACATACCTACATACATTATTATACTGTTAAACTCTATAACCTCCTTTTGGCGTCCCACAGTCGGGTAAAAATAAAGAGTTTCGTTAGTGCATTTGGCTTATTAAACGTTTTGTAGATTATTATAATTAAGTAATTCTTACCCTGGGATTAATATGTTTAACAACGGGGAATATATTCATAATGTCGGCACTAGTGAATGTGGTCTTGTTCTTGCTGTCAAAGTCGTATTCTCGAAGCACAATTTGGAGACCTACTTTCAATGCAAACGACCTGAAATACAATAAAATAATGACCAAATTATCTTTTGATACTAGGTTTTTTTTTACCACTTATATCGTTCATACCTGAGAAGTGATATTTTCTGCAAGCCGTGTTTTTCAATGACATTGTCCATGCTGTCAGCGACAAGTTCGTAGCCCCAGTATGCCTGAAAAAAAAAAAAATGAGCTGCGTATAAATTAGGCCACTTTTTTTCTATGTTATGCGTTAACGTTAATCGAAGCCGAAAGAAAGTGATATCGAGATTAATAATATTCAGAAAAATAACTGCGACCTATAAAATTCTACAACAGCTCGGTCAAAATATGCATGGCTCGAACCGCTCAAATTTCTTTTTACAAATGAGTTTTTACAAAATCGACATCGAATCGGGCAATCCGAACATAAAGAAATAACGCCGGCCACACACATTCGTTTTCCTGGTTCGAAAACCGTATTCATAATTCCGTGCAATCACCACACACATTCGATTTTTCTCTACTGAATTCCGTGAGCTTGATCATGTGATGCGACGTGACTAAGCGCGTTCCGTTTGGACATTTCCGAACGTCTGTGACGAGCCCTAGTAACAGTATGCAGGCCTTGCATCTGTTTCATTTTTTTCCGTTCGGAATTCCGAACGCAAGCGCTAGCATTCGGAACGAATGGACGGAAAAATTCCGTACGGAGAAAAATCGAATATGAGTGACAAGCCCTGATTGTTATATGGATTTGCTGCGTTCGGAGAGCCCGATTCTAAAAACGAATTCGGAAATCGATCAGACAAACGAATGTGTGGGGCCGGCCTAAGTCACCGGCACAATAACAAAGCGTGAGTAGAGTGCGGACCGACCTTGAGCTCGTGCTTGATCTGCGAGAAGAGCGCCTTGGGCGTGAGCAGCTGCCAGTCGGGCTGCGCCTCGGGCAGCGGCGCGGCGCGGCGCGTGCGGCGGCCGCGGCGCGCGCGCGCCGGCGCCGGCCCGTCCGCGCCGCCCACGCCCGGCGCCGCGCACGCGCCCAGCGCGCAGTTCAGGAAGTGCGCCACCGCCGCGCCGATCATCATCGGCTCGCAGCTCTGCCGAACACACACAAACACCATTTCAAATCATTGACACCTACACAATTTCTTCACTTCTCGTGCTATAAAAGTCTGTCATTATAACTTTGCATAGACAGTCCAAACATGCCTAGGCACGTCCCTAGACGTTTCCTCGTGACAAAACTAAAAAACCATCGATCATTATTATTACAGACGACTCGACTTTCGATGTTCCGTATTTCGTCGTCCATCGGCGCCGCCTGCTGCTGCAGTGTGTAGTGTCGTGCGCGGGTACCTGCAGGTAGGCGGTGTAGAGGTGCTTGGCGGCGCGCAGCACGAGCTCGCCGACGGCGATGGCGTGCAGGTAGGCGAGCGCGGCGTGCGGGCGCAGCGCGGCGGCCACGCGGCCCAGGTAGCGCACGTTGATGCCGCGCGCGTGCAGCGCCTCGGCCAGCCCCGCGCCGTCCATCGGCGCCGCCTGCTGCTCCAGGCACTCGCGGACCTGCACGCACACATATAATCACTCTTTATCTACAGAGGATCTATCAGAGGATCGAATTGCCGCCAATACCATTACTGTTGTCATTTGTTTGTTTGTTGGTATTTTGCTGTTACGTAAGTAGAATTGTAAAAAGTTGTTTGTAATTTACATTTTAGTTCAAAATATGATTTTTTTAAGTTCATTTTAGTTCATAATAGTAGTGACTCCGAGAACGATGTGAAAACTCCGCCGGATATCGTAAATGCAGCCACGATTACAAAAAATAACTTGTTGCCAGAAAATATTGTTTCTGAACACACCATGGAGGATTTATAATGTGTGTAGATAAAGTTATGTATGCACCTGCACATAATTTGTCTTTAAAACAATCGTGCGATCTTATTATGAAACTCGCCTATCGGCTCGTTTCATAAACCCACCCTCATGTTTTAAAGCCTGTCAGTATGCAACCGCTGCATAAACTACTATTATAACACTTCTGGGCACCGACCACGCTATCGGCCCCGGCCAATGATACCCGATGAACCGAAACGAAATCGTAAGCTAGAATCAATAATTCGGCGTATTAAATTGACAGCTTAAAATGCACAAATGCTCCTATAAGGCTATTCGTGTCGATATTAAGAGATTCACGGCTTTGCATACCAGTTATGTACCTGTACCGTAGTTTATGGTTGCCCTAAGTTTTACATAAATTCACTTAATATAATACCACGTGACAACATTTTCATTTCATGTTTTGCCCAAGGTGTCACTCTGTGGCCCGATAATAGTAGATTGTTGCACCAAGCAGAAAGTGATTCATTATTGCGCCGAGTGTTGATTTGGAGCCCGAACGCTAGTGAGGGCTCTAAAAACACGAGCGCAATAACAAATCACTTGATGCGAGGTGCATAATCTGCTTTTCTTTCTACTACTGCTAAAAGTTGGTAAAAAACGTAAAGGTACAGTTAAAGCCAACTAGCGAAGTAAAAAGGATATTGGCACCTGTTATGACACACCCTTAGAATTTTTATATAGCCTATGACACTCGCACGTTCTCCCCGAATCTTAAGATACCCTATTTATTAAAATCGGTCTATTGGTTCTGAAGCTAAAGTCGAAAATCCGAAAATTTTCACAGAAATCTTGTATCTAGTCTATTAATTGTCATATTATGCGATTTTTTTTTTAAATCATTTTGTAACCCATACTATCTTATCAGCCAGTACTTTGAGCATAACATTTTAAACGAGACAATCACAGTTCGATATGGGCGCCGATATGTGGCCAGTTTTTTTTTTTTTTGCTAAAAGTAAGTCCACAGAAGAGGGGTCGGCTGTCTCGTCGGACTGTGAATGGGCGGATTGGGTAGCTGTTGGTGTAAACTTCCTGATCAAACAACCAAATAAAAAAAAAATACAAAACAGTGCAATAATGAAATTTGTATGCAACTTTATTTGCTCTAGAGCAAATAAGGGCTGCTTTGTGCTGAGTATTTAAGGCCATTATGATGAAATTAAAGCGTAGTAGGAAGAAAAAACTTTTTAAAGCTAATTTATTTATGATTGGGTAGAACAGGGAAAATATAATTCTTATTCCCGGTTTTAATTACAAAGTAGAAAGCCAACGCAGACCACGTAGATCCATTCGATACTGAGACATCGACATCCACAATCACTTAAAAATCCATACCTGGCAAAATTTCCATCTGGCAATTTACTGCTACAGTTATGGATTCTAGTTTAATTAAGTGTTCAGGTTAAGCGGCTTGCCGAATACGCCTTTTGTGTATAAACCCGCAAACAAAATAGGCACGTTTTTTGTCGATTTACCATAGGCCACTAGAAACTACAAAATTGTACTCACGAAGCCGGGTATCTGAGTGGTGAGCAGGAAGGCCGCGGCCTCCTTGACGAGGTGCCTCTGCCGCGCGAGGTGCTCGGGCGGGGCCGCGTGCTTGATGCCCGCCGAGTACACGTCCGGGTTGAAGCGGACGTCGAACTCGGACTCCTTCAGTGAAGAGACTGCTCGCGCCGCAGCGGCCACCACGGCGCGGGAGCGCTCGCCCGCTGACCAAACAAATACATCAGTATTTAAAAAAAAAAGTCCTTAACCTGTATCTTGGGTATACAAACACACGACGTGGCACCCCTGGCAGAGACTTTATACATCTCTAAGGCACTTAAATTTACTTGTTCAGACGCGGAGACTATACATCTCCCTTATTAGTTGTATAAGATAATTAATTTGTGCCCATTAGGTTTATTTGTTGCACTTTTTATGTAAGTTTTAGTTATATGTAATTTTAAAGTGGAAAAAAGACTTACTACTGAGTTTCTTGCGGCGTTTCTTCTCAGCAAATGTCACCTTTCGAAGCGCTGGTAGATTCAGACATGTAAAAGAGCCCGTGAGGCCTACTTGCAAAATAAATATTTTCATTTTCATTTTCATTTTCACGAGTAAGTTACTCGTATAAGTTAAACATATATTTTTATCGGTAAAAACAGGCGACTTAATTTTTTTTTCTCCATACATTTTTCTATAGAACCAGCCAATTTCACACGATATATATTCATCAATACATGTAACATATTTTTTTATTAAATTTCGCAGATTTTTCCGTACTTTCCGTGCGGTATACATTACGACTAACATTAATGTAAAAAAGAACTGACCTACATAATATATCCACTTTGCATTCAATCCACCCAAAGGTTTTTTTCACACTATATAATCAAAATAATACACTTTGTTAGAATAGAAATAAGAATATATACTCACAATCACTTTCCTGTTTGTCACCACTGCAAATCGAGTCAGTGATGCTCTCTACAATCTTCTTAGCGACATCCGTATCAATTTCTGAATAGTTTTCATTCAACAACAAATCTTCTTCTTTGCCCTTTTCAGCCTTCACCTCATTCTCTTTGATCTCTTCTTTTTTCGTCTCTTCTTTTTTGGCACTTTCCTTGTCCTTTTTGGCTTCCTTTTTCTTGTCTTTGGCTTCTTTTTCTTGGCTCTTCTTGTCTCGCTTAGTGTCCTTTGTCTCGGGTTCTTTAGCCTCTTTTTTATCGGTTTCCTTTTCCTTGCCAGCTTCAATTGATTTTAGGTCGGCTGTTTCACGCTGACGCTTCGCACTTAGCTGTTGGAGGTGGAATGCCGCGTATCGAATAAACATAAAGTAACGTGCCCTGGAGACAAAAAAAAAATTATCAGTAAGGTGTAATTTTTTATCATACAAAAGAAAATTGTTGTTAAGAATGTAAATACCAATTCTATTAGGTGAAAAAAAACCGAAGAGCATGTATGAAGGGAATAATGAAAGTGGACGAAGCGAAACAAGTATGTAAGGATCGTAGCAAGTGGAAAGAAGTGGTCTCTGCCTACCCCTACGGGAAAGAGGCGTGATTATATGTATGTATGTAAAAAGAAATGTTACCGCCCCGGATTAGATTTCTCATCGACACATTTTTTGAGTTGAATGCAGGTAAAGTGTGTAATTGTATACTTACTCAACGAAACTATCAACTAATTCCTGCCTCAAACAGCACAGTTTGTGCTTGTGTATGATGGGAAAGCCCATAGCTTTGATATCCTCTCTAAGTTCGTCATCTTCCACTGGAAAACAAAATAGTATTATTTTAACATTTATTTTCCTCTATTCATCTGGATCGTTGCATTCGTTTTTCACAATTTTACCACTCTCAAAAATTTACTTTAGGATATTGATAGGTCACTTGACTCCAAATTTATACGTACACTGCAAGAAATTGACATCAGGCGGGAAGGTGCGCAGCAGATCAAGTATATAATGGCGTCCATCATTGCCGATGATCCCCTTGCACTCGACACTCGAACACAACTCTATAGTTTCACTATTGGCACTGATCACTGAGTGTGGCATTATCTTAAGTTGCTGTCCGGCCTTGCTGAGCTGTAAAGAACACGTCGGTCATTGACAGTTAATAAAAGTTAGTGTAGATGATAGAACATTATAAATAATAACGAACATGATAAATCTATGATAGTGACTGACCGACCGACGAGATTATCATGACAAGATCAAGACTTATTAACTTCTGAATCCAAAATCTAAGGCTAACAATGAGAATCGTACGAGTGCGGAGCGAGCTCCGTCGACATTTGTTTTGAGAGGAAACATAATCGATACAAACGGACGGGACGTTTTCTAAATTAGTTACAGTACTATTAAAATAAGTTCATTCGGCCATCCTCGGTTATTGTCCGTATTCCTCGTTTTTCACATAGAGTATATATAATTACAGATACGACCTTTAAATATATTACCCGTTATCCTATTAAAATCAATAGGTACACCAGAAGGATATGAGTAACAAAACATACTAATAGCTCTAAAGTAACACAACTTTTATACGGAAATAAGAAAAATAATTAGTGTTTTTTTTTGACAGTATGACACGCATGATAAAAATCGTACCGTTAGCTTACGTAAAACAGTTACTATTGATTAATAAAGAATCATGTTTTTTTATATTATAGGTACATTTGTATACATCAATAAATAATGCATGTCCATATCGATTGTGTTAACTTCTTAGGTCTACTGGTAAGTAATGTCATCATGGCAGGTGATATACATTGCGTTTACGATACTTTAAGTTGAATTCTACTTAAAAGAAATCGCAGCAATGTAGCTTGTGAAATGTTCGTCTCCGGCATTAGCCGATAATAGCCGAGAAAACTCGAATCGTTAACTGATTTTACTCGTACTGTTAGTTGTCCTCTCTTTCGATCCTCCGTTAGCTCAAAAGCACGCATAGCCATATTACTCCAGTTATTTGGAGCAATATCATACAACTCTAAGGTCTGTTCGGCGCGAGTTGATAAAAAAAGTAAAAAGTCAGGGCTTTTTAACTCATTACAAATAGCGGCCCGCTAATTATTTATACCGATGCTAATAAAAAATTACAGAGAAGAATTATGTTTTTTTCATAGAATATTATTATTGAATAGTCTAACTGTATAAAAAGAAAGCAACACGCGAACAGAACACCCCAACCCCACACTCGAAGCCAGCCAATGACATTATAATATGTAGAAAGACACAAGACACGTCATATCCATACTCAACGCATTTAAACATGTGTCATAGACATTTATTTTTTTCTTTTTCTTTTCTTTGGCCGAAGCCAGTGCAGATTATTGAATTTATATGACATTTGACGCGGACATTATAAGACATTAATTTGCAATATGGCGAATGTGTATATGAACAAAACAAATCTATTTCTTTCGCCGCCGTCCGCCCGGCGCGAAACCGCAGTTGACAACATCTGCGTCCCTCGCACCACGAAACTCAGTGCGCGCAGCGATAAGCGACGCCTGTCATACAGTTTGCGATAGTTAAGCGACAGTCGCTATTTAGAGACGATATCATAATATTTGTCAACTCTCGGCGAACAGACCTTAATTTTAACAATATTCCAACTCACCAGTTCCATATATTTAGGATGTGAGAGCACCGTAGTCCCGAAATCGATGCTGCCGTACACGACGCTCTGCTCCTGTTCCTTCTCGAGGATACCGGGTATGATCGACTGCGCCGTGACGCGGTAGCCGCGGTAGTCCACCACCACGGTGCCCAGGGTGTGCAGGCCGGCCGTGTCCACGGCGCTGTATACGCGGACACCTTGGAGGTCGTTGCGCTAAACAACACATTTTACACAGTCAGATCACTTGCGTGCGAGTTGTGTGGTTTCATGCTGGTCTGGCTTCCTACAATATGATGTAAATTTTCTATGCATAATTAAGTTAGCATTGTTTCCGGGCGAAGGTAAAGTCGAACGAAAGTAAGAAGTATATTTGGGAACACGTGGAAACAATACTGACGTATCAAGAATTACAAGAAACATTCAAAAATACAAAACCTACAAACTTGAAACTTGGCATATTTCTTTTTGATGTTACTCGCTAAGAAATATTTTTTGGACTAATTAAAGATGCGTTTTCTTTTTTTTATGTCATTTGACTGACAAACGAGCTGACGGCCCACCTGATGGAAAGTGGTCACCGCCGCCCATGGACATCTGCAACACCAGAGGTGCTGCCAATGCGTTGCCTGTCTAGGGAGGGTGGGGAATGGGGATGGGATGGGGATGAGGGAATAGGCCTCCGGATCTCGAAACTCACCGTACGAAACGCAATAGCAAGCTATTACTTTACGCCGATATTCTGTGAGAGTGTGGTACTACCCCGGTCGAGCCGGCCCATTCGAACAGTAATCATGTAGTGAGGATTACTGTTTGGGTTTACCACTAACAACGTAAAGGGGCTATGAAAATTGTGCTGCCCAAGTGTTGCCTGGGTTGTGAATTGCACCCCGCTTCCTCGCCTCGTGGTTTAGATACACGACTTCTTAGCGTGCTCGCGTTATGTAGACTACTACTTGGGAAAAACGTGCAACGTCAGCTCACAGATATCCTAGTCTTAATTGAGTTGAAATGACGTAGTGTGCGTAAATCTCGAAACTATTACTAAGCGAAAATTTAAACAGTCCACCAGTCTCAGCAGTCAAGTCGCAACAGAGCGAGCAATGAGTCGAAAGCATGCCGTGTTCAGCACGCCCGACTGAGATATCGTTAATGTGACAGCTTTAGAATGAAACAAATATTAAAATTTTGAAAAGTCCTTTATCTACACCCATATCATAAAACCTCCATAATGTAATCAAAAACCGTAGGAAATGACCACCATTAAGACAACCTGTACTGTAATGTTATTACAGTATCGATTTTAGTATCGTAATGGTCATAACGATACAGATATGAGCTACAAGCCGGCGCCGTGCCCCATCGTCGCCGTGTCGCCGTTTATAATATGTGTGTAGATAAAGTTATGTATGCAACTCTGCATAATTTCGCCTTAAAACACACGTGCGATCTTATTATGAAACTCGCTTAAAAGCTCGTTTCATAAAACCGCACTAGTGTTTTAAGGCCTATCATTATGCAACCGTTGCATAAACTACTATTGTATTACTAAAGGGGTCACTCAAAGTAATCGAAAAATAAATGGGAACATTAGAGGCAACTTTACGATTTTATTTATTTTATCGAACGAACTACAAACTGTGGTTTCAGTATGATGTTCTGAACAATTAAATTCTCTTTATGCATATCTTTTCAGTCAATCAGTCAAGTGGACAACGTAAAACCTTACCTGACCTTAAATGGGCCCGTAAGTGGGTGAAACGGGGGTTCGAAAGTTAGTATGAGAATTTCATTACACCGCGGGCGTACTAACTAAGCATTCAACAACAATCATGTTTTTTCATTGCCAGTGTGTCATGTTCGAATCTAAATGATAATGGATGCGTTTACTGACCTGAAGGCATCCTTAATATGTTTCTTTGTGTAACAATCTTATTTGTCAAAGGCCAAACCAATTAGAAAATTTTGAATACACACGTAAATAAGTAATTCGCCAGTCTTAATTAAATCAGTGCTTGCAATAAATAAGTATTGCAAGGAATGGTTTTTATCATTACATTTTTATGACCATATCATAAGCGGTACAACGCGAAACTCCTTATTAAAGATATAGTCAGCGCATGAAAGATGATCCAGTCTTAATAAAGTCTTAATATTATCCTTATACAGGAAACAGCGTTATTCTACGCGCGAGCGTGAGTTCTGGGCCGGTTGATACGTTATTGAATATCAAGGTTTAATATTTTTCAGGTTTAATATATGTATGTGTGTTGTATGTGTATATTATAAATGTATGTTGCTCCTCTGCTGCATTGGGAGTGAAGAAATAGCATAGAATGCGTGCAGATGCTTATCATCCTGGCATGTCGTAAAAGTCGACTAAGGGACGGGTCCTCTCCAACATGGTGGACTATCTTTATGGGCGATGGGCTGATCACCTGTCACCATATGGTTCATCATACCATGTTACGACTAATTAATCGAACGTGGCCACAAGTAGTCTTGTGGCTCTGCCCAACCCATTTAGGGATTTCGGGCGTGAGGCTATGTATGTATGTATATATGTATGAATGAACGAGTGTGAGACATTGTATAAAGCGAACGTATTGCTAGCCAGCTTGAAATTCGGTCGCAAGCTTTGGAGTGTTCCCGAACGTTACGTCATCATGGAAGGCGTGCCAGAACAGGTCAAGGCGAGTGGCTTATCTCATATTTGAAGATTGCAATGCGCGTAATAGTGCAAGCCGCAAGAGGGATTTTATTTGCATAATATGAGGACCGCGGTTTGACTTTTATTATTAACGCCACAAGGAGTCATAAAATTTCATGAAGTCATCTCTTTTCGTATGGCAATTTTTTTTATAAATCTATCGTGTAAGGTATCAAATGAAAGGACTTCATGAACTGATAAAAAAAATATACTTAATCATTAGATTTGAGCCACTTATTTTCTCTAAATCAAAAAACATTTTCAAAACACACCAAATTTGTTCTCCTCCAGTTACGAAACAGCTGAATATATTTTTGTAAAGCATACACCAAATGACTCATTATAGTCTCATATCTAATGTCATGAAAGCAATTTTTCATTGGCCCATGTTTTATTTATGTTACAGCTTGCCTTTACCCGTGACTTCGCGTAGAATGCGTTTATCGCGGCAACTGTGCACTTTCTCTAGATAAAAAATATTCTAAGTGCATCTTCGGATGCCAAGATATTTCTATGTCAGTTATCATCGAAATCGTTCAGTTGGACTGTGAACATATGCACACTCGTACTTTTATAATATTAGTAAGAATTTACCGGCGCTACGAAGGCGGCAGCATCACCGCCGAGGTCCTTGTAATGGTCACGCACGTCGAAACCGAGCGAGAAGAAGATGTTGTTCCAAATGAACATCTGCATCTTAGGCTCTTCGCCGGGGTTGATAGCCATCACGTTTCCGTCGACTACCGCCATGGCGCCGCGTGTCGCCGCCGCCACGAAATCGCTGTGAACCTGTAAAAAAATATCTTGTTTATTATTCATCCCATTACTAAACTCGGTTTTAGCATTACCAGTGCCCTGACAAGATGGCGCCCCCTACATGCTTTCCAAATCCATGCGAAATAAGACAAATCGATTGACGTAAGAAACATCAAAATCGGCCCACCCGTTTGATCTCTAGAGTGCCACAAAGGAACAAACATACAAACATACATACATACATAGGCTGATAAACACATTACCCTCTTTTGCGTTGCGCAGTCGGGTAAAAAAGAAACCCCTTCATCTTTGGGACCCTGGGCTATCGCCTAACTGCCCCCTACTCTAACCTCGCTACTGATTACACCGGTTGTTATAGGTCTATCGACTATATGAGGACTCGAGGGAGGCGCTGACTGACAGACATGATAATGAGAAAAAAAGATACACTTATGGAAAATGTTTGTGGTAGCAAACATTTTTAACAATATACCGCAGTGTCTCAAGACCAGACTTTGACCAGTAAGTGTTGCCAGTGATGACTTACAGGACTTAGACGAGGTCGCTCACCATGGACCTCATAAGAAACTCGAAGGTCACCCATAGGGCAATGGATATTGGAAGTTAGGAATGAGAAGATCCGCAAAAGCCGAGCTAGTGCCGACAAAAGAGATAGTCAAAGAGATAACGAGAGATAATGAGATAGACGGGGTTAAGTTATATCCGGGTCAGTCATGTTTGGCCGCTGGATTCCCCTTACATGTCGTTTCTTTATGTCTAAATAAACAGTATCAAGGAAAATACAGTTCAAGTAGGTACTTTAAATGCTTATGCATTGGGGGAAAAAATGTATGATTCATATGTTGAGGCAAGATACAGACCAGCGTATAATAAGTACCTCATTATGGTAGAATTACTCTACAACTTATTCAAGTGCATTATAATGCCGTAGCTAGATTCAGTTGCCATACATTCAACACATTATGGTCAGCATGGTGAAAGAGCCTTCACTGGAGCAAGAATTTGTACTAAAGATTTTCGTAAAACAAGAACATTTATGAAGAAATTATTATTACTGAAGAGACCAGTAAGTAAGCTATACTGGACGATTACGATTTGAAATCCGAGCCTTAGGCGAGGATTTCTATGTACGAGTCCAGTATGGCACTTAATGGTCGAAGCTTCTATAGTGCTTATCTCAAAAATGTATTTTTTATTTTTTAAATTATTTATTATTCCCATTGTTCACCGTGAATTACCATCAGGGGGGTAGAATAAACTGTATGTCGCGATCAGCGCGGGAGGCGGCGCCGCGCCCCCGCCACCTGGCGCACGGGTGCCGTGCATGTTATGAGATGTGTATCGTACTTACTGGACACTTTTCATTCCGAATTCAAAACCTCTCTACTTACCGGACACTTTTGATCATTGTCCGGTATTATTAACTTTCTGGGGCCCATTGCATAATTACTTGTAACTTGTAATACAAGCGGAAGTCTCTTTCTAGTAAAAGAAGTTGAAAAGAGGTTTCCGCTCATATTACAAGTTACAAGTAATTATGCAATGGGCCCCTGGTGACTTTTTAAAGATGTAATGGCGACTTTACGTATCATTTTTGAGAAAATGTAATTTACCATATGGATGTGATTGGCTCAGGATCGGGAGTTGCGAGAGAAGAGTGGACTGGCTGCATAGAATGTTTACCTTAAAAATAGCCCTCTCGCGCAGCAGCCGCTCCGGGAGTGTGGCCCGGGGCAGCTCGCGCGTTGTCTGCAGCTCCTCATTCCAGTCACGAGTCTGACCGGGGATATGTTCCTCATAGCCCAGCTTGGATGAAAACGCTAAACAATAAGTTATAATATTTAAAGTTGTATAGTTATGTTAAAACAACAGTGTAATAGTGGGAATAAAAATATTCATGCTACGTACGGTGCAGCAATTTTCCAAAATGAATATTACTCTGTGTTAATTAGACTAATTTCCTGAGCCAAAAATAATTGTAATTTTACCAAAGTTGCAGAATCAAATAAGTCAAAACATCTTAAAACAATTAAGGCTTTTACAAGGTTTTATGCTGGTCAAGGAATGAATCTACCACCGGTTTGGAAAAAAAAACCGCTACTGAGAAGAGCTGGCAAGAAACCGTGCAAGAGATAATGTATCCAAAATAGTATATAAGTTAACAACAGTTTTACGCAAATCTAAGTATACTACATCAGTATTATAGCCGTAAATACCAATCCAATGAATGATTTCAAAATACTGGAATGAAGATACCATGTTTACGAGCAAATAAATATTGAGCAATAATAAACGAATATCCGTTTGGTAACTGACGTAATCGCACGAAAACCTGAACAATACATGTCTACGTTCAATGTAGGAAAACCACTTACTGTCCTCAGCGCGTATGGCATCGACCGTGTGGTCCAGCACAGGAGAAGCCCATTGGTACACCTTTAATAGGGAATGAAATGTTTTAGTACGTGCCAAATTGGATATTTAACCAACACAACAAAATCGGATTCAGTCTAGCTTTACCTGGTATGGCGTCGCAACCCTTTCGAACGGGTGTTTCTGCATGCGCTTCTTTTGGACGAGAGCAAAGTTGCGCTTGAACGTGGGCGACACGATGCTCAGCAGCTCGATAAGGGAGTGGCACAGCAGGGAGGGTGTTGATGGACGGGGGTTAAACACTTCTTCGGTTGATCTACGCAACAATAAATATAAATAAGTAGGTACCACGTGTGTGCAATGTTCTATAATTACATTTAAGTACTTTTGTAGCCTTGAAATAAATATTATGCAAGCAGAATACAATCTTATCACATCTTATTTTCCATAACGCCAAATGCGGACTCGTTAGATGATAAGGTTTTCTTTAAATGTGTCCAAAGGTCGACATTTAGACCCTTGGACTCATCAAGGAAATAAAAAGGATAGAAAAAATATGGACTTGAGACAAATAAAAGTTAAGAAAGCGAATGAACATGCAGGAGAATAACGGAGAGCAGTTGAGATACTAACTGATTGAGGTAGAAGCCGCGTGGACAGGCCGTGATGTGGAAGTGGCGGTCCTCGAGAGTAACGACGTGCAAGTAAAGCAGGTCGCCGCACATTTTGCGCGGGCCCGGGGGCGGGTTCCACCCGGACGTCGTCAGCACCTGACGATTCATTCAGGTCAACACAACCCCATAGACCACAAACTATAAACCTGCATGCTTACATACACGCTTCGGTTTCAGTACAGGCGCTCTGATTTGGTACATCGTTATGTATAATTTAGATACAAGTCAAGTAACAGTAATAGGCTAATGAAACTTGGATTTTGTATAATTCCCATTGCATTTAAAGAAAATCGGACAAATGCGAGAGTACATTTGATTGGCATATGTAATTTTATCAGGACTTGTATTATAAAGGAAAGTGGAAATTGAGCATGAATTATACTGTCGAGTTGCAGAAATGTAGGGGTTGGGAGGCATTTAAGAACTTAAAACAGGTAAATACCTTGAGACATTGTGGAGCTTTATTTTCTTTGGTGAGCCCCGGATGTAACGGTAATAAGGGACGTTCAGTGCTGCCTGGCATTATATAGTCGGGTGGAGTACAATCCACGCTCTCCGGGCGGGACTTTTTCTTTTCTAAAAAAATTAAAAATTAGCCATCTCAAGAGTAAAGATCGTGTGCTAATAATTTAAGGAATTAATTTTTCGTACCCAAAATATCCCCTTGCGTGATGATGTTTAGGAAGGCGAGCGAGCTACACTCTTGACCGGCGTAAGCGTCGGTGTAATCTATCGACTTGAGCAGGTCTCGCACGTGACGGACATGGATTCGAGCCTCACGCATTGTGTAAGGTTCCTCTACAACCTGCCACAACATACAATGTTAATAACCAAAATAATTTCAATGCATTATACAACACCATCAAGTCCAATTCGCTACTTACTTTTATTACTGAACCTTCCTTAAGGCCTTCAATATTCTTTAATTCAGCAAAATTGTCTAGAGTGACGCCATCAAGTTGCAAGGAAAAACAGGTTCTGTGGCAAGTGTCTTCACGATCCATTAATACCTGGTGTATTTCTTGTACAAGCTCCATGCTCAATACCTATAGAAAGTAGTAAAGATTGAAACGTGAAGTTAAATGTATAATAACTAACTATAATGTTCAAAACGATGAGTTTTACCTGAATATCTAAAGGCTCGGCACCAGGGCTCACTATTTTAACAGTGAAGCCCATGTCCTGAATAAACACAACCTCTGCATCTCCCTTTTTCTCATCCCCATCCTCACTGGGAGAAGACTCTCTATCTTTATCTCCATTTACGATTTTTGTGCATTCGCCATTTACTTTATCTGATGTTGCTTCCGCATCCTTTGCAGGCTCTTCATCCTTCTTTTCAGTCGATTTAGTAGGTACAGAGCCTTTCTTGTCGGACTCGCTGCTCTTATCAGTAGTTGCTTTAGTCTTCTTATTCTCTTTCTTTTTATCAGATACTTGCTTACTTTCAGGATTTTTTTTAGGACATATATTCGGTAAAATGACGTCATGACCCTCATCAGACTTACTTGACTTGGAATCATCCGAATCACTGTTAACTCCATTAGAACTTACTTTAGTATTATCACTACTACTATTAATATCACATTCTGAGTTTTTCTTAGCGTCACCGTTAACGATGTTCTCGTACGAGTTATCTGTGCCGTTTGCAAGTTGCTCTTTGGTGCGTAATTCCTCGTTCTTACTATCGTTATCGTTTAGTATCCTTTCTTCCCCGTTAAGTTTTGTGTTGGAATTACTGGATTTGGTTTGTGTCTTTTCGTCGTTGCCTTTTATTTTCTGGGATTCTACAAATATTTTAAACATTTAATAATACACAAATTATGCGAGCATGTATAGGCATCTTGTTTTTAGTGTGTTACCTGCGCGTGAGGGGAATGGTGCGGGGGTGTTAGTGGAGCCGGGCGAGGGCGGTTTGCGCGCGGCGGCCGCATACGACACGCGTGCGGAGGAGGCGCTGCCGCCACCCTCGTCGTCGGCGCGCCCGTTCGGCGTGCGCGCGTGCCCGTTGCTGCACCCCGCCGTCTTCACTGATATGTTCTTCTTCATCTTTGTGACCTCCTGCTTATCGGCTGCCGGACAAACGAGACAAAAACGTTTACTCCATTTTCTTTATTATGCAAACTCAAGTAGGTACTTAGCGTAGACGAAACGCACGCATTAAAGATGACTGGCAGTATTAGTAAGAGGAATATTACAAGTATTGCAAATACCGTCTCGTCATAAAGCTATTTGCATGTTGAACGGTGCTAAACATTTGACGCTTATTCTAAGAGTTATTTTTGAGGATAAATTTATATGCATTTATTTGTAACCGCAAGAGTTAATAGGTTGATGCCGGTTTTTGAAGATAGCACCGTAGCTTCCTCGTGCGAGGTAGCGCGGGGAGGGAACGGGGTGGCGGCTCGAGCGCGCACGCCTCGTCCCGTGACGACCCAGCACATGGTCGGCGCTGGCGCAACGCCAACTATCTCCAGTGGCGAGTCAATAATAGACGGCAACGGGATGCCGCCAACAATAGACGCCGTCAACGTCGTTGCTCTTAGTCTGCATCGCGACAACCCGACTACGCGCTGCATCTGTCCATTTGCTATTCTAAAATATCTATAATTGGTATCATTGCAAATAGAAGAACGATTGCATTTCTCAAACTCCCGACTTATAATAGAAGAATGCTTAAACTATCAACGCTTTTTCTGCATGTATTCCAGCGTCATTGACCATCGAGAAACCTATTAACAGTCAATGATCTGGAATGACACAATTCTCTGAGTAGGAGACGTAGTAACGTACGTAGATAGGTCGTGACGCTGTGTGATAAGAGAGATAGAACGACTAAGCAATCATAACAATTTATTGCGCTCAATAAAACATGACCTCAATTTGAAACATTTTTAACCGACTTCATTAATAAAAACTCACGCACCTTATTTTCCTAGACCAAAAAATGTGCTTCACTTGCATCAGCCTGAGAAGATAAACTTTCATATCAACCGAAATGTGATGTTATCTTTGTTCCCGTTACCCAACCAGATAACGGGCCCGAGGTGGCTGCCCCTATTACTTGTGAAATTTCCTGATAAACAGTTCTTATACTTATATCTCTTATGAATCGAGCATTCTTAAAAGTTCAAATTAACTAGAATAAACAATCCTTATTTCAAATATTCAATGCTTAAATTACAGCGATTTCATTTTAAAGACAAATATATGTAAGACTAGAACTAAAATGAAATACACAAGTAACTTTCCATTTGGAAAGTCGGACCAGCTTCTTTCAGACAATATTCTAAGGTTTCTCAATTGCACGCGGTATGGATTGGTGAAACCTCGCAGGAAGTTTTCGGCGAACATGCTATTGATTAGGTGGTTTGACGTCATGTTGCATGATTAAAATATCGATTTTGTATTCAGAAAAACACTAAGCATGTTGCACGGTCGATGAATTATGCATTGGGAGGCAACATCGCCGGCGACACTCACTGCATGTTTAACCTTTAACTTACGGATTATTGTGTATTTCTTCCCTTGATTTTTACTTTTACTTTTATTCTAGTTGATCCATGCGCCTTTATACAACTACACTGAACCGGAAATTTTTATCTTGAAATATAAACATTTCAACTGTTGAGGTTGACAGTATAATTTGACGTATTAATGAGCTAAAAAGTCCTAATGACTTAAAAACACTCAAACACGCCTTAAAAAGATTAATATCCATAAGCAAGCACAAACCTGAAAAAAAAAAAGTTCAAGTGCGAGTCTATTGCGCGCCGAGGGTCCCGTACTTACCTGTGAAAAACAGACAGTACCTTTTAGGTACGGAAACCTAAAATTTTTATTAATTGCTTCTAATAACCGGGTAACCATTTACAACCTGCCTACCAATGAAATAAATCAAGAAATTAGTGTCGTAAACTTTTATCTCTGCTCAATAGTCTAATATGATACGACGTTGCAAAGGTTATTCCGTTTTATTTTGGTTTCCCAAAAACCGTAAATATTTGGAAATACTTTTTTTTTTTTGTAAAATATACCTAAGTTCCTCTTAGCAAAAATAATTCGAGATTTTTGGGTTCGGAGGTAAAGGGGGAACAGTCATTCTTTGCACATTTTCGTTTATAAATAAAAAGACTATGCCGCCTAAAAAAATTAAAATATAGTTTTAATATGCTTAGACAAAGCCCTTTCATATGACGCTCCTTTTGACCCTATTGCTTGACTTTCAAAATTTAACCCACTTCCTTTTCCGTAAAATGTTAATATATTTAAACATTTTTTCCTTGCAATATATACATACATACAGACAGACAGAGAGATAAGTCTAAAGAAGTCTCACCATAGGGGTTCCTTTTTTACCTCTTCGGTACGGAACCCTAAAAACAGACGCATTTATATATATGATATTACTATGCTATTATTAGCTACCAACATAAATGTGTGCTTCGTGTGGATATACCTACGCATGCCTAAAAAGCAGGGACTCGTCTTCTCCCGTAATTAATCATTTCATGCAAGGCATGATCATTATAGCTGCCCCAGTGAGACAATCGTCGCATATTGTACAAAAGTTATTAAAACATTTATAACATAAGAATACTTGGTAATTGGTAGGTAGCTGAGCCTGTACAAATTAATCAGTAAAGTTAGATACGGCACATAATGATTGGAACGAACAGGATCAATGATGGGTCAAGCGTAGCGCATCGATTCATTCTATGTAATGTGCAATCTATGCAAATAATGGTCCAGCCAGTACTACTATTATTTATTCTGTACCAGTACGGAGTAAAATAATAGTAACTAAACTAATACAAACATTAAAAACTTCATTACCTTTTGTTTCAATCTAATTTTACATATCTTACGAAAAATCGAATGATTAGATTGTTTCGAACATAATATATGTAAAATTCATTAATAATTTAAATGGTACCTATCTAAATTAATTTCACAACCAAAAGTTATTTTAAACCTGAAGATAGTTTTATTCGTTTCTATGAAGTTAAGAGCAATCAGCGCCTCTATTCGGGAACGCTAAGTGATGTTGTTGCGACTCGTAAGCGAGATTTCTCATCCCACTTTTCCGCACGACGCGTAATGCGTAAGAGCGAGATGAGAAATCTCGCTCGCGAATCGCTACAGAATCACTTAGCGTTCCCGAATAGAGAGAGGCGCAGAAGTCTGCTTACTTTGGCTGACGGCAGCACAATCTAGGTACAATGCAGTCAGAATCAGAATAGTGCAGTGACGATTCTTATAGTTATAGTATCGCGACGGTTATAAAGATGGGTCTTTATCACGGTAAATGAGAAATAATTCATTACATGATACTGTAATGATGTCATACCAATTTGCTTGGTGACTAGTTAATGTTAGGGATTGAAATAAATAAGATTATTTTTTGAAATGATTGCGGATCAGTGTATCTAAGCTACGAAAGAAGAATTGCTAAACAAATATCAAAATTAAGTATTAAACGACGCGTATAAATAGGATTGAGGATTATATAAGATTGTCCAATTATACAAAGGAATAACAATGGAATATATATACGAAACAGAATTCTCAGTTCTACTTTGGTGGGTCTTCATCCTTCAATATCCTTCATTATTATGTGTTGTAATCAGCATTCAACACACGGGATCTTTTGTTCTTAGTAGTCCCGTTGTTTTATTGACCACAGCCAGTTGTCTCGTTACTCGTTAGTCTTCGAATATCTCACAATTTTTGTTGATAATCTAGTCAGTAAAATACAAATACAATGACCCAGCGCTCCATTTTCGTAAACAAGGTGTATTTCCGGCTATTCTAAATTAAAATCAACATCCCAATCCCGTGGAATGGCCTGGATCCGCGCTCTTGTTGAACTATTCCAGCCCATACTGCATTTGACTGCTTACTATATTTCTTTCTTACTCTCAATGAAGTTTGCATGTTAAATTTAACGTTTGTTATGTGTACCAACCGTAACTTAATCTCCCTTGGCGAATTGTAAGCAACAAAAAACAGCTTTTGGTCGGTAACTACTAGACAACTCAGAAGAAACCCAGTGAAAAATCGCCGTGTATCTACTCCAATAAATACGTTTGCGTGTAGCATTGGGTTCATTGTTACAACTGAAAATTGGGCGAGTACCGAGCTGCCGCTGCCAGCAGCCGATCACTATCCGACAGATACCAAATCGCGAGCCAATTAACGGTATCCAAGGGTGTGTGTGACTAGTATTTTGATTTCATTGGGTACTTATCCCGATTAACGCTTCGATAAACAATGCTGATACGTATGGGTAACACACCTCGTCAGCGTTAAATTACGGTCTCCTCTGCGTTCAGACAGTGGTGTCTCGATGAAATAACACCTCTCTTCAAAGTTGTTACTCACGACCAGAGCCGAATTTCGTAACTCGACACCAATTGTTAGAAGTAACTGTATCGTTCAGTACTTATTCATATACAAATTTAACGGGCAGAAGCTAACAGTAAAGACAAATTTCAATAGGTAAATCATGTTCTACAACGAGGTTAGTTAACTCATACGTTAAGACTTACGACGTCTGCCAGTAACTCAAAATTGTCAATCGGCTAAAAAACATGCAGTCATACGTACCTACTTATCTTTAAAGCAGAATTCTTATCGGATGTGTAAACAAACTATCATGGTTAAATCAAACCTGCAAACCAATCTGATAAAAAATGTCCTGAGTTTTTTCAGCCAGTCAGAGTCAAATGATAAGGAATCCGATCATGTTTGAGCATTTAGGTAGGTGGAAATATTTCAAGTAATTCTCACGATAGATGCTTATAAGATAAGTAGACCTATGCCAAATTAAATAAATGTTTATACGTAAAATAATAAGCTCCTCTTTGTTACTACGAACATGAGTGTGATGATGAAATTAAATCGATTCACAGCCTAGAACCAATTCGCTCGACTAAAATACCGAGAAGGAACGTCGGGAAAACCAAACTGCTGCGTATGTCGGGGTCTCCTTACATTCTTCAATCAATAAAAACGTCTAAGATTATTATCTGAGTAGGGAACGCTATGCAAAAGTGCGAACCTGGCCTGCTCCGAAGTAGGTAGGTACAATACAATAAATATCGACTATATTTATTGCAATAAGGAGTTTCGACAAAATTTCATTATATTAACTTAGATGCAGGGCTCCGTAATCAATTAAAGCCGTAAAGTTACAGACGTAAACCCCGAACCGGAAACTATTCCGGTTTAGGTTGCAGCGACCGCTGTTTTAACCAGTTAATTGAAAGTGGTTAATTGAAATTTCGTCGGTAAAATTAAAGCGAGTTACATTAGTATGTAACTCGCTCTTCTCTCCTCTTTTACACACAATTTGAGCTCTCGCTTTACGCTAACGAATACGCACCCAAAAACCGGTTAATATCGGTTACCGCGAGCGTTTAAATTGCGTTCTCTGTATTATCCGATAACCTAAATGATGTATGTTTGTTTAAAACCGTTCTCTGAATTAACCGGTTAATGAATGAACAACATTAACCGCTATTTCGAAATTGGTTCCGAGCCCTGCTCAGTTGTAAATTTTGCACTTATGCTATTAATATATTTATATTTGCAACCAAAATAGACTTATCTACGACGGGTTATAAATATAATCTTAAATAAAGCAAGTGGCTTGCGCGGATGAATTTAGTAAGAAGAGAATAAGAAGCTTAAGTAAAGTTTCTTATAGTCTAATTAAAATTTTCATTATTCTGGTTTGTTTTTCTATTCATGTTCAATACCTATGATTAAATAACTTATCTGTATGCATATTATTGCTAATATACCTAGAGACTTGGTGGTCCACAAGCCAGAACATACAGACGGAGATGGCGGGATGATTGGACTGGACGCATTTTTGAATGACTGGCCAGTGATGGCCAGACATTGAAGAGTGGAAATTCCATGGGAGGTGCCTTTGCCGAGCAGTGAGTGGAACACAGAAACAGGCTAATAAATAATAATAAACGATGACTAGGCAGACGCCCGGTCTCTTCCATAGCTCAGTTAGTCAACTCATAGCATTCTATCCACGTAATCCAATAAAATTTAAGGGGGCGTCCATTAATTACGAGAGGCATTTTTTTTTAATTTTTGACCCCCCCTCCCCCCTTGGTGAGATGTTGTTTCTCGACTCCCTCCCCCCTGCCCCAATATCACGTGTGATTTTTCAAAATTTGTATTTTAGGTATAAAAGCGTTGAATTTTTTTAAAAAAAAACAATTCGCCATATTTTATTCAAGACACCTTTTTTACTTTCATTTAGTTTTAATTTAACTTAACTTTCACGGAGTCTCACGGAAAAAAATTACGTGAATTTTGCCAAGACCCCCCCTCTCCCCCAAGTGAGATTTAGTAAGATTCGTCTCAATCCCCTCCCCCCCTTGAGCACCGCAAGTAATTAATGGACGCCCCCTAATTCATTTCCTTACTATAGTCTAGTCCTACTCCAACCGGTGGTTGTCCGTGCATGCACAGTCACCGGAACCGGTTTCCATTATAGTGGTTTCGTTCGGGTCAGATAGACTTTTTCACAAACCCTAAGGATTCGTTAAGCATGTCGTCAACATACCGTAATATAAGGCTTACCAACTCGGTACAGTTAATTCGACTAAACACTGATCAAAACCGAAAGGGGTCGTTTGCGTTTCCCTATAATAAAGTGTTTATCGAACGGGTTTAAGCTATTTTAAATGATTGCGCGCAATTCATTCGGCTTACTATTGCGCAAGAGCGAGGTGGTGAGTTATAGCTTTGTCATAGAGCCACACCTTCCACACTACATCAAAAAGCTGCACGGAAAAGAGGGAGGCAATCGATAGGGTGTAACCCTATTGGATTAAACACAGGGATAATCGCCTGTTGTTATCACAAAGTTGACTTAAGGGTCTCTGGGTGTTGGCTTCAGCCCCTTCAAGGAGCTCGAACGCCTTCCAAAGGGCTGGGACTCCCATAGTCCCGGGAGGGAAGAAGAAATTATAATAATAAAGTATAACATAATGATTGTTTTTTCATTTAACATATCAATATTCTTATTAGTATCTTTGTGGATCAGTTTCTTATCGTGATACTGCGGCCTCCACCCGGCGCATCGCTACGAAAACAACAATCGTAATTTACTTATGCAATCAATCATGTCTCCCGGCCGTATAATATGCCTAGCCTATGTCAAAAGATACTTTTGACAAACATATGATGACCACGTGTTAAAAAGAGCTGGGGGGTCCTCATCTATTTCTACCAGTTTTTTGTAGTCTCTCACGAACTTAACTTGGGCAAGTGTTATATTAAAAACGTAAAATAAATAGACACGTGTTACTATGGATGTATATCTAAGGGTGCGTCATACCAGGTGCAAAATCCTATTTAGGTCGCTAGTTGGATTTAACTACTACTTCTACTTTTTTTACCAACTTTTTGCAGTAGTTGAAAGAAAAGCAGATTATGCACTGCACCTCGCATCAAGTGGTGATATTGCGCTCGTGTTTTTAGAGCCCTCACTTGTGTTCGGGCTCCAAACTAACACTCGTCGCAATAATGAATCACTTTCTGCTTGGTGCAACAATCTACTATTTCACAACACTCTTCGCAAATGTCATAGATGCTACCAATTGTGCCCACAAAACTGCTAATCTCTGGACAGTTCAAGCCAGGAAAGCAACTTCTTCGCTAGCCTATTTCCTAGCCTAGTGCGACGGCGGCTTGAGCGTGCGCCGCGGCCCCGGCTGGCAGCTGCTCTGAAGATATTTGCTGTCAGCCGCGCTAGTTTTAGCAGACAATTGATAAATTTTACCTCGCATTCGTTGGGAAAAGCTCTATGTACCTACGTCTTGGTGCGTAAAGTGCAATCAGATGGACTCGTATCTCGTAACTTACTTATCCATCTGACGCTTACTTCCCGGCCTCGACATCAATTTAGGTACTATATAGTTTAATAGAAAACACAATTACAGTGATGAGGGCGCCACTGGACGGTCGGCAGTCTTAACTGAATGTCCCGCGTACGGCAAAGAGTCGTTTGATGCAGAGTAAAAATGGACACAGCAGATAACTATTGCAAAGCTTGATGAATTGATTAGCAGCTAATAGACACAGCAGACACAGAAAAGATTGGAAAATAAATTGCTAGTAAATCTATGTACCAATAGGTAAATAAAATTGAGGTGTATGTCTGTGATTTCAAAATAAATACGAATATCTAAGTGCAAAATGCTATTTACATGAAGCCCGAACGATGGTATTTTGTCTGTCTGTCTGTCTGTCTAGATGTTTGTTCTGAATAGACTCCGAAACTGCTGAATAGATTTAAATGAGAGTTAAACTTGATAATGGCATTGCTTTATTTTTATAGGTATCTCAAAGGGTTTCCGAGATACGACATATTGATGTTTGTATGAAAAATCATCCCACACAGCTAGTATGTAAATATAAATTTAGATAAAAGAATAAAAGTAAATACACCATATACCTACAACCCATTTTAATATATTTTGTTAAAACCCCTTTCATATAGGTAAAATGGAGACAAAGATATAAAGCGTCCCTGAAAGTTATGTCAGGGTAAAATTGCATATACAATTATACATAAATAAATATCTGACCCAAATTGATTAGAACCAAAGATGGTTTTGAAAAATTACCATTTTTATATAAAAAATTGAAGTATTTATGAACATAACATGATTGTATTCCATCCATTGTAGTTTAGTTTTTTACTATTAATATTAGAATTGCTGAAAGGTCATGAAATATAGTAACATTAAGATATTAGGGAAACTACCTTAAGGAACACATGGGTACAATACATGTTCTCAGAGGGCTTAGCACATTAATTTTTATCACGCATATAAAGCATTCATCCCTTTCGCACCCGCATATTAGTTGAAAAGTGACAGACGCTTTAAGTGCGCGATAAAAACCAGTGTGCTAGGCACTCTGGAATATTAATGTTAAGAAATTTAAATGACCCAAGTACTTAAAACTTTTAAGTAGGTAGGTAATTTAAATTTCTCAACATTTATATTCCTAAGAACATGTATTGTATTAATGTGTTCTTTAAGTTAATATTAAAACAAGCAATGTATTTATTTTTGGCTTTCATTGGGTAAAGTAAATTTAGCCTCAAACTTTTATTAAGGCTAAATTGACTTTAACCAATGAAAGCCAAAAAGAGATACCTAAATTTTTTATATATATTGCTAATGGATACAATCTTAGCTTGTTGATTACCTGGCAATGTTACTGTTAACAAGGTAATAGAAAGAACATCACACACTACAAAAAAATATATAATTTTGATACTTAGATTATGCAGTTTAAGGACAATTATAGGAATAAATAAAACAGAACTAAACTATTACCCTCAACTTCCCCAGTGAAATTAAAATCTTGCTTATGATGTTTCCTGACATAGGTAAAATCATTATCCTTACTGATATTATAAATATTTATTTGTTTGTTTGATCGACAGAACATTCGAAAGTGTTTATTTGTTTGTTTGATCATGTAATTTACTGTAGTCCTGCATTTATATCTATATCTAGTATCTACCTGCCATGTTATGATTTTCCAGCATTAATTTGACATAATAAGAGCCATCTTCTCCTTCACAAATTAAATTATAAAAGTCTAGTCTTTCACATCAAAATGGAGCAGCACATTGACTTGGTCATTTGCACAATGATGGTCAGACTGCCAGAGGACATAGTAGGCTACTTAATATCCCAGAAAAGTGCACGGTTCTTGAGGTAATAGCTATAACCAAATTCCACGCCGACAAAGTCATGGGCAAAAACTTGTGAATCATAAAGAATTATAAATAAGCCTCTTCATATTTTATAAACTCTAGCAGGAGTGTTCAGTTTAAGCAATAGCTCCATACATACAGTTCAGATCTTCAAAATTGTTAATTCTTGTTGATCAGAACCACAAAATGAACAAGAATAACTTAAGGTTCTTTTACTTAAGAAAACTCTAAACCTGACTGAATGACAAACAATGCACAGCCTAAACTGGGGGTCTAGAAGCATGAAATTGTGTACAGGAGTTCTTTGCATAAGTAGGTGAGCACTAGGAAAGGATTTTTTAAAAATCATCCCCATAGTGGGTTAAATGAGGGATAAAACTTTGTATGAAGGTCTGTTGGTAAGAGATGTTGCCAATGGGCAAGCCCATCAGGCACAAGGTTAATCATTAATAATTCATTAAAACATAAGTAAACAAAATAGGCTGACAAAAAGAAACATTTCTATGACATCAAATTTAAAGCATTTTAACCATTCAGTTGAGTGCCAAGTATTTGGACTTTACTGCATTACACTACCAAAGTAATATGAGCTGGCATAAGTCACAGTTTTTGATACTTAACATTCTATAGGTCAAGGTAAAACACAAAATAAAGATGAGAAATCAGTTTTTGGGTTAAGCTCAACACATTTTTTTTAAATCAAATTTGGTCCTGAAGGGCACCTTAGGTCATGTCACTAAAGCATCAGTATCTTTAGCAAGCTTGATAATGTTGAGGTGTTAAATCAATTCATGACAAGCTTGCAAGCTTGTGGCTTTAACATCTTCCAAATCCACTGACTTCAAAATAGATAATATTTAATTTAATCAATCTTTGACATCCTTGTTACCATTAAAAATATTATGCTTACAAGTAAAGAAAACTACACATATTATTCTTAATTTTGGGTAAATCACATCAAGTTGAAAATACTCATTAAAAGTAATATACATTGGCGATTTATCTTGAATATGTAATCATTACACAACTTCTTATTAGTATTACATCGTTTTTTTAAATGTGCCTATTTAACTGTCCTTGGCAACTAAAAATATCTCTTACTTAATCAAAGTATCTGAAAATAGTTAGTAGAACAAAAAATATTTGCAGGCTGCCCAGGTAATAGCAAAAAATACGTACAAAGTGCACACGAGATTTGATCACATGATACTGTAGACTGAACTACAAAAATGAACCCGTCATGTGACTACTTCGTTTTTTTTTCATAAGTACATTTTTACAAGCGTAGTTATATTAAAATAATAAGTTCTAGTAATAACCATACTCTATGTTACATAACAGAATGCCTGAACATTTATAAAGTCAAAACTTACCTTTGATAACATTCTCGCTGCCACTCTTGTCTTTCACATTGCCACTAGCTGAGCAAGTTTTCACTTTCTGAGAAGTATTTTTTGAAGAATTCTCATTCACTTCACTTCCGAGAGCCATCACAACACGAGGAATAAATCCGGCACCGATTGACCGCGACAAGCACGGCGCCACACTCAGCTGAAGCAGTACATGTGGTACAATTAAGGTTCAATTTCGACTGACAGAAAATGGGTGTGCTCAGGATACCCTACCAAATTCTAATACGTATTGACGTAACCGGAACTCTTATTAGAATCTCACTGATTTAAATTAGGCGAATAATACCTTCCTACTATTGTATTCCAGTTTGCGCTTATAATTTCACTACTTACTAAAAAATGAATTACATCGCGTAGTTTTCAAAAGCAAAGTATAAAGTAGTAAAATTTAGATGCGCAATGTACAACGTATTTAAGAAATGTTTTTTTTCTATTTCTCATTTTCATTCTAAAGCGACACCTGCTGGCGAGTTGCTATAACATTTAAATCAATGACAGAAGCATTTGTAACGCTAGGTAGGTAGGTAGGTATCTACAATTATCTGTACAGTATCACTGGTTGCACAATTATATTGATCGGCAGTAGATGCTATTGACGATCAATATCATATTATCATCTACTAACGATCAATTTTATTATATTATATTGGTCTACTCACAATCAATATAATGGTGCAACGATTGATAGATATTGCAGCATTATATTCAGCACCGCTGATAGTCAGCACAGACTAGTCAGCACCACAGACTAGTCAGCACTGTACTGTCTGTCTAGTGTGTAATCTATCGTCTCTTCCAACTAAGCTTTAATTTCATCAATATTTCTTCAAATACTCAGAAGAAAGCAGCGTTTTAATGCCCTAGATTAATAAAATTGCACACAAAATTCATTAGACTAGCTACTGACCTACAAAATAACTGTGCAATATCAATGGTTACACAATTATATGCCACGGACCATATTAAAAACCAAACTTAATAAACCTCTCTTTTTGCGCCAGGGGTTAAAATAAGATCTTCTAAGAGTAAAAATATAAATAAATGTCTTATATCAGAATCATCATCATCATTTCAACCGATCCCCGTAGCACACTCATTTTTATCCCTTTCGAATCTACTTATTAAAAATAATTGTGTTGCGGGGGTAGGTTGAAATGATGATGATAAAAACTAGCGTGCTAGGCCCTCTGGGGACATCCACTACTAAACGACCTAAGACTGCTCCACTTCTACAACAAACGGTTGCACACTTCTTTGTCTTGTGGGAGGCCAAACCATGCTGCTTCTCTTGGCTCATTGTCTTCATTTCCCTTTACACCCTAATCGGTCTGTGCACAGATCACTGCCTTTTCAATTTGCAATCTCTGAAAGCTATTTCGGTTATTCTGATTCTTCAACGGATGAGGAAACGGACATTTTTTCCAATCTTGAAGAGAAATTTCCATGGCACATTGAGCGACTGACACGCTGTTCAAAAATATGTAGGAATCACTATCAATAACAGAATATGGTGCAATTGAAATCAACTCACGCAATCTTTTGCAAAATTATTGCATTATGGTCAACATCTAATCCTAGATGGTCAATAACATTATATCAGAATAAGTGCAAGGAGCACCGCCTTAACACGAAAAGCTCAAAGTCCATCCAAAAATAACACTAGTTTTATATCGCTCACTGTGCTCACATATATCATTCATCCCTTTCGCACGGACTTATTAGTTAAAAAGTGACAAATTCTTTATGTGTGCAATAAAATCTAGCGTGCTAGGCCCTCTGTCAGGCCGTTCCTTGATTTTTGTGTGCTTTAAAAACAAAAAAAACTGCTTGCAATGAAACATGAAACCAAACAATTCTGTGGTTCAAGAGACTTGGCTGTATGGGCTAAGTTCCCTTTGTCTCTATAAAGGTAAATGAAACAAATATGTCTATGCTCGCTATTGTTTTGTTGTCAATTCTCATGTCAATCAATGAATAATAAATCAGAGGTTATTTTATTTTGTTTGATATGACAAAATAATCCTAGATAATCCTGAGGCTAGCGTAAAGCTTGAAACTTTGTAGTAATTTAAGTTATCACTTTACATTAGTATAAGTTGACGTGTAGAAGTACTTTGTATCGGTGGTTTCGCAAAACCAACAGACTGGCGTCGGAAAATTATACAAAGGTAAAAAAATATTCATAAGTAAATGCACTTTTCGAATAATCATTACTTTCTGCTTATAAAGTACATTATAATTCAAAATTTCCTGCCACGTTTGTCTGTGATCAATTATCGCTGTAACTACTGAAGCATTTTGTTCTTGTATTACTCAGGAATAGGGGCAGCCTTAACCATTGCGAGGCTCCGAGCGGGTAGATCATTGCGAGGCCCTTGTCTTTTTGGAATTAGTTTTCATGATGATGCTGCACTAGTACACACGCTGCGCTGTACTATTAGTACCTAATGTTTTTATACTTGGCTTGTTTGCGCGAGGCCTTGCCCTGCTCGCCACCCCCAAAGGCCACCCCTGCTCAAGAATATAGCTAGTGATTCCTGAGGGAAGTTTAGGTAGATGTGTTATTTAAGAACATGGCCAAACCTCTTGTTAGCTCTAAACTCCATCTGTATCGATATTGAGTTCGAAGTATTATTATCTGAATTCCATCTTTAATTATACCCCATATGCTTAAGCACGAATCTAACTGTTATCTAATTCCCTTTTTGGGAACCACCTATTTTTTTTGAGTACTCTTATAATGAAAATGAGATTTTATTCTTATATACGAATACGAATATTCGTATTCGCTGAATAGTAGACATTTACCAAGTATTTGTATTCGGTGAATACTAATACGAATATTTAAAAACTGATATTTTTGTATGCAACTCTATTTACTGCAGATTTGAAAAATGCGCCCAAAAATATTTTTCACTGAAGCCATGTACAGTCGCCTCGGAAAGACTTTTTTCAACTGCTGGGAACATACAGACTGAAAAAAGAAATCGCCTAAAACCAGAAAATCTACAAATTTTATGTTTTTTAAATAAAAAATTGCCTGTTGTAAATTTTAATTATTAGAAGAGTAAACATTCATCAAATAAATAAGTCTTTTATTACCATGGCGAGATATTCGTATTCATATTCGCCGAAAAATAGTAGGTTTGATATTCGTATTCGTATTCGCCGAATAGTAGGTTTGGTATTCGTATTCGTATTCATAAAAGTAGTATTCGTTGCATCACTGTATACCACTTATTTATCCAAGTAGTTTTGTGTAATTAGTGTGTTTGTATAGCGTGTTTAGTGTTTGTATAGCGATCTGATTGCTATAGACGGTGCTGGCTGAAAATCAGCACTGCAGGTATCTGACACCTCAGCATTATGCTGAGCCAGTGACCGAGTCACTGCTGGGATGATACACGTCCCTCGTTTTTTCTGTATTATTTTGTTATTTTATTGTTCCTTGTAAATGAATAAATGTCTTTCTTTTTCTTTCTCTGTTTCTTTAGATGCACATACTATATATTTTTACTGTCAGCATATGAGGGGCTAAATAACAAATAAACTTTATTTTATTTGTTATTTTTATTATATTATTATTAGCTATTTAAAGTGTCACTTGATATAGCTATTGAGTGTGGTCCCTCAAGAAAAGGTCAATTTGGAACAAATGGTGGAATAAAATGGACCCAAATGACTTCTTCTGTTTTGGTTTCAAGTGGTATTGAAATTATGGAGGTTGCATTAAACATTATAATAATTAATAAAATAATGGGACTGGCTTAAAATCACATATAGGACTATTGGTGCCAATTAGAGATGCAAGGATAGTGGATTGGCTGGATACCGGATATCCGGCATGGCCATTGGCCGAATAGCCACACAAGCTATCTCTAAAGTCGTGTTAGTTTGCGCGACCTGCGCGCGGCGAGCAAGTTTCAACTTGTTATGAATTATAAGTGCGGAGGGGGGGGAGGCCCTTTGGAAGTTCAATACCAATCCGGTATCTGGCTGGATACTGACTCACTATCCAGTATCCGGCCAGATAGTAAAATCATGGCCGGATACTGTATAGTAACCAGATAGTGGTGCCAATACATCTGATATTGTGCTGGTAGATTGGTCAGAGCACCAGGCGATACTCGTTGACATCACCATTCCACATGATGCTAGCCCAGAGATGTACAAGATACCCTATTAAAGTATCTGGAATACAAAATACAAGATACTATTTAAATAAGTATTTTAGATACCAGATAGGTACAAGATATTTTTGGTAACGGTTTCTTAAATATATATTCTAAATATTTTTAAAGATCAAATACTTATTGAAAGAAAACCAAATTTTATTGAGCTTAAGTTTATTACATGAATTATGAATAGATCACGTCAATCGCGTAAATGTGACAGAATCTTATTTTTTTAAGGTTTTAATTGAGATTTAAAAAACCACTTCCTCAAACATTGTATCACTCATTTTTGATAGGTTGATTTAAATTTCATAACTGCATTCAGGCGCCTCATTCGGGAACGCTAAGTGATTCTGTAGCGACCAACGACTCGTAAGCCAGATCTCTCATCTCGCTCTTACGCGTTTGGCGTCGTGCGGAAGAGTGGAATGAGAAATCTGGCTTAAGAGTCGCTACAGAATCACTTAGCCTTCCCGAATGAGGCGCCAGTTGTATCTATAAGGTGGCATAGTAAATGTAAAGAAATACATAGGTAGTTATAGCTAAACGTATTTTAGCAAACATAGTATTTACGAAATACTAACATACAAAATGAATGGTATCTAAATACAAGATGCAAATAGTCTTAGTAATGTTTCACGAAAGTTTTAATCTGATTAAGATGCAAATACGTTTTTAAACAAGTATTTTGGATACAAGATGAAAATCCATTCGATGAATCCATCATTAGAGATGCGAAAATTAGGTGCATGTATATATACGAGGTACCTATATTTATTTGCCAATGTTCACTACTCAATTTTTAAAACAAAAAAAGACATTTGTAATTTCAATACACGATACCCTAATAGCCTTGTGTGTGATCCCCGCCAAAAAGACGAAGTTGTTTGGTCGAAACACCTATAGTATGTCCATTAAAATTTATAACTGTTTACAAGATGACATAAAGAGGGAACCACTGAATTTGTTCAGGAGTAGACTTAAGAAATGGTTACTTAAGGAATGTTTTTATACAATTGAAGAATATTTTGACTATTTTAAACATAAATTATGACATGTGATTATTATTATTATTTAAATTTTTTAGTAACTGATTGATTGGTTTAACTGCCACTAATTCCAACACTGTTTCTTTTCGCTCCAATATGCAGTCCTTTATTTAGAATTTATATTACTAAAAAATTTGAATGCCAGTTTGTGGTTAAATGTGCGGAACTTTTACAACTTGCCAACTCAAGAACGTACCACATTTTATGCGAAATAAATATATTTGTATTCGTATTTGTAGCATAGTGATAATGATAATGTATCATATTAATATTGTATCCTAATTGAATAATGGAGAAATAAAACAAAATATTTACAGAAAATGTTGGACGGGTGGTACTGCCGCTCAATAGCCAACATGCAGGCAACAGAGGCCGCCAGCATCAGCAACAATGCACCGGCGGAGCCGCAACACGTCCCTGAGCCCCAGGAGGATTACTCCAGCGACAGCAGCAGCGAGCCTGAGCCAGAAACTAACTACAAATCACATTATCTTACCCTTAAAAAGAAGTTAAAATATCTTATATATGTGAGCTTTATACGTACTTTTTGTAATAGCTTATAAAACAACAAGCATACAGGTTTCTGATCTCAACATAAATTGTGGTATCTGATTCTATACTGCTACACTTTATATTGCTACCGTTCTATTTTATCTGCATGTTATAAATCTGTCAAGTATGTTTGAAAAGTATCTTTCTAGCAACTTAATAAATTAATTAAAAAAGGTCCAGGGTAGCGTAAAAATTTTCATTTATATTAAAATGTCTTTCATTGGTGCAGACAGAGTCGCAAATACAGTAAAGAGTTTATTGTATTCACATTCTTGTTACTCTCTAGGAAAATGAATGCTTCCAAGATGCCCTAAGATGCAGCCAGAAAAGACTGTTGAAAGTGTCCCGGGACCGCAGCTTTCTTCTGGACCGACTCCTGCAGTATGAGAAGCCTGAGAGCACAACCTCAGAGAGTGAAGATACAGAATCTTCTGATGATGCTGATTACAACCGTGCTGATGCTTTGAAAAGGTATTAAAACAGATAGGTATTGAAATTAATTTTTAATGTCCAATTTATCCACAATGGATGTCATCTGTTTGTTTTTTTTACAGTACTTTAGTATTATGGTACTACATTTGTCTCTATTTATGTCTACTTTGTCACAGCTCAGTGACACAAAATGGGTGTACTGGTACTGCCCTATGGGCAAAATATTTTTCGCCAAATTTCACTTCCCAAAAAACTTATCGCAGTAGTTTCATTTCCCTAACGAATCTTTAGCACATTTACATTTCGCATTTTATTCATTCGGTCAAATTATCATTTGGCATCAGTTTACTTGGTCAAGTTTGATTAAGACAAACGTTTATTAGGCAAACGTTTCTTTCGGTTAATATTACTTTCTAAAAAAATGTAAAGAGGGGGTGGGGGGGCGTAGCCCCTCACAAGGGGAAGAAGGGGACGAAGCCCGCCGCGGTAAAAACAAATAATCGTAACAATATTATGGGCAAATGGGGTCTAGTTCAATCAACCCCATCATGGGCTCCCCACCAGTTGCACCACTACGTTATTCAAGGGAATAAAAATCCGCTTATCTATCATTGCAGAAAAAAAATTGAAGCAAGTGCTGCCCATCAGAATTTGTCTACTCCAGTCCCTAGCAAAGGCACTACTGCTGTGAAAAGGAAAAGAGCAGTTGCTCCTAAGAAGCCACCTAATACTACTTACCACGTAAGCGATCGTGAAGCATCATCACACTATAATCCGTACTCTAATATTATAAAAGTGAAAGTGTGTTTGTTTCTTTGTTCCGTTTTCACTGCCAAACGGGTAACAGTATTCCATAAATATTGGCACAAATAATGTAGCTTGTTATATGGAGATAGGCATAGGATATCCCGATATCGTGGAACAGAGGAAATATGAGAAATGTTACTCCTCGATAGATGGCGCTGCGTGCAATCCGCCCTCAAAACGACTCCCTGCGGACGAAATCGCGTTCAAAAGATAGTAATATTATAAATGCGAAAGTTTGTGATTGAGTGAGTGAATGTTTGCTACTTCTTCATGCTGAAACGGGTCAATAGATTTGACTGAAATTACGAACGGATTAACAAATATGCTACTTTTTAGCCCGATAAAATGAGTGTTCCTGTGGTACACTGAGAAAATTTTTGATGCTATACCTGCATTACCGTAATGTATTCGCAGCCAAGTCCTAAAAACATATACAGGCGTTTGTAGTCCGCAACATTATCCATGTAGCCGAGTCTCTACTTACGTTAGGTACGTTTTTCTCCAGAATTACGTACGTGACATCTAGAATTACGTATGTCGGTACAGTATTTTTTTCTCAGTGTAATAACTATAACCGAATTCCACGCGTACCAAGTATAGCGGGCAAAAGCTAGTCAAATATAATATGCTAGTTTTTCGTATACCTTACGACTATCATGTGGAACAGACAAATTAGTGAATTGTTTTTTGAGAAGTTGAGGCATTTGGTAAGATAGATTTAAGTTTTACTACAAGTAGACCGCTTGGTTCGCGACACGGCTGCAGCAAGAGCTGCGAAGGACCGGCTATGGGGCCACCACCGGGTCTCCTATACCACGTGTGATGCACCCCTTGCCGCGTAGGTGATCTTCTTAACAAACAAAATCTTTCCATTTGTTACCATGGACGAATAATGCAAGACGACTGACAATTACCTTATGCCAATTGTCGTTCGGATCTTCGGCTTATGTGCCGAAAACCAGAAAAATATCTAGGTGGCATTACAACCGTAGCCTGCGGGGCATTCAATCAAATATCATAACATCAAATCATTTCGTATCGAAACCGGTTTTGTATGTAATTTGTGAAAACTACCAGCTTAAAAGTCATAGCCGTAATTGTTTGAAGAAATAATATCAAAGAATCTAACTGTCTGCTTGATTCTAAATGTTTGAAGGGGCAATCTTTTTGCTTTATTCGTTCATTCCATCCAAGTCCTGTAAACTAAACCTTTTGAACCTTCTATTAAAAAATGTTGCTACGTATTATATAGTACATAACTATTATTCTAGCATCAAGCCAACATAGCCATGCTGGCTAAAGCATCGCCTGCACTGGGCCTTGGTTTGTCGCCGGGTGACGGGCACATGACGCCTGAAGAAGTGGAGCGCCACTTGCAGTCTCGCCAGACGTATCTGGAGATGCTCCCCGAACGTGCCCCGCCCACAGTACCTACCGAGATGTTCAGCAATGATCCTTCACTAGACAGGTAACTCTAAAGCTTAATCGCTTCGCTAATAGGGAAGATGCATACATTTTTTTTCATCTTTTATTGGAAAGTGCTGAGTAATAGAAACCGATCTGTGTACGCAACACATTGTTATGTTTTTTATTTTATGAGTTATGAAGCTTTGAAAAGTCATTGTTTATACCACTCGAAATACACTCCATACAAAATGGACGACAACTATGACGTCACGGCATTCGTTAGACGAAATGTATGGCGCTTAAACGAAATGTACAATTATGTCCGAAAATACTGTTTTTAGACCAACATCGTAGAAATAAAACATGACATAAATTTGATGAGGATGTCCAAAAAACTAAAATCAGAACTATAAACCAATAAATATTTTTCACCATTTTTGACCCTTAATAAAATAAAAATTAATAGTCAAAATTATCTGATATTTCTGTAATAGGCTTTTGTTTACATTTACTTGCATAATATATCATTTAAACCTCATTTTGATTTTCATGCATCTTCCCCATTGATATCTAACCGTTGGTATGATCGTTTATGCAATTTATTGTCACATCTGACGTATACCTCGTCCAAGGTAAAAGCGCGCTGGCGATGGGATCTGCACAGTAATCGATTTACCGGCCAAATTGGTGGTATGAGGTGAGGCTAGACGGAGGGGATTACGCGCGGTATGTCTGTGCCGTCGCGCTATTGGTTCTTCAGTCGACCTTTGCTTCCCGCTACATTTCGTTAACTCGCAAAGTACAGTCACGCACGTTTCTTTGCACGATGGTTTAGCATAAAAAGGAAAGAAAAAATATTTATAATGTATATTGTTTTATGGAGAGAAGCTGATAGTGGTGCAGTAAATAATTTAAAACAATGTATGAAACTAACTACAGAGGCAACGAAAACGTCCGAGGCTACATACAGGTCGTGTCTCGAAAAAAGAGCGCTGACGGTCATATAATATGGTTAACCGACTTAAATTAGAAGGATGTTTTCAATACATCTGTATTTTTTAATAATGTAATATTTATTACTTCATAACCCCGACATTTGTGAACCGATTTTGGCAATTATTTTTTTAATTGAAAGAGTATACCTCTGGATTGTTCCCGTTAAAGGTTAAAGTTAGAGTCTAATGATGGGACCTATGATCCATCCAAACATAAGAAAGTAGCTATTGAAGTGCACCTATTATTCTACAAAACATTACACTTCTATTATTAAACAATAGCCAAGCACTCTCACGTGCGACTGTACCCATGCGCAGACACAGCCTGTCTACTGCCGCCCAGCGCTCTTTTTACCTTGGGCGAGTTGGGTGAGTACCATGAATGTAAATCACCACAACTTTGCTTCAACTGGTTAACAAAACTATTCATTTGTTGCAGTGAATCAAATGATGTATTGGAGAATTCACCAAACGTGGAAGAATGGTTTGATTAACCTACTGTACATGCATTTTTAAGTAATAAAGTAAACTAGTAAACCTACTCATTGAATTTAATTGTAAAATTAAAATATGTTGTTTTATAATTCCGTTTTTTTTTTCTTTTTAAGCACGCCAATCATAGGCTAAATGAAAAATCAAAGTCAATTTATAATATATTATATATTGGATAAATATTTACGTTAGACAATTACAATGTTGGTTCAAGCGCGGAAACGAACTTTTATTAGGTATAATCTTTGTGTCACGCTTTCTTATTAATCATGTGATATTGTACATTTGATAATCACACACAATACACTGAAAGTTTCTATACCTACATTCTTTTTTGCATAATATACATATATTTTTCATCCACATTATTATAACAAGATGAAAACGCGTAAACAATATGTTGAGAACATTTAATTTTTCTACCTTACTACTGATTTTAACACACCTACCATGCCAAGTTTTACTAAACTATTTACTGATAATTAAAAACATTTTATGTGTGATATTTTAACGCGAGAACTGAATTAAGTGATATATTCGTCCAAGCTTGTCTAAAATTTCTACATCCTATCATCATGTGGTACACGAAAAACCTTACGAGGTGAGATTCCTATGAACAATACATACTACCCACAACGTTTTATACTTGTTCGTAGGTAATTTTGATAATCTCTTAACATGAGTACATTCACATGTAAAATGATAACTGGGTGAGCTCATTTCTCTTCCATCCTTTATCTCCTCAATAATTATGTCGGCATGAAATGACAGTGTGTTTCTCTTCCAACAGATTTTACAAACATAAAATCACATTTTCAATAATAGTTATTTATTTCCATTAATATAGGTGAAGGCCCGATTATTTATTATTTGCATGCAATATATAAGTTTTCATATTCACTAATTCGTTTGGGCTTATTATATAAACCAAATAAAATCTGTGGAATGTATGAATAATATACAGCATTTTTTAAGATATATATTGGTTGCCTTCCAAAATAAATCTCTGATAGGAATACATTTTAACAATCAACAGGAACATAAAAAGAAAACAAAATCGCTTAAAATATTTATGACAATGCTGCCAATGCCAAGTAGTTGTATTCTTGGCAGTAGTAATTTTAATAAAGAAATAATATATCATGCACATTGAGTATGAATTGAATTAGGTACTTCTGTAACCAAGCTAACAGATAACAACTACAAATGGATATCCTTTCAGCAACTAAATTAGATAAACCAATGAATGTGTTACCATATGGTGATATTTAACAGCCAAATCATTTAACTTTGGTATGATCATGCATGTATTACATTTTATAGTTTCATCCACATTAATCTGAAATTCAGATAACAATAGAGTAAGTCATAATTTTTATTTTATACTGGATTTAAATAAGAATGTAAAAATATACATCCAATGTAGCAAATTTGGGTACACCATATTAAAAATTATATATACAAATAAATGGTTACTTTCTATACACCCATTAAATGTACCATATTTCAATTGTACAGTGATACATAAAAATAACTAAAATGGTGTAATTAAAATTATACTAAAAGTTTATCTAAATCATATTGGTAAGCCTACTTAAAATAACAATTTTATTAATACAATAAGCCCATCAAATGCTTATATCATATTACATCTATCGATCGAAATCTGATTTACAAGCCACTTGAAAAGCTAGATTCATTTTTACACACAAAATAATAGAAATTAACCACTCAACATCACATTTCTGTCACACAAATATATGAAACTCAGTTACATACCATGATGGCCAACATAAGTCAGCATTAAAATCATCTCAAAATTGTACATATGAGATTATAAATTCCTACTGGATCAGTGCAATGCTCACAAGTGTCTTTATTAACATGCTGCCATGTAGCATTTGTGTATTTACTACAACTGTGAACCTACTAGCGATCAAAGAGTCAAGACTTCTGCTCATAATTTTGTAAGATTATACTATAAGATTATTAAAACTGGTCTGCCAGCAAATCACATACTTCTTGTGAGACTGTTTCCTTGCTGGATCTGACTGTCAATCTAAACATATGAGCTTGTTTGTTTGGTTCCAATCGCATGAGACATCCTACTTGTTGGACTCTTGTATGCACAATACCAGCACATACAAAATTATCGGGATTTGGATCAATACCATCCAAAAGCTGCATCCCAAATCCAGCCAGCTTGGTGCGGGTGGCTGCAATATCAATAGCACCTTGAGCCTTAAAAATTTTTTGTGCCCTCTGCTGTTCACCTCCTAAGTTCTTCCATCTAGCAAAGAATGATTCTCCATTCATTTCAGTTGGTTCAAAAAATTTATTCAATGTCAATGGAAGCTTCATTGTAATTTTCTGGGGCACATTGTTGTAGACAAACGAAACTGACATGCTTGGAGCATCTAGAAAATCATCAATACACTCAGCAGTTAACATTTGTTGAATCTGGGCACCTGCCTCCAATATTGGTTCCATTGGCTTCATTTGTACATTTAGTTTGTGCATATCAGTCCAATGTAATTCAGGATGGACATTTTGAATGGGAAATTGTGTCTTGTTGCCATAGAATAGGCCGATTCTGCCCAAATTCTGTCTGAATTCACTTTTGACTCCAATTTGAATCAATTCATTTTCAAAAAGTACCCCATTATTTTTAAATAAGAACTTTTTGATGTTGTTTTGAGCAACAGTGCTTGGACTAATTTTAGGAGTTGTATAGAGATCTCCAAGTACATCAAGCAGTCCATTGCCCGTAGCTGGTGCAGCAGACCCAGGTGGTGTAGACAATCCCAGAAGATCTGCACTAGATGCATTAGTATTATTATTTGTGGTGTTTACAGAAGGCGCAGGTGCTGCTGTGGGAAGAGGACTCTTAGATTCTCTCATATCATCAGGAATACGTCCTGGCTTTTTCTTCTTTAGTACAGCTAGAATGGAGGATTCTCTTTCTGGGAAAGCTGGCATTTCTTCCAGCACTGTCGCCAAAACATCAGAACTGGCTACTATACTCAGCTGGAGGTACTCAGATGCACGTTGTTGTAACTCGACATCAGCTGATCTTAAATTTGAGTCTGCCCGAAATACTTCTTGGACACGATTTTTTATCTCTGGAAACAGGTTGACAAGCTTGATGTATGTTGAAAGCAGCAGGGCTCTAGTTGCAGCTGAGCAAAGATGGTATTTTGAGTGAAGTAACTCAAATTGAACCAACGGGGAAGACCTCGTGTCCCCAGCAATCAAATTGCCAAATTCTCCAAGAATATAACCTCCAACTTTAACCATGTTTTCATGACAGGTAGGAGCTTGTAGAGCTTCAAAAACAGTTTTAGCAGCATATCCTTGTACTTCCTCTCTATTGATAACAATTTGAATGACTCTGTACCAAACTTCTTCAGATACATAATCCCCAGCAATTCTTATTAGATTCAGGATAACATCAACATACCAAGTGAAATCAGTGGCATACCTCTCTGCCAATATGGCTACTTTCAACACCATTTCTTCCCTGATGGAATAATCAGCTGTTTCCAAGTATGCCAGCATTTCTTGTACAATTTCTTCAGAATTTGTCTTATCACACATAGCATAGAGTAAATCAACAGCTTGCTGCCTGACCGAGACATCTTTCTCCATTTTCATTGATAGAATGACTACTTCCTGATGTTTCTTTACAGCCTCATGTGAAAATTCTGAGGTAGCAAGATGGCACATGGACTCCAGAGCCAAGTAACGTAAATTAGTTTCACGGTTGCTTAGAAATTGCCCCAACTGGTTGCATGCTCTGACCAATAAGTTTGGTTCACTGTCATTGTGAATGATGAGGCTAATGGCCTCAAATAAGACAGCATTTTTTGCATTTGAATGCTGCACTTTTTTAGATTTAGGTGGCTCTTGAGCCTTATTAAAGATGGTTTCAAGACATTCTGATAGGCGACCTCTTACCCCTGGCTCTTCTGATGGTGGAGTATAGTTTTGAAGCAGACGCAATAGCTTTACGGACAGCCAAGGTGCAGGCACAAAGTAATATGTGTAGTCCTGAAGATCTGTGTAGCTTGCAGTTACAATACGACTTAGTCTAGCTACAGCTAGAGTTACACACCCTTTGTATTCTTCAGGGTTCTTCTTCACCAAAGCGTCTATAAGAGATGTAGCTGCAGTCACTACTCCCATATGGGGGTCATTTAGTAGATGGATTATTCTGGATGTCCATTCCCCACCAGGGATAATTTCTGGTGACTTACGAAATAGTCTGAGCAAACAGAGGGCAGCTGACTGTTTGACAACATCCATAGTGTCTCCAGAAACAAGAAGTTTAGGGATCTCAGTGCCGAAAGCTTCTGCCATATCTTTGCTACCAATATTAGCAATGCATTGTAGAGCAAGGTTGACATGGATCGGATTGCGCGATTGCAGATCGTTCTTGATGCTCTGAATGATCAGCTTGATAAGATCACTGTTGGTATTGACCAATACAGATATGAACAGATATCCGATCTGTTTCTCTGAATACTTATTAGAAGACAACAGATTAACCGCCTCCATGTGACCAAAGTCGATGTCGTGACCGAGCAAAAAGATGAACAACAATTTGCAGACATACTTCTTTTTTTGATATCCATCGAGGGTTTTGTCTCCTTTGAACTTACTTCTAATGTTTGCCAATTCTTTATTGATCCTCTTTATTTCTGCTTCTTTACTTTTACAGTTTCTTATGTCCGATATGAAGACTGCGAGTCCTCGCATTCCATCTCCTCTTACGGCAGGCATATTGCCAAGTGACTTGTCGAACACCAGCTTTATGCCTTTTCTTTACACTTTTGTAAAAAAGTTCCAACTTCAGGTTCTATCACTACTCCGGGAGGCGTAAACTTAGCGTATCAGTTCCAAATCGTGATTAATCAATGCATTAGCAGCCGTCACCAATCAACGATAAAATAAAATACTTCGACCGACCGCAGACCAGCTTCCTTCTACAACGCCTATATCTATGAAACTGAAACGTCAGACATTGATTGAACTTATTGTTTATGGGTCAATATTTGTAAAGGTAGATTCACAAAAGGAAATGAGAGTTTAATAAACGCAGCGATACATCGCTCGCGACGTGCTGTTGCTGTCTCTGATTAGTAGTATTTCACGCTCATATTTCCTATGTAGCTTTATAGTACGGATTTGGTCCGTTTCGTACTATATCTGTTCGTCTCTAGAGAGTTGTCTGCCGGTCCGCTCGTACCTAATCTATTCGTCTAGTGAGTTATCTGCCGACCAGCTTAACAATAACAAAATCGAGCAAGCAGTTTGTATGTAATCATAAAAATCGCGCTATCGAAACAAAAAAATTCGTTAGCTGCGGCTATTATGGTGGCAACCATGAGATTAATTCCTTTTATTACCACACGAAATCATTTCAAGAAATACATAACAATGTATCTTTTGGAAAAATGATTTTATGGCATAAATAAGTCTTTTTTAGATTAATTGAACATTCTGAAAAAGTTAGTTTGGTATAGTAGACTTTCGCGTGACATGTAAATTTTTGAATAATCTAAATTCTAAGTCTAATTAAAACACAAAAGATTTTTTATGTGTATTTTATTATTTTGAAGAGCAGCCACTGACTCTCTTAGGCCAGGTACTGACCGACATTATATCTGTGCAATATCAATGGTTACGTCCAGTAGACGATATTGATCGTTAACATCATCTACTGAGGGCTTAGCACACAAATTTTTATCACGCACATAAAAAAAGCTTTCGTTCCTTTCGCACCCGCATATTAGTAAAAAGTGACAGATGCTTTATGTGCACGTTTAAAACTAGTGTGCTATAACTGTGCAATACCACTGGTTGCGCAATTATATTGATCGTCAGTGGATGATATTGACTGTCAATATCGACTAGCAACCAGTGACATTGCACAGTTATATTGTAGGTCAGTGGCTAGCCTAAGTGCGCAACCAGTGATATTGCACAGTTATATTGTAGGTCAGTCAGTACCTAGCCTTATTGCATTACCGGGATCGGGACTAAGGGACCCCAGAAAACGTGCAGTGTAATAAGCCTTTAAATCTCTTGTCAATAACATTGTTATTCACACAAAAAAGTAATAAAACGAAATAAGGACTAAAATACAATAACAGTATAATCTTTAAGCATTGTGTGGGGTTGAGAAATATATTTCTGATTCGTTTTTTCCTATATAAGCTTTTCTCATGGGATAGAGACAACAAATCCCTCGCAAATCTTGACAAATAATAAGTCGTCGTCGTCAGTCAGTCAGCCCGCACAACACAAATATCGAAACGCAACTAAAATCCAGTTCGTGCGCAGAGTGGTTGGTTATGGTTGTTGGGTCACAAGACTAGAAATAAGAAATAAGTTATTTTGTTATTGTTTTACACGTCGTGTTGTTCTTGTTTCGTGTCTCTTATTAAATTCCTTCATAATCATGGTATCATTGATACCAGATGATAGTTTGTGAATGAGGAGTCAAAGTACAAAACAACTAATGAATGATGCAGTCTATTTTCTGGACAGGCAGAGTGCTATCACGTGCTATAAGAAATGGACTCGCAAACTTATCCAGCTCTGCTGAATTAAACGTATCAAATAAGAAACATCCATATTTAGTATCAGTGGTGTGTGGTTTTCCCAAAGACATTGCCAATGGAAGAACACGTAAAGGACAGTTCGGGGACGACGCATGGTTCTCTACCCAATTCCACAATGCGGATGTTATTGGTCAGTATTAGCGTTAATGTGTGCTTTCTATCTAATCAAACTATTTTATTATTATTTACGTTTGAGAAAGTAGGCAAACAGCAAATTTATGATTTGTAAATTACTATAAGTATTGGTAATTAGACGAATACCTCTTCATATCCTTGACAATTTAAATCAAAATAAACACCCTAAATTATGAGCAAATGCCTGAAGTACCATATTTTCGATTAGTGCATCTACTGTGTATTTTTTTAATTATGTAAAAAATGCATATATATGGAATTTAATCACATTTAAACCTATGATAATTAAATATACTGACTGCTGTGAACTTCACAGGAGTTGCAGATGGAGTGGGCGGCTGGCGTGCTTATGGAATTGATCCTGGTGAATTCTCCTCCTATTTAATGAAGACTTGCGAGAGACTGGTCCAGATGGGCCACTTCAAGTTGTCAGAGCCAGGGGATCTCCTGGCCAAATCATATTACGAGCTGCTCGAGCATAAGAAGCCTATACTAGGTATGGGATTCAATAGGTCCAAAGTCCAAATTGTTTGAATGGGTGCTATGGATTGATGTACAACTAGTTATAGTTGGTATAAACTGCTGTGAGCAGACTCAATTGAGCATAAACAAGGCTTTCTTCCTGTTGTATGTTAACTGAACAATAGCTCAACCTATGTTTAAAAGTAATAATGATCATACAAGAAGTGATAATGAACATAAAGATTTTGTCAATTAAATTAATTTTAAAAAATATCAAAAATACATCTATTTTGCAACTATTAATCATAATAGTCAGGTATCTGGCCAGTATTCTATTTTGCTAAATTAAAATTTATGAAATAGGACAAAGCTTTTCTAGAAGTACGATTAAAATCCGTAATAAATGATTTTTGTATTTTTTTTTAAATCAGCCATGTTGGTATTCTTTATTGATTGTGTTGTCATTGTCACAGGCAGCAGCACAGCGTGTGTGATGATCCTGGACCGGTCGGAGAGCGTGGTGCGAGCTGCCAACATTGGTGACAGCGGCTACATGGTGGTGCGCGGCGGGCGCGTCGTGCACCGCTCGCGCGAGCAACAGCACTACTTTAATACGCCCTACCAGCTGAGTCTACCCCCGCCTGGGCATGACCGGAATGTGCTCAGTGATAGGTATGTTTCTTAGTATTGATAGTGATGCATCCTGCATATGTACTTTGTGAGTTGTTGACACTGGGGGCTGGACCACCATAGTACATACAATTGGCCGGTGATACTCATATTTGTCAGTGCAGAGTCTAGAAAATTTACCAGTAAAAAAAATAGGTTGCAAATTGCAACTTGTTATATCTTTTGATAGTTATTGTGTTTAAGCTCTTGCTTTTGTTTCTACAAGGGTGTTATTTCCCATAATTTATGTTTTATAAGTAGGTAATGAAATTATTTTAATTACATTTGAATCATACATTTTACCCATATACCATATCTTCAAAGGACTGCCTAGACATATCCCTTTGAGTAAGAATTTCAGTCAATAATTGTATTCTGATTTCATACTGGGTATCAAGTGCTGGTTAAAATAAGTACATTCATATGTCAAAGTCTCCTCTTAACAGATTATAGTATGTAAGAAACATTCAGGAGTGTGCCAGCCACCATGATAACACTGCATTGTCAATTGGCAGCGCTTCAAATTTGTTTATAAAAGGGGCTAGCTAATAGGTACTATATGATTTGCTCATGTCCGCCTGATGTTCAGATTGTTCAGAATTCTTCTGGATAAGAAAATCGAAGAGGTAGACATCCAGGACTCTGAATTTTCTTTTTTTTTTCTTTTTTCTGATTTATGATGATGAGCAAATGATTTAGAATACCTTTTTCTTTACAAACTTGAAGCACTGTAACGTAAAAAAGGCACCAGACGTGGGATCTTAATTGACTGACCAATTGGTTTGTATTGATCTGAACTTTAGTCCCTATCAATATCAAACATGAGCTAATCATATAACAAAATACTCACCAATTTTTTTTTAATTTTTTTTTACCCGATTGCGCAATAAAATGAAGGATTATGAGATAGGCACTAATATATGTTCATTAATTATATCTGTATCTGTCTGTGTCGTTTTTCCCTCCTAGGGGCTAAACACATCGGTGAATCATGATATTTCAAACTATATATATATATTAATATTACGAGTTTAAGAAGTAACAGAATTACGGAACGTAATTTAAAATAGTCGTCTGGTTGGTGAAGCTAGCGGTGTAGTTAGTGGTTGAAGGGATGGCAGAGTTGGTAGGAATCCGATGGAAGAGTTGATTGTAGCCAGAGATACCTTGAAATCAATTTAGTACGTACTAGTGGACCTGCCACAGCTTCGCCCGCGGTATTTTCTATACAAACTTTATCACCCCTTTTCACTCCTTTAGGGATGGAATTTCAAAAGATCACTTTTTAGTGCACCTCTAGGGTACTCGAGGAATGTCTCCTCCAAATTTCAAATCTCTAGGACCACCCGTCTACTTTCGGTTTCATAGATCTCCCGCGTTGGCTTGACCTTGATGAAATAGGAAGTTATACATAAATACACCAATCCTGGGGGGCTAGCACGACATGCCCACGAGTCGTTTGGGGCATGTCGTGCTAGCCCCCCAGGATTTTAGCTAGATTTGAAATTTAAAGGAGGACTTTTTTACCCTGTATACGCTGACGGCTGCAGCCGACTATGGCGGTCAAAAGGTTTAACTACTTATAAAGACAAAAATATCAAAACTACTTATAAGTTTTCAGCAAACATACCTACACATGTATCCCGATCCATAAAGAAATTAATGACTACCTACCTACATATTATAATTAATTTGCAAGCTGTTTGTTTTTTTACTTTATCTCGATACAATTAGAACGATGTTGTATGTTTTTTTGTTGGAAAAGATTCAATACACGTTTAACCTTGCTAATGCTTACTTGGAGGTTCGTGACGTGAAGGTCAAGAAAACAAATAAGTGGACATCGTCGTCTAAACAGCTTTAAGTTATGAACTTACTTGGTCCATTCCAAACAATTATAGTAAAGTTACGATATGAATATGATATGACATGACCCTTGACGTACGGGAAACGATACAGCGTAATATCTTTAGCCAACTACAGCGATTAATTAGATTAGGTAGCCGGATCTTACCAAGATAACAGATTAATTTGTCGATGATATTTATTAAACTCTACTACTTTGATAAAACCATCTAGGTACGTTTGTAACATTGCGATCAGTCCCCGGACAAAGGAAAGAACATTGCAAATAGCCCAACGTTCTGCCGGCTCACAATCACACCTCGCTTTCGGCATCAGAAGTCATGTGCTCATTCCACAATCAAGTGTTGTTGTATTCAGAATCTAATATTAGATATTTTAGCTCACTGGATGTCTGCCAATTCAGGTCTCACGTGATATGTTTTTTGATGTAATAGCCACATAATGACCCATGGGATTGTTGACATTTGTAAGCTACACAGATAGACCGGACCTCATGCGCTTTAATATTCATCCCGTGATTTTGGACGGTCAGGCGCTAGGTACTGTCCCAAAATACCATCGAATACGCACTGAGTTGCTGACGTTTATATCCATACCTACACATCGTGTGATATTAGCACTAAACTGTGATATTGTGACTTTAAAATCATTCTCTTTTGTTGCATTTAAAATCGCTACACGCTCACTAAGTACCCTTAATAGCTTTTTATTACTTTGTTTAACCTTTTGAACGCCCCAAGCAAATTTCCGTGCCCTTTACACCACGATATGGCGTTCTCAATACATTTGCGTCGGCTGCAGCCGTCGTCGAGCGCTCGTGGCACGCTTTTTCGCCGTTAGCCGTGGCTTTCAAGAGGTTAAGTACTTGTAAATTGACAGTTTCGAATATAGCCAATCTAGACACACGGTAGTGTGTCAGCCAAAGTTCGCGACACACCGGCCGTAGGTTATATTACACGAACCATTTCGAGCCATTTGCGACCTCCCATAACTTATTAAGATCTAATTGACCGACATACTTGTAATTTTGCATGTCTAGCAAACCCGTCTTCTAATTGCTAAATCCTAAATTTAAATTAAAAACTTACTATTCACGAGATAATAACGTCCGATAATCACTATTTTTATCACTGACTGACTGACATATATATCAAAAGTTTAGACTTCTTCCAGGTGACCTAGGAAGTTGAAACTTGGTGTGGATGTAGGCTATTGGACGTAACCATAGGAAAAAATCAGAAATCATCACATTAAGGGTTGGTACAGAAGACAAAGTTATTAATGCGGCCAGTTTCGAACATTAAATATGGAACTGGTGGATTCGATGACGAATTTAAAATACTTATAGCTTGACAGAAAGTTCTGATATCAGATCAAAACGTAAAAAATGAAAAAGGCCAAGTTCGGTAGAAAAACGTCAAAGATCACAGAATGGATGCCAAGTTCCTTAGAGCTTTCTTAAATTCTGGGGTCCTAGTGAAAAAGGGGTTAAGTCGAAAAAGTTTGACATTTGGTAATATATCTTGTTGAAATGAGAACAAGCTATATAACTAAATGTCACACTTTTTTTGACTTAACCGCTTTTTCACTAGGACCCCAGAATTATACCTTTAAAAAAGTACTACGACGTTTTTAAAATAATTCAAAGAAAATTTGTTATTTTCACTGATATTTAATTAATAACTTGGCAAGTTTTAATCTGACTTCGAATACTTCGAAAGCCTTTTATGGCATAAAGTACATATTGTTAATAGGTAAAATTAACAAGTTTGGATGAATATAGAGGAGAATCCTTATACATAATCGCACGTTTAAAAATAAAAGGGAACAAGTCAAAATGAAATTAACTTTTATTTTAAAGTTTACTCAAATGCGTTAAAGTTGAATTTGGAATGGATTTGTATTTCACATTATTTCTTTTTTATTTTAAACGTGCGATATATTATATATTAAAGAGTTTGCACGGTTGAAGATATACGACACTATTAAAACAATGCTGGCTGATGCCATCTCCAATAAAGTTTGCTCTTTTGACGGGATGCAGTACACAACTCAAAAATGTAGAAATAATTTTAAACTACCGTGATGATGCAGTTTTATTCTGTGATGCAGAACAGCAACAGCAGACTTCGTAAACCATTGCGCCGGTCAGTAAGACATACTCGTAACTGGACATAACAGATAGGATTACAGAGGGCGCTCATTATAGCCATTTGTAGTAGACACTTATTTGTTCTGGAAACATTTATTGGTCACCAACTCGACATACTTAGTTCCGTCGCTACGTCTAAAAATGTGTATTTGTATTTTTCTTCGACCTATGATATATTTTTTAAACCTTTCCGTTAGTGGAGGAAACGCTCTTTACCGATAAAGCTACTGGGCCTAGCATTTTTTACTAAGAATAATATTCAATCGACAAAAACAATGTAGGCATGTCCGTTAAACATCATTGCGACACAGTGACTGATGTCGTGTTAGAAAAAGTGAGAGCGTTGCATTATTTGCTATATTATAACAGACTAGTGGACCCGCCACAGCTTCGCCCGCAGTATTTTCCATACCAACTTTATCACCTCTTTTCACCCCTTTAGGGTTGGAATTTAAAAAAATCCCTCCTTAGTGCACCTCTAGGGTACCTACTCGAGGAAAGGGTGAATAAACAGTAATATACAAATCAACCGGTAGACAATATAACTAAGACATGTCAGTGCAAACGTGCAGTACCTACAGTGTTTACCGGTTGCTAAACAATGATGAATTTTGATCACTTCCAGTCCGGAATCAGCGGACACGTCGGAGTTCCCGGTGGAGTGCGGCGACGTGATCCTGGTGGCGACGGACGGCGTGTTCGACAACGTGCCCGAGCCCGTGCTGCTGGCGGAGCTGCGGCGCGCGCGCTCGCTCGCCGGCGACGCGCCGCGCCTCCAGGCCGTCGCCAACTCTATCGCGTGGATGGCGCGCAATCTCTCCTTCGACGGCTGCTACATGTCGCCGTTCGCGAAGAGCGCAAGGCAAAACGGCATCGACGCTATTGGTGAGTTACCGTCTATAATCGCACCTGCATTTTAATAGTTTTTATCTACACCCATATCATAAAACCTCCATAATGTAATAAAAAACCCGTAGGAAATGACCAGCAGTATGACAACGAATTAGGTAAAACCAGTGCTGCAATGTTATTACAGTATCGTAATGAGATTAAATTTGGAACAGCTGTCAAAACTCAAGTGGGTCTCTATTCTAGTATCCATAGATACTAAAACAGTTATTGATACGAAACATCAATTCAGTATGTTTTTTAAATATAAACGAGACGTGAGAATAGAGACCTCATTCGTTTGTCTATGATTAAAAAATAAAAATGGTCTTAACGGAGGATCGAATTGCCGCCATTATGTTGGTTTTTTGCTGAACGAAAGTAGAATTGTTGTTGAATTGAATAGAAAAAGTTGTTTGTAATTTACATTTTAGTTGAAAATATGAATAGTAAGTAGTCTTCTCGGAGTGTGTGTGATGTGAAAATGCGCCGGATATCGGAAATATGCAGCCACGATTGCAACAAATAACTTGTTGCCAGAAAATATTGTTTCTGAACACATCATGGAGGATTTATAATATATGTGTAGATAAAGTTATGTATGTAACTCTGCATAATGTGGCCTTAAAAACACGTGCGATCTTATTATGAAACTTGCTAAAAGCTCGTTTCATAAAACCGCACTAATGTTTTAAGGCCTATCATTATGCAACCGTTGCCTAAACTACTAATATACCATTACACATAGTAGCTTCCTGCTCGCAAATTTGTTTAGCGTACTTTTTCCGCGGTTCACAGTTCCCGATGCAATTTCCTGTAAAAAGTATCCTTCATCTTTGGACGTCATTATTACCTGTTAATTTTTTCATCGGAAGTAGTCCCGTGGTCTGATCGTGGCACCAGTACAAGACATACTTTCGTATTTGTAGTATAGATTAGCAGTTAAACTGGAAAATAGAACAAACATGCAAAGTTCGATTTGTGTGAAAATTTTCAATTCAAATGTATTTGTTATTAGCTTACATCATCATCATTCATCATTTCAGCCGTAGGACATCCACTGCTGGACATAGGCCTCCCCCATCGATTTTCAAAAGGGCCGGTTGGAAGCGGCCTGCATCCAGCGTTTTCCTGCGGTCTCTTTTAGTTCGTCTGTCCATCTTGTGGGTGGACGTCCTACGCTGCGCTTTCTGTTCCGTGGTCTCCATTCGAGAAGTTTTCGGCCCCATCGGCCATCCGTTCTGCGTGCTATGTGCCCTGCCCACTGCCACTTCAACTTGCTAACCTGGTGGGCTATGTCGGTAACTTTCGTTTGTCTACGGATCTCCTCATAGCTCTTGCAGTTATTAGCTTTATGGGATGGAAAACATCGTACGTGAGGAAACCCTACACATCCGAAATACATATTTCAACAAATTTCCGTGCTTTATTAATCGACTGCCTAAATTGTGTGTGCCTAAAGTGTATTGTTTTCAAGATTTATGTATGGGAAATAGTAGTTTATGCAACGGTTGCATAATGATAGGCCTTAAAATACTAGTGCGGTTTTCATGAAACGAGCCGATAGGCGAGTTTCATAATAAGATCGCACGTGTGTTTTAATGCCAAATTATGCAGAGTTGCATACATAACTTTATCTACACACATATTATAAATCCTCCATGATGGGTTCAGAAACAATATTTTCTGGCAACAAGTTATTTGTTGCAATCGTGGCTGCATATTTCCGATATCCGGCGCATTTTCACATCACACACACTCCGAGAAGACTACTTACTATTCATATTTTCAACTAAAATGTAAATTAAAAACAACTTTTTCTATTCAATTCAACAACAATTCTACTTTCGTTCAGCAAAACACCAACATGGCGATCCTCCGTCAAGACCATTTTTTTTTAAATCAAAGACAAACGGATGAAGTCTCTATTCTCACGTCACTCGAGATCAAATATTGTGCAGTTTATATTAAAAAAACATACTGAATTGACGTTTCGTATCAATAACTGTTTTAATATCTATGGATACTAGAATAGAGACCCACTTGAGTTTTGACAGCTGTTCCAAATTTAATCTCATTTCTTTACTAAAAACGATAAAGAAGTCATGTTATTTCTTTATCGCAGCACTGGTTTTTCCTACTTGGTTGTCAAAATGGTGGTCATTTCCTACGGTTTTTGATTAACCAATGGAGGTTTTATGATATGGGTGTAGATAAATGTATGTTTGTGAATGTTTTTATTTATAATAACATGTTTAACCTTTTACAGGGGGCAAACCGGACGACATAACGGTGCTACTGGCGATCGTAGCCCTATGAAAATGTCTCCAGTCGAAATAGGCACTTCTTTTTTCAAAACGTATTACGAAATTAGTAGGTTTAGTTATATTAAAAACCGACACCAAAAATCATTTTTCTAAAATTAGTGACGTATTTGTGCAAGCATGTCTGCTCACCATTAGATACAATTTAGATGCGTGTTGTACTGAAAATTCTGTAGATAAATAAAGATTTGAAATAAAAGCATTCAAGTCAAGTTTTGACGTCATGATCTGACTACCATAGATTTGTTAACATTTCTTCTACTTAAACAATGATAGACTAGAACACTAGTCACATTATGGTGATATTGAGCTGTGTGATGTACTGATGTGTACGCATAGACCATACATCCTACGGACCCTCGCTGTTAACATTAAGAGTTAAAAAAAACTAGAAGCGGCGGGGCTTCAGGCCGGTAACGGGACGCATAACCTTGAACGCACCAATCACAAAAATACCCCCGATCCTGCAAGTTTCGCAGCTTTACGGTGGGATCAAATCGACCGCGTCCATCATCCGCGTCTCGCTGCTGGTATCTGGATATACAAATACACCGTACTGTGCAAACTATCGGTCGTAAGTCGCAGGCATGACCTTGAGTCGTCCTTGAGCGTTCGGACGTCCGATAAGTATCTGGCGCGCCGGATGATATTGTTAAGCCGCGTCCGCGAACAGTTTGCATGTGCATGGGGTTGGGGAGCGTCCGTGAGAATATGGTCAGCCAGCCGCGGCTTGTGGACACGTCCGAAGAAGCGACCTTTTTGCTAGTAGAACCTAGTAGACCTGTAGGCAAATAGTAGCTAGGGAGCTGGGTGCCAAATTTTCTATATGATTTGTTCGCTTGGCAGACCTGAATTGTTCGATTAATGACAATGTAAAGAACCACAGAAAAATAGTCTACCAGCATGGTAGCGCTGCGTTTGCAAAGGACAGCGTTTCAAAAACTAAAAAAAAACGGTGTGCTTAATCATTTGTTCGTGTCTGCCTCTTGGACTGATGGTGAGAATCATCCTCAAAACGAACATCGAAGAGGCAGACGTGCAGGTATCCGTTTTATAACGGGACGTAGTTGCGAAAATGTAAATGAAAAAGGCTATACTAAATCATTTGTTCGTCGTTCTCGTTGCGTCCATTTGATTCATTAGGACTCCCAGAATAGAAAAAAAAATTCACTGTTTAGGTCGCTGATTTTTTTTGTACGGTTTTTTAAAGTTTTAATTTTAAAACGCTGGGATATACGACTTTCATTTACTGGACCAAATCGATTTGTATTTACATAAACTTTCATCCTTATCAATATGAAAGACGAACAAATCATTATACCAAAATGGCCCCCGGCGGCCCTAACATGCATGGCACAAAGATAAATTAGAACCGTTCATCTCTAAGTGCGCCTCTCTCACACTAGAGCCGATGAAAGAGATAGTCATAGAGATAAACGGTTCTAATTTATCATTGTGCCATGCATGTTAGGGCCGCTGCTCCCTAACTGTAAGGGGTGTCTTTAGGATATATGGTCTCAGTGTGTAAAGAACTGTCATTTTCTTTAACCGTGAAAGAAAATGGATTGTTTCACTTAGTATACTTGAAACAAGCAATGCAAATTAAGTGATTGTAATAATAAAATAACGATGTTGTTGATTTTTCACCACTTTTTTTGTAATTCATTTATTTTGAAATGTGTAAAATGTTTGCGAGATATTGGACGGTGTGATGATTATAGTGAAATCAATGTAACTATAGCACTGAATCGAGATTGAATGTTTTGATGTTTGAATGAAGACTGAGATAGTTTTACGATCCTTGTTGTTATTACTGTAGATTTAATAGAAGTTGAAAGCCATTATCATCAAACAAACACTACCATCGGTTCTTTCTATATTTTTTTATTGTATATTGGTTTAGTACATTGTAAATTAAGTTTTATAATAACTGGTTTCCTAATTATTTCATTATAGCTGATTTAAATGTAACCATATGCATTATCAATATGCAATTTTTTCAAAAAGGCTCCTATTTCTCGACTTCATTGAGTGTGCATCATGCGTCCAGCGGTGCGTTCTTCAGTGATATGGAATTTTCTATTAAACTAAAATATTTTATTAAAATCGAAGCTACTCTAGTTGTCGCATAACATAATAAAGCTTTATATTTATTACTTTTCGTTTTTAATATATTTTATAACGCCTAGTACTAATAGCCTATAAATGGTGTATTCAACCGTGTGACGACTTGTTCGGCTTCAATTTTAACAAAACTTTGGTTGAATAGAAACTACAATAACACTGAAGAACGCACCACTGGACGTATGATATAGGCTTAACTGTCTGCGCTGTGACAATTATTAAGGACTAATGTTGTCAGATAGGGATGTTTCTCAATGCTAGAATGCAGCTCCGCTCCCTGCAAATAAGATACACTCTTGGAATATATTTCGGACAGAAGATGTATTTAAGACAAGTTGAACAGAAAATTAATTTAGGAGTGGAATTGGTGGAGATGTTGAGGAACAGGCCGTTTAAATAGAGTACATCGGACTTCTATAGGTCTTATGGTGGTAAATGTGATCGATTTGAGTGCTGGTTTTATTAAATTGTGTACATGTTGTGAAGTACATAATTATAAACCCTATTTCATACTCAATTGTAAAGAAAATCAATCAAATTGTAAACTACGAAAATGTGGATGATTTTAAATAAATTAAAGTGAATTTCTGTTCTGTTTTGTTATGCCAATTCTTCAAATCATAGACATGTATAGTCCCCGGCACATAAGTTGAGCCAAAATGGCGGTCGTCCGCGCAGGTACAACTATGATTAAGCGGCCCCTCGCGTCGTACCTCATACATCATCACAGTCATGATAAAGGTGAGCCCGTGGTTCATGACTGTTCATTGTTACTGCTAGCGCCATCTATATGACGCTATTTTGAACTAAATTAATTGCATTTTGCCAACCGTTTTTAGGGTTCCGTACCCAAAGGGTAAAAACGGGACCCTATTACTAAGGCGCCGCTGTCCGTCTGTCTCCAGGCTGTATCTCATGAACCGTGATAGACAGTTGAAATTTTCACAAATGATGTATTTCTGTTGTCGCTATAACAACAAATACTAAAAAACATAATAAAATAAATATTTAAGGGGGCTCCCATACAACAAACGATTTTTGTGCTCGTTTTTGCTCGATATTGATAACGGCAACAGGTAGACGCTTGAAACATTCACAAAATATTTAGAAATATATTAACTTCAAAAATAAATATTTAAGGGGGGCACCCATACAACAAACACTTTTTTTTTTTGCTTGATTATAATGGTACGGAACCCTTCGTGCGCGAGTCCGACTCGCACTTGGTCGGTTTTTTTGCGCAAGTGAGCTCTTATTACCCCTTGCAATCGTTTATGTTAATATAAAGCTTGACCTAACGGGGCTGACATGTTCAGCAGTGATCGTAGCCCCTAAATAAATATTTTAAAAAAAGAAGTTAAATGAAAAAGCGCGTTGGACATTGAAAAAAAAAAAAAGATATAATTCAATAAGGCGTGAGATTTATTAAAATAACGAGACACTTTTCTACTGCGCGAACCTGATTTGCCTTTGCCGCGCCGCCAAAGACCGACAGACCCTACGTTTCAAGACGCGCTAAAAGCATGCTCACAGCCATCATTGCCATGAGTACGCTTTAACCTTTTGACCGCCACAGTCGGCTGCAGCAGTCAGCGGATACAGGGTAAAAGTCCTTCATTACCTTGACTTAAAGTTGAAATTCGTGTTACTTCTCAGACATGCTTGGCGGTCAAAAGGTTAAGCTCGTCTTGAGACGGGGAGATGCCGCGCGGCTTGCTCGAGCGCGGGTGGCGGGCGCGCGGGCCAATGTTCTAGTTTGCCACGCGTAAAGGAGACCGGGCTTTAAATTTTTCACATGACATACCTACCGCATGTTAGTGTGAAATAAATATTTTAAGAAAAAAAAGGTTAATTAAGTTAATCTATGATAAAAGAACGACTTTTTGTCTATTATAAATAAATCCTCTTTATTTAAATTGCACTCTGACTGCATACAATATATTTACAGTGGTTGAGATCTTATCGGGCGTCGGCGTTGTTGTCGTTGGGGTTCCGCCGCCAGTTGAAGCCGCCGGGCCGGATGTCGGCTAACTCTGGAAGAGGCACGTAATCAGGGTCTTCAGGGGCCGGATCAAAAAGCTTTTTCCTGCAATAATAAAATAGAATCTATAGCATACTATGGAGCCACGTCAAAGAAGGCATACTTAAAATATTTAATGCTGACTTGACCTCAATAATAACTTATATATTCTAAAGTCACAGCATATACTGGCGACGTTGGAAATATCTACCAAATTACTAGAATAATTTTTTTTTTTATGTCACTTCTAAATGATGACTGAAATATTATGCCATATCATTTTATTTTAAATTGATTTAACTGAATTTATACTCCACATGCAATATGTAGTTCTTAGTCTGTGGGGAGCTAGAAAAGGTAAAAAGTATGCCATGTAAGCAACAAAGTGACCCTTAAGTGTGCACAGCCCAGTAATACCAATATCATATTCAAACTTACAAAAAATTTGGCGTTTTCAATATCCTTTGCCCTCCTCTTTTCCTTGGTAATACATCTTCCATGAAAAAATAAATATGGCCAATGGCCATGCCAACCAAATCCACAGATATTGCATTGCCAAGCAGCACTGAGAAACCGAGCAGAACCCAAGGAAGATAAGGGGCCTGCAGATTAACAAGACATATTTTTAAAACAATATCAGCATTCATATCAGTTGCATAAGTGACTGACGGCAGACTCAGCTTTTTAATTGATTGGTTAGTTTTATTTTCCTACATACAGCATTGAACTACCAAAATATTTAATTTATTTATTTAACTCGCAGTCATAGTGGTACATGGACAAGAGTAGCCAACGATAGAGAGAAATGGCGACAGTTAGAGGAGGCCTTTGTTAATTAATGACATACAGACAGGAAGTCGATGCATAACATAGAGATAGAATAACCGAAAGTTTATTATAAATAATAATTTAAATTACTGTCTGAATAAAGGCTATTAATAATAAAAAAAGTCACAGTACAAATGGTGTGTTGCTACATAATTTAAGGATCAAAACTAAGTGACAGACAGCTGACAGTCTTTCTAAAAGCAAACAACTAATTGATATAGTTTGACGCTTATCACTAACCTGGAAATTCATCAGTCCAAAAAAGTTCATGCGGACAAACACATTTCGTCGCGACCACACATATACAATCATAATGGTAAATGCTTGTCCTAAAAACAAGAGGTTTACAAAAAAAGCACACATCTGGAAATGTAAGTTCAGGATCTTAATAAATCAGTTCAACATGAGATACATTCAGGTATATCGGCTCGATTATTCTCATGAACTCAGTTGCAGAAAACTCTACTGAACTGAACCCACTTACTAAACAATATTTTGTAAATGAAAGACATTTAATTTGAAGTTGCTACAACAGCTTGATCCAAACGAAAATTAGGCAAGCTTATCCCTGTAGGAGTTTAACTATTGCATTGTGTTTTACCTCCCAATAGAATGTAATATTATGACAACAATAAAAAGGCCTACATGCCTAAATGTTTTCAAACTGTCATAAGCAACATTTTTTGCAGATCTGTCCATCACATAAATGTATAAAAAGGATACAATCATCAAAATTCCCCCAAACATGAACATGACAACAAAGTCAGCTGTTCTTCCTCTAAAGGACCCTTCCTCCAGCATCCGGCAGTATCTATACGTAAATATCATATTGAAGAAGAAATTAAACCCTAAGTTGCCAAAGAAGAGGAATGTGGTCACCAGTCTCCATAACTGGTACTTTCTAAGAATTAGAATAGGGTTAAAGTATAGTTGAAAGGGAGACACCAGATCCAATTGCTGAAAAATAGAATAAATAATATGTATTAAATCTGACAACAAATTAATACACATAAATGTTAAAACTTATAGGTGGCTGATTTTCTATCTCTAATCTAATGGTTACTTCAAGAGGGTACTTACAACTGCTAAAGTGGTAACAACACAAGCAGTAGTGTATGCTCTCGTCACTGGGGGAACGAGCATATACTCTTGAAGGATGGTTTGATAAGCCATTTTAACACATCAAATAATTAATACGCAACTTAAACTCTCAACAAACTAGAAAAAACTGTTAAACGAAATTAACTGATAAGTCACGGACTCAACATGATTGGGCCACATCAGAATTGTACAAAATGTTACTCGATTACTTCAAGTTATTATTTTTGTTCACTATGACTCGAAAGCACTTTCATTGTCATGTTTGTACTTATCCTTATTTTTATTTAGGGTTTTTTGAGCGCTTCGTGATATGACTCTTCCTTTCCTTGTCCTATAAATTTTCGCAAAAGAAAAATCAAAGCCAAAAGCAAAGGCAAAACATTTCAACTAATGCGTTCAAAAATAATTTTGTATCTAATGTCATACATTTCCTAATACCAGAATATTTTTTTCTGAACGCATTTCTTTAATCTATTTGAGCTTCTACAAAAATCACGCGATTTCTTTTTGTTTGTGATAGCTGCACTGGAAAAATACCACAGACGGGCCTGTTAGGCCTCATTTCCACTGCGCGACTAGTCGCGTATGTACGTCCGATAATGCCCGACTAGATGATTCGCATCGGTTGGGCGTTATCGGGACGTACATTAACACAACCCATAGATCAATAATGCAGATGACAGCTGATGACAGTCACAGAACAGAATTGAAGATTTGGTTGTAATCTTTTAATAAAATAAAATAGGTATAATATCATCTATACAACTGAAACTAATTTCGTATGTAGTGCAATACTATTGATATCCACTCACACATATGTGTTAACTACAGTCTACAAGCTATCCATTATATGCAAACCAATAGTTATAGTTTATTGCAAAATGGATCCCAAAGACGCAAACGAGCATTTGGTAGCTTTAAAGGTCATGCGGCTAACTAAACCTGCATTGATAAGTCCTAAAATTGTGACTTGTGACTCAAAAGACTTGCCTGGTAATATTTTTAACAATTTTCTTAAAGATGATGCCACTTCAGTGAATCAAATGGAAACACTTGCAGCAGGTCAGTTCCTATTGTTGCCACAAAGTTTTGGTAATATATACCTAGGGGAGACATTTTCTTGCTATGTTTGTGTTCACAATGAAACCAATCAGCCAGTACAAAGTGTGTCTATTAAAGCTGATCTGCAGACAAACTCGCAGAGAATACCGCTTACCACCCCTCAAAGCCAATCACCCTCAATGCTTGACGTTGATGACACCCTGAGCGACGTCATACACCATGAAGTCAAAGATCTAGGCACACACATCCTGGTTTGTGAAGTCACCTATATGTCCAACTACAATACCTTGGCTTCCTTCAGAAAGTTTTTTAAATTTGAGGTAATGAAACCACTGGATGTCAAGACAAAGTTTTACAATGCAGAATCGGATGATGTCTATCTCGAAGCCCAAGTCCAGAACATTACTTCAGGGCCAATCACTCTTGATCAGGTGTCACTGGAGAGTTCACAACAATTCACTGTGAAGTCTTTGAATGAAGATGAAAATGGCGAATCTGTTTTTGGTGATGTCACTTTGCTGCAGCCTCAAGAGAGCTGTCAGTACTTATACTGCTTGACCCCTAAAGAAAATATTGCTAAAGAAATTAAGCTCCTTGCAGCTGCAAAAAACATTGGCAAGCTTGATATTGTTTGGAGATCTAACTTGGGGGAGAAAGGAAGACTGCAAACCAGTCAACTGCAGAGGGTCACTCCTGACTATGGCGAGATCAGACTGACTTATGAAAGCTTACCAAGTAAAGTAGCGGTTGATGAGCCATTGGAATTTCAATGTAAGATAGTGAATGCAAGTGAGAGGACCTTAGACCTAATTCTGAAACTTAGATCACATTCTGACTCCAGCTTGTTGTGGTGTGGCATATCTAATAGGAAACTAGGACCTCTAGAGCCTGGCAACTCTATCCTGGTTGATTTGACTGTCTTGCCAATGAACACGGGCCTGCACAATATTACAGGCATAGCATTAGTAGATTTGTTTTTAAAACGAACTTACAATTATGATGATTTAGCATCTGTCTTTGTTTATTAAATTATAATGTATAAACAAAAATAGTCAATTAAAATTCATAATCTGAAGTGATAGTTGTGCTGTCTTGTTGTAATATATTGTATATCCGTGATAAATTATTATTATTTATATAACTAGTATTACATTCATTATAATTAATTTGTAAACAACAAAGGTACTAGAAGTTAAAGTGATTTGTTTTTTTAGAGATAAATAGCTTATTAACCTTTTTAATGTCACAGTGGGCTATATACAATAGCGGATTTTTGTGCCACTGATGCCACAATATGCTGTTGTCCATATATTTGCTTCAGCTAACGCTGTTGGTGTCCATGTAACACTTGTCGCATTCGCCAGTGGCGTGCAAAGGGTTAACTAATTCTATCCTATTGATAAATAGGTTTTTATCCTAAAGCTTGTTAAAACATAACAATCATGTTAAGCTTTACATTAAAAATTGTAAAATATAATAAGCTATTTGTATCATCCTAATATATAATTTAAACCTAATTGAGCATTGCTACCTCATTATTATCATTCACACACAGGTGCAAAAAGGACAAATGCTTTATGCGCGTTAAAAATTTGCTTGCTACGGGGTCAGGGCTAGGAATATTGGACATTGGCAATAAGCATGCACTATAAACACCTTTTAAAATTGTAATTGCCAATAAATGTTATAAGGCTGCATTCACACTGAAGATTCATAAGCCTATATAATTAAAGCCAACTGAAAGTAATTTTATATCAACATGTTAATAAAATAAAATAATTCAACCTCATAACTATTTATTATGAAAGAAAATTTAAATAAATGCATGTAAAACAAAAAGAGATTATTTTGACTGTTCTGTTGTATATTAAGGGTAAAAATAAGTGAAAAATAAATATGGTTTTTTATTTCTCTTAGTCTTTGACATCCTCATCAAATTTGTGTAATTTTTGATTAGTACTTTAATGGCCTAAACAGGGGCGGCCTTAGGCTTGGTACTAACGTGCACTATAACTGCAATTTCACTGGTTGCACAATTATAGTCGATATTGACCGTCAATATCATCTACTGATGATCAATATAAGGCTAGCCACTGACCACTGACCTAAAATATAACTGCAATATCCCACATCCTAGCAAGCAAGCTAGGTACCTACTTAACAGTCAGTCTGTTTGTTTGGCGTTTGGTAGATATGTCGATCTGTCATTCCGATCCTGGCCCTCAATTCTCGGTGCATTTGAGATAATCTCACAATCGAGATTAAACGTTAGTGCATACAGGCTTTTGACACAACTGTATGAATCTGACGTTTAATTAATCTCGCAATCGACATTATCTCGAAAGCTCCGATAATTGGGGTCCTGCTCTCATTGTCAAGTCAAATTAAATTATAAACGTCAGACGTCTGTCAGGCGGAATTGAATTCTCTGGTCTGTGTGTAAAATAATTCAGTTTTATCACTTATCATTAATTTACCTATTAAATTCCTTACAGGAAAATCTTTTGTAAACCTTTATATAACTTACCAAACCCTTAAACAACATGGTGCTAACTAAGGAATATAAAATATGCATGCCCATGACCGTTGAAGAGGTGAGTTTATTAAATTCGCCTTTGTGTAATAAAATAATTAAAATTAATACGTTTATTATGTTACATCGGCAAATTGATGCATGCGCAAATGTATGGTGTGTTAACTTAAACGATTACATAATATTTTCATTGAAATAATGAGATCTGGATTGAGTATTATGTTCTTTCATAACTTCGCAGTATCGGATTGGACAGTTGTATATGATAGCTCGGCATAGCTTCGAGCAATCTAGCGGCGGGGAAGGCGTGGAAGTGGTGGCCAATGAACAGGTGAATGATGAGGTTAATGGCCAGGGCCAGTACACAGAGAAAAGGATTCACTTGTCCAGGTAAACATACTATTTCATGTGTTTACGAAAACCGTTATAAAAAATTAATGAAGACATAAAACACTGCCAACCAACCAAGAAGGAAATTAGTACACAAAATAATTTATTATTATGCATATTGTTCGTTTTTCTATGAGATAATATTTTCAAGTAATTTTGCAGTCATTTGCCCTATTGGATACAATCTATGACACCCAAAATATTTTATATCACTGAGAAAGCTTGGAATTATTATCCTTTCACCATTACTGGTAAGTCATATTCATATCTTTATTTTTTAGCAAACCCTAATGTGGTTCTTTGTTTAATTATATGTTTACTAAGTATAAATATTTGTTTTTCATGGTCCTGACCAGAATACACTGTAAGTAATACATTGTGAGTTAATCTAATAGATTATTGAATATATATGTTTTAATTAACTGTGAGTATTTCCATTTTTTTATTACAGTGTTCATTTATTCCAAAGTTCTCAATATTCATTCAAACAAGGTATGAAGACAACAATGGAACATCAGAAAATGTAAGTAAAAATGTTTTTCTGTACATACTGTAGGTACTATGATTTGCTACCTATATTAAAACAGTCTTTTTTATACCTATGGCTATAATCTAATTCCATAATTGAAGGTAGCTGAAAATGCAATTCCCAGTGCATATTAAGTATACAACCAGCAGATAAAAAACAATAATGTGAAAAATGGATTACTAATGTATGGGCAAAAACCTTTTCCCCTAGCACCAGATCCCAAACTATTTTACTCAAATTATCATTTGGCAAAAAATCATTAGTCAAATCAGCTTATTGCAATTTTACCAGTATTTTTTGACCTTTTTCAAAACCTCATTTCTGATCTTTGATATTGTATTCAGAAAGCTGCAGTTTACAAGTAGCACTGGGTCAGCCGCATATCCTACTGTGTACATAGGGCCAGTGTCGAATTTCTCCAGGAGGGAGTCAATTATCAGATTCTAAAGAGCTCCTTAAGTTGCTGTAGCCATTAATTGTATTAATTTAATTTATTTCCCATTGGAGGTGACTCCATTAGCGTGATGGTAAAATTTAAGTAATGAAAATAGGGTTTTTTGTTTGGCATGAACCAGAAAAGTTAACACCCTTTAGTAATAAGTATTTTCTCTCAGGATATCTAAATTAATTAGATATCTATAAAACAAAATAATCTGTTCTAAAAGAACTTGTAATAGTAAAACATTCCATAACTATAAGGTAAAAACCGGTCACCGAGGGTTCTGTAGGGTCTCAAATACAGCAAAGTACCAATTCGGCTTGCATAAAATTTTACAGCTACATGCAACCGACAATTATTAGAAAATAAATTACAGCTTTGTAAATTAAAGAAACGTAATTGCTTTGATTTGTTTTATTTTAGCAAACAGCTTTGCAAGCTCTGTCTAAAATAAGTTGCTTGGTTGATATTAGCAATAATTTGTTTATTTCTAGCCCTTCCATTTTTTGACCGTTTTTGCATGCTAGTGCTACCCTTTCTTGCTTAGAGTAAAGAAAAATATATTTTCTCAACAAGTGATTTTGGAAATTCTTATGAAATAAATATCTTAAACCGTATATCTAGCAGATTAAAATTAAATTGATTAGTCTATTAAATAATAATATAAGCTACATAAATTCAGTGTTGTAGTATCAACAGAGATTGCAGTGTGTGTGCGATTTACAGGTGTTATAAATAATAACCCTTTGTCTTTCTAGTGCCTAGGCCTCACACCGGAAGAATTAGAGACACGGGAAGTTGACTTCCTAGACATCGCCTATGATGAGATCAAACCCCATCACTACAAGGAAGCAGAGGACCCAAAGTTTTTCAAATCGGAGAAGACGGGTCGCGGGCCGCTGGTCGAGGGATGGAGGGACACCCACACGCCCATCATGTGCTGCTACAAAGTTGTTAATGTCAAATTTGAAGTCTGGGGCCTGCAGACGCGCGTTGAAGAATATGTTCAAGGAGTATGTTCATTCTTGCCATCAATTTATATTTTTTATCAGCTTAGAGCTTTCTGACAAATTCATAAGACTTTAGATGAACTAGAAAACCTATTCATTAAACGCTAAAATATAACGTAAGATGGCAGTGTATGAAATTAGTCAAGCCTTCATGTGCTAACAACCCTAGAACACACTTCTATAATCCGTTTGATTTCATAAATAGACTGGATATATTTTAAACAACAACAAAACATAAGTGCAGTGATATACATGCATCGGCTCTATGAGCGTAGCGAGCGCGAGTGTATTATATAATAATATTTAAGTACTTGGATAACCGGATTTGTTTTTAATAAATCTTGTTTTTTGGAAATTATATTAGGTACGAATTTTATGCGTTGATAAAGGGCTCCCAATAATAGTTTTTCTCACAAAAGAAGGAACTTGAAAAAAAAGGGAAAAAATAATCATCTGGACTTGAACCGGGGTCTTCTGGTTTCGGGAACGCCCGATTTCCCACCACCACAAATGTAGATGGTGGCGAAAACCTTCGTATTCTAATGATATTGTAGCAGTTTTGCATTGCCTGAAAACACGGATAAAAAGACTTTTTCTAAAAATGAAACCTAGCTAGATCGATTTATCGCCTCCGAAACCTAGCCTTTTCCGAGATCCAGATTATATATGTATATATATATATATATATATATACAAGAAATGGTCGTTTAAAGAATTTCAGATAATCATGCACGGAACGGAACGGAACGGAACCCTCTCCACGCGAGTTTAACTCGCACTTGTCCGGTTTTTTATTGATGCTGCTGATTCACAACTTATCAAAAATCCTTTCTTGATGCAGGCCATCCGTGAGATCTTACTACTGGGCCACAGACAAGCTTTTGCTTGGATGGACGACTGGTACCACATGACCATCGATGACGTGCGTGCCTATGAAAAGGAAATGCAAGCGAAAACAAATAATAAGGTTAGAAATAATTTGACTAGATTACCAATAATCAGTAATCGGAATAGGTAGTGCTACTTTACCTAAAGTTCGCGAAGGGACGTAAAATTAAGCATTGAAAAGGCTTGACGTGAGCATTCAAAAAATATATAACATATATACAACGTATTTATAAGTACTGTATATATGTATACAAATATGTGAAATACCTAATTTTTGAATCGAAAATGAAATGAAAATATTTATTTTTCAAGTAGGCCACATGGGCTCTTTCACATGTCTGAATCTACCAGCGTTTCGAAAGGTGACATCTGCTGAGAAGAAACGACGGAAGTCTTTTTTCAACTTTGACATTACTGTTTTATCTAAAACTAACACAAAAAGTGCAACAAAAAACCTAATGGGTAAAAATTAATTCTAATAATAATTTTTCGCTACCCGAACTGTCCATATAAAGGAAAACAACTTAAATTAAAAAGATAACGATAACAATAACACTCGGTGACTAAGTATTATAGGACTTTTATGAAGACTAACTGCTATTTCCATATCGACCCCACAAGCACGGCAGAATCCATTTCTTGTTTATTTCTTTTTGCGTTTATTTACTAAAACACATACGACATGTTCATTAAATTATATGTATCATCGATGTTTTGTGATTGGGGTGAATTTACATACAACCAATATAGGTCTTAGCAAGTAGGTTAACCAAATGCTGAATTTCCATTGCCTCTTGCAAAATGTTTCATTTTTGCCTCTGCTTGTTCTAGTTAAAAGCTGCAGAAGCGCTTCCTGCAACGCCGTCTGGGGAGAGCGAGAAATCTCCAACTTCACCAAATTCACCAAAATCTCCAAAATCCCCGAAAACCCCAAAAACTCCCCAAAGCTCAGGGGATACACCCACAACGGAAGCTCGGTCGTGGTTTACATGGTCCTAAGCAAGTTGTGACTAAAAAGTAGTGGGATGATAAGTACTGGAGAGCTTTCTACAGGTAGCACCAAATTTGTATATGACTTATGGTCGAATTCAGAAACGCCACTTAAATTCAAATTCAAATTCAAAGTATTTATTTCGGACTACAAGATCCATAGCTGATAGTACATTAATTACCTATTTTCTAATGTTAGTACGCACAAAATAATAATCAATACAAAATATGAAAAATATGAATAATAATAATAATAATAACCATAATAATAATAATTCAATCATTAAAATTAAAATTCAAAATTTAAACTCTAAATTAGATTTAACAAGTCTGATTAAGCCCACCACTATGGGACAATCTAACTTGTTTGCAATCATCTTCAGGATGCTGTTACTGCTACTCCTCAGTCTGCCCAGAAGTGATGCTATTTTTTTCGTTAACTTAAGCATGTCACTCAAACGTCACTTTAATTAAAGATCAATTTGAGTGGCCTTTCTGAATTTGCCCATTAGCTATCTAATTATATTGACGCTTGACCATATTGTCTTGCCGCTAACTACAATTTTGCAGGTGAATATTAGTGAATATAGAATTTTTGCTCTTGTTAGGGGGCGTCCATTCATTAACTTAATATGGTTTATATGTTATATCCATACTAAATTTGCAGGTTTTGAATATATGAACAAGAAAAGCCTTATAATGGTTGATTCCTTTCATAAGTTTTTTTCTGCTTATTTTATGTTTCAATACTATGGTTCCTACAATCGAAATACGTGTTACTTATAAGTATTACAAATATTGAGTTTAGTTCCTAGTGAATCCTTACCAATATGCATTTTAACAGAGATTTATTTATTAAATGAATATTATGTATAAAATGACACACGTAAGATTTTATTGGCGGTTCGGTAGTCCGCTTTCATTTTGCGGTTTCATTGATCCGTTACTTAAGAGGACTGTGAAACAACGGCAAAAATCATCCTTTTCATACAAAAGGCGATAACGATTTCCACCCCTTAAATGTTAACCGATTTTGACTCAGAACAAAATCTAGGTCTATACGTTTTTTGAACATTGATTAAATATCAAATCAAATAATCGCCGAAATTAGTTTTGTATGAGAATACTGAAACAGCAATAAAACTGAATTTATTGATTATAGTGAAAAAATCAAAACTTATAGACCTACATTTTGTTCAGACTGACAACGTCACAAAAATTGGTCATAACCGGTTATCATTTACCTAAGGGGTGGAAATCGTTATCGCCTTTTGTATGAAAAGGGTGATTTTTGCCGTTGGCTCACAGTCTTAAGTAACGGATCAATGAAACCGCAAAACGACAGGGGACTACCGAACCGCCAATAAAATCTTACGTGTGTCATTTTATAAGGGGTGGAAATCGTTATCGCCGTTTGTATGAAAAGCGGTAAGTTCACACTCCTCTTAATAATTTATTAGAAAATATTGATTAGTCGTCGATTAAGTTCCTTCATGACGCCCGCCCCGTTGTGCATTGGCCGCACGATGGTTGGTTGGTTGGTATCCTAGAGCAGTGATTTTCAACCTTTTGGAGAATGTGACCCCTTTACATGTAATACAAATCTGGCGACCCCCATGGCCGTATTAATACTATGTTAGTAGTTTCAACAATGAGGTTTTTAAAACCTGGTTTGCAATCGCGGCCCTCTGAGCAAGGGCTTGCGACCCCCCTAGGTTGAAAGAACCCACAGGTTGAAAGACACTGTTCTATCCAATAGTGATACGTCGGTTTTTTATGCGTTTTTTTCTGAAATTTAGTGAAATTCTCAAACGTAGTCTGTTGACATCGTCCAGCTAGTGTATTTATATGTAGGTACATTATGTAATGCAATATGTTAGAATGATGCGGCATTTAATTGTGTATTTATGCAAACATGTATTATTGGCGTAAATACATAATAGGAATGTTTCCTGGGTAAAAAAATTGTAATTCTAATTAGTCCGTCAGGTAGATTAGATTATTGTCAGAAATAGTCCGACATGTTGTTTAAAAAATATGTGTTCAATTTTTTTTATAATGACGGACTAATTAGATTTTTTTAGGATATACATAAATAATACGCAAAACTCTTTTAGGAGCATAGGCGTATTTAAAATATATTGTTAGGATTAAAATTTGATGTTACTGGTGTTGCTTATCAACTTTAAGTGTTACTGAATCCCTTCCACGTATCGATGGCCTTTACTTAAATTTTGATGATATTATTAAGCGGTTGTGCGTTATTCGTATTTTGTAATGACCAAATACCCTGAGGATGTCTCATTGCGCTGGGATATCGTGTGAATTGGAATTCAGAAACAAATACCAAAGTGTCTAAACCAAGGGTGTAAAGTTCTAGGTGTTTCCGTAAACATGGTATTTTTACTAATCAAATACTCCATATATAAGTGTTGACTACAATTGTACATTGGTTCGTAGATTGTAAGGGCAACCATTTGTATATAATACCTATTCTTAATACATTTATAAAATGCCTATCTATGTGTATATACTCTAAATACTGTTGCCTGGATTTATGACTCGGGGTAATTCGCTCATTTAACTTCTGCAAGAAACATTCAAATACGGACCTAAAGTGGTGTGGTATACAGTGCACTATGCATAGTTGCAAGCGAAGCTCGCAGGAGCATTACGTGCCGTCGTACACTTTCTGCAATCATTTCACGAAGAGTGTATGTAAGGGTCGGCGCCCAAAGGCAACTTTTGTCTCTGGCGAAAATCGGATCTTTCTTTCGCACTTTCTCCGTACGAGCGAGATATCCAACTGTTGCGGAGACAAAGTTGCCCGTGAGTGCCGGTCCTTAGATTACAACTGAATGTTTTGACTGCGGTAAAAGGCGGTGCTAAGGACAGATACTTCAGGATATGATCGACACATAAAAAAAAATTGACTTCCGTATCATTGTAAATTGAATGTAAATCTTCCTATTGTACTTATATCTTCTTTATATAGGTATATAATTCTACTGTACGTGTGTATGTCGATTCTACTGTACGATTTTAATGTTTTTTTTTTGTATGTATTTGGGTGGCGCCCTGGATGGTTTAGATTCACAAATCAGCCCGGAAGATGGCGCTGCAGTCGGTACAAATACCGCGGGCGAAGCTGTGGCGGGTCCACTAGTTTATATATATATTTGTTGTAAGCAGTCGATGGTAGGTATCCGATTAGCATGTCAAATACCAAACAGGTGTTATTCTAATTCTAATAAAGTTTAAGTTGGATTATTAAACAAAAAACATAAATTAATCCTGCAATCCTACTAATATAATAAATGTGAAAGCACGTGAAAATGTTTGTATGTTTGTTCCTCAATAACCCGCGAACGGCTGGACGGATTTAGATGAAATTTGGTAGACAGGTAGACCATATATTGGAACAAAACATTGGATAATTTTGATCCCAATCCCACGCGAACAAAATCGCGGGCACGGTTAGGAAGTATTATCATGATATTACAGGGTTGTTCAGTTAAACACTCGGTCCAATTCGAACCGGTGTCTTCTTAATTTAAAATTTCCTAAACTTAAACTACGAAACGTCAAACTCGATTTTGTATAGCACAAAGCTGTCAAAATCAAGTTCGACGATTCTTATTTTAAATTTAGTGACTATTAAATTTAGCGAACACCTTTCGAATTGGCCCCATTAGATCTAATATAAATATTGTATACTGTAGTGTGTATAGCCCGGCCACTAGTTATGGTTAGAGGGTAGACCAGACCACGACGGAGCGTTTCCACTAGCATGGAAAAATACGGACTTTATTGATCATTTAGCGTAACGTTAGTGGGAACGCTGCATTAGCAAACTCATATTTTGATGCAAAGCAGATTGTTTTAAAAATGAGACATGATAATAAGAGAAATAACCATTTTATTATATCGGACTACATACATACGGGTTTAGTCTAAGTATTGTTGTTGTTTTAGTCTAATTTGTTTGGTGTTTAACGGTTCTACTAGCTAGTAAACATGCACTAATAGTTTTATAAAAAAATAAAGCCTAGTTAAACTATAGTGATACTCCAGCAGTTCGAACTTTGCAAACCGGACTACTTACGTTATATTGCATTTAAATACTAGTGGCTCCGTGAGCTGTAGACCTCGCGACTAAAGACTTTAAAAAAACTAAATCTAAATCAAAAACCCTTTGAAAAGTAATGAATAATGATTGGCCTTGCGACAAACTTAACTCTGCCGTTGAAAAACTGACATCTCAATACATCGACATACGTAGAGTCAGTTTACCAACACCGCCAGTAAGTTTGTAATTGCAAAAACCTCCATATCTCCGCCATTTTCAAATATTTCGAAAAACTGAATCGACAAAAAAAAATTATAACATTTACCGAACCACCTCACAAAATTTCACGAGAATCGGTTGCGAACTGCGAGCTGTAGACGAGAACAAATGGACATCCGCTGGACATTGGGAATTGGACATACGAAAGCATTTTTGCCCAAGCTGAAACGGAGACGCTTCGCTCGTTTCGCTCACTCGTTCGATTAAGCTGAGCAGCAAGAATAAAAGGGCGAGCCGCATAACGGGCGCGCAGCGCTCAACCTAATGCAATACAACGCAATGCGCCCGCAATGTGACTGGGTCTTAAGTGTAAAGTTAAGAAGGTATCTTAAGTATTTCTATAGTCTTGGTTATTATGCTTTGGTTTATTTGTTTTATTTGTTTTTAAGTGTTTTGCTGTCATGCAAAGCTCTTACGTACACGAAATCAGGTGATAATTTTCGCTGCATGAATTATGTGATTTAGCACTTAATGTTATAAATATGTATGTACTTGGACAAATAAATATGCTGTATAAATATAATTACCTGAATTGGTTTACTTTCGTCCGTTACAAGGTTTGTCTATATTGAGACGATTCTGGATCTCCACCCATGGTCTATTTTCCGTCCGAGAACATATCGAGTTAGGGCTGACACATCATATCGGTGCGACGCGATGCGAGGCGAACGCTAAAAGTGGCGATGCGTTGCCGCAGGAATAAGAATGCGCATGAATGTGCTTTGTTAGTTTGTATCGTTATTATTAATTGGTTTTGTAATTTATTTAAATCAACATTAAAGCAACGATGACGCTTATTTACTAGTGGACCCGCCACAGCTTGGCCTCCAATCCTTTAGGGATGGAGTTTCAAAAAATTCCTCCTTAGTGCACCTCTAGGGTACTCGAGGAATGTCTCCTCCAAATTTCAAACCTCTAGGACCACCCGTTTAGGCTGCGCGTTGTCTATAAGTGAGTCACGGTACTGTTTTATATGTATTGATAAAAATAGTAACAATTTAAAAATAATATACAATGGTTATCGAAAAATTATGTTGCATGTTTTTGCGTTGAACCTCCTCTGCTGCACTGGGAGTGAAGAAATAGCATAGAATGCGTGCAGATGCTTATCATCCTGGCATGTCGTAAAAGTCGACTAAGGGACGGGTCCTCTCCAACATGGTGGACTATCTGTATGGGCGATGGGCTGATCCCCTGTCACCATACGGTTCATCATACCATCCTAGGACTAATTAATCGAACGTGGCCACAAGTAGTCTTGTGGCTCTGCCCACCCCATTAGGGATTTCGGGCGTGATGCTATGTATGTTTTTGCGTTGAATCGTGGGACGTGGCTGATTATAGCGTTGCGACGTTTTACCTTTGACCGCCACAGTCAGCTGTGGCCGTCGGCAGTTTTCCGTGCCCATGACGCAACGATGTGCCGTTTTCCATACATTTGCGTCGGCTACAGCCGTCGTCGAGCGCTCGTGGCACGCTTTCTCGCCGTTAGCTGTAGCGTTCAAAAGTTTAACGTGTCTGGACGGTCTTAAAAGGTCCGTTATGGCCGGACCAGCAAGTACTAAATACGAGCTTATAAGAAAAGGTTTGCAGAGATCAGGTTAAAGCCGCGTTTGCATTGACAGAGAAATGTTCCACTTGTCCGCGAATGGTTACGCCTATAAAGGTGCTTGTAAACGCGCCGCGTATTTGGCTATTTATTGTTGCAATTCGGGTTAACACTTAAAAGTTTTTGGAGTTTACTCTTTAAGAATCGATTTTCATATATAAGCCCGGGGTATGAAAAATTATGAGGAGTAAAATCAAACCACGATGTCACACTGTCACACGGTACGGAGTCACACGATGTTAGCCGAAGATGCGTCGGTCGCTTCGCATTGCATACAGATATAGTGAATAATATATTATGTTTCCATCGGTAAAACTCGGATCTCAATCGGAAGACAACGGGACCCGAAGTGTTAATTAATTATTGTATTCAATGACTGTCATGTTTATTCATTAATATGAAACTTTTTATTTACTGTCAAATGTCAAAATGAAAAATGACAGCACGGTATGATGGGTACTGGTTTATTTTATAAAATATAAATTTTATTTTATAATTACGAACGTAAGGAGTAGGTAAACTTCTGTCGTGCGTCGGAGCTGACACACACACACTTTTTTTTGTTTCGAATAGTGATGAAATAGGTAATATTTTTGGGAATAGCCAAATTGCAGCAATAAATTGCCAAAAAACTAGCCTGTAACATGAGTTTAATTCAAACCGTACTCGTAATAGAAAGCTATCGCTCGCTCCCTTTTACACACAGACTGAAACAGTGGCTAATCCAGAAGGCTTACTATTCTGTGTACGATTATTTAGAAGATAAGATGACTTAATTTTTATTTTTTTATTTTTATATATTTTTTTTATTTTAGTTTGTGAATTTCTTATATTATATAATTGCATGAGTTAATGTATGCACCCAATTTTTGTTAATCCAAATAATGTTGACAATGTATGACTATTACTGAATAAATGAATATGAATATGAATATACTTGTATCGGCAAGAAGCAGTATTTCCTATAGATTTCGACAACGAGAACGGTTTGCATAAACTCATGGTGATTGTACAAGCCCTAAAGATATGTCCACGTTTTACGTAATAGTAGTGGTTGGGTGTATAACATGTTGTATCCAAGCCAGATGAGCGCGGACGCTGGTGTAGACGGCGGGGACGCCTGGCGCGCCGCAGCCGAGGCCGTGGCTGCTGACGCCTTCCACTAGGCCTGCGCACATCAGTGGCCCCCCGGAGTCGCCCTGTATACAATGGCACTAATATTATAAATGCGCGTTCCGCGTGCCATATGTGATATGATGTCATAAGAAATCGAACATGATGGGTGTAACGATTCAAATAATACGCGCGCACGCACGTACGCACGCACGCACTCACGCACGCACGCACGCACGCACGCACACACACAGACACACACACACACACACACACACACACACACAACACACGCACACGCACACACACACACACACACACACACACCTACACACACACACACACCCACACCCACTTGCCTGATTGTTGACCTTCATCCAACGGACCCTCACCGCAGTGATAACAGATATTAAAGTGCCACTTGGAAATTTTAAAAACAAAAAACAAACTTAAAAAGAAACCATCAACTTAACAAATAGCATATTTCCGTATGTATGAAGATCTCAATATTTTGGCATGATAATATCTTGACAAACAATCCATTAAAAAAACCGGCACTTATGTATGTAGCCTGTATTGGTCTTCTACTTAGAATTGTTACTTATGCGCTTGAATTTTACCATGATAAGGTTCGAAAGTGCTCGATATTTTCCTGAACAGTCCTGGACCTTATTTACCGAACACAACTTACTTCACAAGTATCGACACCGTTCCCGACAGCACACATCATCCCACTGTCGTACTCCGGAGCGACGTACGGCCCAAGCAGTTGAGTACATTCGTCCAAGGGGACTATTCGTACGTCGCCTGCCAATAGAATGCTGGAGAGCTCATTGGTAGAAACGTTTTTGACGCCGTAGCCGTATACTGTGCATTCACCTGGAATTTTCGAGTTTTATACAGGTGAGCCATACGTTTATGCACTTTTAGAAACACGATAGAGGCAAAACTACAAATGCTATTTTATTAGGTATTTATTATGAGTAATAATAAGCATAAAATATTTTTTTTATTTGTAAAAACACTGTCGTCTAAATGAGCTCCGTCTCCTTGCTGGCACTCCTGCAACCGACTGCGCAATTGTATGAAAAGATACTAACAGTCATCACTTCTGCAACGCTGCTATGTTTTGCAAAATATATTGGGCCGCATGCACAATATTTTTGACAGAATCACCCAAATCCACGCAAAAGTTTTTGGGATAATCGCGCAGCTATATAATAACCTTCCTTTTCGCTTCACCGTAGTCGGAAAAAAAGACATCAATGGGCTCTCATTGGCACGCATGAACACTAAATAAATTTCCGAGCATTTATTTAAATAAAAAACATTCAGTAAAGTAGCCTTTGTCTTTTTCCTGTGGCGTAAACTAACTCCGTACTAAATTAGGCACATCAAAATCGGTTCGGCGGTTTAACCGTGAAAGCGTAACAGACAGACACAGAAAGACAGACAGATTTACTTTCACATTTATAATATTAGTATGGATAGTGATATGGAAGTATCGATAAGCGGGATGCTCGTTTTCTGTACCTAGACATATGCCATATACCTACCTGTTGCACCGAAAGAATATTCTGGTAAAATACTTTCGTTGAGTCCGGGTAAATTGACAGGTTCCACTCGCAGTAATGTGATATCGTGCGCCCTCGAGTACCTACAATTAAAAAAAGTCGTTAATGTCACATTTTATAATAAACATCAGACAAAAACATTGCTTACTAAGTAGATATAAAATTGTCATGAAAATCTAGAGTCTACTTAGAACCTTGTTATTTCGAAATCTAGTTCTAACTTTGAGTAAAATTTTATGAAACGTGCTAGAGGGGCCAATATGAACGCGTTTTCGCTAAATTTAGAGGTTGCTAAATATGAAATTAGAAACGTTAGACTCGAATTTGACAGCTTGGAGCTATACAAAATCGAGTTTGACGTTTCTTATTTTAAGATAAGGCAATTTTAAATTTAGCGGACACCGTTTCGAATTGGACCCAGGATTTTAGCTTGACATAGTGCAGGCTTAACATTTCCTTAAGTCTACGCTGAATAGGTAGTATTAAATTCAGCATCAGAATAAGGTCGATATTAGCCTTGGCGACTGACTGGTGCCGGGGACGCAAGGCTATCATTGTACGACTCGCTTTGTGAAGCTTAATTATTGGTACCTATTCTTAAAGTTTAGATATAATTAAAGGCCGTATAGTCCTTACCTAATTACTTGCTTTGACAAATATTCAAGTGTTGCATGGGCCTATAGGAAATTTGTTAAGCGAATTAGAAAGAAATTATAATATATTAAACATATTTATTCTCCTTGTTAGGGTTCCGTACCTCAAAAGTAAAAAACGGAACCCTTATAGGACTTATTACTCATTATCACTTATTACTTATTATTACTCGTGTGTCTGTCATTTTAAACATGGGGGCCACTTTTGGGGGGGTAACTTAGGTAATAAAAAAAAGCTTTGCAAACTATATAGTGTGACTCCTGCGTGTGTGCTGTATCGTGTAACTGTATCTGCTCGTCATGAGGATCTTAAATATATTTTTTTTAGGATTTTAAGATAAATATTTTGGAAGTTATTTAGGAAAATAGGGGAAAATTGACCACCACTTGCGAAACGACTGGGCCTAATTTGAAAAAAAAATACAGAAAATTGTTCTTTACCTATAGATTACAGGAAAACCTGTAAGAAGTCTATGGTATTTAAATTAACATAGGTAATTTCAGATAATAATGTATGAAACGGAACCCTCTCCACGCGAGTTTAATTCGCACTCGTCCGGTTTTCTGTCCTATATGTATTTAACAAATCATAGACAGCAAGACAAGACATCCCCTGTTTACGCTGATGCAGAGCTAGATTAGTAACTGAGTAACTTTGTTAAAGGTGATGTAGGTAAGTGAATATAGAAAGTAGAAGTTCTCGCCCATCAACCTACTTATCATATAACTTGTGCGGGATAAGCTCCAGCACTCGAGTCAGCTTTGGTTCGCAGCAGTTGTCAAACTGCAGTGTATACTGGGCGCCAGCGCGCGCGCAGTGTGCCGCTGTGCTAGCGAACTCTGGAGTCAGCAGCGTGGCTCCGCAGAGATGCTCGGAAGTGGTCGCATTGCGTAGGGAGGCTATGCGGGGCTGAACTCCTGACAAGAGGAATGGTAAGGAACATAATCTAGCAGAGGTAATTATCATCATTATTGTCCTTGTTGGCGTAAGCGTAAGGCGACAACGCAACGCCCTGCTCTGTAATGTTCCTTATGCACTTAATAATTAACCTCCTATTTTCATTCATTTAAATTTAGCATTGGAGATTGAACTGAACATTAGCACTTTGTGAAACAGCCGCAGGTATCAATGGCTGAACTGCGTAGTAAGTACTATTAGCTATTCTGTGGCCGTACTAAAATATTTGATGTATTTCCGTAGATAAGGCAGACGACTCACAGACTTATCGTTTATTTGCGTGGCGAGGATTGTTCAGGTACCAATAAATCTACCTACATAAACGAAAAACAGCTGAAGATATTTGCGAAGATATTTTGGGTGCAAATTATTGCACAGGTGGAGCACCTTGCAGGCAGCCACTTGTACCGCTAACACCATATCTATTAAAAAACGCGCAGGTCCAGTGGGTTTACTGTCGTTTTAATTCGTCGCCCCCCTCTTACTATAAAAAAATAATAATAATAATAATTAACGAATAATGGACGCGGACGTTCAAGTGGACGATTTTCCATTTGTACCTAATGACAGTAAACCGTCCAGTGATTGGAATGCACAGAGGTCGTATGCACTAAGCACCTCGATTTACTTCAGTGGTATACAAGTAAGTACCGACCATACCTATGCATTATATCTCGTCATATTATTGTATACCCATTACGTATCTTTGGTTAAAAAATAATGTTATTGCCATCGTCAAATATTTTACGATATCTTTGCAGTAATGAACCAAATAACGATCTTAACGACGGCTAAGTTTATGGTTATTTAGCGATATCGGTACCTTTAAGTATTATAATGAATCAGATTATTACCGCACTCGACCTCTGAGCCCCCCACCACCCTTTTGACTCTGCCTCCTTCCACTTGTGAACAATAACTTATCAGCACTATGAACCAAATCATTTCGACTATCTTTATTATTTTACATATCATTTTAACGAGGTTGTTGTCATACTGTATCTTTATGTTTGAAATAAAATTTATTTTCTGTAGGAAACTGGTTTAAAACAAGTGTGAACGCAATTTTAATGCACAGGGTTCAGTTCAGCCATAGTATAGAATGCAATAACTATGGTATAAATTGTGGTCTAATTTAATAATTAAAAGTTGAAATTTTTCTACGATTATATAAAAATAATCTTTTCTGTAATAGGAATCTATTTTAAAATATTGTACGGGAACTGTACAATAATATTTTTTTTTAATTAAAAAAAGGTAATTTGGATAAAATATCCAGTAGTTATCTAATAACTCAAACGTAAATATAATAATAATATGCAAACCGTTCTCGTAATCATAATTTATTTATTTAAATTCATGTCCGACTTACAGTTAAGACCAACACGTCGAACAGAGAAAAATAACGAATTAAATATGAAATAATAGGTACATTGCAAATAAAATAAGAGACAGATATCATTAAACAACATTATTATATTATAATATAATACTTGTCTCGGCAACAAGCAGTATTTCCGATGGATTACTAATGTATGGGCAAAAAACTTTTCCCCTAGTATCAGATCCCAACCTATTTTACTCAATTATCATTTGACAAAAAAGCATTAGTCAAATCAGCTTATCGCAATTTTACAGTTAGCAAAAGTATTTTTTGACAAATAAGTACTAACGTAAGGGACACAAGTTAACCCTAACCTAACCCTGACAAAGCAAAATGATGCCAACTGATAATTTGACCAAATGATAAAATGCGAAATGGAAATATTCTAAAGATTCGTTTGGGAAATGAAACTACTGCGACAAGTTTTATGGGAAGTGAAATTTAGCGAAAAATATTTTGGCCAAAGAGCAGTACACCATTTCCGATAGATTTCGATAACAAGGCCGGTTTGCAAACTCATGGTAATGGTACAGGACCCGAAGCTGAAGTCTGTGATCGTCGCAGGTTTTTGCTACAAAGCAGAAAAACGCTACTACTCTCTACGAGTGTAACGCGTACCAATAAAAGGGTTGACTAGCTAAATAATAATTTCGTAATATAATCGTATTTCGTAAGCAGGTATATGCTAACCTTTTTTTTTAATATCATAGACCTTTAACCTGTATCTAGACAATAATATTTTTGTCTAAATAAACTGTTAGCTTGCTATTCCGTAGAATAGAACCCTACAAGGAACATTTTGTGACGAAACATTGTAAAGTTTAAACAAGTGTTTGTTGTGAGCACGAATAATACCTTTGTACATACATTTTTACGATGTCTTCTTTTAATCGATTGCCATCTTTTCAAGTTCTGCTGATAAGAAAAGAAATGATAGCAATGCATTAACCCGTAACAAGTTAATGCAAGGTGTCATAATTGACCTGCTTTTTTATGTAAGTGGAACAGATTTTCCATATATATATTTTATAAATATTTATGCCTTGTGTGAATGTCATTTATGCCTGTTAAATGTCTTCAAAAAAAGGAGGAGGTTCTAAATTCATCCATATTCAGTGGCGGACTAAGCCCGTCAGAGGCCCGGGGCGGCAAAGCCGAATGGGGTCCCCCTCTTCAAGACTAATTATAATTTGTTCGAGTTGAAACCCCATGATCAGGGGAACGCGGAGGCATTTGGGGGCCCCCCAAGACCGGAGGCCCGGAGCGGGCCGCCCCTTCCGCCCCTCTGTTAGTCCACCACTGTCCGTATTTTCAGCTGACTGCGCGGAGTCAAAAAGGAGGGTATATTCATAGTATAAAGATAGGAAGTAGGCTATCTCCGGCCCAATCCGCGATATAATTGCCTCAGGGTTGACAGTTGAAAAGTACCTATAGATTCTAGTGGGAAAGCAGGCCTACCTACTTCCTCTGCCTGATAGAAAACGAATACAACAAAAAATAAGAAAGTAGGTATCTCGTCATCGAGTAAAAATTATATGCTAGAATAAGTGACTTGCTTACCTTTCCTGTTCAATAGGTAATCTGAACAGAGACAATTCTGGAATCGATGAATTATTAAGACACCCAAACACACAGCAATACGTTCTCGTACGGTTATCACACATTTTTCATTCATTAAGCGGTGCCGAAAAGCAGCGACGCGCGAACCTCGTGCGGTGCCCCGACTGGCGCATTGAGAAACACGTCGAGACTTTGTCAAAGTGTGCGTGCGGCGACGCATAGATATTTTGGCGCACACATACAAGCCGCGCGTGGTGCGTTTGTATGAAGATAACTTACTTCCTATCTTTATACTATGGTACATTACCGCAGTCTATGTGTCCAAAAAGTGGCCAAAAACCGGATTTTCCGACCGATTTTACTAAATGGGGTATCATATGATTTGTGAAGAACGTGCAAGTATCATAGGCTATATAGGAATTTTAAGGGTGCCTCATATAAGAAGCAAAAATGTCAAGGAAGGGCAATTCTTTTTTTTCTAGATAGTTTATACGTATCTACCTCCAGATTGGTTCCGTTATTGTGAAAGGTTGGAGTCTGATGATGGGATCTATTAGGAATCGACGGATCTCCTCAAATTTTCTAAGCAAACATATGTATATGCAGGTACCTACGTTTTTGCCATTTTCTGAGATAACTGATGTATTTGCACTAATGCTAGTTAGTTAACGGATACTGATGAAATTTCCTTGTGACGTAACTATTGCTTTCCTACCAACTTATTATCTTTAAAACGCATCTGGCAAATCGGACTGTTGGGCTTCGCAAAATTTGCAAAATAACTCGTTAATGGTCGACAGGTCCTTGCATTCTGATAGCAATATTTTACAAAGGGTCATGAGCAATTGACATAATGCTATCTTCATCTGTTGCTAGTGGATATAATGAGCTCTATATATATATTACTACATCATATTTATTATTATAAAATTATTTTTAACAAAAACAAAGCCGACTCCAAAAACTATTTGAAAGGAACAAATAATGACTGCCGTTCGTTAGTAAAACTAGAAAGATCAAATACCTATATTGTTAATTAAGTGATATTTCTTCCTTTTCAAAGGGTTTTTGGTGACGCGTCGGTTTCGTTTTTTATTAGGTATGTTTCGTTGCCTCAAACCCGATTTAGTACATCATGGGTTCATTTCCGCTTTTGTATATTATTGGCTTAGTATATAGGCGATCCTAGTTTTAGCCGTGTTTAGTCACTCAAATAATATTCACCTTAGTATTCAAATGAATGACGCTGGGTCGACGGCGCCAGTATTTTTGTGCCCACATTTTTTCTTTTCTCTTACAGTGTAATAAAGGAAACATTTCAAGTCTTTTTTGTCAGAGTTTTACAACTAAAATACCTACAAATTTTAGATACATGGTCGTCGGACGTCTGTCAGATGGCATTATATGTTTTTTTCAACAAAGTTGAAATCTTGGCTGTACACTGTCCTAAATCGTTCGAACGATTCTTGGCCTTGTCTTCATAGAAGTTTAATAGGTAACTACACTATAAACTGTTTAAAGATTATCGCCGGTGTTTATTTGAACGCCCACTTGACCTAGTCCCGGCAGCCAGCACAGTCGGTACAAACCAAGTGCTCGCGGGATCGATTCCCAGCAAAATAATGACAATGCTAAGAGGCAGACAGAGATAAGTTATTACTTAGGTACTCGACCAGGACTAATGCTACAAGTATTTCGTTTGCCACGTCAATTGGAAAGGGACCTTTGTAAGTACTTACAAGTAAACGGTTTTTAACTGCGTTAATTGGTAATTAAAGTTCTTTTACGCGGTGTGAAGCTTGTTTCAAATTAGACACGGTTGTTTGTGGCATGTAAGTGTCGAGTGCGTTAAAAATAGCCTGTCTATAATTATTTAGTGTTATTGTTGTGTGCAAGTGATGCCAAAACGAGCGACAACGCAGGTAGCGGGCGCGGGCGGCTTATGTAACGCGAGGGCGCGGGCTCACCAGGGCTGCCATTACTTTACTCAGATATACTAATTGGTTTTATAAAGATTCGATAGATCTGGTGTTAGACTGGTAACGTAAAACGTAAATTTTTGGTTAAAAAGGAATATTTTTAATAAGGATCACTGGAAAACATAGTTTAAGGCTTAGCCATATAAAGTAACTTCATTCTTTTTCTTAGATTTTTACTACCTATCTAACAGAACTAATATCAAAACACGAAAAGTGTCTCTTCTATGGAACTAATATTTTATTAGTAAACTTAAAGGATAACGTTGCGCTACATTATTTACCTACATTAAAACTTTGTTCATATTTAAAGAGGTTGGCAGACTACGATTGTACGATCTAAATTGTACAGACGTGATACTCAATATATCACGTCTGTACAATTTAGATCGTACAATCGTACCTCGCGTATATCTTGTCACTCACGCCTAGGCGTAATAGTAGTGAAACGCGGCTGGCAGCCCTGGGCGGGCGGCGCGCGGCAGCGGCAGCGGCGAGGGCGCCGGCAGTGCTCCGCCGAGAGCCACTCGCGCCGGCACCTGCGACATGGAGCGCGCCGGCTCCGAGCCGCCGCCGACCCCGCCGCCCGCGCACTCCGGCTTCGGCGCCTTCTGCAGCGCCATCTCCGACACCATCTCGGTACGTAATCAGTACCCACACCTCGAACAAGTGTGTCCCATCAGAAACAGGATGGCGTATGATTAGTGGTAATCACCGACAACGCTTCGAATTTACGATGTTTCGAAACTGGCACCGCGCAGCTGACCGACGATCCAGCGATCATCGCCCACGTAGTAGGCCGCGCATTAGTCCGACTGCTTTACGACGCATCAGCCGGTCCAAACATTCGGTGGCAGCGATCTCGATATGTCTCCGGTGTTGATTCGTGTTGCCACCGAACCCTTCTATTTCGAGAAACACGTGGTCGCGGACCTTCGCGGCCCGACTCAGTCCCATCGGGACGTTAGTGTCGCTATCGTAACCGTAATAGAGCGGATTCAGAATCAAATTTATGAAGGTAGTAAAAAATATAAACAAGTTTATTATTAGAGTGCTGATGGTTGAGGCTGGGTCGCATCGTTCGGCCGTGAATTGTGCGATGGTGGCGATCTACAGAAATACCCCCGGCCTACAAAGATATACAAAGGCCGGGAGACATCGGCGCTCGCTCCCGCGCTCGGTGCGTCCCGCCGCTCGCGCGCCGACCACACCGGCAGTCATCACTCTGCAGACCTCGCGACTCTACACCGCAGAGCGCAGAGCGCATCGCACACACTCGCTGCTCCAGCTTGACACACCGCCGCCGACAACTTAGGTACAGAACTCACCTCTTACCCTAAACATTCTCATATTCTCCAGAGGACATCTGACATTGACAATTCTTTCAATACGGGAACTCAAACAATAACAACACTGTGCTTCTTTCTGTCGGCGTTCCGTGTGCACCGTGTGATAGATTACTTGCTAGATTTACCGGTTTACCAACTCGGGATAATTTTTAATTTTAAAGTGTTTGTGTGAAGATAAAATAAGTATTCTTGTTGGTGATTTCGCTGCAGAAAATACTAATTGCGACTTTGTTATTAGTAATAGTAAGTAAAAATTTACAAATAATCAACAAATCAATGGTTTATACAGTGACTAATAAAGTCATTAAAAAAGTTTGCCTGCTAAGATAAGTTTAAAAAACTGATAGTCATGGAATAAAAATACCTTGTCCCATGTCCTTCGGAACTAAGTTTATTGAAATTATTTGAAACAAAAGCAGAGTCACTTGCTTACAAATCATCCTTTCATATCTACAGCCAGATTCATATTATATTTAACATGCGAAAATTAGTCTGTGTCTATCTGTTTATTTGTTTAACCACTGAACTAGTGACACCTTGATGAAGTTCACTTCACTACTACCTCGTACGTATACCTATTTTGAGAGGTTTAAATTCAAACCTTATTACAAGAAAAGTAGATCTGTAATTAACCTGTATTAATTATGTAGTAAGTAAGTCTAGCCAACGGTGTTAACAGCCAAGTTTCTTGTTCTTAAGGTATTCAATTAATAAATACCTAATCAAAGTAGCTCAGGATCGGCGCTGGTTTATTAAACTCTCATTAAATCTCAAGTAGCAACTAAATCACTTAGTCATTGTTTTTAAAAGCTTTTTTACTATGCATATAATTAATAAACCATCATTCGTTAACATTTTGGTATAAGTGAACTTTATCTAATGAATAAACTTGCTCGTTATTTTGCATTCAGCGCATTACTCGATTCCCCAATTCAAAAAGCATATTGTCCAAAATGAATAAATAGAATTCCGGAATACGTGCACAATTCGACTGTAAGTAAAGTAATTATTAGGTCCAAAATAAAGATTTGCATGTTAGGGAATCTCACCACAACGTTGCTCGTTGCAATCCTAATAGGAGCGCGGTTCAGTGGTGCTATTATTTACCTACGTTAAGTTCGCCGAACAGTACTGCTACTTGGAAGATTTTATAATGTCCTCGGCGCTTCATCCAACATGGTGGTCCCTGACAGTTTTCTACGCTTAACGCTCAAGGTAACTAATACTTTAACACGCTCAGCTCTCCGCTTAGTACATCGGTCTCCTTTGTGTCAGCTCGTCGTTGTGTGCAGCACTGTGCACTTGTACCCGGTTCATATATAAAAAGGCCACCGAAATAATGGTGACAATCAATTGATTTATGGGAACAAAAATTAAAGCTTTGGTACAAAGTACATTATTGTACTGAAAAAAATCAATGGACTGCCACCGTTTTTTCCGTGGGCTCTTCATATTCGAAAACTAATCGTTTCGGTGACGTTATACTGTTATTTTATTTCCGAAAATGTCAAATATAACCGCTCTTAACCAAAATGATTCGTTTTCTGAATATTGGAAAGCGGCTGTAAAGAATCGCACCACTGCAGCGGGCAAGGTTAGGACCATCGCAAGGTTTGACGGCATCGATCGCGATCGGGTCACGCGCCCAGCCCGCAACATACGAACCTCGTACCTGACATGTATTGTTTACCCGTCGCCTCGACACTCTTTAAAATAAATACCTTATTTAAATATTTCTGCTAACCTAAGTAAAACAAAAAGTGGATGCGTTAAACAGGAAATATTTTTTGGAAAATAGATTTTAGAGATTACGTTATTCCTTTGGCTTAACATTTATGTATCTTGACTCTAATTTTCGGAAATGATGATGAAAGGTTGAATTCAGCTTTGTGTTCTAAAAGCGACATTAAGTAAGTTCTCGTTACAGCCTATTTTTTATATTTAATAATGAATGATGTGTGTTTGAAAAACCAAGGGGTATAAGATACGGTCGATCGCGAATTTTTCCCAACCTGCATCGACGGGGGATGCCCCACACCGACGAGGAATGCCACCTAGCTGCGGTAACGCCTCGAGATTCCAGTCGCCCACATTTCACTGAATATATTTGATCTCGCACCCGTGATGTGGGACGTCATGCCAAATACGAAAAGAATTTCTCATCAAATCTTCGTCACGCTGTTTTTTCCACTGAAGAAATGATAAGTTTGGCAAATAAATTCAAAAAATTTCATCGGCACCTACACGCGACCCGTTTTCATTCGACGCGAGGTCGAACCGACGCTGGTTTTTGTTGTGATCTGAAATACTTGCGAATTCATGGCGACGCGCATTTCCACGAAAATATTTGTAAACAGGAACACGAACGCGACTTTTTCGCTATTAGTCGTTTGTGTAGTGTCGAGAGATAGTAATTGCACGGTGGTTCGCATCAGCCGGTCGGTTGGCCGATTATAAATAGAAGATAGGCAACAGAATCGGGGAAGTCGGCCACCGCTCCTGCTATTTCTGATCGAATCTCGAACCGGATTCGAGAGCACGACCAGGTTAACGCGAACTTGCTAACTTATAATAAATAAACCAGTCGCATTGTGCCTGGGAGTCAAATGTTAAGAAGTATACGTAACGGCTTTCTGCGTCTCAAAAAGTTTGTAAGTTTTTTCTCACATTATTTTTAGATTTCGTATATTTTTTTATGTCTCGGGACTCTCATAAAAACATCATACTTATCACGGTGTGAACGTTTAGCAAAGTAGTTTGGCGAGTGCAGTAAAAAATCTATTGGCAGCGGGCGCGCGTTACGTGTATCGAAGCTTTGTATTAGAGAAGTTCCTTGTCCACGCTCGGGAGGTAAAACATGGGCGCGCGGCGCTCGCGCTCGCGGCGTCGGCGCAGACGCGGGCGTTGCCTGCCCTGCCGGTGGCTGCTGCCTTTAATTAGACGTGCTTTTGTGAGTAATAACTGTCATCAATATATACATATAATGTAGCCATCTGTCTTCCTAATTGCTTGCAAAAACTCGTAAAGATCGTAGCCAACTACTGTTTAAATTTTACTTGGCTCGCAAATATGTGCGGATTTAATCATTAAAATTGAACGAAACATTTAAATATTTGAATATTTATCTTTAATATCATCTTTCAAAGGACTTAAACAATTAGTTTAACGTGGTCAATAATTACCCATAATTAAACTCTAATAATTGTTTACGTCCGGTCAGTGACCACGGCGGTCAGTGGTGTCGCGTTTCGTAGCCGGCTACGGTGCTACGGCGTAGTTAGGGAGGTTCGTAGAAAGCCGTAGCTTAAAATAAATTGTTTAACTTATATCGCTATGGGACCAATTGGAAAGTCTGTTCGCTAAATTTAAAAGTCACTAAACTTAAAAAAGGTCACACTTGATTTTGCCACCTTTGTGCTATACAAAACGAGTAAAACGTTTCTTATTTTAGTTTAGGGAAATTTTAAATTAAGAAGACACCGTTTCGGATTGGATCCATTGTAAACTTTAATTATTAATTTATTAATTTTATCACAAAATTTTCCGTTTCTAATAACATTATATTATGTCTTTATTGATAGGCAGTTACACCATTCTAACGTATAAAAAGATAATACTATAATAGCTACTGTGTAATTCATAATTATTCAGTAATGGTTAATACAAATTGGTAAAATTAAAATAACAAAATACCTTTTGTACTCTTGAGTTTGGTTGTTTAAATAAACAATGAATAAGGGCTTTCCGTTAAGGAAAACCCTGATGTGTGAGAAGTGTCCAATTTTCATTAGTCAAAGCGCGAGGACTGTAGTCGAACTCCACATTCTATAATATATATCTTGGACACTAATACACATTGACCTTGGTCCAATAATAGCGTTTCTTTGTGCTGTGGGTACCTACTATACAACGATCCGAATAATTATATACAGGGCCTCTATTCGGGAACGTCCAAGCGACATTGTAGCGACGTGCGAGCGAGACTCGCATCCCACCCTTCCGCACGATGCATAATGCGTAAGAGCAGGATGCGAGTCTCGCTCGCAAGTCGCAACAATATCGCTAGGACGTTCCCGAATAAAGGCGCAGGTGTCCCAAAAGTCAAAGTCAAGCCGGAAAGGGGTGATGTCACTTATCAGAAAATTAAAAAAAATCGATGTCATGTACTTTTGAAATTATAGGCATTAAAAAAACATTTTAACGCAGAAAAAAGAATTCGCTTTAAGTCGGGTTTCTTGAAAAAAAAATGTCTTCATTCCTACATAAACTCGTCATACAACTTTAATAATACGACAGTTTTGCTTGTTGTGTTAGTTACGAGTATCTAAGAAATAATCTAGCAAGTGTCATAGCATTTTGGAAATCGAAATAAATACGCCATCTTTTAAAGTCACTTGCCAAAATAGCGTAGTACATTTTTTTTCGCTACAGTCAAGTGAATTTGGGCGGTGAAACAATTATGAGTACATAGTCGGGCAAAAAAGTGATATTTTCTTTGAAATTGAGGCAGCTGTGTTTTAATTTTAGACTGTAATTTACAGGAGGGTTATTCAGGGTTACATCACACAAATAAAATAAGGAAAATAAAGATATGTATTCACAGTACTTGAAAGATCATCAAAGGGGGCAAATTTTCCCGATTTTTTGAATGCCTTTAATTTTAAAACTACATGATTTAGATTTAATTTTTTAATTTTCTGATTAGCTGTAAACACTAGGTCGTGTCTGGCCTTTCAGCCATTTCTGTAGATAAACACATGCATTATACATATATGACTGACTCGACCGCGCGATGGTAGTGCAACTGCTTACTATGCCAGAGTTCGCGGGTTCGAGTCCTCCGTACGAAACTCGCTGATTCGAGTACAAACATTTATGCTCATTGAAACAATGTTTGACGCTAGCGAGACTCGAACCCGCGGCCTCCACTACCACTGCACCAACGAGTGAGTAGTAATCATAATCATAATTGTGCCGAACATATAGTAGGGAGAGACAGTTGTCAACTACCTACCAGTTGTACCTACCAAGCGTCACTGTAGTTTTCCAATGAGTTATATATATATTTTACTATAGTTACTGGTAATTTCCATGAACGATGAAGATACAAACATTATGACAAAGTGACCTTCGGATTTGTTTGTCCCTAAAATAACAGAACGGTCGCGGTAGTTGTTTCTTTTGCGCATTGAAATAGTCTATTCACGCTGTGTTTCGTTTCAGGGCATGGCGACTACGTCGAGAACTAGAAGAAAGGTAGTATTTTTTATTAATACCAAACGATATTTTGGTCCACTTGCAACAATTAATGGAATTAATTTTATTTGATTAAAATCAAAATCACGCAGAATACTTGGATATTAGTCACAATTATAATATTTTATTCGTGAGCGCCTAAAGATGAGATAGCTGTACAAAGAACCCTCGGGGGTAGAGAACGTTTCGCATAACTCAAATCCCTCGCCTCTGAGCTTTCTAACTATGTGGTATCGTACCTCCGGGGACATACTATTCGTTTGTTTGATTAATGTGGAACAATCTAAAATGTTGATTCACGTCTAATGGCCGAATTCAGAAAGGCCACTCAAATTGAGCTTTAATTAAAGTGACGTTTCAGTGACGTTTCTGTGTAGGTTGACAACTAGTTGAGGGACATTTAACTACTTAATATCTAGACAAATGCTTAAGTGCCGTTTCTGAATTCGGCCATAAGTCAGGTAAAGTATTGCTATTCAAAGCATCGAAAACATTTGGGTCTCTAGTGACTCTGGTTATTTAAACAATAATTCGATAAGTTTTTACTAAATTTTAAAACTTAGAATTACAGTACTGAATATACATATTGTTCCCTACGTATTTAAGTATTTATTTATCTATATCTCGTCGTCTAGGACCCACAACACAAGCCGTTAGAGCTTACTTTGGGACTAGATCGATTTGTGTAAAGATTGTCTCCTGATTTATTTATTTATTGCATAAGTATTTACCTATAAAACAAAGAGCCTCCAGCTAAAAGCTTTGCCCAAAAAAATATGTGAAAATTGTAGAGAGTAATGTAATAGGTGAATAAATATTTCTATTGTGTTCTTTTTTTATAAAGCCAAAAGTTAAACTACAGCTTCCTCACAGGAAACACCATTCATTTATTTCAAACATGTTCGTAATTATTGTTTATGTAATTTATACATAATAAAAGGTAACATGGTTTCACGTGCAACAAGCTTGAGCCGGCTTGTCTATGTGTCGATGATAACTGGTCAAGCGATGAAAGCATTGTTTGCACGTAAAAAGTGAATCGGGAGTTCTAAACTACGCCTTTTGATATGCTATGTAGTTTAAAAAAAAAGTAAAGTCAAAATTCTCGGCTCTTTACAGTCTAAATAATTTCGGAAGAACAACTCCAAAAATACACGCCCGTCCTTTATAATGTGACACCTACATCTCGTTATCAATATTTGTAAACATTCCACGATAGCTACAACATACATGTCCTGAGATTTACGTTGTAAAATATAGCAAATTATGTTCAGCGAGGCGAATGCTAAGTTTAGATGAACCTGACCGCTGCACACCGCTCGCTCTGAATGACGCCAAATTATTCGAGCATTAGGCATTATTTATTCCTGTAATGGCCAATAAACAGTGAAATGATTATTAGAATTATTAGACGAGCGGATCATCTACCGAAACGATCCGCATGTACCTACTTATCTATTACCGGTTGCCAGCTATTGTAAATAGCTACCACAAATCATTTAATAAGTGGTTTGTGGTTACATTAGCCTTGGTCTTGCCGAAGATTCCGAATGCACTCATGACTAAGAGGTAGGTATAGGTGGCTCATACATACGAATCATAAATACATTCACAAGGAGGTGGTATGTCTCAAGAATTTAACTGCCTTAATTTCGCCCGCATGCATCGTAATTGTCTATAGCCACATTACACATGTGATATACGCATTCAACTTGCATAAACATCGCCAATTTCTAAAATATATTCGCAACAAATAGCGGCTCCTGAAATAGTCTGTTTAATTTTAGCTCTCCCTTGAAGTTTTCGCGACAGATGTGTTTATCTAACAATTAAGCTGTATGATTTAGGGTTATCTTTGATGGCGGCGTATGCCGTATCCGCTTTGTGCTCTTTCGTTTATTTACCGAGAAGACGGTCGTGTCATGGAGCTGTAGTATGTCATATTTTTTTCTCAAGTCGGGCCGTGGCGAGCGAGCTGTTTACCGGTCGTGTCGCGATTTGATGCCGTGCCAAGCGTGACACCAGCTATTTCTACGCAGACTTTACTCGCTCAAACGACCACTAACAGGCTTCCTACGTTTAATCAAGGCCTTTCGTGTCTTTGAAGTAATCCAGGTGCCACCAAACCAATTTGGCTAAAATAGTTGCATCCATTTAGATTGTGACGCCTCAGCCAGTCAGAGATAAATTCATTTGTATTCATTTGGCAATGGTCCGGCCGGCGAATAACATTATTGTCTAAAGAATGGCTACAATTTATTTCAGCAATTAGCCACGACAGAAAAAAGGAACAGTGACATAAAGTCAACAATACAATACAATTAATACAAATACTCTTTATTGAACACCACTTAAAACATATTGGAAAAAGGCAAAGAACTAAGTAGGTAACACGGTAGACAATGGGCGGTCTTATCGCTACGTAGAAATCTCATCCAGACAACCTTTGAAAGAAGAGATGGAATAAGAGATACTAACAAAGGCAGGTGGTGAAAACTATAGTAAACATTTAAATTACACAAAACTACTACCATACAAAACTCCAACCAACCTGTTTTTAAATAAAATAACTTTGGATTATTTGCAAACTGCGTCGGTAGTAAACGTACTTAGCGGTTTATATAAACTAATGAAAACTGACCTCAGGTTATTTCTATGAAACCTGCCAGTGGAAGAGAAATACATTATGTATGTCTTCTTGATATCTGAAGGTCAACAGAAGTTGGAATGGCCAGATCACAATGCGGCGTGATAGCGTTGCGGTAGCAGCGCGCGCGATCTATCTTGCTCAAACCGATATGCAATTTAATATAATGGCGTCGCACAGCGCTGACGACGCGACGTCGTGCTGCTGCCGCGGCATCACAGCGCAATATGGCCGTTAAACGTTAAAGCACTTTCCATCCGAGTGTACTGGAATCTTTGCCAGGGCAGGCTCACTTCCGTTTCCGGGAACCTTGGCTCGGCAGCGTGTCGTAATCGTTGTTTTTTAACACTCAGCGTATACGTAAATGAGGGCAAAGGACCAGAATTGTGTCAATCAGTGTCACACATAAATAAAAGTAAGCCAGAATAATTCATAAAGCACACTAGGTTCTAGTCATATTTTAACAATTAATTGTGTTTACTTGTAAGTATGTATTGACTGTTAATAAATGATAAAAATGTCTCATCGAATGATTAAAGTGAAATACTATACTAGTCTATCCAGTGTATCAATTTTATAGTAGAGATCTTAGTGTCCGGATTAATAGTCTCTGTGTTCAATACTGCTATCGTGCTCAAGTGCGCGTTTTCCCATACTAAAAACCTTACTTGAGTACAATTGATATTGAACACAGTCTATTAATAATGGGCGTGAATCAACTGTGGAAAGAACGAGATAATGAAACGTTTAAATAAAAATTGATTACATTGATTCTTGTTTTGAAATATAAACATCCGATAAAAGTTCATCGCAAAAATCATAGATATTGTACCCCCGTTCCGGGCACTATTGATCAGCCAACGGTCAGATAAAATGTTGAGCGGGAATGATAAGACTAGCGAAGTTGATAAGGAGGTCGGTATCAGTAGAGAGATTATATTTCTTACATTTACCTCATTGTTTCTAAATACGCTGCGGAGTTATTGTGATTTAAGCATTATAATAAATAGTTGGTGATTAATGTCTTGTGACGAAGGGTGTTTCGTTTTGCAGCAGGACGATGAGAAAAAGAGTAAGAAGAGGCAGTCCCCGGTGGACGAGCGGCCCGTCGTCCCCGCGCCCAGTGAAGCCATGCTCAACAGTAAGTAACTTCAAACATGAACAATAATTGCACTTTACACCCACCATGTTTATGTTTACAACCGCACAGGTGTTAACATTACAAAGAAATTTGAACATTAAAGATAAGAGCACATTGCAATCTATTGTCGGAAGCGCCGAGTTTATTTTCATAAGCTAGATTGCTGGGCTAAAATTGTTTTGTAAAATGTATATAGGTACACATATGAATGTATGGTGATAGATTCTGTGTGTGATTCGTGATGGAGGAGATAGGTATTTAAAGGTGGTCGTGATCGTGAATGTGTACTTATTGATCATAGAGCCCTATATTTTCTAATCAGTATATATTTTCATGAGCATATATGTTTTTCAGTCATTTTTATCTAAGTTTACGTAGTTTGCATGACTTATTAATTTAATGAAACATGAAAATATTTGAGCGATGTCTAAAGGGCTTAAGAGTAGAGTGAACCAACTTCAAAAATCACCGTTTTCATACAAAAGGCGATAACGATTTGCACGCCTTCAATGTTAACCGATGTTGACTAATTTTTAATAGGTTGTCGGTCAAAATAAAATCTAGGTCTATACGCTTTTTGAATGTTGAATAAACATCAAAAAAGTCAAATAGTCGCCGAAATTAGTTATTTGAGTATACGGAAACAATAATAAAACTGAATTTATTGATTATAGTGAAAAAATCAAAACAAAGACCTAGATTTTGTCCTGACTGCCTATCAAAAATTTGTCAACATCGTTTAACATTTAAGGGGTGGAAATCATTATCGCCTTTTGCATGAAAGGCCGTGAATTCAAACTCCTCTTAAGAACTATTTCCGCGTCATCAAGCTATGTCTCAAGAAAGAGATCAAGGGCGCGATTTTAAGTTTACCAGGATTCCCGATCGTCTAAGCAGCGCCGCGGCGCGCTCGCACAAAAAAGCGACAACGTCCGACGCTAAAAATAAGTTTAAACTTAATTTTGCTAAGTACATAAGACAAATCATTCCGCCCACTCGGTAGTAAACCAAAAGTTCACGGAAAACCTAAAACGAAAGGGCAGATGGTAATGAACACCAGCGTCAGTGAAGCCAAACATTTGATTACCGTGCCCATTTCCCTAAATGGGTGGACTTATGGCAAATAGGTTTCAGCTAAACATGTTAACTGTCTTGCTAAACATGTTACATTAGTGTGGGCTGAATACAATTTGTGTAATAAACGCGGCTACAGTGTCCATCTGTTTCATAGTTAGTTCCAAACTTAAACTGTGTTCGGTTCTTTGTTTCATTATAGACTACAAAACAAGGAAAACAAGAAAGAGATCTAAATTACCTTTTTCCTTTATACCTCATATCTTTTTATTATTTTTCCCTTTTTTATGGATCGAATCAAAGTAAAGGTCAAAGTCAACATATCTTTATTAAATTTAGACTTTTAGAGGCTCTAATGAAGGCCAAGGAGTGAATCTACTACTTGTTCGGAAAAACCTCTAATGAGAAGAATTAACTATTTGCAAAACGAAATGGCTTTCTATTATTAATCAAACTACCATACAGGTACATAAGTTATACTTATTTTTAGTTTGATGATTAATATTGTACATATTTGGCAAACTAATAGTCATTAATTTGCCAAATATATATAGGGGTTGAATCTTCCAAGATTAGCTATAATATAAAATTTTAAATGCGGAATGCAACCTTGAATAAACAGCTTTGAAGTAGACTTGAAGTAGAAGTAGTACTTTTTTAAAATATATAAAATAAATTGAATATATTTAACATTGATATTTCAATTATTTTCCAGGTGATGTATTGAATGTTGTCGGGTTTAAATGTTATTGGACGAAACGGTTAATGGAGAAATGTTTTAAATGTCATGGAATACTGACAAGATAAAAATTCTTAAGATTAGATAATAAAAAAAAAACCTTACAAATTATTATTAAAAATATAATTAATGAAAATTTCAAGTTCATATATGTACATATGACACCAAATACTTGTATAGTACGTTTGCATGTATGCTGAATACAGGTACAATAATAATATTTGTATTATAACAACATGTATTTTAAATATTTATACCTACTCGTAAAAATACAATTAGACCCAAATAAAAGACAATTTAAACAAATATCCTCATTTAAAACTATCTATTCAATTCTTATCTCATTGCTACATGAGAGGATAAGTTCTGACTTTTCTGAAGTCACCTGTTTAAGGTGCTTTATCTGTGTTTACCACAATTGCAATACCTTGATTACACTGCTCTTATTGAAGATGAAATCAGATAAGATAAGTTACTCTGAATTTACAACATGAAGAGTTGACTGATAGCTATCGCCTTTATCTGTCGCGATTACTTAGAATAAAAAGGTTGGTATTCATAGAGATTTAAATTCTACAGATTCAAATCCCAGCACCGCAGCAGTGACGCGCGAAATCTTTGTAAATCTTATGTCAACGAACACAATTGCGTTGCGTTCAAAAAATACTTTACATTAAGGACTAACGCGCGCTAAAAAAGCGGCCAAGTGCGAGTCGGACACGCCCATGAAGGGTTCCGTGATTTATGACGTATTAAAAAAAACTACTTACTAGATCTCGTTCAAACCAATTTTCGGTGGAAGTTTACATGATAATGTACATAATATATTTTTTTTAGTTTTATTATTCTCTTATTTTGTGTTTGTAAGTTACAGGGGGGGGACACATATTTTACCACTTTGGAAGAGCCTTTCGCGCACACTATTCAGTTTAGAAAAAAATGATTTTAGAAACCTCATCATATCATTTTTGAAGACCTATCCATAGATATGCCACACGCGTTCTAAGTATGGGGAAACCCCAAAATTTATTGTTTTTTTTTTTCTATTTTTGTGTGAAAATCTTAATGCGGTTCACAAAATACATCTACTTACCAATTTTCAACAGCATAGTTCTTATAGTTTCGGAAAAAAGTGGCTGTGACATACGGACCGAAAGACAGACAGACAGACATGACGAATCCATAAGGGTTCCGTTTTTGGCCATTTGGCTATGGAACCCTAAAAACACCAATACTATTATAACATTAAAATGTATCACATGCGCATACTTTGATACGACGTCGACGACGACCAGCCTTCGAACTCACATAAAACGTGCTCGCAGCAGTCGTAGCACCTATCGGGTAAAAAAAAATATTTATAGCAAGTAGATATATTTTTCATGGATACTCGTACTCTAACTTAAAGCAATTTAAAGTTTTACTATTATAAATCAATCGTATTATAAAAAATCGGACAAACGCGAGTTGAACTCCCGTGGAGAGGTTTCCGTTCCGTATATGATTATCTGAAATTCCCAATGTTACTTTTAAATACCATAAACTTCTTACCTATAGGTTTTCCTGTAAACTATAGGTAAAGAACTATTTCTTGTATTTTTTTTAAATTTTGGGCCCAGTACTTTCGGAGATAATGGCGAATGGTCACTTTTCACCTATTTTACTAAATAACTTCCAAACTATTCTAAAAAATATATTTAATATTCTCACACTGAGCCTTTTCATTTAATTTGTCACACGATATATATACAAAACCTTTTTTTTATTATCTAATTTACCCTACAACGGTGGCCCCCATGTTTAAAATTCATTTACTTACGTTACGCGTCCGTATTGCGGTTACCGACTTAAATATGTGTACCACATTTTAACTCAATCGGTCCAGTAGTTTCGGAGCAAATTGGCTGTGACAGACGAACAGACAGACACACGACTACAGTGGCGAAGTGTCAAAGATTTCCTAAGGGAAGCCGGAAGAATTAGAACCGTACGTGCGGGTCTGACATTTAGTTAGAGTAACATGGGCTTCACTGACAGCTAGCCGTAGTTATCTAGCTTAGTAAAGCCGTCAGGAATCGGCTTGTAGGTAGGCTTCGCCAGTGCACGACTGATCCTATAAGGCATCCGTTTTTTCCTTTTGAGGTGAGGTGCGGAACCCTAAAAATGTCCTCCTTTTTTTAATAGTTAAGGCACGTTTGTTAGTTTCGTTTCTTAAATTAACACCATTTCTTAATAAATGTATGCAAAACTGTTAAGTATGTAAACAAAATGGTAACGAAACGGTATAAACTAAAATTTACTGACGTGAGCGTTAGTGCGTTAACTATTTACAAACTATTTGAGAAATACTTATTTAACAGTGATATCCTAGAACTGTAAAATATCCTTAACAAAAATACAAATTGTGTTTTGTTTCATTTTACTTCGGATTCGCAAGGTGAGAATAATAAAAAGAAAAACAAATCTATGTAAGAAAAATTTTTGTTCCTACTGAGATAGAAACCACTTAGCTGTTTATTTGACATTGCTACAAATTGTAATAAATTTAACTTTCTACTTTATAAATATGAATGCATTATGTTTATTTGACTTTGAGATTAAAACACAAAACAATTATTCAACAAGGTCTTCCTGAAATGTTCTTTTCTTGACTCATAGTGACTGAGGCTAGCGAGAGAGGTTAGGTTTGTATTCTGAAAAATGAAATTCAACGAATTTATTTAGTTGGTCAACGTAAAATTGCACGCGCTGAATTGTTGCTTTTTATAGGTAGCAAAACTCAGTCTGAATCTGCCTATACTTTTGTATTTTAATTTTTTTACCCGTATCGTATATTTATTGTAACTTTCAACTTGCCAGTAGTGTCACCACATTATACTACGCCAGATAGCGGGAAGCTAATTATAGCTACTAGTTATTATTAAAACGTTTTTGAAAATGTGTGTAAACAATGTTTCCTAATAAATTCATAAACGAATTTTCTTTTAGGCATCCATAACGACTAATATCTTTAATATATATCCCCTATTATCAAGTAGTGAATAATACATTTATATTCACAAGCAAAGATTCGATAGAAATGAATCGGTGACAAAAAATGTGAGGTCGTTCCAAAACTATTGCAATATCCCGCGACCGATATTTCTGGAGTTAATAGTTTGGGATATTATTATTGTGTGTTAATAACACGTAACGGCTTTTAACTGGTCTCATTCATTACATTAGTTAGCCACATTGCCAGAGTTTTGGCAACGGTTGGAATTCGCTTTGACCGAGATGTAATGTGATGAGAGACGAGTGCTCCCAGCCGTGACCGTCAAACATGTGGACAATGTTATGTACCTACAAGTTTCACGTAGGTCCCAAACCAACAAGCCAGAAGCTCAAGTTTATATAATATCTTACATTCCCATGGCTGTGCCTAATATTCGATCTGCGGATAGATTTGGTTACTACGGGTTAAAATTTGACATTTGCCGTATACAAAATAAGTTTTTTTTTTGCCGTTTACAAAGATAGTAGGTTCTCTATTGGGTTGTATTTTCTTATTTTTGTATGTATTTGTAACCTTAGAACTCCATTACTTATAAACTGATTAGAATAAATCTTTTTTTTAATCGGTAGGGGACATCTCCAGTTTGGTCCCGGTGTACCTAGTCAAAATCGAAGTGTGATGGGAGGATCTATATGAGGAATTGATGGAACTCCTCAAATATTATAGGCATGTATATAGCTATTTTAGTATTTTCTGTAATAACTCAAGCAGTCACGTTCCAAAAGCATTATTTGGTGAAGTGGAACTGTTGATGAAGACCATAGATGATCAGCGGAACTCCTAAATGTTAAGTACCTACCTAATGGACCCGATCAACGTAACTATCTTTTGTTCCATCTAAAAGCCTTGATGACAAAATTCCATGATTAGTTTATTATGGGATCTCTGAAACTAAAGATAAGAAAGTGATAGAGTAATCTTTAGTCAATATAGCGACGGTATATGACGGCAGGTGGATGATGGGCCGCGCATTTGCACAAAACGCGTTGACTGATACTCAACAAAGCTGATGAGAAATTAAAAAATCAATCTCATCAGGTTGATCGCGATGTTCTGGAGTGCGACATAATTCGTAACAGTAACGCCTCAGCAAATTCATAATGACCAGCCAAAAGAAAGATAACGATTTCTGTAAGTACCGGTGTTTATTTATTTATTTCCGTTTTCCACACTATTATCTTGCATTTTTTTATAAAATTTATAAAGGAAAAAAGATATCAAGCATATTAAAGAAAAATACTCGAAACATGAAAAATTTGCATACATACACAAAATACCTACTCTTTATAAGGCACCTAATTCGATAACAAGTTGACGATGTCTATTTTTTACAGAAATTATACGAAATCAAAGTTATATAGCCTTACACACCTACTTATATCAGTTAAACCATTTAATGTCCGAACACTTGTAAGGGCTCTACGAATAGAATGAACGCTAATAATATGATAGGTACCACCTATACTTGATAGTAGTACACTATAGGTACATCAGCATTTGTTTTTTAACAGTCTACCGGTTAATTCGAGAAAAAGTTAAGGCAAGAGTGCTTAGCTAGTTGTTGCTTTGTTTCGTTGTTTTGTGTCGTTTAGTGCCAGTCGCCATTTGCACGTTAACCTTTCAGTTAAGTGCCATACCTACAATTACAACTTTGTAAGCCTTGGGTTAGGGAGGTGCCGACTTTGTTTCGATAGCAAATTTATTGTTTGCTCGGGACATTCCAGGTCAAACAGAAATAGGTACCTACGCTTCATTGTTGCGACTCAAGCAAGCACTTTGTATATTTATTTAATCTGCACTTAGTTTACCTACTTATAATTTCGGTTCTTGACATTATTTAAAAAATATTTTTGGCTGCTTATATTTTATATTTAGCTCATTTTAGATTATGTAAAAATATGATCGTAATGAAGTTTTCACATTTTCAAGAAAAAAGCACTAATAATATATTTCAAATTTTAAATTTACCGCTAATACGCTATCTTACTGTCAGCTGTCGCGTGTGACGTCAAGCTACCTAAACCGGTCGTAAACGTCAAAATAAGCATAGTCTGTATGAGGGTGCGGTCCGATAACACTTACGGTGATCACAACGATTAAGGTAAGCAGCGTGATTCGGAACGCTACCGACCTATGCAAATGTCATACGTCTTGACTGGTTTTAAAGTCACGTGACAGAGAAGTTTTTTTTTTTTGTTAATTAGTTTACATTTTTAATTCATAGGCTAATGAGTAATTTTATTTTAACTTAGTTTTATATAATAAATTGAAATAAGAATGTGTCCAATAGCACTTTTCTTACAGTCTCTAGTTAAGGGGAAGACACTACGTTCTTGTGTTCTTTATCAAGTAGCACTTACACTAATTACATTTAGCTATTCTTTTACTACACTAGCTCAAAAGGTTTAGTTCTTTTGAGTCTTCTCACTATATCTGTATTGTCAAGGAGCTGAATTGCCTCGACGTTTACATGATGGTGAAGTCTTTGCTGGTGAGCTTCTGCGTATTTGTTTATAACTTTATCGACGACCTCTATGTTGAGGTCCCGGTGGAGGTCAGTGCTCCTTATGAGAAGTAAAAATGTAAGCTTTTAAGTTATTAAATTCTAAATAATCTTGATTTATTTTTACATAAATCCTGCTCTATTATGGACGAAGAGAGATACTATTGAGGGTTAAGCTACCGTTGCACAGAAATATATTGTCAATTATTACTTAGCCAAGTAGCCAATAATATATAATCGTCACAAAAACGTGAACCAAATCCTTTAGTAAACAATATCATCCAGCCTGACCGCAATCCTTTTAATAATACCAGAACCAGTAACGTTGCTTGGTTTACTCGTTAGTGGCGCAACAATGGACGATAGCAATTGTTTGTTCAACTAGGGCCATCGAACCTCTAAATTGTCATTATTTTGAGCTCAGTATTTAACGGGTTGGGTTTGTTAACAGATCTCCGCACAGCATTCGGTCTGCTGGACCGCGACAGTGACGGGCACGTGACGCCGGCGGAGCTACAGTTCATGCTGCGAAACCTCGGCATTGAAGTCAGCGACGAGCTCATCGCTGACCTCATCACTGACGCCAGTCGGACCGGTCAGTAGGTATTCCCCGAACATCATTACTCGTATACAACTGCCGGGGCAGTGATCAGGTATAGGCTACATAGGGTGCAGTTTAGGGGCCCGCACCACAAAGATTGCACTTCAGATTATTTTCATATTATCATTTCACATATTCTGCCAGCCATAGCGACGGTAAACGGGTTTACTCGTAAATACTGCAAAACAGATTTTAAAGATTGAAGAATCCGACGAGAAGTTCACGTAGACTGACTAGTCTGACAATAGTCGTTTCATGAAAAAAAAAAATGTATATTTTTTATTAGGTATGTCAATTAAACTAAAACTTACGAAGATATAGTGCGTTGAAGTTCCGCGTGACGTCACGACTGCGCACTTTTTACTATTAAGTGACGTCATGAGCCCCCACTCCCAAACTTTGATTCACGTTATCTTTGTCAATTTTGATTGATTTGTTAAAGCAAATCATACGTGTTCAATATTTTTTGATGATCTAACAGACGCACATTTTTTTTTAACCACTAAACATCCCTATTGATTGTTATATTCGTATCAGAGCCGAATGTAACAGAGAGTGCAGTGCTTTGCATATTAGATCATTCTCCTGAACTTTTACTGAGACACGATCTACCTAACTCTTTTCTCTACAGTGTTTTCTCAAGTATAGAAGCTGGGTAATAACTGCCGTATACTAAACTTAGCTGTGCCCACATTACCTCTTTGACATAGGTACTCAGGACAACTGCGTTCCATTGTGCCATAACTTACACTATACAACTCTTTACAATTATAGGTAACCGGTATATGTCTGACTCACGCTGTCGAATCCTTAACAACATTATAAAATATCCTTAAAAAAAGTCTTGATAAAAAGCTAGGCGAACGGTTAACGAATCTTAGAAAAAACAGGTCAAGTGGTGTTGAAAACATTGTCATAATGGCATTTATGTTGGCAATGACTAATCTGGAATGCAGGTTTTACGAGAATGTGTTCTGTTTTAACTGGACTAACCCATACAAAAGTTCGATAGGTATTTTGTGTTGTGCATTGCATTACGTGGAAGTGAAGCATGGTGAGTCGCCACGACATTTATAAATGCAGGAAGGTAGTTCCCAAATACCCAAAGTTCCATTTTCATGGCTCAACCTCGTGCCTCGCGTGTCACTAATACATACATACATAACATCACGCCCGAAATCCCTAATAGGGCGGGCAGAGCCACAAGACTACTTGTGGCCACGTTCGATTAATTAGTCCTAAGATGGTATGATGAACCGTATGGTGACAGGTGATCAGCCCATCGCCCATACAGATAGTCCACCATGTTAGAGAGGGACGGGCCTTAGTCGACTTTTACGACATGCCAGGATGATAAGCATCTGCATGCATTCTATGCTATTTCTTCACTCGCTTCACTAATTGACACGAAGATTATGCCGTATCGTCGTAGAACATCACCACTTACGTGTAAAATAAGACAATTACGTCAAAATAAACTTTTGGGTGTTGCTACGAATTACAAAGTGTGCTCGCCAAAATAAATAAGTGCTCAATCGTAAAAACAAACGACGCGGCGACGCCGTTAACTTTAGACTAGGTAACTTTAGATTGGCACTTGTACCCACACAACCTTTATTTCAGGGGTCACTTTAAAAGTTTAAGACTTGGTTTAAGGTGCATAATTAGGAACCCACCAGTGCGTAAGTATAACTTACAGAGAAGTCAACCAAGCAAATAAAATTTACATGTAGGTCCGGTGTTATAAAAGTTCAGTAACTGGAGCGACAACACTAGTAGAATGAGTAGAAAACGTACTAGATGAAAAATCATCATTGTGCCAAAAAGATGACCTGAAAAACGGGACACATTGGCAGTTGGCGTGAAAAAGATTGAAATCGACGTTGTTGTGAGAATATGTAGATTTATTAATAAAACGTTCGTCCTTGATGATGTTCTTTCAAAGTTGTTTGGAACATTTGTATTAAAAGCGAGCAATGCTCCGAAGCTTGCAGTTGGACTTAATTTGATTTCTTGCCAAATACGAGCACGTGCAGCGTGCGTGTGTCATGGATGTCACTACCTCTGGAGTCAATGTTGCGAATAAGATTTGAAGGAATCGTTGCGCTCACTAACAGACTTAGGCGCGAAATCATCCGCCGGCTAAAATGAAGACAGTTACGTTTATTATAATAAACGCGTGGGTATCCGTATTATTGTTGGCATAAATAAAAGGTTTTTTGTTCCTTGCTTTTCAAAAGTTAAATAAACATAAGTTCATTATACCTATGGAATTGAAAGCACGGTGGGTTGGTACATTGTTTGCTAATGGCGAATTCACTGTGGCGATGTTGGCATGCCCGGGCTATTTACATATGAGCACCCTAGTTGACTAGGACGTTGATTAGTTGCTATAAAATACGTTCTCTATTAGGAAATTGGTTTGTTACACCACCAATACCACGTACAGTAACATAAGTTTTAATCAAACCAATTGTAATTTGACGGTAATTCGCATGCAATATTCACAAACGGTAACTTTTCGACCTTCACCGTTTCCTTGGTACCAACAGTCTCAGCTAATTAACTGGCACGCAACGCCACGCAATCTACCCTTAGCTTCTTTGTACTTGTTGTAATAATAGTCAGCTGAAGAATAGAGTAACTAATAGAAAGCTGTGTTGTGCATGTTTGATGGCAGCCATGGCCCTGGCCCAGCGCGCGTATGGAGTGACCTTACGGCGACCCCAGCACGCAACGGCCGATTACGTCCAGCCCTATCCACAATCGCATCGCATTATGCTATGCTAATGCGATTTACTGATCACATCTTAGATTGCGACAATTCATGGTCTGTACGAGCGATGCCTCGATAGGGACTGACGTCACTGAAAGCGGATTAGGGTGATGCTTGGCGCATTACAACTATTACGGTAGGAGAACAAATATGTTCCTGGTTCCAAAAATGTATAACGAAATTGATTGGTTAAGGCAAGAATTTTATTTTGCAGAAAAGTAGTGAAAGATACGTTAAAAAAAAAACTTTTGGAAAGATTGGCATAAGGCGAATTTTTCCAATAGTACGTGTAAGATTAAGTAAATTTAGGTACATGGCAAAAAAAAAATTAGTTTGAGTGCGATCTCGCCAACAAACTGTTGTCAGTTTGGCGAGGAAATTATTTTTATAATAATGTTGTGTACGTTTTTGAGAAATAAACTAAAAAAAAAATATGGACACAATTTGCTCAGAGCAAAATCAAAGAAAATATGAAACAAAATTATATTTATCAGAAGGTAAAGTAGAAGCTTTCTTTTAGTCTAAATGACCAATCTGTATATAGGTAGGTATATTGCGTCAGTGTAATCAGAGTTTGTATGGGAAATACTACTAGCGAAGCTATGGCGTGGTCCTAGTGATAAAGTTATTTATTCTGTGCTTTCGAGGTAAATTTCAGGTCATTACATGTCTGTAGGTATTTCAGTCCACTTAGGGATCCAAAGCGTTTACATGATTCACAATCTTAGTTCAATGAACAAAACGCTTCGTAATCGTAACGTAAACAAAATGACGGGCTTAACGGCTAAATATTGATAATAATGAGCATAATAAACACGAAAGAGGCAGGCTGAGGGTAAACCGCTGACGTCATCACTTTAATGGTGCTGCCATCGCGTAATTAAGATTTAACGACACCAGTCCTTTTGTTACTAACATTTATTTTGTTAGAAGTAGCATCAGATTTTTTATTAAACAAGGTGCATTATGATATTGATGACCAAATAGTGTAGGCATACGAGTATGTGTTCTTTTCACCTGCATGCCATCATATTTTAATTGTTTGCGATCAATTTACGTCCTTTGTTATGGTTCTTAGAAATCTGAATAACATGACAAACGTTGTAAAATAGTACATTTGTTCAATAAGGGACCAAACCAAGCTAAGTATATCACACGAGAGATTTAGACTCCTGCGGCCCTAACATGCATGACACAAATATAAGATAGACCGTCTTATCTCTAAGTGCGTCTCTCTCACACTAGTGCCGACGAAAGAGATAGTTATAGAGATAAACGAGTTTAATTTATCTTTGTGGCATGCACGCTAGGGCCGCTGCGACCCCTAACATGCCAGACACGGGGATAAGTTAAACCCGTTTATCTCTCTATCTCTTTCGTTGGCACTAGTGTGCGAGAGACGCACTTAGAGATAAACGAGTTTAACTTATCCCCGTGTCTGGCATGTTAGGGCCGCTGAGCGATAGTGACGGAGGACTAGTGTAAATGGGTATTATTTCTTAGTTAAACACTCTACTTTTCACTTCGATTGCGAGAAAAAACACAATATTACAAAAAAGGCATAAGTATTTAAAAAACAAAGAAATACCAAAACAATTTTAAATAGTTCTCGCGTCATACCATGCTGTTTTTCTAAACATAATATTTTTGTGTACCTGGCAGTATGTAGTTTTCTAAGGAAAATTAAAAAGAAAAAGTACGTTAGTCCCTAGAGATAAAATGATACACTTATATTCCGCCTACGCGAAGCTATTATGACAAACTTTTAGAGCACGGGAATTGAAAAACACATTTTTACTTCACAGCTGTTTACGCGGCTTGTATTCAAATCATATAAAAGACATTGTGTCACCAAAAATCTAATAAGTCAGCGTCAAAAATATTTTCACATTTTAGTACCATGTATCAGTTCAAGTTGACATTTGATGACGTATTGAACTGAACCTATGTGTCAACTTAATACTAAAATGTGTAGATATTTTTGACGCTCATTCTACCTATCCGCTTAGCTACATAGGGAGCGCCTGATCACTTTGTAACAAAAACTCTACGAACAAGGGGGTGAGGAAGATTTTTGGGTTTCGAATGCTTGAAAGTTACGTTCGAAAGTGATAAAAAACGATTTTAAAACCCCGTTTCTTTATAATTCGAAATATAGAAAATGAAAATCGATTTTCGCTCCGGACCACCCGTTTTTATTAGCCAACACTCAAACTCTAAAAATATGGTTTTAAACATCACTTTCTTGTGCAACTTTTGAGTGCTCGAAGGTGATCCGACTATAACCGGTCTTAAACGATAAAGTCTTAGCTGTTTTTAAGGGGCTCTCTATCAAATAATCATAGATTTTGCATACGTAGTCTACAGCAATTCATCTTAATCTTACGTGTGACGTGTATCATTTCAGGCAATGGCCTAATAGATGAGAACGACTTCATGCAGTGGGTGACGAAGATCCAGGCGCTGCAGGGGATGGACGTGGGGAACAGCGGTGGCGACTCAGAGGAGGAGATCACGAGGGACCTCCTTGCTGCCTTCAAGTGAGTCTTTTTAAATCGTTTTATTTGTATCATCATTAAGAGAAAAGAGCATCACCTTGCGTTACGCATATTGGTGTGTCAGTGTCAGCCAGTCAAGGCAGTTTATGGGCCGAGCAAACTTATAAGGGCAAAAAGGGCTTTTGTGATACGCCAATGCAGAGGCGGAGCGTGAGGGTAAGCCGGTGCTTTATTTTCGTAACTCAAACATTATATACTATTAATTACTGCTTGTATTAACATAAAAATTGCATATTACATCATTATTTTATAAATACAATTTTTAATGAGTAATAATATAATGTTTAAAAAAATAAATGATACACCGGCTTACCCTCACGCTTCGCCTCTGCGCCAATGAGGAATGAACGGATACCGTACGTGAGATCCTGGAATATTCCCCGGAAACATTTGGGCTTCTATAAAAGGACGTCACCGGTGCCGATATATCTATGATCTCCTGTTGAGACATTTCGCACGGCGACTTTTTGCAGTATTCCTGCCGAGTTGTGGGAAAATTGTTACATAACTCGTCGTGTTTGTTCGCCAGAGTGTTCGACCGCGACAACAACGGCTACATCACCCGAGACGAGCTGCGGACGGCGCTGGAGATCATCGGCGAGCCCGTCACGGACGCGCAGCTCAACCAGGTGCTGGCGCTCGGGGACATCGACCACGACGGCCGGATCGACTACGAGGGTAACCTTATTAAATTAGTGCTTGCAAAAACTCATCTATGGCGCTAACGAGTATCTCTCTATTCGTGTAATAATAGAGTTGTGCGAATGGTGTCACTAGAAAGGAAATATCAATGAACATCTTTTGCTCACTGAGATATGTGTTACTTATTTACCTGACTTTATCTGGGCCTCTATTCGGGAACGTCCAAGCGATATTGTAGCGACGTGCTGCCGAGATTCTCAGTCCAGTCTTCCGCACGTAATGCGTAAGAGTGGGATGGGAATCTCACTAGCGAGCCATAACAATATCGCTGGCACGTTCCGGAATAGAGGCGTAGTATTATAAGTTAAGTAGATTATGTTTTCGTTCAGTACGAGGGAGCGAGTGATACCGTGAGGTAAATGATGTACTGATATAGTGAAACATTGGGATCTGAAATGATTTAAAGATTGAAACAGCGAAAGATATATACCCACTCATCACCCATCTCTATAAAATACGTCAAATACTTATCTTAAAAAATGCCACAATCGCTTTGTTTGCTTTCAAAATTTGAAGAGTTCCATTGATTCCTTATGGATCGCATCATCAAACTCCAACTTTGACCTTATGAAGACCAATCTGGAGATAAACTCTATCGATAGAAAAAAGAATTATCCATATCGGTTCACAAATGTCCGAGTTTTGGTGTAACAAAAATTTAAAAAAGAAAACACCTACGCGCCGGACGCGTTGAGATTGAGAATCTTCCTTCTTTGAGGTCGGTTAAAAATTGAATTTAGGATTGGATACCTTTTGATTCACAAAAATACTGTTCAAAACTACAGACCGTTTACATTTCTTTTTCTTTTTCAGAATTTGTGAAGATGCTGTTGTAACTTGATCGCGCCTCGACAATGAGACACCTCTCTAGACATAACGGTAGAAATATAAACCAGCCACCAAAGCACATTTAGCTCCCAAGCAGTTTACACGGATATAAAACATCTGTCCCTTATTATCCAATATAGTTTTGCAAAAGGGAAGCTAATTCATGTCTGTGATTAACAGCGTGCTGCGGCCCTAGCATGGCTAACACGGGGATCTTATTATCACTCTATCTCTTTCGTCGACACTAGTGTGAGAGAGACGCACTTAGAGATAAGACGGTGCTAACTTATCCTCGTGTCATCCTTGCTAGGACCGCTGAGGCCTCTGCAGAGCTGCGTGCGTTAGGAATAAAATGAAGACAAATGGTTGCTCGAAAATTCTTCCATGAAACATGAAATGTATACATATTATATGAATGATAAATAGAGCTTATAATATTTATTGAGGATTTTATAGTGTATATGGTCAATTAGTCATATACATTTGTATTTATAATAATTACGTGCTTATACGTAGGGATACATACGTACTTCTAAGTACAGGAGGCATATGCGAGAATAAAAACACGTCGTATGATAGACAAGACAGATAATTTTACTTCGCCTTTTTATTTAGGATTTAATTGTTAACCGAAATTATTGTCACCCTATGTTCACTACTACGTTCTTTGTCTTAAGCTGGGTCCACATTTGTATAATTTTGGCGATCACGATCATGCGTATCGTATCGAGCACGCGTATCCTAAGTGTGGACGCTCACTTTGCGCCTACCGTGTCACTAGAAGAGTGTCACTACTGTCACATGTGTCGCGAGAAAAACTGCGTCCATACTAGCCGTAGCGTAGCAGCGTATCGTATCATAATGCTGTATCCCCTTTGATGATCGTCCTTTACATAACACGACGTGTTTTTCATATTCTCGTGTACCTATTGTAAAACGTTTTGCTGTACCTACGGGTACATTTTGAGTAAGTACTTATATCGAATATCGAATTGTAAAATAGACAATTTGGAAAGAAATTGTTGTAAATAGTTTTTTTGCAAAATAAATAAAACGATTTATTAATCAAGTAGAGTAGAATAATTTAAGATAACTTCAAAATGACATGTAACTATGTACCTACTTATTTAAATACTATAATTAATTTGCGTTCGTGATGAAACACGGCGGGGTTTGCGAGCTCAAACTGTCAGCCGTTATGGTTTTAATATTTTATATGGTTGTGAATGATTTCTAGTGCGATCAGAAAGTTTGTAAATAAGAGCTATACTATTCACATACATACTTTAAAAATAATAAAAAAAAACATTTAATAAAATTCACTAATTTGAGAAACAATCGTACCTACATAAAACAACGATTATTGTACCTACGCTAGAAAAATGCGATACGTTTTGCTATTAACCATGTCTTATTGTATATATTAATCTCCCATTAATCTATCGTTTATTAATGATAGTATTTACCACTATCAGGAAGTGTCGGGCTATTTCCAGTCGTCCGCACTCCGTAGTTCGCACTGCGGACTACAGAGATTTTTATTCCCAGTTGTCCGCAGTGCTAACAAATGTGAAAATAAATTGACAGTAGTTCGCACCCGCGGCAAGTGGTGCGGACTAACGAGACTTTATTTTCCCATCAGCGGCCCTAACATGAATGACAAAGATACATTAAACCCGTTTATCTGTATGACTATCTCTTTCGTCAGCACTAATGTGAGAGAGACGCACTTAGAGATAAGACGGTCTATCTTATCTTCGTATCATTCATGTAAGGGTCGCAAGGCGTCTATTCGGGAACGTCTAAGTGATACTGCAGCGACCCGCGAGCGAGACTCGCATCTCACTCTTACGCATTACGCGTCGTGCGCTCGCGAATCGCTACAACATCACTTAGCGTTCTCGAATAGAGGCGCTGTTCACACTGCTGACAACTAGGAAAAAAAACTCTGTAGTCCACAGTGCGAACTACGGAGTGCGGACGACTGGGAATAGCCCGACACTTCCTGATAGTGGTAAATACTATCATTAATAAACGATAGATTAATGGGAGATTAATATATACAATAAGATTATTTGCACTTTTATATTTGACAAAACAAATGGGACAAAATATCCAATTAGTTCGCAGTGCGAACTACGGGGTGTGGACAACTGGGAATAGTCCGAAGTGTCGCTACTAGGTACTTATACACATTTAATAGAGACGACCTCTTGATCCGATGCGTCGAAGAATTTGTTACAGACATTGGCCTATAAGTTTGTTTGTTCAAGATCTAGACTGCTACAATATTTATGTAGGTAGGGCAAAGAACCTAACCTAACCTAATACCCTCGGTAATTTTAGGAGTATTTTACTCTTACAGGGAAGATACATTTAGGTACTGTTGAAACATTTTATTACATTTACATTTTAAAGTACCTACTCATTGTAGAAATCGAAATATTCATGAAACCTATCTACAGAAAAGCTTGCACGAAGTTTTCGTTTTTTTTTCAGGAGACATGTTTTAATGTATCTATGTTATGTTTACATAAATACCAATATTTATAAATTGTTATATTTGTATCACAGCTGCCCTTTGGGCACTCATTACTCAGAATATTTGGCAAGTGTTACCGGTATGGTAGATTTTAGCCTTCGTGGAAGGCGTGTGATGTTGAATGAGTGATCAATAAAGTTTTGAAATTGTTTTTTATTTTAAAATATTTCATGTTTGAGTGATGATAAAATAAGTATCAAGTATTTTATTAATTTGAACTGGTCAATCTGCTCCTTGCATGAACTTATCGAGGAAGGTCCATGGTTTGGGTTCTGCGGTCGGGTGCCAGTGTGCCATAATATGATGCTTCTGCTGCCATTGATGTTTGATTTCCTTAAACTCCATGAAACCCTATACGGCATTAAAGGATTCGTCATAATAAAGTTCTGCTAGGCCACAAGCTGAGGGCTATCAGAGTTACCTAATTTAGGGTAGGTAACTTTTAGGTAAGTAAGTACATTAGATCACAGCAGCGACCCTAGCCAGGTTGACACGAGTAGGTATAAGTTATCCCAATCTCATCGCTCAGTGCATCTCTTTCTTCGAAGATGGGGATAGCTTCTAATCATGTCAACCATGCTAGTTCCGCTGAAGACACAAATAAAAGTGCTAGTCAAAAATTCGAAATACAAAACGTTTATTTAGCAAATTAGCCACCGGGCACATTTACTCATCACATGAATAAATGAAAATACTGAATCTAATCTACAAAGCGCTTCGGCCAAGAACATGTGTACTGAGAGAGGAGGAGATTATGTACAGAGAAGAAGCGCCGCAAGAAACTCTGCAGTAAGTCTTAAAATGCGTTGCCAATCTAGGGAGGATGGGGAATGGGCATGGGATGAGGGAATAGGCCTCCGGATCTCGTCATTAACCGTACGAAACGCAAGCAAGCTATTACTTTACGCCGATATTCTGTGAGAGTGTGTCCGGTCGAGCTGGCCTATTCGAACAGTAATCATCTAGTGAGGATTACTGTTTCGCTCTACCACTATAAGCATGCTACCATCTGAGCATGTTGAGTAACGAAACATTTACACCGGCAACACTGTCCGCGCGTCGCTGCCACCCGGCTCGTACATACGCCCCAGCGTTTGTCGAGCTGCGCGTTCGGCTGGCCGGTGGTGGCTATTAAGCAATCGATGGGCTTGCTACTTTGTGGCGTGCGCATAACAAAGTGTTTTACTTAATTTAACCTAGTTTTCTTGCAATTTTACACTGTTTCTTGAGTGAAAAACAATTACGTTATATTTGCCTCCACCCTCCACGTGAGATTGCGTGAGATTCGGCTTGACCCTCTCCCCCCTAAACGCCTCACGTATTTAATGGTCCCTTGGCCCTTATTTACATTTTTCTTTTTTAATATATTTTTTAGTTTAACAGACTGTTTATAGCTGTGCAGATGTTTTGAATGTACAAGTTATATATTATGTAGTATGTTGCTGAGTTTCTTGCGGCGTTTCTTCTCAGCAGATTTCACCTTTCGAAGCGCTGGTAGCTTCAGACATGTAAAAGAGCCCATGTGGCCTACTTGAAAAATAAATATTTTCATTTTCATTTTCATTTTCATGTCCTCTGTAGGTTCTACACACGGGCGTATTTACCCTAGGGCCAAGGGGGCCATGGCCCGGGGCGGCAGGCTGCGAGCTCTGGGCGCCTTTTATGAAGCTTTTACCTGTCTAAAATATTTTTTATCACATAATAGGGCGGCAAAGCTAACTGGCCCGGGGCGCCAAATCTTTAAATACGCTTCTGGTTCTAGGTACGTACCTTAATGACCAGTAAATCAATAACTCTTATATCCGTAACACAAGCATTCCTGTAGAAATATTCTCTGATCTTGCAGCGAACTTTTTGTTCATCTTTAGGAATGTCGTGGAATTTTACTGCAGAGTGTAAGGATCATTTTAAATGGACATATACTTTACAAGTTTACAATCAAAAATGGTCACATGGTGCAGGTATTTATAATATTTGTAGGGATTAATAGGTCAATAAAACTGGTCAAGAGCATGTCGGGCCATGCTCAATGTAAGGTTCCGTAGCAATTACGCTGCGCTGCACTCTGCGGCCCTTAGTTATCCATCAGTGCGTCTCTCTCACACTAGTGCCGACGAAAGAGTTAGTCAAAGAGATAAGACGGGGTAAACTTATCCTCGTGTTTCTCGGGGGTAACTTAGTCATGCTAGGGCCGCTGAATAAAAGCCTCCGGAAGTGACCGCGGAACGGATGATGGAGGAATGTGTTCATTGCACAGCGCTTGTACATACAGAAGCGTAGCGTGCCTTGGCAAGGCCCCGTACAAAAATTTGTTTGGGGGTCCTTAGGAAGGGTAAAGATTTTTTGCTCACGCACGTTGGGGGCCTCCGTGGCCCGGGGGCCCCGTATATTTGATACGGCAGATACGGCGGTAGCTACGCCCCTGTGTGGATATCTGGCCACCTTACATCTAAAGCATAGCTATATATAGTAGGTACATAGCTTGTTAGGCCTACGTTAGCATTTACCACACCAGATCATGGAGAAGTACTAAAATAAAATAGGTACTTACTTACCTAACTTACCTATTTTTGCAAATCTAGTCGATATCTTTAAGGCACCTCCGATTTTTCTATGTACCTGACTAATGACAAATTTGGAATCTAAAGAAAAACTACCAACCGGGAGTAGGTGGTTTCTAACTGGAGAGGAGAAAATTATCTTTATACTTAATTAGCGTTTTTGACTTATGGCAACTGCGGCTGGCCGGCAAATTATGTCATCGATAATGAAATACTTACATATATAAGGGATGTACCTATAAAAAGCCCTGTATAGACTAAGAACTCGTCGGTGCGCCTCGCAGTAGTCCGTGGACAACAAAGGTCTGACGGCCTTGCACCCCTGACTCGCCATTTCACAAAAGTACAAAATTTTATGTAGATGTGTTGTAGTCACTATGATTTTCGATTGCTTGTTGAAATGATTAAAATGTCTGCCATTGTGGCAACCTGTCAAAGTAGTTTTATAATTTTATAAAAGGCTTATCACTTTTTAAAATGATAAAAAAGTCCCATCAATAAATGTTTGTCTTGCCTGAATATTTTTATCTTGTCTGCGGCCCTAACATGCAAGACACAAGGATAAATTATACCGTCTTATCTCTAAGTGCGTTTCTCTCGCACTAGTGCCGAAAGCGACATTCATAGAGATAAACGGGTTTAACTTATCTTTGTCTTGCATGTTAGGGCCACTGCGTAGTCAGGCAGTTCCCTATAATCCCTAGCACATATGTTGAACCAAAATAGCGGTCGTCCTCGCAGGAACTATGGTTACGCGCGGCCCCTCGCGTCGCACCTCATACCGCACTTCGATTGAGACCCGAAATTGCGTTCTGCGGATGTTTAAAACCATATTTTAGATTATGGTCTACAGAAAAAACTGGTCAAGTCAAGTGCATGCTCAACGCCTCTATTCGGGAACGCTAATTGATTCTGTAGTGATTCGCGAGCGAGATTTCTCATCTCGCTCTTACGCATTACGCGTCGTGCGGAAGAGTGGGATGAGAAATCTGGCTTACGAGTCGCCACAACATCACTTAGCGTTCCCGAATAGAGGCGCAGTTTAGGGTTCAGTAGGCATATAACTCCGAAAAACAAACTTATTTTGTGCTATATTTGATGATTTTCGGAAGGTATAAACAAGTTAGTGACCTGTAACTCATAAACTAATGAAGCATACTTAATATTGATAGTTTAAGAGGGCATTAAGCGTCGCTGATAAGCCGCTGCGCACGTAGATAATCAAATCGCAGTACCGTTACCATGAGTTTACGCCAACCGCTCTCGCTAGCGTAAACTATCGCTCGGTCCCTTTTACTTGCATCGGCACCAAGCAGCATTTTCGATAGATTTCGATAGCGAGAACGGTTTGCGCAAACTCATGGTAAGGGCTCTGGTCCCCACTTCACCATATACAAACCTGCAACCCACTAAAATAGGAACACAGGGAACTTCATTACCTAGTAGTCCTAACACTATTACTGGGAAGTATATTAAATAATCCGTAACCTTTTGACTGCCAAGCATGTCTGAGAAGTAACACGAATTTCAACTTTAAGTCAAGTTTATGAATAATAACAATAATAATTTTATTTATTCATAAAAACATCATTACAAAAGTTCTTAATACTAGAAACTCTGCTTCCTAAATAGGTTAGACCTGTGCTTCAGGATAAGCATGAAGGACTTTTTTTGTGGCGGTCAAAAGGTTAATAATGTTATAACGGTGAAAGTGTGTTTGTTTGCCCTTCTTTTACCTTAAAATAAATTTATCCCGGAAAAATTCCCGGTTCCCCAGAGAATAGTGATTAACTAATTCCACGAGAAACAAATCGCGGGCAAAATCTAGTAACACATACAGTGCCTTGCAATGGTAGCTTAGTGGTTGGATGTCTGCCTCTCGGTTAAGTATGGTTGGTTACAAATTCCCGGCTTGCAACTCTTAGAATTTCGGTTTTCCAATGGTCTGTTGTTCCCACGTTGTTCCATATAGGTACAAACCATTTTTTGAGGATGTGTCATTAGAGGTCACCTGGATTATTTCCCAACTTCCAAAGTTTTATTAACTGATAGGTGGGAACACAACTCAATTGTGATTGAGGAGCCATAAAAAAAAACTGATCAGTTTTCACTGCAGCTAGGATTTTATTTAAATTGTAACATTAAAGGGACTATATACACAATATTGTTTAAATTATTCATTGCTAGAAAAGAATTTTGATAGGAAATCCTTGGGTTTAGGCTCTTCAGTGGGTTTGAAATATGTCATTACATGGCCCTTTTGCTTCCATAAGTTTACGGTTTCCTTCAACTCCATTTGCCCCTGTAAAATGATATAATCTAATTAAAAAACAGTGTGACTGATAATAATTCTCCTGTCCATTAAACTTTGCAGAATGATTATTTGATTATTGATTTCAGTAATAAACCACATAAATAGACATACCCTGTAATGCTACTTAGTCTAATAATCAAATTTTAAAGTTTTATGAACAGCAAACTTATGGTTAAGGTTTCCATCTATTTAACATAAACTGGTGGGTCTAGAAACATACAATTTTGCAGAGGCGTTTATAATATAAGGGAACATACCCATACTACATTTGTTACTTTTTTTACCCCCCTACCCCCCTCGGTGACCACCGTAGTATACGAAAACCAAAGCCTCTGTCATCAAGCGTGATATTTTGTAGACCCCCTCCCTCCCCTGAATGGGTCTCGTAGTATGGGTACACTAGCATAGGTGAGCACTAAGAAAGGAGTCTTGAAAATTCATCTGCTAAGGGTGTCAAATAGATGTGAAATGCCATCAGACACATGGCTAGTACAAAATAAGTCTCTTTATTGGACCATAAGTATACACGGACTGTAAGATTCTACTACAAATATCTAACGAAAAAATGAGAAATGTGGATCTCACAGCGTCAAGATACTAAGATCAATCCAGGGTCCAACACTGATAAAAAAAGATAAGACCAAGATAAGAAAAAGAATAATAATACAGTAGACATTTTATTAAACCAAAAACTGATCATGGTAATGCATTCTTTACAGAGATTTATAATTTGTCAGTTGATGGGATAAGCGCCTCTTTATATACTCAAATATACATAAACAGTGGCACATTCAGTGGTCATTGTTACGCAATGTCTTGGGCAGCATATGAGAAACTTTGAGGGTTTGGACCCCCAAAACAATATCCCTGTCTATTGGTTTTTTTTTTAATCTCAATTGACTGACAAACAAGCTGACGGCCCACCTGATGGAAAGTGGTCACCGCCGCCCATGGACATCTGCAACACTGGAGGTGCTGCAAATGCGTTGCCAGTCCTAGGGAGGATGGGGAATGGTGATGGGATGGGGATGAGGGAATAGGCCTCCGGATCACGTCACTCACCGTACGAAACGCAATAGCAAGCTATTACTTTATGCCGATTTTCGGTCTTATTCTTTTAGTTAATGTGCAACAACGAGTTTACTTACAAATATAAAAGTGGCATTAATAATTTTACCTTAATGACCAGCATATCAATAACTCTTATGTCTGTGACATCTTTGTTCTGAGCAAAGAGTTCTCTCAGCTTCGCTCGGCACTGGTCCTCAGATTTTGGAATATCATAATCCTTGACTGCAATTAATATTAAATAAAATAAGAATTACATAATGGTTCTAATAATTACATGATATTATATTGTTTTTGCTTCTAAGATAAGATTGAAATAAGTGGTAAAAGATAAGCATAATACTAGTGGATACTGAGATATGCTGTTATTTTTGAAAAACAATCTATCTCCAGTAAATACAAACTAATTTGATAATGATCTCTTTGGATCATTATTTCATCTTGAACTCTTACTCACATTAACCACTTGTATGCAGATGGTAATAAAATAGCATTTGTGTCTCATTGGATTTAAGGACTACCAAAAAATACATGGTAAAAATTAATGCAAAAAATTGCACCAAAGAAAAAGCATAGATGAGTGCTTAAGTATACAAGGGGTTAATGCAATGTAATTTTACTTTCATAAACAATGGGGCGAATTCAAATGTGTTTTCACTAAATTTAGAAGTCACTAAATTTTAAATAAGAAACATTAGACTCGATTTTGAACCTTAGAGCTATACAAAATCGAGTTTCTTATTTTAAGTTTAGGCAATCTTAAATTTAGCAGACAACGTTTTGAATTGGACCCAATAGCTGACTATATATGTAAAGATTCGAAAGCCAAATGTATTACTCAGTTTCTTAACTTTATATCATTAATATCGTCTGACCTGTATAGTAATTACAATTATGTATTTATTTATAAGCATGTTTTAATTTCTTCTGTATCTCAGCATTTGCACTCGTATTCATTAGTTTATGTATTGCAGTCCGTTAAAATATGTAATTTCTTGAGTTCTGTGCCTCGATCATAGAGAAATTTCTTATTATTGACCGACGTAAAAATGATATTTGTAACAAAAACGCTATGACATAACTGGTTACTTACCCACGTAAGGCACTTGGCGGTACCATGCTTTGTAAAGATTCAGTACTCTTCTCTTGGCTTCCCCAGGAGTTGAAGAGAGAACTGGCTTTACGAGTTTAGTACCAACTTTAATAGCTTTTGCAGTAGACATTTTAAATTTGTCTAATTATTTAGAGTTCGCTTCAGACATAAGTTGACATTTAATCGGTGACATTTGACGTATGAAAATATTTTGACATTTGATTACTGTGCTAGCACAGTAATATCTTTACTCTGTGGTGCTAGTGTTGTACAGATATAGGGTACGTTCCACTTAACGTCGTCCGCAACACCCTCGACCGCGACCGCTGAAATTGCCATTTCAATAAAAAACTTATTGTTAGTCAGACAATTTCGACATTCCACCAAATCGACATTTTTTGCAGCTGCGGACTTAATCAGCGACCTCTATCGAGAATTTTCACACAGAAAAACTTGGGCGTCTCGTCGATCGGAACCCACTGACAAAGATACCTTGTTATTAATCACTGAAAAAAACAGACGGTGGCTCCTGGACTAAAAACCAATCATTTTACACACAAGTTAAAGCCCGGGCACACCCAACGCGGTTGCGGCGCGAAAGCGGTGCGAAAGCGGTGCGAAAGCGGCGCGGGGCGTGAGCAACGCGGGCCCGCGTTCGAAACGCGTTGACGCCGCCGCCCACGTTCGCGCCGCAAACGCGCCGCAACCGCGTTTGGTGTGCCCGGGCCTTACATAGGACAATAACTAAACAATATTTGTACCAACATGATAGTAGGTACAAATACATAATAAGGTACGTACAGAGGTTAATAATAACATATAATGTATGCCAAAACCAAAACTACGAGTTAAATTTAAGGTAGGGTAGCGGTGACTACAAGGTAGTATCATACTATCAACAAACAATTTTCTTAGCATTTTATCTTAGTAAATGATATATTTTACCCAACAATGCCCCCCTAGCTACGGCCCTGAATGGCTTCTAGTTGCTAAACCAATCTAGTTTCAGCTATTTCGTTTGTTTTGAAGAATCCCATACAATACACTTGCTGACGAGAGTTAGATGATGGAGCCCGGCCGGAGATGTTCAGTGGAACTCTTCAATGGCTAATAGTATCTAAACCCCTCGCGTTTGGCTATCTTGATTGTTTTGATGAGTGCATCCTTACACTTGGTGGTGATGGTCACTTACCAACTTACATTTTGTATTTTTTAGTGCATTACTGAAAAAAGCGTGTTTTTCAAGTAGGTATTATTTAAAACTATAAATTTTCATAGTTAAGAACAGAATCTTTCGCGAGCGACAGACTCTCACTTGAACGGATTTTTTTCAGAGGCACATAACCATAACGTACAAACTTGCAATATTGGTATTAGTAGAAGCTGCAAAAGTTGTCTAAATAATTTTTGAGATCAATTTAACAAGAAAATACGACATCAGAGAAAAATAATATTTATTCAATTTTTTACGATTACGATAAAGGATTTACGCATTGCTTAAGTACACTTTCGTCTTACCACAAACTCAATCAATTAAACCAAAATTACATTACAAATCAACCATATTTGTGAATACTATACCCTAACTATACCTACCTACGTGTGAAATTAGTCCGCATCAGACTCGATCTTGAGACAAAAAAATGGACAGTCAGTGTCACATAAGTAGGTATCCAATATACCTACACACTTTAATACCCACTTTGTCGTTAAAAACTGCTTTGTAAAATACTTATGTTTATTGTGTGTATGCGTGCGCGTGTGCGTTGTATAAATTGATATCATTTACAATGAAAAAGACAAACATAGGGATAACGTTTTTAGCTTCTTACCTACGGCTCGCGGAATTTTGGTTACATTCACGCATAGTGCCTGTACTGTGTACAAATAGTTTAAAAAAGGATTTAGATTCGTAAGTACTTAAAACAATAAACAATTTGTTAAAATCACATTTTCAGAGCGCAAGTGGGCACGTCTTGGCGCCGTATTTCGGTGTGCGTTCCGAACTGAATGGATTTAAAATGTAAGTATCTCCCATCCTCCCAGGCATGTACGTGAAATAAATGTCCCTGAAATGAAACATTTGTATTAAGTATTAATATTAAATATACTTACTGTAATAAAACGGTAGAATAGCCGTGTTGAATTTATTTTAGAAAAATATACCCATTTGGCTTCCTCAAGCCTGGCCCAAATATGTTTTGGACCAATCGTTTTTTTTTTATTAATTTGAATTTTTGTCTGGCTATATCTAACGAAACCACGATCAAGGTTGTAAAAAATAATAGTAAGATTTGCTTTACATGTATGGGTCCACCGTAAAAGATGTCTTCCAATTTTATTCTTAATCTTTGTGCGCGGCACAAAATTACAGGCAGAAATCCAATAAACACACAAACAGACAGACAGAAGAACAAGTCGAAACTATAACTAAATAGCGACAACTAACTACACCTAACTTCATAGTTTGACTACAGAACCATAAAAATAAATACTGCTTAGGATTTATTTCTTTCATTTACTTTATGTACCGATAACTTATTAAACTTATTGTTATGACAACGGTACACCATTACATATGCGATTCCACGGATCCGCATCTACATATCGCATAAATCTATAGCAGGGATAAGTACTCAAAGTAAGTACACGCGGCCCTTCTTCGCGGCCCGAAGCCTAGCGTCAGTTTTTTTAGATAAATCAAATAAATTATTACATTTGAATGTCTAGTTTTATTGTACCTACACACATATTTGGCCCGAGAAAAAGCGGCCAATTACCTCTGATCTATACTTATTATCAAATATTTGTTTCATTGTATCGACTGACTAGAAAAAAAAACAGCAAATTGAAATTTTAACGTTAACAGTAAAGTCAGCGCGTTCTTAGGTAGTCGCGGGAACATAAAAAAAATCGTCGATAAATAAAATTACTGAAGCCAACTAAACAAAAATTGCATCACAGGGAATACTAACAGGAAGGCTTTGCTAGGATACGTATCATACTTCATGGTGGACCACCAGAGGCGAGTCTGCTCCAGCTGCCGTAATCTATTCCTGGTTACAAAATCATTCAGCAGCACATGGAACTGAAACAAGTAAACATTCAGTGGCGGCGTAAAGTTGATTGGCAGTTTTTTATTGAGCACCCCTGCTTAAAATAAAACTCCTAATACTAAACATGCTTATGGTGTCTGGTGTCATGTCTTGGTGGTAGTTAGGTATTTATTGATATGTTTTTAAAGAGGCAGATTTTGTGTGCCTTCTTTGGATGTATGTAGAGGTACGAGTGTGTTGTCGTTGTCACCCCTTGGTGCTTGGCACCCGGCTTCAGATTGTATTGAAATAGGTTTTTGTTGTGATAACGAGAATATGAAGTTGAATATTGGTCTCCATGCTTATAGGCAAAGCTGCACGCTGGAGGCTAGTGTTAAGTAAAACCCGTTACCCTACTTGAATACATAAAGTGAAGTGCTACTCACTAATTTTGCGATGAGAGCTCGGTGCGACCATTTCATGTGTTCGAGCTGTTTCAACGTGAACGGTATCCAGTTAGCGCGCTCCTTGAAGTCCATGTGCTTCAGCCACAGCCAGCGGCGAAGCGATTTCAATATGAATTGTCCTAATAAACAATTTAAAAACTATTTAAAATCTCGCATTCAGTAAGTCATAAGTCATAAAGAGGCGGCGGCGGCAGCGGCGCGGCGCACGGACGGTACCTACTACCGGCGGCATGTTGGCGATGTAATTAACGACTCCGATCAGATAAATGACGATTCAAACAATTTAATTTACGACTTCTTCAGGAGAGGAGGCACAAACACAGGTAAAAGCGCGGACAAATAATACATTCTTCGCAAAGTCACAATGGTAAGAAGAAACTCGAAGAAACGGACAGTGAAACTAAAGACTAGCGCGAACAAACTCCTCCTAGGTACCTATATCGAATAGACAAATAGGTGAACTAGAACAACCACGAAGCGGAAATACATCAACGCTCATCCTTCTACGGTATAAACCCGTCTTAACCTAATTTCCTATATTGCCTTAAGGCTGCATAGCCGGGTGATTGTGGTCGACCGGTTGCGGCTAGTCGGCCGTCCTCTACCATCCTAGAGCGTGTCACTCCTAGAAAATCTGTGCCCTCAGCGGCCCTAACATGCATGACACAAAGATAAGATACACCGACTTATCTCTAAGTTCGTCTCTCTCACACCAGTGCCGACGAAAGAGATAGTCATAGAGATAAACGGGTCTAATTTATCTTTGTAGCATGCATATTAGAGCCGCTGGTTTATCCGGCTTGTCTAGGTCAGGCTCCGCTCGTGGCTGGGTGTGGTACCTATGTTCATGTTCATGTTCGTCACAATTTGCCTATATTTCTGTGGTAAATCAGAGGGTGGCCTTTTGTCAGGGATACTAAATTCTAATGGACCAAAGCTTTAAAGTTTTAGTTTGATACTTACTATGCAAATCCGGATCGATTCCGCCCTTTACTCGTTTTCTGACCCACTCTTGCAAGTTTTGGAGCAAGTTCGCTTGCGGTAAATGGGGTATCATAAGCGGAGTGTCAGACAGATCCGCCAGGAATGACTGTAAAGAAAGATGAGCCCCTGAACTTCCCGCCGATTCTCAATGGCCAAATTTCGTCAAAATTTAATTCGGTGCGCTAGATCAGTAGTAGTTTTCATTGTTAGTACACGTCGCCGCGGCTTCTGTCGAAACTCCTTGTAGGTTGGTATAAATGGAGTTTAGTCCCGGAGAGCACTTTCCAAGGTGGCGAAATCGGCACTCGATGCGCAACAAGGTTTCGCGGTACTGTATTTAAGTACATGGGGAGGCAGGGGTAAAATGACACCTATATCAGTTCAGGAGAGCCCACGTCGCGAACAAAAACGCATCGCGCGATGTCGCCAAAGAATCAGTTCATTAAATAAGTAGTATAATACTTAAATAAACCCAGCTTTTAAATGTGTATCTTACCGCAAGCAATTCTTTTTCTTTTAGAGCGCTCGCAGAAAATGCTGGCATCGATGGTTCAGGCTGCAAAAATAAAATGTATTTACTTTAGATCCGCCAGTACTCAGCATCGAACTCTAAATCAAAGCGCATGGCAGTGCGCAAAGGCCAAGTCGAAAAAACCGACAGCTCGCACGCCGAGCATTCTTTACACGAACTTTCGAGCCACAGACTGTACCATTATCATGAGTTGCGCAAACCGCTATCGCTAGCATAAACTCGGTCCCTTTTACTTGTATCGGCAACAAGCAGCACTTCCGATAGTTTACGCTAGCGAGTACGTTTTGCGGAACTCGTGGTACCTAATGGTCTAATGGTACTGGTCTGTATCTCAGTATCTACTGCAGCATTACTAATACAACTTTAACTAAGTATAAAAGATGAAAGACCGATGAAAGATCTATCGTCCTTCATGATAGAAGAGTTTTGGACGAAGGGTGTCATATTTCGGCGATTCCGCGGCCGGCTCATTGAATATGACACCGTGAAATTACGTCACACACAGCAGAACTAATGTGTTAGTTTTAAGTTAATTTGTTTGTATTTTAATATGTATGTTAGTCTGTAAGGTATTTATGTATGGGCCACTAGATGCCTGAAAATAAATGATTTATTATTATTATTATAAACACACCTGTTTTCATGCAGAATACCGAATTACGTTACTTTGAGTTCGCTGCAACCAAAGCCGCTTGAAAGTTCTTGTGTATTATAAAACTTAAATCACCCCAGAAATGTAAAGATTACATGTATGAAATATTCAATTTGTCCAGTAGCTTTTAATATAATCGCGAAAATACATGTCGCTGCTTTAGTAGAACAATGACACAACTCAAACTTAAATGCTCTCCGATTAGAGACTTTAATTGAATAGTATTAAGACTTTTAAAAGAATAGAGTTTCATTTCGAGTTGTGCCACTGTACCTACTGTCCAACTAAAGCAGCGATGTATCTACGGGCTTCTACAGGCACGACATGCATGAACCACAATTCAAATACTTTGAGGTCACTGCAAGGAAAACCTCATGAAAGTGCTAATGTATTAATAATAATAGACATTTATTCGACACACATTTGACACAGACAGATAACACGGAAAGCAAAGTAAACAAGGAACATAAAAGGCTGTGCCGAACGGTGCCAAAGAGGGTGCCACTCAGCGTTATGCCGCGGCAAGCCTCGGCGCTGATTTTCAGTGGCCCCTGGGTGACAACACGTATTATGTATTAAAACAATCCCAGAAAAATGAAGTTGTCCTGGCGCCTCATTCGGGAACGCTAAGTGATTCTGTAGCGACTCGTAAGCCAGATCTCTCATCTCGCTCTTACGCATTTCGCGTCGTGCGGAAGAGTGGAATGAGAAATCTGGCTTACGAGTCGCTACAGAATCACTTAGCGTTCCCGAATGAGGCGCCTGATTATTAATTAAAATAATTCTAAAATATAATTTGACTCACAGTTGGTTCTCCTGACTGGATTGCAAGTCTGACGGTGTCTTTTATAAAGTCTTGCATCGGGTCCATCTGGTAGATCTTAGCCTTGTCGAAAAACAACGGCGCGTTCCTCGTCGGTGGATAGAAATATTTTTCTGTCGCTTTGCCATCATGATAGAAATCATAATGATGGTGACATTTGCATTGTGATTCGCGCAAATATTTCATAATCGAAGACTCCCTTGATAAAAGAACGATAGTTATATACAGGTTGTCCTTGGAAGTATGGCTCAAATTGAACAGGGACATAGAGGCGGTCATTTCCAGTCATTTTAACCGGTAAGTGCTGGTTCGATTCTTTACGGTTCAAACGTTAGATTCGCTATCTCATCGTACAAATTTTACCTGCTTATTTTTTTTTAAAGGTTCTGAGATAATGTCACTCTTCTAAAATGGTACTTTCAGCTGAAGAAATGTTCATTGTGTCAGAAAAAGAAATGGTTTCCTACAAAGACTTCTGTCTAACAGAATCATTGCTCGATTTTGTAAAAAATCTCTTGAAAAAAATTACACAATTGAAAGTTAACCACATGTTGTAAAAACTTGTCCATGGCATGTTAATTCTAACAACATCTCGCCAGAAAATCGAAGCTGCAACTGCGCTTATAAAAAATAATGCCAGCGCGTTTAGACGGATGAAGTTAAATTGTATGCGTAGATGACGGCTCTATTTGATAATAGGAGGTGGAAACTTCGAATACCTACTGTAATTTTATTCAGTTATTAAATTTTCATTACATAAAGTTATTTTACTTAATACGATTATTTTCGTTGTTTTATCTACACACTAGTGCTGGGATGTAACCGAATAATTTCGTTTCTCAAACACAAAATCCGATTAAGAAAACTCGACCTGCTAGATAAAAAAATTAATAACTCGTCAATTAATAACAATAATATTAATATTAGAACGTTGTTTGAATTAACATTAAACGGACAAGTTTTTGCAACATGTGGTTAACTTTCAATTGTGTAATTTTTTTCAAGAGATTTTTTAGAAAATCGGATAAGTAAACCATTTATTTTTCTGACACAATGAAATTTTTCAGCTTAAGGTACCATTTTAGAAGAGTGACATTATCCTACAACCTTAGAATAATCCTACAACCTCTTTAAATAAATAAGCCAATGGCGTTATAGTTACTTTCTTTATAACTTTTTTATGGTCGGTTTGAAAGCGAACTTATGTTTTTTTTCCATAAAAAAATTAATTAAGACTTATTAATGAATTATTACACCAATATTATTAATGATAATGTCATTAATAATATTGGTGTAATAATTTTGTAAACGAGCGTACCATTTTACAATACAATTGCAAGAGCTATCACAACTCTCTTGTGTTTCTCTCGGGTATCGCCAAAATCCATTTATTATTGTTGCATATTCTCCAGATTTAAGAAGACATATTCCGCCGTGTATTGCTATGAATCCAGTAGGGAGGGTACAAATATCTGCAAGAAACACGCATTTTTACCTACATACCAAAAAAATCTCAAGAAGTACAAAGTGACATTACAATAAACGCATTTCGAAGGCGATAAGGAACGGGCAATAAAACTGAAGATCTTCGTATAACGTATACGAGGGTTGCTCTGACACATTTTAGATTTAGCTGTATAAAAACTATCAATAATAATAATTAACTCTCAAATTGCATGACAAACTACAGATGATTATTTAGCTATCACCTCTTGGATCAAATATATTGAATTAATGGCCAGTTAAATTTTTACATTTTTACTTTATTTTCTGAAAACGTCCGTCCAGGTTTGTTTCTTACAATGGAGCTCTCACGGGAATCGTTTCGTGCTATGATATTCTGGGAATTCAAAACAACGTTTAAGTAATTTCATAATAATTTGCTCGATGGTTTTGGGGAGTCGGCTCCATCGGTAGCCACAGTCTCATATGGTACCGCGAGTTTAAGCGTGGTCGGGACTGAAATCAAAGATGGGCCGAGACCAAGACGGCCAAAAAGTGCTGTAACGATAGAAAACGTGATCAGAGCTGAGTGGTAGATTAAAAACAAAGAGATATTGCACATCGGGAAATAGAGGACCAACTTGGCATTGGATCACCGGCACTTGTAAGCATTTTACATGATTGATCACCTTATAGAGTCAGGAAAGTTGCTTCGCGTTGGATACCGCATTTACTGAAAGAAGAGCAAAAAGGGAGTGGATTGGTGTCAGTATATGATTAAACAATTTAATGGAGGTAATTTTGATGATGATAATGATCCCCTAACGAAGCAACAATCGATGCAGTGGGTGTTTGAAGAACATTTTCTATGCCATCAAAGGTTGTTTATATGGCCGCACCGTCAGTTTTTAAGTTTTTTTTTTTACAAAAATTGTAAATAGTTTTTATACATCTAAAAACTTTCGTAACAACCCTCGTACTCATACCACAGGTATGATATTAGAACTGTAGTAGCAGCGGCCCTAACATGCATGCCACAAAGATAAATCTCGTTCTAAAACGTTCATCTCTATGACTATCTCTTTCGTCGGCACTAGTGTGAGAGAGACGCACTTAGAGATAAGCGGTTCTAATTTATCTTTGTGCCATGCATGTTAGGGCCGCAGGAGGTGTTATAGTCGGTACCTATGGCTGAAACCGCACTGCCACGAAGGATTGACTAAAATTTAAAAAGTGCTACTTTACTATTTAAAAGGTATCTCGGACGTCCTCCAGTGAATACAACGGGCCCAACATTAAACTGAATATTAGGATAAGGACTTTTGTGCCGGCAAACCGGTCTTTTCTTCAACATTTTCAACTTATTTACATAGGCCACCATTTTTGGGTCAGTATTACCTGAAACCATAATAATCAATCAGTGCTAGTCAATAGATCGTGAGGCAACCTGCAACATCTGCGAAGTAATAAAAAAATGTCTGTGAAGTCTCCAATCCGCACTGGGCTCGCGTGGGGACTTCTGTCCAGTCCTTCTCACAATAAAAGGAGGTATGTGCCTAGTAGTGAGACGTACGTATATATAGACATGATGATGATAATGATGGTAGTGATTTGTGTTCCAAAATATGGTGACCACCTGACGTATCTCTTATAATCAGCCGACTTTTTTTTCTTCAATATATTGGGTAAGCTATAATCTGATAAATTTTCGATCAGAAGGGCTACCGCTAAGGGGTTACCGCTGCTCAACCCACCCACAGAACCGCAGCAGTCCTAACATGCGTGCCAAATTAGAACCGTTTATCTCTATGACTATCTCTTTCGTCGGCACTAGTGTGAGGGAGACGCACTTAGAGATAAACAGTTCTAATTTATCTTTGTGCCATGCATGTTAGGGCCGCAGCTGACATTCACGAGGCTTCATGATTCTGAAGCATTTTACGAGATATCGCCCGGGAGCGAATTGGTCATGATTATCTGTTGCTAGCTCCCGGACCATAAGCGTTAAGGCAAGGTTAGCCATGCCTGAACCATAATGGGTGTATTTACAAGTCATCTGCTGATTAGGATAGGTAACTCACGGAGTGTACTGGGTGGTTCCCAAAACTTGTAGTTGCAAATTCTTTCAACTGTTTGTTCTTTCTTGTTTCTTTCTAATCTTTTATCAAGCTGCAAAAAGTGTTATGATTTGGTTTTAAGTACGTATGAGTTTAGACGATAATCACTAAACAAAACAAACACAGACCATATGTTTATCCGATAGACTTCGCATAGCCGGGCGACCCCCGCCGCCAGCATTACAGGCAAAAACCATAAGCGGCGGGGCTAGCGACCGAGACGATTGAACGCGCCAATCGCACAGCGCTCTAAAAACCCCGTGCGCCCCGCATGTTTGGCAGCTTGATTTGCTAGTAAAAGTTAGACTAAGCAGTGTCTTTAAGATATTTGGTCTGTGTCGCTGAAGTATTATAACTAATAAAAAGTAAAGTTAAAAACTGAAAACCGACTAGCGACAAAAAAGCATTTTTTGTTTAGTCATAGTTTAGAAAGATTATAATATTTAAGTTGGCGTCACATGTCGAGCTATAAGGTATACAAATAGCTAGCAATTTAGCATGTAGCTATCAGCATGAAGTAATTATTATTATTTTACATTGCAATTAGTTTATTTTTAAAATAAAATCCAATAAAAGCAAAATTGACAACATTATATAATAAAAGTTACACTAATATAATCGGGTTGGTATCGTAAAGACTCCATTGTCAATATGAGCAAATTATCATAAGGTCCAAATCTCAGAAGGACCATCTCCGTAGAAAGCCTATATCTCCGAATGATTTGGTAGCAAAACGATTGGTGCTCGAAAAGACCACATAGTTAATAGACCACATCTCAAAAAGACCAGGTAGCAAAATGACTAGATCGCAGAATATTAGTATAATCAGAGCTATTTTCTGCGTACCAACCACCAAAAATAATTACATATTTCTTCTTATTGAACGCGGGATTCCCCAGATTAATAATAATACATACTTAATCATAAATTCACGCTCGGGGTCAGATTATTAATGAATAACAAGTTCATCTGGTTTGCAATTCAGATGACAATACAATAATTTGGTACCATCGAGGCGATCGGACCATGGAGCCAGGAGGTGGATAGTGTACTCTTCAATGACTATAGTAAACCCCTCGAGTTTGGGCTCATTTGGTTTGCAATTCGGATGACAATACAATAATTTGGTATCATCGAGCTGATGTGACCATGGAGCCAGGAGGCGGATAGTGGAAGAGTGGAACTGTTCAATGACTACTAGTAAACCCCTCGAGTTTGGGCTCATTTTGATTGGTTTGACGAGTTCAATAGGTAGTATACCTTAGTGATGAGGGTCTTTTGTACTTTATAGTGCGTTACTGACAAGAGCGTGTTTTTTAGTCTTTGTGTAAATTATAGTTTAAAAAACTAAAAAACACGCTTTAATAGCAAACCGAACTAAAAAGTAGAAAGTAATTTTTAAGTATGAAGAGTTTGTGTTACTGTAATAGAAATTCCAACAATCAATTATGACTTATCAATTTGGGATAAGATTAGAATAAAAATTAAGTTATTAACAAATAATTCAATTATAGTAAAGAGCGTGGGGTGCAATTTACCATAAGTTTTTCATAATGCCTCTAATTTCATTAATAGCTAGCTAACAATGAAATAATTGTAACATTTAATACCAAGCACCCCACGCTTTTTTATTAAAATTAAATTATTTGTTAATAACTTAATTTTTATTCAAATCTTATCCCAAATTGATTAGTCATAATCATACTTGATTGTTGGAATTTATATAACTGTAACACAAACTCTTCATGCCTCCTTAAAGGTTATTTTCTTCTTTTTGGTTCGGTTTGCTATTAAAGCGTGTTTTTTAGTTTTTTTTAACTATAATTTTTGTCGACATATCCCGCATTTTGTATGCGACTTTTGATAGAGTAACCACCATTTATTTTCTTTTCCACGAGTAGAATGTTGATGAATAAACTAATCGATCGCGGAAAAGTACGACATGGAAAAAAGCCACGAGTATAATTCCGATGACCAAAAAAAACAATCGCGGAAAAAGCGACTCGGAAAAAAGCTACACGAAAATAAAGCGTTTGCGGAACCCATCTAACAAATCAAAATTTCATCCAAATCCGTCCAGCCGTTTGTGCGTGATTAAAGAACAAACGTATACCTCGCCCGTTGTAAAACGCCATTTTTACAACGGGCGAGGTATACAAACATCCAAATACCTTCACATACATTCACTTTTATAATATTAATACCTAAATAGAATAGTGGGATAGGATTACAATACAACATTTAATTTGTACTTACGAACTTTGTATCCAAACATAATTTTTCATAGCTCTGCAAAGAAAAAGGTACGAAACTCAAAAAAAAAACTGCAGCTATCGGTTTGGCTCGAAATGCAAACCAATTTAGTCTTCAGTCTGTGTAAATAAGGTTACAATTGGTTTACTTTCCGCGAAAGCGATACCAATTGGTGTTACGTAATTGAGCGGCTGGTCTAGTGAGAGTCGGACTCTTTGAGAACCGACTGGCGACTTAAAAGTGGATAGCACTTTATCTTAGGTACTTATGAATAATTAAGAGGATTGTGCAGCATTCATACAAACCACCTAGGTTTAACAAAATGTGCAGATTGTTTTGCATCTTGTTACTGCTTGTGTTGCAAAAAAAAAAAGTTACTATAAATCATCGCATTGAAAAGCCCCGACTCTGAGTACCACTCCATACAAACGTAATTCTGCGCCTCTATTCGAGAACGTCTAAGTGATATTGTAGCAACTCGCGAACGAGATTCTCATCCCACTCTTCCGCTAGATGCGTAATGCGTAAGAGCGGGATGCTCGCGAGTCGGTACAGTATCACTTAGACGTTCCCGAATAGACGCCCAGTTGTGGTTTCGATATTTTTACAATAGCCGTATCGCATAGAAACTTTGCAAGGATTTCTTCCTCTTCGCCACACATTCTAACAGATCATGTGTGAATGTGACGCCCTCGCCAGACCAAGAATGCCAGAGACGCCCAGCGCCTCTATTCGGGAACGCTAAGTGATTCTGTAGCGACTCGTAAGCCAGATTTCGCATTCCACTCTTCCGCACGACGCGAAATGCGTAAGAGCGAGATGAGAGATCTGGCTTACGAGTCGCTACAGAATCACTTAGCGTTCCCGAATGAGGCGCCAGTTGTGGTTTCGATATTTTTAGCCGAATCGCATTGAAACTTTGGAAGGATTTCTTCCTCTTCGCTACACATTCTGTAGAATGTGTGGCGCCGCACACGCGTTTGGTTTGCCCGAGCCTTTAAACGTAGGTAAGTGAAACGTCCGTACAAGATCGCTTCGTAGCCTGATCTTGTTCTCGATAGGGCGCGGGCGGCGCACGGTACGCTGTTGCCCGGGCGACGGGTGGTTGCAGTAGAAAGGCACGTACATTTTCTGTAAATACTCCCCGTACCTAACATTTGGCTGCCAATTTTTCTTTTCCTCTGAAATCATACGATCAATGTCAATTTTTATTCAATTTATTTATATCATTTCAATGACAATAACATACTTTTTTTCACAGGTACAACTGGTATCTTTGTCGTTGCCGTTAATTTTTCTAAGCTTGCGATACATTCATCGAGATCTATAAATACTAGACACGACATTAGTATCATGGCATTCATGTCGTACTCTGAAAACGGTAAGATATATAAGTAAAAACGTGCGATTCCTGAAATAAGCACTTTCATTGCCAGACATTAAATCGAATAGTATCCTAGGTACCACGGAAATGTCTATAAGAACCGCTAGGTGACTTCATATAGCCATATGACGAGCAACCAAACGCTACACGCCAAAGCGCCCACTGAGCGTGTGATACCTACTCCACAGCACCGCCACCATTACAAAAAGTCATCACATATATCTTAAAATGATGTAAACCTTGTGTACCTTCCAAGTACCTACTACTTGGAAGGTACATTACACAGGTTAATCCGTAAATTAATGTACCTTTCGCAGATAACAGATTTCACAGATTATATTTTATGTGGCTGTGTTGGGGAGCATCCTCTATGTACCTTACAGTACATAATTTTAAGATATATTTGATTACTTTTGGTGACGGTGGTTGTGCTGTAGAGTATCACACCATTGAGCGGAGCGTGTTTACACGGAGACTATGTAGAAACGTCTAAATTACGGCGCCTAAAAAAGACCCTATAAACACTTTCCGCGCCATTTTTTCGCGGCATGCCAGCGCTGGCACGGAATAGAATCCGCGCCTATTCTTTGGCGCCATACTTTTGGCGTTTCAAATTAGTCTCCGTCTAAACCTATGAAGCGCGCCCGCTAGGCGAGTTCTTTGCAATGAAAGTGTTAGCCCATAAAATTCGTCTTTTCAAAGGCCAATCCAATATTAATATTAAATATGAATACCAGCGACCCATCTTACCACTCTCACCTCGAGTCGGTCTTATCTTCAGTGCATTTCTCTCATACTAGTATCGAAGAAAGAGAGATGCACAGAGAGATAAGATAGGGATAACTTATCCTTGTGGCAACCTAGTTAGAGCCGCTGTGAGAGAATCACTTGTTCGTAGTTTATATTGACAAAGTCCTCCGTGCCTCGCTACGCCCGTGATCACACCACTGGTTTGTGATTTTCTGACGTACCTGCACAGCGCTGCGTCAGCGACGCGCAGCACTTTTAACTTGGTGCAGTGTGATGCTCTACGTGCGCAGCCGCTAATCAGCAGATAAACGAATATTAATTTAGACTGTAAGTACAATTCCATCCGGTTTAAATTTGAATGTGCCCCTCATCGCTGAACAGGTGCTGCGCACTTTAGAGAATCACATTCATCGCTGGTGTCGACGCGACTGTTACGTATAGAAAGGCTCAATTAGTACCTCCTCTTAATACACTTGGTGATGTTTTATAAATAGCTGTATATAAACTCCAAATAAAAACGCCCGGGTCCCCTCCTGATTTATTCATTGCAGTCATCAGGGTCCTCTTTTGAATCTTTGATGTAACGCCGAGATCATTGAGGGATTTTTGCGTGCGAGTAGGCAGGTCTTCGATTAGGTCTTGATGAATATTGTCTTTTAAATATCCAAGTACTTCTTTTTGAGTGCTAGACAGCTCGACGTACCAGGCTGGTCCCACCTCCTTCTTCAGTATTCGTTCTTCTCGTTTGGCTTAAAAATAACTTGGGTTAGTATGGTTGGGGGGGCTAGCGGAGAGACTACAATCAGAGCTACATAGATACATATAGGTGCATAAAATTCCTTTCGTTCTTACCTTCACAATAGAAATAGTGTCTGAGATCTCTTAAAAACTTAAGCCACTTTCCTACTTTGTGATTATAAGGTTTCTTTTCTATGTTTGCTAGCATTTCCCTCTCTAAATAAACCCATACTGGATCCTTTTTGGGTCCGAATATTGTCTGCAAACACAGATAGGTACGGTGTTTAGTAATTAATTTGAAATGTACGGGAGACGGGTCAATTGAAACGTGGGTCATTTGAAACAACTTCAATAACTCCGAGACAGATAGACATAGCGGTAGGGTTCCTAAGGAGGAAGATATTGGCGTTCGTGTTGGAATCTGTTGAGCATTGCGAGGCGTGGCTCTGCGATCGTCGGCCATTTTTATGAGACCGTACCACATTTTCGACACAAAAAGTAAGTAGGTATTTTTCGTGTGTTTGTTTTGTTTATTAATTAATAACTATTGGTACTTTGTTATTGCGGTTTTAACTGTTATATGTATGCCTATTCTAGTCGAATTTAAAGTGGTTTGTGGGAGTCTAAATTTTTCCGTATTTTTTGAAACAAAATTTCTGGGGGCAATAGAAACATGTTTCGATTGACCCCTGTATGTAAGTTATTTTATTTATGTATATTTATGCATTTATTGATGTTTTCAGATGTCCCGAAATCGTCCAAAATTAAGAAATTAGGAAGGAAACTGAATAGAAAGATCGCAAAAGACAGGCAAAAAAAATATGAATAAAACAGTTGTTTTATTCATATTTTATATCAAGGGCAAGAGCAAAGGTAAAAAACTAAAAGAACTTCTACTTCGGAAAATGAATCTGAAGACTACTTCTGCCTAGTTTGCATGGAAAGCTACGGCAGGCGACCTGGAGAAGATTGGGTGCAATGTTCTGGGTGTAAGTTGTGAGCACATGAGATTCACAACTGTGAATCTGATTACTTAATATGAAATATTCCTGTTTCTTTTCCTACTACTTTGTCAATTACCAAATTTATCTAAGTAAGATTTATATTGCTAATTTACATCAAAATATTACATTTTGTACAAGAAATTGTACAAATGTTGATTAATTTTGTAAGTTGATCTCATCACTGAAATAATTCAGTCTTAAATGATAAGTTAAGAGCAATAAGTGCCATATAATTATGTTACAATCAAAAACTGACATTTGGTTATTTAACTGTAAGGTTAATAAGTCATAGAAAAGATTATAATAATAAAAATACATAACATTCTTGAGTGTTTCAATTACCTCCCACCTTTGTTTCATCCAACCCAGGCCCGGGGTCATTTGAAACATTTTAAGATGTTTTTTAAAAACGTTTTTACTATTAACAGGTAATCAAATAAACGGTCTCATCGTATAGCTAGATAACCTAGATATGTCTTAAACCTTTTACGAAACAAATTCGATAGAAAATGAGGGTATAATAACCGATTTTGTTGAAAATGTTCCAATTGACCCCAGTCTCCCCTAGTTACAAAAACAAGTGCGAGTTAAACTCGCGTGGAAAGTGTTCCGTTCCATACATGATTATCTGAAATTTACTAGGTTACTTTGTATACCATAAACTTCTTATAAGTTTTCCTGTAATCTATAGGTAAAGAACTATTTTCGGCATTTTTTTCAAAATTCCCTAGTAGTTTCGGAAATAAGAAGGGGGGGGGGATGGTCAATTTTCGCCTATTTTCCTAAATAACTTGTAAACTATTTTAATTTAAATTAAAAAAAATATATATGTTCAAGATCCTCACAATAAGCACTTTCATTTGATATGTTCGATTTAGGTTACATACCTTTTTTTTAAATATTATAATTTACCGCCCAAAAGTGGCCGCCATGTTTAAAATTCATTTATTTACGTTACGCGGCCGTGTTGCGGTCACCGATTTACATATGTACTTATACCAAATTTCAACTCAATCGGTCCAGTAGTTTCGGAGCAAATTGGCTGTGACAGACAGACGGATAGACAGACAGACATACAGACAGATAGACACACGAGTGATCCTATAATGGATTCGTTTTTTCCTTTTGAGGTACGGAATCCTAAAAATGCATTTAGTTAAGTACGTTATCTCGGTTCTAGGAAATTTACTTAAATTACTCAAGCGGCCCTCGCAAGTTTGACACCAAGATAAGTTATCCTAATTTTATCTCACAGTGCGTAGCTCTCTATTTGTATCGAAAGACTGAGAGATAGAATGGGGATAACTTATCCTCGTACCAACCTAGCTAGAGCCGCAGCTAAGACACTAAAGAACCTGCCACTTTATGACTAATAAACGGGTGCAAAAAGGACGAATGATTTATGCTCCTAAATGCAGCACAGATTTTTTCCCAGAAGCACCTACCCTACAACAAGCAATTAAGGTCGAGTTATAGTTACAGAAAGTTATCTTTAAAATTTGCTATAATTCATGACCCCAAAAATAAAAAATAACTTGCCATTCTAACGTTTGTGAGCTATAACCACATGTGATTGACAGACGTACACTGGGTACCTATGCTCGGTAAGAAGAGGGACCTGTTTCATTAGATAACCGTTTTTGGGTGAATTTGGAAGATTACATAAATAGTGGAAATGGAATTTCTTACTATGTCCTTTGTCTCACGACTTGACTTACTTAACAAAATACAATTTAAATCTAATGACTAAAATATCATGACTTAATCCTCTTTTATATTAAACTAACACACAATTCCTATATGTAAGTACCTATTTACATCAGTAGAATGTTTAATTAAACAACAACTAACTAAACAGACTGAAACTTGACTAATTATATTATTTTCATCACACTTGCTCGGAAAGGGTGTTATTATACGCAGGCGTATAGAGCAGCTATAGCCGCTTTACCTCCCACGGGAGTTATGGATTTTGTATGGTTTATAACTCCCGCTGACGGCGGGGCGTGTGCGCCGGGTCCGGAAAGGTGCGCGCGCCGAGTCCGGTGGGGATCGTTTTCTTATTGAAATAGTGCGTAACCGACGCGACATACAGTTTATTCCCCTTCGGCCGTCTACAGAACCGGAGTTTCAGAACTGGTTCCATACGAGGGTTTTAAATTACTTGTACGGAACTGGTTCCGATCGAGGCTTTTAAATTACTTGTACGGAACTGATTCCGATCGAGGCTCTTAATGTGCTTGTATGGAACTGCTGGACCTCGTTCGGAGATAGAGTATCTTGTTCTTGTTTCACGTTCCCGGCCATGATTTTACCATACTCGGACTCACTGTCCGGTATCCGGCCGAATACCGGATAGTAAAAGCTTGCATCAGAAATAGGATAGGTAAAAAAAAAACAACGTCAGTCATCAAAGTAAAGCTTAGTTTCATTTTAAGATGAAACTTACAACATCACGTCGTGCACGTGCCTGCCCGCGCACTTACAATTCGTAAACATTTGAAACTTGCTCGCCGCGCGAAGGTCGCGCCAGCTAACACGAATTTAGAATAGCTAATGTGCAGCCGGATAACCGGTAGGTATCCGGCCAAACGACTAGCCTTCCATCTAATTATTATATGAATAGATTTCACACCAAATTGTCAACGCCAAACGTTTTCTCCATTGGTTTCCTCACGTACCTTTTTCTGCAGAAATTGTTTAACAGTGGGCATTTTAAATTTCCCCATTGTTATTATTTTTATTTGACTCAGTAAATTTAAATGTTCAGGCCTAAATGGAAAAAACACTGCAATTTCAAAATTAATTTAACTTAAAATTTTGATGGCCTCAAATTATTTAACTTTGATGACACAAGTACCTTTTTTTTTAAAATAGCCTTGTTATTTTTTCTCTATTGCCTACAAGCCAATGAAAGATTAGAAAGAAATAGGTTTTACTTCACTTACCTATATCATCGTTCGTCACATAACCCAAGTATGAGGGTGTGAAGATTCTTACTCTGAAGGTAGGTCAGCTCCCGTAGCACACAATTTTTAAGCACTCATCTCTTTCGCACCCGCATATAAGTCAAAAAGTGACAGATGCTTTATGTGTGTGATTAAAGCTAGTGTGCTAGGCCGGCCCTCTGACCACAATATAATTATGCCGCGACCGAGGTTGAGATAATTTCACAATCGAGATTAAACGTCAGTGCATGCAGTCCTTTGCCACAACTGTATGAATCTAACGATTGCGAGATTAAACGTCAGATTCATACAGTTGTGTTAAACGACTGTATGTACAGACGTTTAATCTCGATTGTGAGATTATCTCGAATCCACCGAGAATTCAGGGCCTGGTGTTGGATGGTTCTCTAGTAGACTGGTTTGAAGATCGATAGAGTTCGTCCTCGTTTCGTCAGAAGTTCGGAGAGTGAGTGTTGGACGATCGTGTAATACCTACCAGCATAACGTGCACAGCGGCTGATCAGCCAGCGGATAAACCAAACTATTAATTTAGACTGTAACAACGAAGACATTCAGACATTCGGTCTAAATTTAAATGTCTCCCTCAGCGCTGATCACCCGCTGCGGACGTGAGAGAATCACATGACTGTCGTCCGTTCCCTCACCTTCCCCTTATAGCAATTGAATTAGTAAATAGGTAATGATGGAGGGGGAAGGGGGTGTTGCCTTTATTCCAACACAAAGACAAGCTCTATCTCCATTAAAATTGATCATGGGAGATAGGGGTGTTCAAAAACTCATTCAAGTTCGATCTCTAATAAAAATTGGTCAAAGGGCTGGGGGGAGGCTCCTATGTTCTGCTCTTAGAGACAAAAGGTATGAAAGCTGCCCCCTACCCGAGATGTCTGGCCGACTCCATCCCTCACTTTCCCCTTATAGCTTCGGGTGAGCTTCGGTTATAGCTAGTGAAGTTCAGTAGTAAATGTCAAAATTACTTACAATAACTTTCATATTCAACTGATACTGGTCTGTACTACTGCACCATATTTATACCAGTCGGGTGTGGATCGAGCTCTCAAAAAAGGTTGTGGTCACAGCCACCCGAAAATCAGCCAAGTGCGAGTCAGAGTATGAACTCTCTCATGATGAATATAGTGCATTCTTACAAAGGATGTCACAAGTCTAAGGGTTGTGGGCAAGTCCATAGTGCCCACACCGCGGATCCTTGCTTGATACCAGTTAAGGTTTAAAATGGTAGAGAACCTAACTCTATGTGACTTATAAATAAAGAACAGGTAAAAAAAAACTGTGTCTCTATTAGTATTTAATAGATATACAGTATTCTTATTCAATCTAGGACTTAATCTGAATATATTTAATCCTTTGAACGCAACAGCTAAATGGGAAAAGCGTGCCGCGGATACTAACGATGGCATTTGGCAATTGGAAAACGGCATATTGTAGCATCAGAGGCATGAAAATCTGCTGTCGTGTATAGCACTGTGGAATTCAAAAGATTATAGTAACATGATTATATCTGTAAGGTTTTTGTTTTTTCTAAAACCTCTTTATAGGGGGGGTTAATTGGCCCTTGCACTGGCTCTTTGTATTCATATGATGTCTGTCCTTCCAACAACAGGGGATATGATGTATCAGAGTCATATGCACTCAAATCCCCGCAAGCATTGAATGGCACAATAAATCGGTTGGGGCCAGTGAACTGATTGAAGTCACAGTATTTATGATCTAGTAAAGGGTTCACCATGGTGGGCACATAGCCTTCTGGTGGCTGGTAATGTTGGCATATAACAAATGCCTCAATACTAGAAGTCCTTGAGCTACGAGGCTTACTAATAGTAACAAATTTGAAGAATTGTTTAAGCTGTGAATACAACAGTGACACATCTTTTCCCCTAAATATTTTTGCCACAAATACACCACCATCCTTTAGGATGTGAGTTGTAATGTTCAATGCAGCAAGAAGCAGTTGCGATTGAACATACTCATCAATATCATGCAGTCCTGTGACATCTGGGGCTCCGTCGCATACAACAAGATCAGCTTTTAATCCTTCGAATTCTTTGATAATTTCATTAGCTGTGGATAATTTCGTTATGTCTCCTTGTATTTGTTTGACACCTGGTAAAGCAGCCATGGCCTGCAAGTCGACGGCGACTATTTTAACATCGCTTTCGTTTCCAGTGTTCTGCCGAAGCTTCTTGGTCAGCACTTGGCTCCAGCTGCCTGGAGCGGCGCAGAGATCAACGGCACGCAGGACACCTTCAAATATGTTGTGTTCTTCATTGATTTGCAACAATTTAAAAGCACTTCTAGCGCGCCAGCCTTCTTCCTTTGCTAACCTATAGTAAATATCTCGTTTATCTTTGGATGTTTTACCCATTGCGAAAGAAACAACGGTTTCAGTGCTCAGTACAATAATAACAACTTTTTATTTGTGGGTCATGCATTTATCGATGTCGTCTGAAGTTGAATTGAAGGAACGAAATAGAATATATTAAGACTGATCTGTTGTGTTGAATGGTGGGTGACAGGTTTGAGGGTGACAGTGACAGGTTAGTTTTTATTTTATTCGGTTTGTCTTTTCGGATAGACTAAAGTCAAAGACCATGCAGCCTTATCTTCAGTAGAGTTTTTCTTCGTCATAAAGTCATTAAAGGCTACCTACACGGTCAGTGGCCCGTTTCACGAAGCTTCAAGTTACTCTTTTGCTGGTAAAAACTGGCAACACTGAAAGGCAAAATGCCCATGCATCTGTCATGTCATCGGTGCTGTAGTAGGTAGGTGACTGTTGGTGACAGTCAAACAGGTGACAGTTGGGTGACAGTGCCAAAGAGTAGTAACTAAATTATATGACAGACAGTGCTCTGAAAGTATATAAAGCGAGATTCCACTTACTTTACCTCACACCCCTTGTTGAGCGCCATTCAGGCTGCTCGCATCTTTCCGGTGAAGTTGTCGAAGTCGTCAGAGACTAACAGCATATGTCCATTCTAAAAAAAAAAAAAAACTTTACCTCAACTTTACTTGATTGTTTGTTTGGTTTTAACCTCGGTTTAAATAATTTCTTTTTGCACAGCAGTGTTATTATATGAAACATGATGGAGTTAAATAGTGGTACTATGCAAATCCTATCGTTTGTAATGGAGGAATGGAAAATTATATTATTTCTCACCATAATATTCAGTATGTACATGTACTACACAAGTACATTTGAATTCTTTGAGAAGAAAGGAATCAAATTTATGAAGCCGCTACCTATTGTCGGTAATTTGGGGCCGCGTATGGCAGCTAAGAAATCTTTTCATCAATTCCAATACGAGATTTACAAATATTTCAAAGGCAGCCCTTATGGAGGTGAGTTTGGTGTTAACCTTTTGAACGCCACGGCTAACGGCGAAAAAACGGCATATCGTGGCGTCAGGGGCACGGAAATCTGCTGTCAGCTACAGCCGACTGGGGCATTCAAAAGGTTAAATACCCAATAAGTTGAGGATTTGAATACAAACTGAACTTTTAAATGTTTGTAGGCATGTTTGAAGGCCGGAGACCCATTCTGTATGTTTTTGATGCAGACCTCATTAAAGCAATAACAATAAGAGATTTTGAATATTTTGTTGATAGGAATACTTTAAATAGTAATGAACCAAGATACTTAAGCCAATCTCTTCTTAATTTAAAGGTAAGGATTCATTAATTTTGTTTTCCTGTATGTTTATTAGGAAAGAAATTTAGAATACAGATCCATTCCATCAGCAAACTACCTAGTAGTACTCTATAGGTAAAACTATATGTAAAAAAACTCAATATTCTGGGATCTGTATTCTAAAGGTTGTAATTGTAGTATGAAAATAAAGATTAAATTGTAATGAAATTATAGGGCTCAGAGTGGAAAGGTGTTCGTAGCACATTGACACCAGCATTTAGTTCTGCTCGCCTGAAGAATATGTTGCCTTTAATCGAAGTATGCACTCAGCAGATGGTTGAGTTCTTGAAGCAATATGGTAAGATACTGGTCCTGTACTCCTGTGCTAGTTGTGCTAAAGTTTTATTTAAGTTTTAGTCTGTCAGTCTGTCTGTCTGTTTTTCGGAGCCGCGGCCGCCATACCCATTGACGCGGCCACGAAGAAAATGGCAGTCTCGCGCAGTGGAAATTGGGCTTAAAGTCGTAAAAAGTGTGTCGCCCCCCTCTAACTTTCGCCCTCGCAACGTGGGCGAAAGATTCTGATTTTTTTAGAACTTCGGTTCTAGAAGAAGAAGAAGAATATTGGTTTGAATAATGTATGCTGTGTATTTTTGAGATCTGTTTTTTTTCAGTTACACACTATTTCGAGTTAAGCCAACGCAGAAATAACCTTGTTTTTACAAGAGTCTTTGAAAAATGCTATGAAGTACAAACTTAATTTTGTATGCATATATTTTAATGTGAATGATCATCCCAACAATTGAACACTTATCAGTGTGTGGTCGCAACGTACTTGGCCGGGTTTTAATAAGTTTTCGTACAATACGAAAATTCTATAAGTACCTGTATGTTTTAAAGAGTATGTTATTATTATTCCATATAGCCATTTGTTAAAATCCCATCGAAATCTCTTCAGTAGTTGTCTTGTGATACCGACTTGTTCAAACAAACAGACATAAAATATATGTATTAAATTTTGTATGATTATTTTTTAAATCGTCGCTGTGCGTGCAATACCGCTCAAGAGCACTTTGTAAAAACCGTGTATGTGCTTTTTGCGATTTTACAGGAACAAGAAAAATGACTGATATATTCAGTTTTTTCTTGTTCCTGTAAAATCGCAAAAAACGCAGATACGCTGTTTTTACAAAGTGCTATTCCGCGGTATTTCACGCGCAGCGACGAAATATCTTTAGTGTAAGTACTTACTTATAGACACGTCATTTCTATGTCTATTTTATTTATTGAGTAGATATAGGTAAACATTACGAAATGACTTTGATAATAATTAATATTAAGTTTTAATAGGCTAACTTTGTACTGATATTGTGCTTTAAATATTTATTTCATCACTTGCTTTACGTTTTCCGATATAAAAATAACTCATGATCAACGCACATGCATACAATTCAGTTTCATTTATGCTATGATATAATAAGACAAATCTTTGCCAGTTTTCATGAAGACTGATGTCAGTAATGATGTTTAATAATCATATTATTCTCCGTTCACTAGATGGTAAAGATGTTGAAATGAAGGATACCATGGGACATTTTACACTCGAAGTCATAGGAGCATGCGCCTTCGGAATCAAGTGTGATGCTCTGACAGATGAAAATGCTAACTTTGTGAAGGTAATTAGTTATATCATAACTATAAATTTCTCGTCTTCCTTTCTTTCTTTTTCTTTCTCAGATTAATTAATTAATTACATCCGTCTTAGCTAATTTACTAGCGAGTGATTTTTCAATTTGTGATACCTATCTGTTAAGATATTAATTTAAATTACATTTCGTACAGAACAATTTTCAGCTAAATTTAAAGCTAAATGCAACTTATATCGCCTAATAGGTATGTTGCTTGTTTTGGATAATACTAAGTATTAATACTATCCGTCAAAAAAGCTTCGTAAGTCTCGTCAAGCAAGTAGGTAACTTGCTTTTATTGCGCGTAATTTTAAATCTGTGATATTTTCTAAATTATTCATTGACTTGACGATGCGGTTAGCTTATTGGTACTGATCCTGCCTCGGACGCTAGCGATCCCGGGTTTGATCCCCGGTAAGGGCAAATATTTGTGTGATGAGCATGGATATTTGTTCCTGAGTCTTGGATGTCTCCTATGTATTTAAGTATTTATTTATCTACATATAAGTATGTCTACTAACATCGCTTAGTACCTACCTACCCATAACACAAGCCTTAAGAGCTTACTGTGGGATGAGATCGAGTTTTGTAAAGATGGTTTCCTGATTTAATTTAAATAATAGTGCCGGATTAAGCCAGCGCGGGGCCCGTAGCAAATTCTGTCAAGAAGCCCTTGGTTTGCTTTAGTAATTTTTAATTATTTTTGTATATTTTGATACTGAAATCTTAACATTGGCCTCTTGTATTTTAATTAAAAAACTATATATTTATAGGCTCCTATCTTAATCGCAAAAAGAAATATGCTCATGCAAGCGTGCATGCGCGGGGCCCGTAGCATTTGCTACTCTTGCTAGATGGCTAATCCGGCAATGAAATAATATGATGCAATGGGCAATTTTAATCTATATTAAATTCCCAAACAACTTATACATATATCAGTACATATTTAACTGAATAAAGATCAGTATTATATAGGTCAAAATAGGTTCGCAAACAACTTAACATCTAAATAACTTAAGAGACTTTTCTGTAAGTACCTACGCCTTTTTAAGACTTACAATTCTTCAGTAATTTATTTTGATGTACCTCCAAGGTTAAGCCAGCGTAAGCGGTGTAAGCGCCCGGAAAACTTTTTTTTACGACTTGATTATAAAACATCGAGTTATGTCTATTTATAAATTAATTAGAATGTGCTATAACTACTTACTTATAATTAAACCTTCTGGAAGAAATTCTCCAGATAATAGTCAAAACCGCATCAACATCCGTTGTATAGTATAGGCAGCCAAACAGACAGACGGACACGGATAGCGACTTAGTTTCAAATTATTTAGAGAAGGATAATCTAAAACAACAAAATTGTTAGGGAAATTTAATTCGATCAAAACGTGACCTTATTGACGAAGAAGCACATGCCCAATTTACGTTGATAAATAATTATCACATATTTCGCACATTTCCATATTAGTAATTACCAATACTTAAGAAGTATATTAGAAAATAATTACCAAAAAAATTCAATTTTATAATTTAAAATGCATTACGATGTATTTTTCGTGCTTTTTCGTTACAGAAATGGCGGGAAGATATTGCCTTTCAAACCTCATATAATTTTACCGCGCTACCGAAATTTGGTTTCTTATGTAACTAACTACACATTATATTGAACTTTTTTCGGTATTTATTTTATTCAGCTATAAGATGGCGTTCCTAATTTAATGATAAAAATAAGTATAATATAAAATCTTGCATATTCTGTATTAGAAAAGGAATGTACGTATCTAGTACGCATCCGCGCTGGTCTGCGCCCGCGGCTGACTGTCAGTTACTTGCCGCGTTTTATAAGAGTGTGTTGAAGGTACACGCACACTGATAACTTATTTGGTTTCTGAGAAATCGCGTGTGGAGCACTTGCCCCGCGGTTTAATTGTCCCCGGTCTCCCCTATACATATGGACTTTTGACGATGATTTTGTTTATTTTCAGGTGGCTGAAAAGTTTAACTACATGTCTAAGTCTAAAAGAATACTCATATTTTTCTTCCTAATATTTGCACCCAAAATGTTCAGATTCTTAAACATTTCATTTATGAATGAGGAGAGTACAAGCGAGTTAGTGAAAATATTAAAGGCTGCTAAAAAAGAAAGGCGATCTGGAGATTACAAGTAAGATCAATGAGTGTTTTGAGATGTTAACAAATTAAATGGCAAGTGGTTAAGAGTTTCGTGATAATTATTTTCATAAATTGCTAAATATCTGGCTGCGCCTTCACAGGTTTATTTTAATCAGTAATTGTCGGAGTAATTTACTCATGTGGTAGTCATAGATAATCGTAAGAAATCATACGGAACCTTAAGCATCGCGTCTGGCACCATGACAACTCCAAAATGCAGCGATTTGTATTGATCTGAATTTTAATCCCTATTCGATATCAAACATGAACAAATCATATACCGAAATGCTCGCTGACGCCCTAACTATAACTATAAGTATTAGTAAATCGTTATATTGTTATTAATTTTATTTTTTGCAGAAGAAACGACTTTTTACAACTTCTGATTGACGCAGCCAAGAAAGATAATGGTGATGCAGAATCAAAATCTGAAACATGTGAATATTAAAGAACTATGTTTTCTTATTATGTCTGGTCTTTATATGTTATTTTTAATATTTATTTACAAAATTTTTCAGTACTCGACGACGACACGATCGATGCGCAATCTCTGCTTTTCCTAATAGCAGGTTACGAGACATCAAGTACATTGCTCTCTTTTGCCATTCACGTGCTGGCTACTAAACCTATACTGCAAGAAAAACTCCGCGCTCATGTCAAGGAATTTACTGACAATAAAGAAATGACCTACGATTTACTCTCACAACTCACGTATCTGGAAGGATTTTTATTGGGTAGGTTTCTCTACGAACGGGTGCGCTCTTAAAATTCGTCCCTATTTCATTACTGAGTTTCCATTATTTCAGAAACACTACGTATGTATCCACCAGTAGCTCGAGTAGATAGAGTGTGTACCAAGAAGTACAATCTGCCTGGTACATCAGTGGAAATAAATGTTGGAGACGTTATTGCCATACCAGTTTACGGAATACAAACCGACGCCGACATTTATCCTGAACCTGAAGAATTTCAGCCAGAAAGATTTATGGGCGAGGAGAAACAAAATAGACCTTCTCATTTATTCCTAGCTTTTGGGGCTGGACCAAGAAACTGCATTGGTAAGAACTTTTGACTTTTTGCAGAAAGTAAAAAATGCAAATTCGATTGTAATGGTTTAAATATGACCTGATTCAAGGTTCCTCCTCTCATGCTACTTATCTGGCAAACAAAACCATCGTCTTTCATTGTGAAGTGTAACCGCTAATCGCTACTTTGAAACTACTGCTGTTTTAAATACAAAATGTTCAACACCTGACATGCCCTGTTTTAATGTGAACCTTCTTACCTAAGACATAAAGACGCCCTTTGTGTGAAATAGTGTTTGCAGTTACGACCTTCTATTTCAAGTAGCGATTTGCGGTTACACTTCACAATGAAAGACAATGTCTTGGTTTGCCAGATAAGTAGCCAATGCGATCGGAAGAAGGAAAAGAATTCCTACTTATACACTGTTAACTTATATTTATTTATGAATAGAAGAGTATTAATACACATGGACCACATATTGATTATGTGTTCATACAAAATTAAAATTAATTAGGTATAATGAACAAAAAGGAACATAACGAAAACTTAGCCAACCAACTTTCAAATGTTAATAACAATACCGGTTAAATCCAATGTAACTTTGTATAACAGTAAATTACTCAAATAACGTTATTGCGCAAACGGGAGAACAATGGTATGTTTTGAATACGATTGCTTCTAGGTTTCCGCTCCAAATTTATGAATACTGATCTTTGTATTTCATGTGTTTGTAAAGACTCTTTCTCACAAACGGCTTAACGTATCGAACTTAAAGGCAAGGTTGGAATGGCCGCATGTGATTTTAGGGTCTCATGTGCGGAATTGAAATTTATATGTACCACGTGTATTTCGTTGAAGGAAAAACATCGTGAGGGAACCTGCACATGTCTGCGAAGTAATTGAAAGACAGTGTTTAGAGCGGCATTAACCTTTTGGCCGCCGTTGTCGACTGTACAGGGTAAAAAAGACCTTTACTACCTTGACATAAAGTTGAAATTCGTGATACTTCTCAGATATGCTTGGCGGCCAAAAGGTTAAGTATGCAAAACATTCGTAATTATGTTCATGTGGATTAGTCGGTTTGTTTTCACATTTGTAATTTATCAATTATAATCTGTTGGTTATACCAGTAAGGCTGTAATAGACGTGTTTCCTGAAAAATTGTAATTAGTCCTTGATTTACATTATAAAAAAAATATTGAACACCTTTTTTTCTTTTGTCAATTATACAAAAAATTACGAAGATATAGTGCGTTGAAGTTCCGCGTGACGTCACGACTGTACACTTTTTACCATTAAGTGTCGTCATGAGCCCCCACTCCCGAACTTTGATGCGCGTTAGCTTTGTCAATTTTGACTGATTTGATCAAGCAAAAAATACGTGTTCAATATTTTTTGATAATCTAACTGACGGACTAATTAGAATTATTATTTTTTTACCCAGGAAACATCCTTATTGTACATGTACTTACAGTAGCATGGGTCAGTAGATATGAGTCTTCTTTGTTCCATACTGGCTTTTGTACGCGTGGTATTATTTGGTATGGAACTAGATAAGTACGAAGGAAGGAAATGAAGTAGTAAATAATAGTAGAAAGTAGGTAATTCGAAGCCGTTTCTACTACGCTTTCTCTAAACAGGTGTTTAGAGATCTGAAAGTTCATTTGCGTAGTCAAGACGTTGCTTGCTTTGCTATTCAATATTTTATTTAAAACCAATGCTGTTAACTCATTTCTTTTTGTCTCTTTTAGGTCTAAGATTCGCCATGTATTCTGCAAAGTTGGCTATGGTCACGCTTCTGAAAAACTTCAAATTTTCTGCCTGCCAAAGAACCGTGGACCCTATACATTTTGAAAAGAGAGGATTTTTACTGAAAGCTGAGGGTGGATTGTGGGTACACATTGAATCGCTTTAAACAAATTAAACGTGTTAATTAAGAGATAGCATAAATAAATAATAGGTAATGTAACTTGGATTCACAATACAGCATGTGATACGTAATAATAAGTAGGTACAAATATGGGAATTGTCTGACAGACTTATTTACAAAGTGTTTTCAGTGATGATTTATGCATTTATTGCCTATCATACCAAGATAAGATGAATCATGTTACCTAAAACATGCTGCGACTGTTCAAAGTGGTAACTGTTTTTTTTAAATACTACAAAAGCATTTTATACCCTCTCATTGATGGTAGAGTCCGAATCAAAAGCATATTTAGACCAGCATAAAGTAAATTGTAGGTATCATTTGGACGATAGCCATTCGCCGGCTTCACTGGTGCATAATATTATTTAGTTTGGTTTGTTACTGGTTTAACCTTTTGACCGCCACAGTCGGCTGCAGCCGTCAGCGGATACAGGGTAAAAAAGTCCTTCATTACCTTGACTTAAAGTTGAAATTAGTGTTACTTCTCAGACATGCTTGGCGGCCAAAAGGTAAAGGAAGCCTAATGGTACCTACCCTAAGACCCTAGCGTAGGTTAGATAAAATTAATAATTTATATAAGGAAACATAAAACATTACCAAGTACCTACTTCTTTATACCTATTTAAGTATTAACTGTTTCACGAGAATCATTCTAAACGAGATAAAGGGAAACTCAAACAAGCCTTTGTTATCTTATCTTTTTATGTACAAAGCTTGTTATAGTCTTAATAGTGCAGCTGTGATCATTCTGATTTGATGAACTTTGCAATGAAGAATCCTATTGTGTCTTTGTAAATAGGATCTATAACAGTCCTGAGATTGTCCTCTTCTGGGCCAAACCTTTGCAGCATTGCTCTGTAACAAATAATTAATACCATTCAATGTGTGATATATACATGATTGCCATTAGTTGTAGTAGCGAATAACATTTTAATAAATTAAATTAAAAATAATGTAAATTAAATTAAATTTTAAATTTAGATACAGATTGTTTCTTGTAAGACTCGTTCTATATTTTATATAAAACATTACAGTGGGATAAAAGCATGCCTGCTTGACAATTGATGTACTCGTATGTGATGAAGGTTGCTTATTAGGTACTATTATAGTCGAGGTAATTGGATTTTATTGTGCTCAAATTATTTATTAACTACGACTTAAGACTGCTTAACTTTTAGTACGTTCCGAATAAGAGGTGAATCGCATTGCAACTGATAATACGCAATGAAGACAAAAATAATTTGCAGAGCAACCTTGAATCAGAGTGTACTAGAAGTTGAGCTAGCTTACGTAACAAGATATTTTAATCACCAATAAATATTTATGACATTAAAAATCGTTTTATATGAAGTCTAAATAATCCTACTATACTACTATGACTATGAAAATAAAATTAGTAATGTACCTACATCTCACATTTTATATTGCATAATTCATGGAGAACAGATATGATTATTACACGAATTATTCATGCAAAGTAATCTGAAAAAAATTGGTCTATTAAAACATAATAGGTGCTTATATTCATATGCATGCAGTGCCGGATTAGCCATATAGCAAGAGTAGCAAATGCTACGGGCCCCGCGCACGCACGCTTGCATGAGCGTATTTTTTTTTTCGATTAAGATAGCAGCGTATAAATATATAGTTTTTTAATTAAAATATAAGAGGCCAATGTTAAGATTTCTGTATCAAAATATACAAAAATAATTAAAAATTACTAAAGCAAACATAGGGCTTCTTGACAGAATTTGCTAAGGGCCCCGCGCTGGCTTAATCCGGCACTGTATGCATGTACTTATTACAAGCCTGCTGATTTTCTGATAGTTAGTACTACAAGGAAAATGAAACTTCTAATTTGCAATTCCTGTAAAAACAAATAAGTACTATGCGATTCCGCGGACTTCGTAATTCATCTATGCTCTGATTTAAATCTTTGTCTACCACCCACGAGTTTTGTTCACCTGTTTTTATGTTTTCTTATAGGGTATTTTGTTAAATGGAATGTTAAAGAATAATGCATATACTTTTACATCGTATGTACTGTATCCAGCTTACCTATGATTGTCCGTAAGACCAATAAAAGGCTTTCCTGGACCTCCAAGTAGTGGCTCGGCTGGGACCAATTTCAGACACGTAAACTTTTCTAGGGCCCAGGCAACCATGGCCTCATTTTCATGTTCCGTTACTGTACAAGTACTGTACACTAAAACACCTCCCACTTTCAGTACTTTCACTGCCTGTTAATCAATCAAAAATAATGTATGCATTTTTCAGTGTTTAACCTTTTGAACGCCACGGCTGTATGCGTGCCCCGGACGCCGAGTGACGGGTGTTGCCGACAAAATGTACATGGAAAACGGCATGCCATGGCGTTAGGGGCACGGAAATATGATATCGGCTACATCCTACTGTGGCGTTCGAAAGGTTAAACAGAATAAATTAACACTTTTAGTAACAAGAACCCGACTCATGGGTATTCGGAGAATTCGCTCACAAAAGTCCAATTCAAAATAATCATTACAAGCTCTTATGCAGGTTAATCAGTGAATCTACCATCGGTTCTGAAGAAACTTAATGAAAATCAGCACCTGCGGAACAACCATAGCAATTCTGTGGGTCCTGGGATGGAGCTTGATTTTTGGGCAGTAAAAGTGTTAAGTAATTATTTGAACCTTTGAGCCGGGAATGATCAAGGGTGGGTTGTTTTAAGTAAATGTCATTTGGACGAAGCATGTTGCAGATGACATTATGTCTTAGACTAATCTTTTTGACGAGGCCTGATGCCGATACTTATTTTGTAAAAATTTATTATATTGATTACCCCTGTTGCGGAAATTTTTGTTTTGTAAGTAGGTACTAAATATTTTACTTACTGCATCAAATAGCTTTCTTTGTACAAATTTGTATGATTGAAGCATTTTAGGTGTGACTTTATTGATTAGCTGTGGTCTCTGTCCCTGCCCACTACATGGGCCGTCAAGGAGAACTTTATCAAATGTATTTGAGTTGTAAGGTGGTCCTTCATCAATGGATTTGGCATCATCTGAATGACATTTAGTAGAGTCAAAAGAATATGCTCTGACGCAAGTCACTCCATGGTTTTCGCAGTTTTCTCTTATTTTTGCCACCTTTTGAGGAGTTTTGTCTATTGCTATGATAATTGCCTGAAAAATTATTGTTCTTTAGAATTTTATTGTGAAAAAGTAGTCTGTGAAATTTCTTCAGGCTGAAAACAATAAGCATTGGTGGAGGCCACATCATTTATTAGAGGCTTTAGGTTTATAATGAATGCTTCTTAATACTGACTTGATTATTGGACATTTCAGCTAAGTGTGTAGTCTTGTTACCAGGAGCAGCACACATGTCCAGGATACAGTCATTCGGCTTGGCATTTACCACCCTACCACAAACAATTGATGGCAGGTTTTGGAGAATTAAGGTGCCTTTAGGGTATATTGATTCATTGATAACTGGTAATCGTGATGCCGGAAGTATTACTTCAACAGCTATTCCACTGAAAATAAGAAAGAAAAACAAAATCATTAAATGGGTCAGCCAAGGCTTTGTTTTGTTTGTAGATGTATGTTCAGTATTTAATTGACTGAAACTGGTTTGTTACATACATACATACATATTATCACGCCCGAAATCCCTAATGGGGTGGGCAGAGCCACAAGACTCCTTGTGGCCACGTTTGATTAATTAGTCCTAAGATGGTATGGTGAACTGGTTTGTTACATCCAAATATCGTAACATTATTCTCTGGTATCTCGTAATGTCTAAATGACTTGGTACCAAAATGACTAAGTTCCAGAATTTTTGTTTGAGATTTCAATAATTATTAAAAAGTATAGAGACAACTAGCAGAGTGATATTAGATTCGCAGAGCCCTGTGGGGCTCCGGAGATGAAGCCAAGGCAAAGCTATGGCCGTAAATACAGGTGCAAGGCCCAGGATCCAACAAGGAGTAAAGCCTGTATCAGCGGTCCTAACATGAATGACACAAAAATAAATTAAACACGTTTATCTCTATGACTCTTTCGTCGGCACTAGTGTGAGAGAGATGCACTTAAAGATACGACGGTCTACTTTATCTTTGTGTCATTCATGTTAGGGCCGTAGGGAGACAAATATGACACCAAATATTAGTCTCAACTGAGTGGGTAAGATTTGAAGCAACTCTTACAGAGTTCGATAACTTTTTACCTTAATTTGGTCATCAGGCAATAGGGTATTATGATATTTAGTTATAACAATTCGCATCCAATTTTATTGACTGTGCCCAAGAATGAGCCAAGAAGAAAGGCATATACTATTAATGCCGTGCTGCAAGAAGAATGTTGAGCTATGATCCAATATGACACTTTTGTATACATAAAAAGCAATAATTTGGTTAGTTCATTGAAACCTGAACATTAGCGATAGTTATATATAGTTCACGCAGGCTGGGTTTCCGCAACTCGACGTCTTAATCGCGCCTATTTTGCGTGGTGGAGGTTAGGTTAGGTCGTTGATATGTAAAAATGATTACCTTGGTGGTCCACAAGCATTAAACAGTTCATGACGCAGCATCTTCAACCGTCCAGTTGCTACAAATAGTTTCCTGCCAGTATATTCTACTTTTAGGCCTTTTTTACATTTACCTTCTATGTCACTATAAATATCAACTTCATCATTGATACTACAACCTATAAATAAGTAAAGTGAATGCATTTTGTTTTGAATGCAGAGTTCATTGAAGCCAGAAAGTACTTAAAGCATCATTGCACTAATATTACATTAGCAAGGACCTACATTGGAGTCTGCGGAAAGCCTGTACACATTTCTCTAGGGAATGCCGATAAACGAATTTTATGCAAATGGAAGTCGCGAGCAAAAGCTAGTAGAAAATGAATCAAAATCTAACCAGTAGGAAGGCCCATTACCCCAGGGGCAAAAACGTGTGCGCCTCTTAACACTGCGGCGCCACACAGCGCGTCTACAATAACTGCACTGTTGCTGTTCTTAGGCTGGACATCTACAGGCCATTGCTCAATAACCAAGCAGTCCGGTGTAAGGCAGTAAAACTTCGGCAATTCTAATGATCTGAGATGCCCACGTTGCTGTATAAAGATTAGCAAAGTTAGTCAGTATCTTGTAATAGAAGTAAATAGGGATTGTTCCCAGGGAAAGTATAAGAATAGCTTGTAAATTTTGATCAACAGAAGTCAGCATTTTGCGTACACTTTTTAAATATATTTCTAAATCTTCGGAGTCGAAGTTTTTCATTCTGTTGATTCGGAAAGTCGTGTATTTTGGTGGTTGCGATAGCCAACTTTGAATGTCCATAATGACACTTTAATTGTTAAAAAATATTGTAAATAATTAATGCTTAAAGCATGAGACCGCATCACAGACAGATTAGCAGAATATGTAGTACTTTTTGATTTGTATGTTTGTTATGACATTTCAAGTCAATGCTCGTCAACTTGGCACTTCTGGCACTTATAGTTAGGGCGTTTTCACATTACCCGATATGCTATGGGTGCCGATATCGTGCTGTCTTCACATTTATGTCCTATATTATCGGTCCCATTGGGCTACCGCCGGCACGGTCACGCACACACTAAAGAAAATGTATACATATGGCACACATACTAGTATTATCGACCGATATCGACGGAGGCTCGACACGGCTGCCGACATATCAATATCGGATCGGCGCCAAAGAGATCGGCGCCCAATACCGATATCGTAACGGGTATGAAAACGCGCTTGACACACGCTCTTAACGCACGCAACACACTTGCATTCAATACTCCAACCGAAACACATTGATTTGTATATACATACTTAATTGTATAAAAATATTAACTAGAAAAGGAAATCAGCTTTTATTTAAATATCCTTGTTCCCATGCGGGACATAGGTGATGGGGCCAATTTAAGTATGTTCTAAATATGAAAGTCACTAAACTTAAAATAAGAAGCGTCAAACTTGATTTTGACAGCTTTGTGCTATACAAAATCGACTATGACGTTTCTTATTTTAAGTTTACGAAATTTCAGAGACATCGTTTCAGATTGGACCCATTATAGTTCTATCGGTCCAGCGCAGTTATGTCATAACGCCATAACAGCAGTAACTACTGTGCTGCACAGTACTGCCTCACTGTCTTCGCCTCGTGTGAAATCGGCATATGGTTCGATAGGTACCTACTGACCTGTACTGACCACAGACGGGTCCGATTAATGTACGACCAGATAATTCGCGACCACCCATAAATTTGGTGTGACTAGTACCTAGGATTAGTAGTATGGGTGGTCGCGAATTATCTGGTCGTACATTAACCGGACCCCCACAGACGTACTGACCTACAATGTTAAACTGGCTACTGAACTACAATATAACTGTAATATCACTGGTTGCACAATCATATTGATCATCAGTAGACGATATTGACCGTCAGTATCGTATACTGACCTACAATATAATTGTGCAATAATTCTGATAAATCGATCGTCAATTTCATCTACCTACTGGCGATCAGTATAATTGTGCAACCAGAGATATTTGTACAAATTAATTGTGTTGATCAATATCATATACTGATCTATCAATTGTGCAATCAGTGAGATTGAAGTTATATTGTAGGTTAGTACTTAGCCTTAGGTAACGCGTAAAGGTGCGAACAAATTATCTGACGCGTCCGTCGTTGCGGCTGACTTTAGCGGTCCCGGTTAATGCACGACCAGATAATTCACGACCACCCAATGCTACCAATACTACTAGTAGTTATGGTAGTATGGGGTGGTCGCGAATTATCAGGAATCTATCATTCGTCATTATCAGGACGTACATTAAGACCCACTTTCGCGACTTATAAGTGCACGATCGTACAGATAGGTACCGGCGCGCCAGATTTCTCTGGGACGTCTAAACGCTCAAGGTCATGTCTGCAACTTACGTCCAATAGTTTGCACAGTTTAGTCAACTTTTTGTTCTATTCAGATAACAGCAAGTCGCATCGGACGAAAGCGTCCGATAAAGGTGGGTACAAATTATCAGACGTCCCATCACCCGCGACTTATGAGTGTACACGGTCGTTCAGATTTGTATCGGACGTCCGAACGTTCAAGGTCATGTCCGCATCTTACGACCGATAGTTTGCATAGTTTGGTGTATTTGATTTGTACCTACTATCCAGTTAAGGCCCGCCACATACATTCGTTTTCCTGATTCGATTTCCGAATTCGTTTTCCGTATGCGGACACCCCGAACGCAAGCATTTCATATAAATAGTTCAACATGGCACACACATTCGAACAAATTCCGTTCGGAATTCCGTACGGAAAAATTACGAACGTGTGTATCATGTAGAACTATTTATATGAAATGCTTGCGTTCGGGGTGTCCGCATACGGAAAACGAATTCGGAAATCGAATCAGGAAAACGAATGTATGTGACGGGCCTAACAGCAAGCCACGGCAGTCCAGCTGCATCCGACGGACGCGTCCGATAAATGTGTTCCCACTTTTAATTAGCGTTGAATCTTTTTTATTAAAATATTTATTATACATATCGTTTTTACTAAGCAAAGCACATCAAATTTTTTAGAGAATAGAGAATTATGTGATTCGAATTGGGGTTGTGCCATAACGTTATTGTTCCTGGCCACTTTCAAAGATACGTGGCATAAGTACAATCAACTTCCACGTTCGCCGCCATTTTGACATCCAGCGGATTTCTGAGATTTCGTTTTAAGTATAGCGTTTTTTTCTCATTTGTGAAGGTATTTTTGTGTGGAAATGTAAGTATTATATTATTTTGACTTCTATCGCTGGTTAATAACATATTTATCTAACTTAAGAATGTAAATTAGGAGATATGTCGACGCTACAAGCGGAGGGTGGTGACCGCAGCACCTACAACGGTGTTGGCTAAATAATCTTTGTTGAAAGTACAAGGGCGGGCGCTTCCCCGAAGGTCGTTTATAGAAAAACTCAACATTAAAGATTAATCGATCTATTATTTGACTTTGTTTAATAAGTTTTAACTTAAAATTATAACAATTTTGTATGTGGGTTTACAGCAACTTGCCATGTCATTATCATTGATTAACGTATAGACTGATCCTAGGATGACTCACAGGGAATGTCTTTTTAACTATTCATTATTTTCTTTTCAGAATACATACCAGGCTGAAAAATGGGGAATATGTTTGCAAATTTATTTAAGGGCCTATTTGGCAAGAAGGAAATGAGAATATTGATGGTCGGTCTCGATGCCGCTGGTAAAACCACAATCCTGTACAAACTGAAATTAGGCGAAATTGTTACGACTATCCCAACTATTGGTGAGTATGTACACAACATATATTAACTACTAACATATGTTCAGTGGTAACCTTAAGATTTCAGTGAAGATTGGCTGATTATTTCTTATTGCTTAATTAAGTTTGATTAATATTTGTCCAGTTTTATCATCAATTTAATAGGCTTATGAAACATAAAGTGTCATTAGCACTCACTACTAGCCCAAAAATCAAGTTCCACCTCAGGGCTCACAGAATTTCCTCCATCCAAAAAATACTATAACAAGAACCCAAGTGGGTCATCCAGTATGGAACAAAGTAATAGAGAACTCATTGGTTGGGTTCTTGGTACTGAATGGGTTAACCTACTTAAGCAACATGATAAGTTAATAAGTATTAACTGTAAATCACTTTTTATTGCCAAAGAGTTATAGTTATAAATATATCAATATCCTTCCTACTAATATTATAAATGTGAAAGTACATAAAGATGGTTTGATGATTATTCTTCAATCACTCGCAAATAGCTGGACAGTTTTGGATGAGATTTGGTAGACAGACAGACCATAATCTTGGAATAACACATAGAAGAACTTTTCATCCAAATCCCATTTGAGCAGTCTACTAAATTGTTAACACTTTCACTGACAGCCCAAAAATCAAGTTCCATTCTAGGGGCCACAGAACTGCCTCCATACAATTTTTTATTGCAAGAACCTGACTAGTAGGTAATCTGGCATGGCCAGAAGGTAATAGAGGACCCGATATTGAGTTCTTGGCACTGAATGAAAAATAAATAAAAGAAATTATTGTTCTTCCAAACTGCCACATAGGAATATTGTTGTTCAATTGTTAATTTGTAGAGCACTTACAATTTTTTGTCTCATTTTTGAACCTGTGATATTTTCTAAGATATCAATTTAAATAACATGGTGTGAAGATTTTATTATCTCAAATTAAAGACATTTTATTAATTACATCAGAAAAACATTTAGGCGCTATTTTAAATCTGTGATAACCTAAACTCTCTCAGTAATTTTTTATTAAATAATTAAAGATAAAAATAGGAGACCTTAGGAGATAGATACGATTTTTATGTATCTCATAAGATTTAGCCAGCACAAGTCATGTAAGCAAACCCATAAATCGTTTCTTTTACAGCTTGCTTAGAAAACATCAGCTTTTCTCTAATATTTATACATTTAATTAGAATTCTCTAAATGATAGTGAACACTGCTTCAAAATTTGTTGCATAGTCTTCAAGAACGCATGTGCAGTAACAGCGACACTTGTCGCCATCCAGACTTAGTTTTACAGAAGCAGCTTTCCAGCAGTCTGCGGTTGAGCGTATAATTATACTTTAACTCAATCAACTGCAATTTTTCAAACAAGTCGAGGGAAACATCCCCATTGCACCGATTTGTCTAAGTTTTAGATGTCTTTATCTGCGTCAGCAAATTAAGTGATGGCAGCTCTTCTTGTAATATTAAAATCCTTTTTTTGTTGAAATAAATTTAACATTTAGTTGTCTGATATTCAGAGGGAAGGGTATACAGTACATTCTAAATTGCCTTAATTTCCACTTATTAAAATATATAGGTAAAATTTTACTTGAATAATTTTTCAGGTTTTAATGTGGAGACGGTAGAATACAAAAACATCAGTTTCACCGTGTGGGATGTCGGTGGCCAAGACAAAATCAGACCGCTGTGGAGGCATTACTTCCAAAACACACAGGTGAGTGCAACATGTTAAGATATTGATTTGCATAATCAGGAAGCAAAGGGATCATTGTACCATCTTTAGGGTTGCAAATATGCAATGAATCAATGGAATCGTTATACTATTGCTAAGGCCTATCTATAGGATAACTTTTCTGTCTGTTTGTCTGTTTTGGGCTTAGTAGTTTCAGAGATAATGCTTGATTTTTGTATATTTTCTTGAATATTAATAAATATTCAAGAAGAGTTTAATAAAACTCTGTATTTTAAAATTATAAAATAATATGTATTTGTTTTTCTCATAATGAACCCTTTAATTTGATATGTCATGTGTTGCACTAAACCCCCAAAATCAGAATTTGTGTATTTGTCCATGATTGGGTCACCCAACAATTTATACATAGGTACGAAATTTCAATAGGCTGTTCATGATTTATATAAATCATGAATAGTCCATCCACGGATGGAACCCTCTTCACACGAGTCCAACTTGCACTTGACTGGTTTTTCAAGTTTGAAACCTTCAAGTTGCCACTAGACACTAAATCGACTAGCACGCCAGGTGCCACAGATTTATCTATAAGATCTATTTATTAGGTGAGTTCATAAGGCAATATAATGAGCAACCTAATGCTATGATGAAGTAAAGTTTAATTAATAAATGTTGTAATAACGAATGGGACGCATTCCTTATGCCCATCGCGACGACTATAGAGCTGCTATGGCGACAGCCCATCTAGCGGGCTGTTCGGCGTATGAGCAGTCTCGGAGCGCCCACTAGGCGGGTTCTTGAAAATGTTAAAGTCATTAGATGTTGATGATTTAGTTTTAATATGACTGATTTATTGAATACTTTAAGGCTAGCTTTCACAAAGATCCATGTGATCAAATATCGTTTATACAACCCAGTTTAAAGAGGATTATCAATATTATCAGTATGACTGATTTATTAGGTACTAATAAGAAGATTATTGTAAGTAAGCTACTTGACTTTTCCTGTATGAATGAGCTAGGTTAAACTTCAATATTTTCAATAGCCTGATTGTTGGTCTACTTTTCAAGTTTCAACTGACCTACAGATATGAACCAAAAAAACCGGACAAGTGCGAGTTAAACTCGCGTGGAGACGCTTCCGTTCGGTACATGATTATCTGAAATGTACTAGGTCACTTTAAATACCATAGACTTCTTATAGGTTTTCCTGTAATCTATAGGTAAAGAACTATTTTCTGTATTTTTTTTCAACATTTTAGCCCTAGTGGTTTTCGGAAATAAAGGGGGGAATGGTCAATTTTCGCCTATTTTCCTAAATAACTTCTAAACTATTTTACTTGAAATTCAAAAGTTGATATGTCACACAATATACGTTGCATAACTTTTTTCTTTTAATTTTCTAATTTACCCCCCAAAAGTGGTCCCCACGCTTAAAATTCATATATTTATGTCACGCGTCCGTGTTGCAGTCACCGACTTACATATGAATACCAAATTTCAACTCAATCGGTCCAGTCGTTTCGGAGCAAATTGGCTGTGACAGCAGGACAGACAGACAGACAGACAGGCAGACAGACACACGAGTGATCCTATAAGGATTTCGTTTTTTTCCTTTTGAGGTACTGTACCATAAAAATTAAAGTTTTTTTCATGCATACAAGTGAATGAAGGAAATGCTTTTCTTCAAAAGAAACGTTTTATTTATGGGTGTTTTGGGTGTTTCTCGTAGCCAGTCAACCTTTGTTGTTAGTCAATCGTGCATTTTATGACGTCATAGTGAAGTTTTATGGTAGATGATTAAATGGTATTATACAGCAGTATTGTTATAAAATAATGATTTCAAACGAACTGCAGTTTTATGTAAGCTTTCTTTGGCTCGATAATTCTGCACTTTAGTGGAGTTCATTCATTCATTGTTTACTTGGAGAAGAGGAATGGAGAAACTCATGATTGTGACAGCATTCACTTTGTACTTCTCATATGTAGACTACTCGTTGTAAGAAGAAACTTAAATAAAGAGAAGTAATCATAATCAGGGGAAAATATAAATAAAAAAAAAACCAGTTACAAAACTTGTTTTGCAACCACACTTAATATTATCGGCATATTAACAAATGTTCAGTCGGCTTGATACATTATGTGACTGCTATATCCTACTAATATTATAAATGCGAAAGTTTGTGTGTCTGTGTGTGTGTGTGTGTGTGTGTGTGTGTGTGTGTGTGTGCGTGCGTGCGTGCGTGCGTGCGTGCGTGCGTGCGTGCGTGCGTGCGTGCGTGTGTGCGTGCGTGCGTGCGTGCGTGCGTGCGTGCGTGCGTGCGTGCGTGCGTGTATATGTTTGTTACCTCTTCCCGTTAAAACGGCTGGACGGATTTTGATGACATTTGGAATGGAGATAGCTTATACCCTGGATTAACACATAGGCTACTTTTTATCCCGGAAAATAAAAAAGTTCCCTAGGGAATTACGATAATCAAACTCTACGCGGACGAAGTCGCGGGCATAGCTACTATATAAATAATAGTCACGTAATGGAACGATTATTTGGTCGGCAAGATCACACAATTGGTCAGCAGAAAAATCAAATAAGTACCAAAAACTGAATTGGAGCACTCCGCTTCCACGTGGACTTGTCTGTCCCACCCTAGTTTGTTTGTAAAGCGCGGAGCCATAAGCTCACCGAGTACCAGCCTCGATGCGTAGTTAGGGGGGGAGATGGCGAGCAAGAGGCGATTGGTGCGAAGGAGCGACGAGTGAGAGTTCTGATGGGAGCCCATTTATTGTACTATAATATGTTTATTTATTATTATTTATGTATTGGTTCACCACTAGTTGTTGCAAAAAAACATTTCTTCATAAATACATTAAGGTCGAATTAAATTGCACAACTAATTAAAGTATGTTTTTTTATAAGGATGTAGAATGTTATTTTCTGAACAATTAAAATGTTTTTTTTTTTTTTTAATCTGGCTCACATAATGCAGAAAATATATTTAGTGCGCTATACAATCAACTTTAGAGTAGCTTATATGACATGAATAGTTAATCAATTTTGATATTTATCTATATATTTATGAAAATTTTCAAAATTGGTTACTATATTTTCTGACAGAATAATTTCAAAAGTCCAAAACGTTAGTATTTTGCGAATCGTTTAAATGATGTTCAATAAATTAACATTTCTGCAAGAGATGGTGGATAAAAGCGTGTCATTGCATTACAATCATATCGATACATTCGTCACCTGGGCTCGCCTTGTGCGGTTCGCTACTAGATTGTGTAAACGCGCGTTAACCATTTGAACGCCACAGTCGGCTACAGCCGACAACCGATTTTCGTGCCCCTGCCGGCACAGCATGCCGTTTTCCATATATTTTTCGGCTACAGCCGTCTCTCGGTGGCCGGGGCGCGCTTTCTCGCACTCAGCCGTGGCGTTCAAAAGGTTAAATTGTCACATTGGATTTTGAAATGCAAATGGCTAATTAAATGAAAGTGCAATTAATTAGATTGTCGTAATCATTTCAGGGTCTCATCTTCGTAGTAGACAGTAATGATCGGGAGCGTATTGGTGAGGCTCGCGAGGAGCTCATGCGGATGTTAAGCGAAGATGAACTGCGGGATGCTGTGCTGCTGATCTTTGCTAACAAACAGGTTCATATTTCATTTTAATTATTTAAATTGTTCACTCCTGATTAGATTTGAAAGTTGTAATATTGTACATCTTTTCTTAATAACGTTAATTTACTGTTGGTTTTTTATAGTCTACATAAATAATCTTATCTTGGACGTATGCAAATATTCATTTCTTACATTCAACAGTGAAATTAAAGCCTGCAGACCGAATTTTAACTTTAAATGGCTTAAGTTATAGCATAGGTGATGGGCGTTTTGTGCGTATATTTGCGATTTGTGCACCTTTTGAACGCCACAGTCGGCTGTAGCCGACAGCAGCCCCTGACGCCACGGCGTGCCGTCGGCTAAAACCGTCACTCGCATTCTCGCATTCAGCCGTGGCGTTCAAAAGGTTAATAGCCTATGAAACCTAAAAATGATTAAAATATATTCCAAATCTGAGATTTATTGACAGAATATTTTTCTATAATTTTTTTGAGAATTTTTTTTGAGCACTGTCTGATCGTACCGTGTGCAGGACCTGCCGAACGCGATGAACGCGGCGGAGATCACGGACAAGCTGGGGCTGCACTCGCTGCGCAACCGCAACTGGTACATCCAGGCCACGTGCGCCACCTCCGGCGACGGCCTCTACGAGGGGCTCGACTGGCTCTCCAACCAACTCAAGAACGCCAACCGCTAACCGCCAGTGCGCCACACAGACTAATCTGATAACTGAAAGAGACTATGGTTTAAGATATGTTAACTTTATTTGCTATAAAAAACAATGTATTATGTGCGGAATCATAAATGTATTACTTACTGATACGTCGTCACGCAGCGACCGAGCTCGCACCGCATTCGGCCGCTCGTGCCTCGCGCGCTCGCGCCGTTGCGATGCGGCAAGCGTTCGGATGCCTTGATTGCTCGATCCGTGATGACGTTGAACAAAATATAGTGTGTAAAGTTAATGCAAAAATACAATTTTGTTTATAATTAATTATTATCAGTAAACGAAGGGAAGAAACTACACTTTTGTGTGATCGCGCATTGTGATGTGGATAGGTATGTAGCTTACACGTGATAAAACGAATCACAGCATAAAATGTTTTGTATGTGTACTATAATGTTGATTAAGTTGTCGTAATAAAGTATTTAAAGTTACTTCACACCTGATGACTTTAATTCGACTAGATTGTGCGAGGGAACGCGGCGCGGCCGGGCGGGGAGGCTCGCGGGGAGGCTCTGCCTCCGCCTATTCACATTGCTATATCAGTTTGAGTTTTACTACTATGACAAGTTTTCACGTGCTCCTATTTTAAATGTATAGTGGTCCTACCACTGGGCATATTCCGCTAATTTTGAATGACTTATTGTATGATGATAGTTTATTTTTTGGAGTTAACGAGGTAGAGTAAGCTGTTATGTACTTTCCATTACGATAGTTCTGATCCACGGTTGAATGGCGGCCAGTTGTGACGAACCTGCATTTACAGTGGATTTCTCACGGCGAACCGAGATTATTCTTGTAACTTAGGTATATGTATGTATTAGATAAACACGGTGTCATTTTGAGAAGTGTTTCTGCCTACAGGGAAACTGCTCAGAATCTTCAGCGGTACATTGCTCTTACACAATTAATTATAACTTAGCATTTTTATAATAATTTAGAAGAAATTGTTATAACCTAATTATTCAAGGATACACTGTGGCTGGTGTGGTGAATAGACTTTTTTTATTTTTATGAAAATCAAAAATTATTGAAATTGCGAAATGTGACATTCCGGTTTGTCTTGATGCTGTATTATGGAATAAAATATCCTCACCAATACTTGATTTTTGCTTTGCGACACTTATTTATAGAAGAAGAATAACAAATAATTTCACTGACGAGGCGGCTGAGGAGCACAAATGGATTACAGCTTTTTGTAGCAAAGTAAACAAACATACTTAAATACTTAGTTTTGTTAGAACAAATAAATCAATCCAATCTATAACTAACATTCAACTTTATTGCTGTTGCAAGGCCATGCGCACTACGCCGTGTTTCGTGCACCTATTGCACGAATATTATGCCTAAGCATAATTATTTCTAATGATGGTTAGCGTGCACGACATCCTTTCGTTTCAACCGTCGGCTCTATATGGAGCTGGCCGGCTTTAGTTGCTTTTCCGTCTTATGGTACGTCCACATCTGACGATCACGCCGCGAATGCGCCACTCGCGCGCCGTTCGCGAACCGCTCGCGCGGCGCAAACAGTTTCAATATATACAAGTGTGCTGCGCGCGAGCATTTACTCCTTTGTATGCCACTGGATCAGCCACCGATGGCACAAAACGGAAAAGAAAATCTAACCTAACCGGAATACCTCATTAGGTGACAGTGGCACTAAACGGATTTTTTTTCCGTTTGGTGCCATCGGTAGCAAATCTAGTGGCATACAACGGAATATAGTCGCGCGAGCGGTTCGCATTTGTCAGATGTGGATGCACCTTTAGGCTAGCCACTGACCTACAATACAACTGTGCAATATCACTGGTTGCACAATTATATTGATCGTCAGTACATGATATTGACGGTCAATATCGACTACTGACGATCAATATAATTGTGCATAGTGATATTGCACAGTTATATTGTAGGTCAGTGGCTAGCCTTATAAGCTTGTTTTTAGGGAGTAAAAGGCTTATTACACTGCACGTTTTCTCGGGTCCCTTAGTCCCGTTCCCGGTAGTGTAATAATAAGAGTAGGGCACCCATACTAAAGCTCTTGATCATACATCTGTCTGGTTTTTCGTGCAGTGTAATACGCGTCTAAAATGTTTTAAAATAAAGCCGTGCCCACCTCGAAGTCCCGCCAGTTGTTGACCAGAACTGTCATGACATTGTGAAAAGAATGTTTATCTTATTCGCAAGGCCTACATTATGTTTGGTACGAAACCTACAATCGCTTAGGGGTCATACAGTTGTATAGGCGACCTTAATAAATAAGTATTTCTCAAAAAGTTCACGTGTTTATCTTTCAATTTTACCATTTCGTTACGATTTTGGTACCGGATCTTCCAACAGTTTTGCATACATTTCTCAAGTAATTGTGTTAATTAAGAAACTAAACGAAATTCCTCAATAAAAATAAAAAAAACTATAATTACATTAACATTTTCTTAATAATTAGGGAATACGATTGCAAAATTTGTTCACAAAATCGTAACGAAATGGTAAGCACGTCAACTATTTCAAAAATACTCAAATACCTATCACTTGATACGTCACTTTATTATGATTAGGTTCTATGGACATAGTATAAAGAGGGGAAGTAGGCTATCTCCGGCCCAATCCGCGATATAACTGCCTACTGTCTCAGGGTTGTTCCTGTTCAATAGGTAATCTGAACAGAGACAATTCTGGAATCGATGAATTATTAAGACACCCAAACACAAAGCAATACGTTCTCCTGCGATTATCACACATTTTTCATTTATTTAGCGGTGCCGATAAGTCGTGACGCGTGAACCTCGTGCGGTGTTAGCCCCGACTGGCGCACTGAGAAACGGGTCGAGACGCACACATACAAATGCTACGGAGGTCGGCTATTTAACTGTTACAGCTTCACATGACTACAATTATTTAATCCCAGCGCCACCATCCCGTCCACAACATTTGGCAAGTAAGTAAGTAAGAACGAACAGACATGGCGATAGATGTCTGTTCTTACTTTTTACGTAATTTTCTCGCAGTGATCCTGTCAATGAAGGAGACGGGAAAAAAGGATCCAGTTTCTGCGTCATCAATATGATGCGGTGTTATACGTAAGTCGTTCGTTTGTAAGATCTTGAATGGAATACCTATAGTGAAACCAAACTTCATGCGAAAAATGAAAATGAAAATGAAAATATTTATTTTGCAAGTAGGCCACACGGGCTCTTTTACATGTCTGAATCTACCAGCGCTTCGAAAAGCACTTGAAATATAACTTTTACACCAGCCGGGACTATCGATTTTTAGAAACTTCCCAGGCATGTGCATGTCATGGTTGACTTGTTAACTTATAAATTTCTCACCATACTAAATACTACACCGTTTTCTGTGTATTGCTCCAAAATGTTTAATTCTACATCGTGTGTACGTATGATAATGTGCCCCTTATTATTAACGACAAAATTCTGCATTTTTTTTGCATAATCTTTATATATATATAATAAATCTAAAGTTTAAAAGTCTACATTGAAGATAACAATGAAAAAATGTCACGGGTTACTTCAGAATAAGCAACACAACACATCCCAATGGTTTTTGAATTTATGTCTGTTTAGGTATGTGCGCGATAAACTTTTAAACTACTGGACGTATACAATGCAGCTTTCGTTAATTTGTATTCAAGGCAACTTCAGGCAGGATATAACCTATAGAAACGTTTGGAAATAAAACTGGAAGGGGCAAAAGAGGGGCTAGAAGTTAGTATGGGAAAAGTAACAAAATTCACTACCTAAACCCTTGAAATTATGCATTCAAACCATTTATCTACTTTATAAATGTTTGTTTGATTGTTTGTTTGTTCGTCCCCTATGCATTGCTATACCATTCAGCCGATTTCGATGAAATTGGGGTGAGGTGAATTATGGCTTATGACCCAAAAAAATAAAAACACTGGCACAGCTAGTAACAAATATTTTTCATCTCAGCAACTCAAACAAGCAGGTTTTGCTGTTTAAAAACAGTGAGCAAAATTCGATTTTGCTGCGGGCGTGAGACAAACTAACTTTTTTTTAATGAATGCCGAGAACAGTCCTCAGTGTATTCACTAAATTCAAAAGATTTTAACTTCGTTTTGTTCTGTCACTTTCTGTCTTTTTCAATACGAAAAAAGCGAGAGATAGACAGGGCCGTAGCTAGGGGGGGGGGGGGGGGGGGTCATTGTTGGGCAATGCCCTACCATGAACTACCAATGCCCTACCTTAAAATATACCATTAACTTGTGATATGATAGTACCTGTGACCACCCCGCTGCCCTACCTTGCCTCTGTACTCCCCCCTCCCCCTAGTAAATCGTTACGTAACCAAAAGTGATAATTTTAACCTAAAAAAAATTAATTCAAATGGTCATTCCATTTGAAATTTTGAGAAAAAAATCGTTTTAAAAAATGCGTGAGTGAATCTCTCTACGCGACCATTCTGAAGGGTTAAAACAAATGTTACGTAACGTGTAGTTCAAAGCCCCCCTCCCGCCCCTGTAACGAATCGTAACGTTTTACAAGACCCCCCCTACCCCAAATTCGTTACGTAATACTTGAACGCTCCCTTGCTGCTCACCCACGTGCTACTGAAAACGTCTCATTTCAAAAAAATAAACTTTCATATACGAGTATCTAAGTAAGTATATGTAGATAAATTAAAAGCGGTTTCTTACTGAAGGAATAAAGTAGATTTGAACTCCCTATTTGTCTGAAGGTTGTGCCCGCGATGATTTGACGACACTACACTACTACTTAAATTAAACCCGTTTATCATTATGACTATTTCTTTCATCGGCACTAGTGTGAGAGAGACGCACTTAGAGATCTTATCTTTGTGTCATTCATGTTAGGGCCGCAGAGGGCACTGCGCGCTGCAAACAGGACTTAGGAAAAACTGGAGCCGGGACTTAAAGAATGCAGGCAGGGCATCTATTGGGAAACATCCAAGCGATATTGTAGCGACGCGCGAGCGAGACTCGCATCCGACTCTTCCGCACGATGCGTAATGCGTAAAAGCGGGATGCGAGTCTCACTCGCTAGTCGCAACAATATGGCTTGGACGATCGCCAATAGAGGCGCAGGGCTTCTTTCAATCGAGGCGTAGCAGAGCCCAGTGTAGCACTCGTAGCCCTTTCGTAGCTTGTTACAAACATAGATCGCCGACTACTATGTTAGGTGATAAACTTGATTTATCCACCGACTACTACGTTAGGTGATAAACGCGGAAATTAACGTTCCAGCGCCTCTATTCGAGAACGCTAAGTGATTCTGTAGCGATTCGTGAGCGAAATTTCTCATCTCGCTCTTACGCATTTCGCGTCGTGCGGAAGAGTGGGATGAGAAATCTCGCTTACGAGTCGCTACAGAATCACTTAGCGTTCCCGAATAGAGGCGCAGTTTGTTGTTTTGAGCTATGAACATTTTACTGATTTAGGAGTGTAGCCCAGGAAAACGATGGTTTTGAGAATCATCAAAGTACACACACTCGGAGCTAAATTTTATTCAGGAAATCGAATGAATTTGAACATGTGAAGCTCCTCAAACTACCCCTATAGTTTCGCCATGTCAGCTACTTTTTTTCGAAGATTTAAAGTTACAAAGGTTACGTTTGGTACAACTATACAGGTGGCCCTGCGCACGCACACAAACAATGTAGGGGAAAGGTGGGCAAGATGATCACCTTAAGCTAGAATTGATATAATATCAATGTTATTCAATACAATACAAAAGTGAGGGCGTTTACTACTGGCATATGTACTACTAATGTAACGTGACCATTTATTTTTTATTCAAAACGGGACATCGGTCTATTTACCTACGTCTAATAGCAAGTTATCAACGAAATAAAAAAAAACATTAAATGTCAAATAATGCAATCATGTCAACCGTACCTACAGTGCTGGCAGATGAAATCTGAGAGAAGCAGTAGAAAAATGATGAAAAAATCAGTAGATTGCGAAAATTTTATATTTTTATGCTAAATGCAGATATGTGAATAAGTTTATGAATTAGATTATAAAACATTAACTCTTTACTGAAACCTCCCGTACCGCTCGCGTCCGACGAGCTCCATAATTTTCGCGCGGTTTCGTGAAACGGGACAATTGTGCGTCCCGGAGCTTTTTTTAGGGACAGCGGGACGGATAACCGACGAAAGGGATGGTCCCGTTCACAACGGGACGTATGGTCACGTTATACTAATGTCATATTTGAAATATTAAATTAGAATTTTAATTTACTGTCTGTTTTTTAAAAACCTTACAAAGCAATCTTGGTCATCCTGCAGCCCTAACATGAATGACACAAAGATAAGATAGACCGTCTTATCTCTAAGTGCGTCTCTCTCACACTAGTGCCGACAAAAGAGATAGTCATAGAGATAAACGGGTTTAATTTATCTTTGTGTCATTCATGTTAGGGCCGCTGGTGTACCAGGATCCCAGGGATCATCTTACACAAATCACAAATGCACCAAGGTCGCTATTTATTCCGGCACAAAATTCATAACCTCATTTTCGACATGTAACATTTTATCCATCCTTCACCTTTTAGTACAGACATTCCGTGTCATCTTGCTCAGCACTCGAAGACGTACGAAGTTTTAAGTTATACATACCTATGATTAGATAAAAAAACAGCATTCGATATTTACAATCTAGTTAAGTAGGTATATCCAAAAATAAGAACAAACATATTAAGGGTGGATTCTACTAAAAAAACAACCTTAACTCAAACAATCAAAAGGCACTCAACTCACTGTTGTGTTCGGGATCATTTTGTACACAAGGAACAGAGGCGTAGCGTGCCTTGGCAGGGCCCCATATAAAAATTTGTTTGGGGGCCCATACTTTTTTTGACTTTTGTCTTGCTCACGCACGTTGGGGGCCCCCGTAGCCCGGAGGCCCCGTATAATTGATACGGCAGATACGGCGGTAGCTACGCTCCTGACAAGGAAGGGAACCATCTTGCCCCGACTTCAACTTTTTTATTCAATGTTCAGTAACATAACTTTATAAGCACACGGATTTCTTCAAGTCACCCAAACACCAAAATTTAAGCATAATTAGAAAGCCACAAATACAAAAGTCATTGTAATTGACAGTCTATAATAAAAGTAACATAAGTTTAAATTTAACCTTATCGTATATCAAACGTACACCCTTTCTGATTTTGGGGATTTGGGGGATGGGGAAAAATTGAGTAGGTACATTACTTAAAGACTTACCTACGTGTCCCTATCCTCCAGAGCCAAACCTGTTAATTCAAAAAATCTGAACAATATCCTAAATGAAAGCTTCTCATAACGAAGTTATAAAGAATAATTTATAAAATACAAAAAACCGACTTCAAATAGCCTCTGAAAAGTAAGTTCTTTTTTCACATTTTGTTTATTATCCTGTGATTTAACGACACACATTTACTAAATCAAGTAACAATAGCATAATGCCAATTGCTCATCATCATTTACAAACTGTTGCTATCCACGGTGCAAGGATGTCAATCGTTGTGGAGTTCTCCTGGCGCCTCATTCGGGAACGCTAAGTGATTCTGTAGCGACTCATAAGTCAGATTTCTCATCCCACTCTTCCGCACGACGCGTAATGCGTAAGAGCGAGATGAGAAATCTGACTTACGAGTCGCTACAGAATCACTTAGCGTTCCCGAATGAGGCGCCTGGTTCTTCAATTTTACTACATGAATTTTCATGGACATAAGTTGCTTCAGAACTTTATACAGCAATTTAATCGCCAACCGTGAAATACTCAACACTTAGGAGTTCCGGTGATCATTTATGGTCTTCATCAACCATCCATTTCACCAAATAATGCTTTTCGAAAGTAACTGCTTGAGTTATTATATTGTACTAAAATTGTTATTATACTAAAATTGCTCTATGCTTGCCTATAATATTTGAAGAGTTCCATCGATTCCTCGTAGATCCTCTCATCATAACTCGACTTTGACTACAACGGGACCAAACTGGAGGTATACCCTAACGATTAAAAAAAGTAAGTAAGTAACAAACATAAAAAAAAAATACAACCGAATTGCGAACCTCCTTCTTTTTTTTTGAAGTCGGTTAAAAAGAAAAACCAGCTTTTTATGGTTTTCGAAGTTATAATGGCTACCGACCTCTACACTGAGCATGGCTTGACCGCTCTTAACCGGTTTTTATTACATATATGACCCTTCCAGGTTTATAACAAACTATTAAAAATATCACTTGTTTTAACGTTCACTTTCGGAACTCCCCGCGGAACATTCATTAAACGCGTTGTCATCATCATCTATAAAGGCGTTTGTTAACGGGCTACTTTTTTGGCAATTTATTTCTGCAATTTGGGTTCCCCTTGTTTACGCATAATGTTTTATGTCACAATTCTATATTGCATAATCAGTATAAGCATAATTGTATATGCGCAGAAACTAATCTCGCATAATTATATTTCGCATATTTCTGTCACGCATATCCAACCTAACCCGAATATTTTTTACGCATAATTTGTGAAGTCCGAATAGTGCTTAGGCAGAAAATGACTTACGCATAAATTAGTTACGCCGAAAGTTACTTTCGCATAATTTAGTTTTGCCGGGATGTATGATTGACAAACATGATTGTAAAATTTTAGTTTTTTTTTAAATTAATACTAACCTAATAACTAATCCAATCTATTTTTATTATAGAAACTATTAACTAGAGATTGGTTTGGTCTAAGGGACACAAGTTAACCCTAACCTAACCTACCAATAATACAATTGTTACGGTATTTTTATTTTTTATTAAGGGGGGCTTCACCCCCCGACCCCCCTTATGGGGGGTTTCACCCCCCCTTTCCCCCGTGTTTGTATGTTATACAACTGGATTCGGACAGGATTTCGGGCTATCAAAATTCTGCAAAATTATATATATGCTAAACAACATTATGCAAAATAAAATTCGGCCATATCAATAGTATGCTAATATAATATTCGGGAAAACAACCATTCAGCTAATAACGAATTATGCCGAATAAAATTTCGGCATTTTTAAGATTCGGCGAAAATAAAATATGCGAAACTTGTTATGCCTAATCAATTTCGGACATGAAAAATTATGCCAAATAGATGGCACCCCTGCTATTTGAGCTATTCCTAAAAACATTTCCTTTGTCATCATTACTGGGAGCAAAAAGTTTAATTGTAAGCTTTTGGGGATAACCGGAATTGCAGCAATAAATTGCCAAAAAACTCGCCCGTTTACGAGCGCTTAATGAAGATACGCGACAATATTGACACATATCTCGTATGTTGTTTTTATATATATTTTTAAATCTTTGTTACTTCATAACTGCGTCGTGCCTCCGGACGACTGCACTGGCCCTTGTGTACTCAACAGCCGAATATTGCGCTCCTGTTTGGTTGAATAGTGCACACGTTCCCATGATCGATGAACAGCTGTTTAGCCTTCGTTTAGTTACTGGATGCCTGAAACCCACACCTTCACACTGGCTCCCGGCTCTTAGTAGTATTGCACCATCACATCTCCGAAGGAGAAAGTGTTTTATTCGAGAGCCAATTAAGGCTAAACGAGACCCAGATCTGCCTATTCATTGCGACCTTGATGACTTTGTACATAAAAGTCTTAAATCCAGGAACCCCCCTGCACTCCTGATACGCAACCAAGACAACGTTTCCTGGAGCTTGGAAGACGCGTGGCTAGAAGAATGGACCTCCCAATCAGAGCCAACTTTTCACCCTCAACCCACGACGACACCCTACCGGCTTCGATTCACCTCGTCGAACTCGGACCCTCCTCAATCGCCTGCGCACGGAAGTCGGAAACTGTGCCTATCACTGGAGCAAATGGGGCTGGACTGAATCCTCTGCTTGCGACTGCGGATGCCCAGAGCAAACCATCAACCACATCGTGTTTGAATGTCCCCTGACTAAATTCACAGGGCAAAAGGAGGATTTCGTAAACCTCACAGAAAAAGCGGCTGCATACCTGCAAGGCGCGAAATTTTAATTGTAATTTTAGTTAATATGTATAATTCAAATGACATCCAGTGACATGTAAATCGCCATACGATAAATAAATAAATAACTTCATAACTTCGAGATTTGTGAAATGATTTGGACATGCCTGCCTTTTTAATCGATAGGTAATCCGTCCAGAACCCTTACTTAGGTCAAAGTTGGAGTCTGATAATGTGATCCATGAGGAATCAACAGAACTTCTCAAATTTTGTATGCAAAAATATACTTATTTTGCCATTTTCGAAGATAAGTCAAAGTACAAGAATTTAGGTAGATTGACATCGTCAGCAAATAAATCAAGAATTAAAAATACCATTCAAGTATTGTTACTATTTTATTTGTAGGGTTCCGTACCTCAAAAGGAACCCTTATAGGAACACTTGTGTAGCCGTCTATCTGTCCGTCTGACACAAAAAATTTGCTCCGAAACTACTGGACCGACCGAGTTGAAATTTGGTGCACATTATGTAAGTCGGTGACCGCAAAACGGACGAGTAACGTAAATAAATGAATTTTTAAACATGGGGGCCACTTTTGGGTGTTAAACTAGAAAATTAAAAATAAAAAAGTTTTGCAAACTATTTCGTGTGATATATCAAATGAATGAAAAGGGCTCGTTGTGACAGTATTAAATATATTTTTATCTACACCCATATCATAAAACCTCCATTGGTTAATCAAAAACCGTATGAAATGACCACCATTTTGACAACCAATTAGGAAAAACCAGTGCTCCGATAAAGAAATAACATGACTTCTTTATCGTTTTTAGTAAAGAAATGAGATTAAATTTGGAACAGCTGTCAAAACTCAAGTGGGTCTCTATTCTAGTATCCATAGATATTAAAAAGTTATTGATACGAAACGTCAATTCAGTATGTTTTTTTAATATAAACTGCACAATATTTGATCTCGAGTGACGTGAGAATAGAGACTTCATCCGTTTGTCTATGATTAAAAAAAAAAATGGTCTTGACGGAAGATCGTATTTGCCGCCATGTTGTCGTTTTGCTGAACGAAATTAGAATTGTTGTTGAATTGAATAGAAAAAGTTGTTTGTAATTTACATTTAAGTTGAAAATATGAATAGTAAGTAGTCTTCTCGGAGTGTGTGTGATGTGAAAATGCGCCGGATATCGGAAATATGCAGCCACGATTGCAACAAATAACTTGTTGCCAGAAAATATTGTTTCTGAACCCATAATGGAGGATTTATAATATGTGTGTAGATAAAGTTATGTATGCAACTCTGCATAATTTGGCCTTAAAACACACGTGCGATCTTATTATGAAACTCGCCTACGGCTCGTTTCATGAAAACCGCACTAGTGTTTTAAGGCCTATCATTATGCAACCGTTGCATAAACTACTATTACAATGCATGCATGTGCTCAAAAAGAGCGTTTTCCAAGCAGCCAAATCGTGCGGAAAGTGCCACTTTTTTAACTAAGTAGTGCTTTTTACTTATCAGTTTTTTTTTAAATATTTAACTCTGTCCTCAGCCCCACGCAAAGATTTTTTATTGTTTGTGAAAAGTTTTACAAATTAGACAAGTACAGATTATCATTCATATAAACAGTACAATAAAACGAATACTTCATTTAACGCGTTATTAATTACTCTTGATTTGGTCAATAATTATTTTTAAATATTATTAATTAAATTTGTTTGGCTGAACGTATATTTTGCTAATGCCTTTTTGCGATATGACGAGACAGCTATTTGCACATGCGCAGTAGATATGCTAAGCGCGCATTTATTGAAAATAAGCCCGCCATTTTACTTTCTTGAGTAGTTAGGAGTCGATCTGTGTTAATCTGCTAAAAGTGTTCCGTTCAAGTGACGAGTCAATTAATGTTACTCGGAAAATCCTTTTCTGAAGCTAAGATATATAAGCCAGTACATTGTGATATTTATATTCTATGATAAGGAGTATAATGAAATGTAAGAATGACATACATACATACATACATAGCATCTCGCCCGAAATCCCTAATGGGGTGGGCAGAGCCACAAGACTACTTGTGGCCACGTTCGATTTATTAGTCCTAAGATGGTATGATGAACCGTATAGTGACAGGTGATCAGCCCATCGCCCATACAGATAGTCCACCATGTTGGAGAGGACCCGTCCCTTAGTCGACTTTTACGACATGCTAGGATGATAAGCATGGATGATAAGAATGACATTGACTTCTCAATATATATTTTTTATTTCCTCGCACAATGCACAGTAAAACGGTGAATGATACACGTGCGTAAGATGATTTTCGACTCGTGTCGACTTATACACTCGCTTCGCTCGCTCGTGAATAAAAATGCCACTCGTCGAAAATCACCTAATTTCCGTTCTTGTATCATAAAGAACTATTTTATAATTTTAAGATAAATAGTTTGGACGTTATTTATGAAAATGGGCGGAAATTGATCCCCCCCTATTATTCGTTACTATTTATTTATCGATTTCAGTCCTTGGAACCTACGGAACCTTAAGAATCAAATATAAAAATAACACTATTCAAAAACAATTATTTCGTGAAATATTTAGCACATGGTAGAAACATGACTTAAAATTTTAATGAATAGGTGCACTTTAGTGCTCGTAAACCTGTTATGAAATATTTATGCGGGTTTCCCCACAAAGACCAGAAGGAAGAAGCTATTTCAACGTCATTTTATACGTTTTAAATACACTTAAATTAAACCAACGTAAAAAATGACCATGAAATACTCACTCCGTGGTTTTTCTAAATGGGTGAATCAACTTTTTTGTGTTGTTTACTTTGTCCCCGGTTGTCTAAGTGACACTTATATACTGTTTCATAGACAAAATGCTTAGGTTGTCCAAGGGACAAAATTTGTGTAACCATAACAACGGGTGGCACTAAAAATTGGATTCGCCCAATTATTAACTAACCATGTAGATATAAGAGTACATACGCTTGCCTTCTTCATCTAATACTAATAATTAATGTTTATTTGTGCGTTTGTTCATTTATTTGTTTTTGTGTTCGTTTCCTGTGCATTCCTATAACAATGAAACTTTGGTGCGGAAGCCCTGCATTTTTAGTTTTTTTATCAACTCTCGGCGAACAGACTTTATATGTATATGAAATATTTACATTTGAATTATACATTAATGGATTTAATAAAAAAAAATCGGACAAGTGCGGGACTCGCGTGGAGAGGGTTCCGTTCCGTACATGATTATCTGAAATTTCCTAAATGCTTTAAATACCGTCGACTTCTTACAGGTTTTCCTGTAATCTATAGGTAAAGTACTATTTTCAGTATTTTTTCAAAATTTTAGGCTTAGTAGTTTCGGAGATAATGGGGGATGGTAAATTTTTGCCTATTTTCCTAAATAACTTCCAAACCATTTGTTTTAAAACTCCAAAAAATATATATTTAAGATTCTAACAACAAGTCCTTTCATTTGATATGTAGCACGCTATAGAAAGCAAAACTTTTTTAAAATTTTCTAATTTATTCCCCAAAAGTTGCCCCCGTGTTTAATTACGTTTTGCATTTATTTACGTTTAGCTACCGTTCCATAGAAATATACTTATTAATATTTGTGACTATAGTCAAGTAACCAATTATTTAGGTTATCCTTTACAACTTTTATGAATTTCGATAATTATAAGCATAAATGATGTGGGAATCAATTTCTGACTTTCAAGATTCGAAACAATAAGTTTATGGGTGACAAGGGGATCCCACGCGCCATTCTAGACGTGATAATAATTACAGCCCCAGGGCAATTCACGTTATTGTTTAATTATACATAGAATAATACATACGTAAATAAACTTGTCTTGCTAAAACGTGGTCGGTCAGTGTCATTGCAGGTTAAGTAAGGTAGAGCTGATTTAAATCTTTGAGAGTAATCAACAAGATTATTTTTACATTTTCCGTAAAAAAATCTGCCCTATCTCTTACGTGCTGTCTCTTAAGTTTGCTTCTCGAAAAATCCGCGGTTTACTTACGTTACGTATTTCTCTCTATCCATGTACCTATATTTTATGCGTTAGATATAAAGTAGAATAATATGAAAATGATATTATATTATAAGATTTGATAAAAAGAATATTAGTTGAATGATAGTTATTATTTGGATGTGATAAAGTCAATATGTTAGGGACAATCGTCGGTAGCGGCAACGCTGCAGAAGGCAAGCGGAGGGCGCGCGGGGCGGCGCGGGCGCGGGGCGGCGCGGATCGCGGATGGCGGCTGCAATTTTCCCCGCCCGGGCCGCACCGCGGTGGGCCGCGCGTTTTCCGCGAGGAGTGTCGACTGCCGGCCCCCTCGCCGCGTGAGCCGGGAAATCGCGCGCTCGTCTCAGTTCGGCTCAGCCGTCGCGCTACAACGACGCCCGCTAGTCGCGAACCTCCGCTCTGATCGAACGCTCGCTGCATCGACTACGAGCGCGCGCGGCCAAAATAGTGAGCTCGGTCGGTCGCTCGTTACCGGGAGCGAGGAGAGGCCGGTACTCGAGTAGCTAGTGTGCAGCAGTCCGGCATGCTGCCCGCCGTGCTGGTGCTGGCGCTGGCGGCGCTGGCGCCCGCCGCCGCGCACCGGCAGGCGCCCGGCCTGCGCGAGGACGAGCCCGCGCGCCGCACCACCAGGCCCGCCGGTGAGTGCACGCCATCCTAACCGACCCACTCTATCAAAACAAACAAACGACTTCTAGCCCTCTCATTTTACACATTGATGCATTGATGTGCAGCTGCGTCCAGATAGCCTCGTAAAACGATTTAAAACGCAATGATGCATAGAGCGTTGCAATGGGCGCGTGTCACATTGACACTGCGCCGCCGTTGCGCCGTAGAGCGCGGTGGCGCGCGTTGTCGGCGAGCTACTTCCCGCTGCAAGTACAAGTCTTTATTTATCAATACACGCGTATCTGACGTATCGTTATCAGTAAGCCGATACCGGCGGTGGTACGGTGGGATAATAAAAACAATACCACGTGAGTGAAGGTTTACGTATCGGTATCGCCGGCGCCCGCCAAAGAAGTTAACCGGAGATCTATTTTCAATAGTGATACCATACTCGAGTGTTATCGGGCAAAGACATCTGATGAAGGTAATCACCCTGACAATCATCTCACGCGCATGGTTGCTAGCTATTGGAAACACTCGATATCGGTAAAGGTATTGTAAGAACGACTAAATGTAAATATTTTACCAACAATAGGTATATCGTTATTCAACCAATCCAAAAGAAGTATTATTAAAAACAATTAGATGCATGTTTCAACACCTGATTCTTGTAAGATTCTTGTTCGCTAGAAAATGTTATTGCACTGTGAATCTAATTTGTAAGGTCGCCACGACACAAGCTTTGCCTAGTGTGGGACCATTAGAAATCTTACTGTAAGTACTTACTACTTGATTTGGTCAATAAACGATTTATTATTATTATAATCATCTTTATTAAATACATTTCTTGTTATTAACATTTTAGAAAAACTTTACAAGAAAAATTACATTTTAAAATATAATAAAGATATGCAAAAAATAAATTCTAAAATATAAAAAACAGCCGTCAACCGGTAGTGAAGCGCGAGCCCAGGGCTACCGGTGGTTAGAGCTCAAGGGTGAGGAACCTCCTGACTATTTCGTGCTGTGTCAAGAAGCACCGCTTTTGTATCTTTCCCTTGATTGAATGAATGAATTATTATTAATTTGAAACTAATAATATGCTTCTGATCGCATTAAAACCAGTTTGTATAATTATTGTTAATCAAATATTCAGTAAAGTAGATGTATATTAGTCACAACCTCAAATCGTCGTTAGAGTCAGACACCTCTTTAATAGGGTTAGCTACTGCATTCCGCTGAAAATCAGCGCTGTGGCTATAACTCACGTAGTTACAGCAAATTGATAAGCTGGGGTCCATCTCTAAATGAAACGGAACGAACATGTCTAGTCCCATTTATTAGAAAATCAGTTTTTAACCTCAAGATAGTGTGATAGATTGTGTTATAACTTATTATATTAGCATAACTCCCTTTCCCTTTTCCCTTTTAACTTAACCTATTCTTTATTAGGAACACCGAAAGAACATGCTACGTCACACAAAACATTATTATAGAGAAACTTTTCATTTAGTGTCTCACGTTACAAAATGGAAATGAATGATTCAATTATTCAGGTATTTATTCCAAGCTCAACTCATGGTGACTTGGAATCAGTGTCTTTGCAACATTTCAAATGCTCTGGATCTGTTAGCTAATTTTAGTTGAAGAGGTCGCAATATTATCCTTACCGACATCCGTAATCCGACTTAAGAAGATATCATAGATTTAAAATAACACGAAACAAAAAAAGTTGTTTGCGTGACCAAACATGCGAAGCTTTTTTGACCGACATAGTATTAATCCTTATCTAAAACAACATAAGCCAAATGTAACTTATTAGTTGCGTTTGGCTTTAAATTTAGATACAAATGGTTGTGTACACCATGTAATCGAAATTATTATTTAAGAAGATAGGTATCCAAGGTTGAAAAATTACTTGCATTCAATTAGCTGAAGCCCATGTAAGCATACTTCTACATCGAATTTAAATATGACCTGATATTATTGACCCTAAAACGCACTCGTGCGAATCCGGGGCGGGTCGCTAGTTGCATATAAAATATAGTACAGTGTTAGTGATTTTGTACTTTATTATTTAATGGGCTCCTAGCCGCACTTTCAGTTTTTTTTTTATTTGTCTTTGTTATAGCTTTTCTTCTTTTTTCTCTCTCTGTGTAATATGTTTTTCTTTCTTTCTTTGTGAAACATAGTAAAAATGATGGTAATAGGTACATAAAATACATTAATAAGGGACACAAAGACTCAGGAGGATAATATACAAAGACAAGTTACAAGGCAGACGCAAAAGATGTCATTGAAAAAAATATTAAAGGGAAAACAAAAAAAAAAACACGAGTGCATAGCCTCTAAAAACAGAGAAACAAGAAATTTATTATACAAACTATTGCATGTGTAGTCAGTAATACAAATAAACGGACTATTATTTTAATCAAGTACGATTGAAATCAAACGTGGCTAACGTAGTAAAAATGGCCTGTGCATTCAGAATAAGTTTTATGTTTCTATTAAGCACGTATCATTAGTAGGTAGGTACGTATTTCATAACACAGAGTATTCGTGTCGAACGATTTTGCAATCTTATCTTTAGCTACCATACATATGTACAAATTATGAATGATTGCTTTTAGTTGTAAACCAATTAGCGTTACATGGCAGTTTTATTAATGTATGCAGCCGCATTAGATTAATTGCATTTACACAGTATTTTTTGGATTTCATGCTGATACTTTAGACATACAGCCTGTGCCCGTTTGAAATTGTATGTGTTTATTATTGTTGGATTAAAATGCTGTAGGAAATTCGTAGAAACATAAAAAATTCACAAACACAACATTTAAACGGATATATCTCTCTTAAGGCTACAATAGTTTAATATCTTCGTTCTCTTTATACATCACTTTTTCATGAATTAGCAGGCTTAAATGAATCATGTTTCACTAATAATGGTCATGTTTTGATACCAACGGCTATATAGGACTGATCGGTTTCTCTATCTTGACTATTCTTTGGAGCGAGCTCTTTGGACCATGACCGGCTTGTCTCACCATTACGCTTGCAATGGAGTTGTTAATTGATCCTTGTTATTTTTAGAATTAAAATGCACACTAAACATTTATTATACTACACTTCAACATACTTACATGTTGCTACAAAGATGAAATCACTGAAAAATACGCGTACACATACTTTTTTAGCTTATTTACACGATCGATGGATTAAGGAGAAAAAATGTATGTACTTAGGTACACTTTGTCAATGCAAAGTCTATCCCGTTGACTATTGTACCGACAAGAAAGTTTCAAAGTTGCCAGAATTTCACGTGAGAAGTTCTCTGTAACTTCTCAGAATAGTCTCAAAATTTGTATGGAAGTTAGAATGCTATCTATGTTTACGAATGTTCTCGAGAAAATTTTAGGAGTGCTTTGCAACTTGCGCAAGTCTAATTCCGTTCTATATTCTAAATTTGAATATTAGTGAGTGAAACATGCCTGTAGTTAACTAAGTATGACAAAGTCAAAACCGGTTCTGTAGGTGTATATTTTTCCATAGTAGCTGACTAATTGTTAATTAATAAAGTAATAGAAAAACCTAGGTATGATGGCAACAGATAAGATAATAAATGATGAAATATTCAACTACAGTTAAAAGACTTCCTAAATATATATTATTTAGTAATGTCCCTGAAATAAAGCTCGCTGGACGTATTGCCTTCCCTCAAAACAGTTTGTAGCATGCATGTCCAGTTTCCTAAGCTAAAGGCTCAGGGTTATAATAATGTGTTTGCAAAACGCGAAGCAAGACACGCTTCACTTGAAATCGCTCGTATCGGGGGAAATCGGGTTTGTATTGTGAGCCTTTAAAACAGTGAAAATTGGTACCTAAACAGAATTAATCAACAACATAGCATAATTTAACTTAATTTTCATTAAGCTAGTAGTCATAATCATACCATGCCCATTATATATAAATCTTCTACTTTTGTAGAACCTAAAAAGGACAACAACAAATAGTGCCACTAATTTATCTACGAAATGTATCATCATAGTAGACATGTTGCCTCTCTTAAAGATATTTTGAACGATTGTACATAGATAATAAATATGTAATATTCGATACAATACAGCGTAGGTAGGCTAGAATAGTAGCCTGAGAGGCAATGCCGGTGTCGAGTGTCGCTCCACCGCCATCCCGCGCAGCCTTGACTATAGGAGGCCGCGGTCACACGTCATTACTTTTTCCGTAAATATGTACTATCTGATGGGACGTTACTCACGACATACCCGACTTTCATTCATTTTTCGACCAAAAGTCACTTAGTTATGTTTGCCAAGACATTTTTACAAGTGTGCCAAAATTTTTATTACCGGGAACAGGAAAGTCGTTTTCGTCAGGAGAGTCTAGACGGTCGAGACAAGACGTGACAAGGAAACACACAATAATTACTATGTATTAAAAGCAACGAATGAGTAGCGTGAACAACATTGAATATAACTACTTCTTTTAGTTGGCAAGGAAATCTTAATCAGTAACTTATGCGATGGATATCGCTTGGGTTGTACGGCAATGGCGGAGTTCCCTTCTCATAATCAGCATCGATGCTGAACAGCTCTGAACGGTTTAGTTGGCGGTGCGTGCTGTTTGTGGCATCTTATTTATTTGTGTTTATTATTAGAGTGTACCTACGTGGTGAACGCGTGACGTTGGGTGAGGTGGGTGTCGGCTGAAAGGGCGCCAACGCCGGGCCTGGGCTTGCGTAACACCTATACGTACGTCGAGTAGTACACACGGGAGCAACGCGGAACGAGCCATCGTGTCACGCGAGCGCCTCGGGTCCACCGTCAAAAGATGTATTGGCAGATCGATCGATGGCTTGCATTACGTTCGAGTGCCTCTCTGATAAAGATGATACGATCTCATGTCTTGAAACTCTTATCAGAAGTGGAATTCCTGTAAAATCATAGAAAGTTAGTTTTAGATAAGAGCAGCTGTTTTCTGTAGCTATTTTGCAAAAAAAATTGGGCTTAGGGTCTTGGAAATGTCCATAATTACACGTATTATTTTATATAAATACTAGCTTTTGCCCGTGACTTCGTTCGCATAGCAGTCATGTGAAAAGCGTTTCAAACATGTGTCAAAATAAAATGTAATTTAAATCAAAAGCACTAAGGAGTACTGATATCAACTTCGAAGCAAACCACGCCCAAAATAACTTTCTACCCCTTTTTATTCCCGTTAGGGGAAGAATTTCAATAAAACACGAAACATGTCTTCCATCAACTCTGTTAAAGAATGTTTACGCAAAATTTGAAGTAGATTTGACCAAGGAATCGCGTTGTCCCATACAAATTTAGCCCCCCTTTTAAGGACTTTAAGGGGGTGACCCCTTAGCGGTAGAATTTCGGAAAATACTTTCTTATCGGATGCCTACGTTATACAAAAAACACACCCTCCAAGTTTCAGGTCTCTACGATCAGCGGTTTAGGCTGTGCTTTGATCCGTCAGTCAGTCAGTCAGTCATTCAGGACAAAGCATTTTATATGTATAGATGTATTCTGATGTGACGTTTACATCATCATACATTTAAGAACTACTCTCTTGTCGGTGGAGCAATTTCCAATGTGTCCTATGTTCTGCTAGGCTAGAGTATTATAGCATTGTCCTAATAGAACGCGATTGTGCGATCATCGCTAGTTCGCGCGAATTTCGCGTGTATCAAACATACTGATGTCGAACAGGTATCCTACGTAATTGATCGTGCGGTGACATTCAAACAAAATTCGTGCGAACTAGCGATGATCGCACAATCGCGTTCTATTAGGACAATGCCTAAGAGAGTAAGCGATTTCCATACAAAGCTACATCGCGCGGCTAAAATGTGTGCCCTTACGTATAAATATGAAATACGGGTGATCTAATCGGGGCTGCATATAGTTTTGAATAGTACCTAAAAACGTTCACTAATAAAACACATTCATATTTCCACTTATTTGTTTAATTACAAGTTTTGCCACAAAAACCTACCTACGTTGTATACGTTTTTCAGAACAATCCAAAAGCATAGAGTAGTTAATTTTTTTCCTACCATACCATCACAACTGACAGCACTCACTGCTGCGTTCAGAATTAAGTTAAATGTTGCAAATTACTGTTTATTTAGTTTATTTTTATCCAAAATATGTACCCAACAATAGTGTATTATTAATATGAAACGTATTTTGTTAAGTATATATTTTATTATAACATATATCTTGTAAATGTATTCCTAAACATAGCCCTATAATATTTAACTTATACTACTTAGTGCTATTATCTATTCTGTGCTTACTCGAAGACGTGGACAACCGTGAGCTTCCGAACGCGCATAGGCAATTCAGTCTCCTAAAGGGTCGGAGTTTACACACTTGTCCTATTCTACTATGCCACTGCCTTCTCTTTAACTCCCTTCCGACTTTTTACAGCTTAACATTATTTAAAATACCTACTTACGTACACACATACTTACTCAATGGCGCGATATTTGCACGTTTGACGAGAATTAGTAGCAAGGTCAGAAAAAGTGCAGTGTCATTCGGAAAACTCTACATAAAGGGTACGGGTACCCAGCTAGTTTTTCTTTGGACTCAAATCGAACCAATATCTGCTTGATCTTGGATGCTGCTTATGGAAATGTCAGGACCACTTTAGATAAGTATCAGCTGATGATACGCCGGAATGCAAGACTATAAAAGTAGGTAATAAGTAGTCTTATAATCCTGATTTCTGGAATGCTCGTGCGCATTAAGCGCCGGTATTGTGCGCTATATGAGTAAGACTGTCGTGTGTTTACTGCGAGTACATCGCGCCGTGTGCGGAGTACGAATGAGCGACGCGCACTGCGCGGAATTGTGAGGTACCGCAATATGATTGTTCTGCGCATTTTCTTGACACAAATATTGCAAATCGACGCTATTCAATGGTTGTAGAGATACTTCAACTCATCTATGCATATTCACTAGCTCACGCGCACAAAGAACCGTGCGCAAAGATGACTTGCAGTCTATATTTCGGTGTAAAAGGGCAATTGTTTGCAACAATATTACTATTCGATGTTGATTTTAAACTATGCGGCTAAAAGTGTAAGCTCAGTATGATAATTGACTGTATGTCAATTATCAGCCCCTCTCGCATCTTCACCCGCTTACGCGCATCAACTACCAAATATTTTCAATACAATAACAGTATAAAGTTATCATTATATATAATAAAACAAAGTTAATAAAATGTGCGTGCCGATAAAACTTAAAAAGGAGTCCCGGCACGATAAAGGGACTTATATAGTGTGATAGCCCTTTATCCCCCCTCGAACAAGAAAGTTCCCGTTTTAACCTAAAGGGCGTGTTTTTAAAGATATAAGGGCTTTTCCAACCCTTCAACATGGAAATTAAGTGTAGTGGCGCCATCTGTTGTCGAGCAGTTGAACTTGAAAATTAAGTGTAGTGGCGCCATCTGTGGTCGAGTATTTGAACTGTATTCAGAACAACAACGATTATTTGGGTTGCATTTCGAAAGGCGCTGCGAGCAATTGCAGCATGTGTAGTAATGGCGCGAAATTTAAAATTCTAATTTCAATAGTCTTAAGTTACATTTGTTCTGTTGTCGAGTATTTGAACTTCGAAATTAAGTGTAGTGGCGCCATCTGTTGTCGAGTATTTGAACTTCATTCAGAACGATTATTTGGGTTGCATTTCGAAAGTATGCTACAGCTGCAGAACCTATTGTTATTCTCAAACTTTCTCGAATATCCTAGAGCCTAGCTCTCTGAATATATATAAGAGCCCGGTGTCGCCCGCCAGAGTCAGATAATGAATGGTATTCTTTGCCGCAACTTTTTATCTACACTATATATATCATTATACAAAGAGGTAAAATTTGTTTGTTTGTATGTAGGGGGTAATCTCTGGAACTACTGAACCGATTCTAAAAATTCTTTCTTTAATAGAAAACTACGCTATCCCAAGTGACATTGACTACTTTTTATTCCGGAAATTTATACGTTTCCCGAGGGAACAGTGAAAACCGAATTCCGCGTGGACGAAGTCGCGGGAAAAAAGCTAGTCTTTATTAAAACTAAAACTAGACTGGCGACGTGAAGGCATTTTTTCTCCTAGTATGACGCACACTTAGAATTTGTATATAGCTTGTTACACTTGCACCGCACGTTCTCCACGAATCATATGATACCCTGTTTATTAAAACCAACCCGTCAGTGGTTCAGGAGTAGACTTAAACGCTATACCCTGGTTTTCAGTCGGCAAAAAGATAAAACATGTTTAGCCCCTAAATTAAAATCGATTTTGATCACTTTTTAACATGTTATCAACCTGAACCATATCTTTTATTTAGTGTAACAAAAATCAAGACAAAATATGCTCCAATGCTCTATTACAAAACACATTTTTGCAATAATCTCCTTGTCTAACAATCAATATAAAAGAACAAAACTTATAAACCTCGATTTTAACTTACCTGACATCATATTTAAAATTGTAAAAATTGTTTCACCGTTTATTCGAGAAGTGTGATTGTTGCCGTTGGTAGTGTCTCCCATAAACACAATCGAAACAAGATAGAAGGCAAGAAAGTAGTACTTAGTACATTAGATTGGTTTTAGGTTCACAATAATGGATGAACATCCGATTGACTGAGTGATTAATACCTATAAAATGTGTTAATCCAAACAGTAGCACTACTATTTTACAGCAAAGTGAGGTGTGTCAACAAATGGCGTCGCTTCATTAGGCGGGTAGGACGGGCGAAGTGTGACGCCGCGATCGGATTGCGCTGTCGGTACTGCTCTCCATCGCAGGATACTTAAGTTTGTCCAATTCAGTCCGCGGTTCATTGCCCCGAGCCGTAACAAACGCTCTGAGTGACGTCACGCCATGTGTAATGCATTGCACTCAAATTGCATTATGTTACTGTACAGATGCACGATGCGCATTTTATTTGCCGGCTAAGTACATTTTACAGTTTGATCAGTGTTATTATCTTCTTATAACGCATCCATTTGTAAACGCAAAACTGTAACAACTTTAATTTAAAGTCATATCCTTCCGAGTCTGTCTATCGTATTAAGTACTATACGCATGTCTGATGTTGATGTTGCATCGTATATGATTCAGGTTTACTTGTATTTATATCTAATTACTTATGATAATGTATACTTTTATGCTCGTACGAGTAGCGATTATATTTATTTACCTACAGTATTTCAATACGTAGTGTTTACTTTTATGTAAATATCAAAGAGTATGAATTAGTTAGTACTTATAGCACTTAGGCGGGTTGAAGGCTCTATTTTTAAATGTACCTACTTATTGGTTCCTACCTAAATTACAAACATAATATGTAAAGGCGAATTATAATTGCGTTAATTTATTGACAATTTAAAATGCAATTACAACAAACGTACTGCGGGCCGTTCACGTGTTAGCAAATATTAGCACACTTAATTAACGCCCAACGAACTCACTTCCACGAAATTAATTGAGGTCGAAGAATTTAAGTGCATACATCTTAATTTACTCGACGCTACATCAGGAACCGACGCCGGCTCGAGTTTTGATTGTGTACAAGTTGCGGGTATTTATATATATATATATATATATATTTATATTCCTAAGTCATGACTGCTCCGCGGCCGTGTCGTTCAAAATCAGTTTATATCTCCCGGAGCTGCGCCTCGCGCCGGCGCATGCGCGGACAATAGACATTAATTTTGAAAGGCGCGGGATAGGAATGTCGTCGGCGCAACCTGGGGCAGGTAGAATTTTTGGCACCTTTATGATCATATCCTGACGTGTCATAAGCCACCCACGGTTCTCATTAAGCCGGTAGCCAACAAAGGCGCCGAACCGACCATACCATAACGCTGTCGGATTAAATGACGCGAGGGACCGCGGGTCGTCGGCCGGAGGTGCCCTCGCGTGCTACAATTGCACACAAAACGCCCCCGCGCGACCCAACAAGCCAAAAAGTTAGAAAAGTATGGCGCGGTGAGGTTCCCAGTGATAGCATCTCGGCGCCACTTGCCGCGCCGGCGGGCGCCGCGCGCGACCGCGCCACTGCGCCGGGCCCGCTCGCGGCCGCTGTCACCGTAGCCGCCCGTATAATTAGAAGCTTGCTTTAGAGGTGGTGTGAAATATTGCGCTCCTTAGAGGATTTAAAACGGCGTAAATACCGAGAAGCAATAAATGCGGTCCCGAAACTTGAGCGATCCGATTTATTTTATAGTAATTTTTGGTGTCGCCGGATGAATCGCGGTAATCGGGCCCGCAGTTTATCTTTATCGACATTTAAAGTTAGTGATAATGGTTAAGTGTCGGGCGCGGGTGTGTCGGGGAGTCGTGAGCTCCTCCCACGTGCGGTGGCCGAGTCTCGTTGTGAACTTGAATTAAATGAATGACGCAGTTGTATGAATGGCGCGGAATGAATGTGAGTCGGAAGTGCAAGGCGCGCTTCAGCACGCTAGTCCTTCGCGCACGTGCGTCCGTCCCGCGGCGCGCGAGCTGGTTCCCTCGCTGCCGCGCGCCGCCGCACCATCACCTAAGTAAATGCCGTGTAATCGAGGCTCCAAACAAACCCCCAATAGCATGAGCGGACACCTACAAGGGGACTGAAAATTCCACTTCGTCATTAGAAAATCATAAAACATTCATAATCTGAAATACCATATTCGTTCACTGATTTGGTTGTTAGAGTTTTTTTTTAAATATATGGTATAATATATATACCATATATTAAAAAAAAACTCTAACAACCAAATCAGTGAACGAATATGATACATACATACATACGTACATAGCATCACGCCCGAAATCCCTAATGGGGTGGGCAGAGCCACAAGACTACTTGTGGCCACGTTCGATTAATTAGTCCTAAGATGGTATGATGAACCGTATGGTGAGAGGTGATCAGCCCATCGCCCATACAAGTAGTCTACCATGTTGGAGAGGACCCAGCCCTTAGTCGACTTTTACGACATGCCAGGATGATAAGCATCTGCACGCATTCTATGCTATTTCTTCACTCCCAGTGCAGCAGAGGAGGTATTCTATGATTTTGCACTTAAATAGTTAAGGAGATCAAATAATTAGTTTAGATGTATAAATCAAAAAAAGCCAGTGAAGTGCGAGTCTGACTCCCGCCGAGGGTCCCGTACTTACTTATGAAAAACAGACAGTACCTTGTAGGTACGGAACCCTAAAAATGAATAAAATAGCTTTTAACAACGGGATAACCATTTAAAACCTACCTATAAAATAAGACAAAAAATTACTTTCACCAGCTCCTATCTTGCAAAGGTTATTCCGTTTAACCGATTCTAGGTCAACGGGTAAGTACCTTTTGGTTTTGATTCCCTTGAAAGTATCAAAATATATGGCTTAAACGGCGGTATCTTTTGATTACGGCGACTTAGAAGGTTGATTTTTTTCACAGCTTCAAGAGATTGCAGTCCTGAGTATTTGATATTAATTTCAACTTTATACCTCCACGTGTTCCTGAGAAAAAGGTCATGACACACAGACAGACGCACAGATGGACAGACAGACAGACGGACAGAGAGACGGACAAAGAAGCGATCCTATAAGGGTTCCTTTTTCCTTTTGAGGTACGGAACCCTAAAAATTACAGAAAATTGAGAAATCCGATTCCACCCCTTGTACCCTAAGGGTAAAACCAGACACCGCATTTTTAAAGGCGGGGTAAATGCGGATACTAAATACTTAATCATTTAAGATTGTTAATTAAATATATAGAATACTAATTCGTTGGTTAATAACCATATTTGAGACAGAAAAAATAATTAATGATCTATTAATAAGTATCAAAATAAGAGTTTGGGGTAACACCGGATATCCGATATCGCCACGTCCGGTTCATGCTTTTCCGATTAAACAAATTTCGCGTAAGTAATTCGACCAAATTGAGGAACAAAAAATAATAATTTAACAAATAAAAAAACCGACTCCAAAACCCCACTGAAAAGTAAGAAATAATAATTGGCTTTTGTAAGTCATTTACCTAGAAATGGGAGATATATTATTGGTTAAGTGACGTCATAAATTAAATATATCGAAGTCGGTGGCAAGTTGGTGGTTGGTGGTTTGAACTGGGTTTGAACTGGGTTTGATCGACTTCGATATATTTAATTTATGACGTCACTTAACCAATAATATATCTCCCATTTCTAGGTAAATGACTTACAAAAGCCATTTATTATTTCTTACTTTTCAGTGGGGTTTTGAAGTCGGTTTTTTTATTTGTTAAATTATTATTTTATTTTATACTTTTTAGTGCTTATCGTATAAAATACATTTATTACATCAAGCAACAACAGCATAATGCTAATTGCTCATCACCATTTACAAAATGTTGCTATCCAGGGTGCAAGGGCATCAATCTTTGAGGAGTTCTCCTGGTTCTTCAAACCCAGTTCTATTTTACCACGTGCATTTTCATGACCATAAATTGCTTCACAAACTTATAAAGAAATTTAATCGCCAACTGTGAAATACTTATCATTCAGGAGTTCCGGTGATCATCTATGGTCTTCATCAACAGTTCCACTTCACCAAATAATGCTTTTGGAACGTAACTGCTTGAGTTATTACAGATTATACTAAAATTGCTATATGCGTGCCTATAATATTTGAAGAGTTCCATCGATTCCTCATAGATCCTCTCATCACACCTCAACTTTGACTACAACGGGACCAAACTGGAAGTATACCCTACCGATTAAAAATCGGTTTATAAATGACGGAGTCCTGAAGTAACAAACATAAAAAAAAACAACCGAATTGAGAACCTCCTCCTTTTTTTTGAAGTCGGTTAAAAACAAAAATATTTGCTGAAATAGATATTGTTGCGACATAAATGATTAATTTGCATATTCGAAAACTATAACGTGATAAAATAAGAACAAATATTACATCAATTACATGAACTTTTATTTTTTTTCAACGCCGTAGTCAAACTCAACATTAAAGTCTGTTCGCCGAGAGTGGATAAATATTATGGTATCGTCTCGAAATAGCAACTGTCGCTTATCTATCGCAAACTGTATGACGGGCGTCGCTTATCGCCGCGCGCACTGAGTTTCTTGGTTTGAGGCACGCAGTTGTTGCCAAGTGCGGCGCCTTGCCGGGCGGACGGTACTATACGGTTAAAGAAGCGGATAGATTTTTAAAAATTGATGGCAGGGTAGACGAAGCAATTGATTATTTCATAATAAACAACACCGACACTGATTCTTCCCCCGACTCTGAGACTTTGTCATGGTCGTCGTCCGACGATATGCCAGCATTAGGACATATACAGGCTATTCAATAATAATAATCTATGAAAAAAATAAAGTTATTCCTTTTTATTTCCTATTATCATCGGTAAAAATAATTAGCGGGCCACTATTTGTAATGAGTTAAGAAGCCCTAATTATTACTTTTTTTTATCAACTCTTGGCGAACAGACTTTACGTCAGTCGCTATTTGCACGCGGACTAAGCGCCATCTATGCATAGTTCTCAACGTGCTAAAGTGAGACAGGGATAGCTAGAAATGTGAAATAGACTGCTATCTAGTTTTACACGCTATCCTTATTCACCCCCCCTTTCCATTACCCTACTCGAATTTTAATATGTCAAAATTAAAATTCGAGTTGGTAGTAATAATTTTATGCGATACTGAATAATTTATAGCAAACGGATAAATTCCGTAGAAGTTAAACGCAAAATTTAAAATACTGCACAAAAGCTGTTAATAAGTTTAATGAAAAAACCAGCGCCAGGTGTTAACGAAGATAATTAATTCGGTCATTCGGTAACACCGTCTTTATACCCATTCAAAACCGGTACATTTATTACGATATTAATATACACCGGCAAAATTACTCATCTCATCAAATTAATTAATTGTAGACATTGAATATCACATTGTGACGTGTTTTAGGTCGTCAACATTTCTGACGCAAGTTTCTTGCGGCCGACGGTTGACTTGATGACTAGACATGTTGTCTAGCGGGAGAGATCCAATTGTGGACACAGCATTCCTTTTGTATATGTGCGAACCGAAGGTTCCCTCGCGAACACTATAGAAAAACTAGCATGTCTAGCACAGGTGTATCAAACCTAGTAATACAAATCTTAATAAAGGCATTCATTAGCAATTTTAAGAAAAGGATCTGCCTATTCGTTTTTTCTCATTTGATGGATAGACTTTAAGGCGACTTGAACAGTTTTTATTTTGTACTCTGTATGTTACAAAAACTGATGTGTTCAAACTAGCTTCTGCCTCTTGGGTTCACTTGCGGTTATTGATTTCGAGATTATCACAATACAATCCAAGTGCAAATAATTGTATTATAGTGAGTATGGAGAGGCATTCGTTCACGAAATGAGGATGACGTGAAGATGACGATTCAGTTCGATTTTGCGCTTGGATGCTGCTGATTTTATAAATAATCTGTTTTTAAAGTTACAGACAAAAATATTTGCAGTTGAGTTGCATAGTTTACGGACGTGTTCGAAATGGAAAGTATTTAGTAATGACATAAGTTTATAAGTGATTTATCATTTTCAACTTTTGCAGCACAAATACACAATTACTTTCTTCTACCACGAGCTCCCACTAAAACAACGTCTTCTCGCTTTTTATCTTCATCACAAATATAACGACAAATTAATATTCTTGAACATATTTAATTGCCAAACATATTAGTAATATGAAATGCATTTGGAGTTATTGCTAATGAACTCGCATTGTGCAATTAAGTAGAAATCAATTAACATCTGAAATACTGGTTGTAGCATAGAACATTGTAGAGACAGACACTAGTATATGGAGCAATGTTATCATGGATTCCTCATGGTTGTGATAAGGTGCATTATCGACTGATTTAATGATTGTCATGCATTGCTCGGCAGCCGAACATTAATTTTACTGCTTTAATGTGCACAATGAACAGAAATTTATTTCATTGTACCTTGTTAATTTTAAAGATGATAATTGTTATTGATATTGATACGCAGGGTTAAGTTATAATTATGTGGATAATAGGTAACATTTATTGTATAATACTTATAGTAAAAGCTAGAGCATGAAAATACTTAGCTTTAAGATGCCCAAAACAAAAAGACCCAGGTCGCATTGTAAAAAAAACTGCAAAAAGCAGACAACTTAAATCGAATTAGTAGGAAATAGGGAATAGACGTGAATTGGATGGATAGAAATATGAGCAGATTGTAATCGAAATGTTGACAGACGTTAATGAACTAGATATGAGCGCCGATGGCAGTTTAACCGGCGGCGGCGTGGGTCAGCATTTCCATCGGCGGCGGCGGCGTTATCGGCGGCGTGACTTTGCAATACATCAGGGTTAAAAAAATTAAATAAACAGTTTAAAAAAAAAAACAATCAACGTAAAAATATCCTTTAAATTATTGATAGCATATAATTGAAATAAAAAATATTAGAGACTTACTCTGCAAACAGTAGGTACATCATCATTGACATTCTTTTCAATTTTCAAGCAAGCATCGCGTAATATTTGTGTCACATAAAACACTTTTTCTCTTGCCATCTAAATCGATTGATCTAAAATGAATCGGTAAATATCTAATTAAATTATTCGCGGTCGATGCAGTTGCCGTTTTGTTTTATTTTTGACGTGGCTTCACCCCACGGCGAATCAGTTTCGACTGATCGGATTCATCGGATCACCCGATCGGCGCGCCGATGGTGCCGCGCCGGCGGCGACGGCGCGGCTGTCGATTGCGGCGACGGCGGCGCGCCGGCGTGGCGCTCATATCTATAATGAACTGACACCTACATTCAGTTAAAACACCTTAGCACTTTTTACAATGAGCTTACGGACAGTTCACGCCCGCAAGGATCAATTAAATTTACAAGTGTTTGATTTATTCGTTTTGTGCGATATCTGAACTAACATCAAAATACCAAAATACAGCATTTACTATGAAGGAGAATCACACTACATTACAATAGCAAAATAACACGAAATAAAATAAAAAATAAACACGTAATAAGATAATGTTTATCCTAAACAGCGAATGTAAATAGGCATCTCCATTTAATCCGCGGAGCCGAAGTGTGTCGTCACTCTGCAAAGTACACACGCAGTCACTTATGAATTCAACTCAATAAATATTTACTCGCTCAAAGATCGCGTTAAATGCTGCACTCCCAATAAAAGTACTTTTTGGCGCCAAATGTCAATTTTCTAAAGATTACCCATCTTTGGAGCCGCCTGGGCAGCCTCAACAAACACGCCTGTCTGACGCGCCGCCCGCTTGCCAATCTCGCACTTATTTAAAGCACCGCTAACGGCGATAATGGCTTGATGAGGGTTTGTTTGCTCATTCAACACGTAATGGATCCCAGCACTCTTCTCAATCGCTCGAGAAACGTGTTTGGATAAATGCTATGACTTTCATATCCAAGTGCCGGTTATGCGAATTGCCTATGTTATAGGTAAGTAAGTAGACACCTCACCGTCTCTATTTATGTCCTGGAATAAATTATGTACACACGAGAAAATCAACCCCGCGGCGTTGCCTGAGAATTCTGCTTTAGATTTTTTGCTTCGCTTTTTATATAAAGATTACAAACATTGTAATTTTAGTACAAAAGTCGAAGGTAGGTAATACCTTATTTAATTACATTTTTGGTCGTATTTGTGACATAACATACCTATTACTTTTTCGTACATTAAAAATTTCTTTTCAATTGACGGGTTAGCGCAAGTTACATTGCAGTCAACTGAATGCGGTAAAAAGCTTTAAGAAAGACAGCACGACTTCTCTTTTCCATTTGAACATTCGTCATGAATCGCAATGCGAATGCGACGCATAGAGGGTGGACGGTGGGGTGACGCGCCCGCCGCCGCCGCGCCGTCCCGCTGTCTGTGTCCAAACCACTCGCACGGGATTCTTGCGAACTCGAATCCTACTCTATGGGGTAAAAATAACGCGTCCTCACTAGTCGGGATTGTACTGCGGCAAAAAACTTGAACATCTGTAAGTCCAGTCCGTTTGTAGGCGATTGAGTTATAATGAGGGTACGACGACCGGAGAGCACGCAACAGGCACAGTCTCCATACCAACACAACACTGACCGTCACGTCTAAACGCTCTTCGTTTAAAAATTAACGAGACTGTTACACTTTGAACATTTTATAATGGAGTGATAATATAATAAAACATAATAATATACTGTGATTAATGCTACGGCGTAGTGAAATCGCATAAAATGTCCGCTATGGAAGAAATATGGAGTTTCAACAATTTAAATGGCTTGTTTATTTTTTTGCGTTGGCGTATTGGATACTATTGAATACTTAGTATTTTTTTCCTCTTGATTGCATGACTGTGTTTATTATTCAAATGCATGAGCCTCATGTGTGTACCACTGCCGTCTGAAATGTCAAGCTTAAGATAGTTATCTAGACTTGGCTTGATTGTTGATGTGTCTAGAAGAGATTAAAACCTAGATTATGATTTTGATTTGGTAAGTAATGTGTTGACAGGATGCCAGTATATCAGAAAGAACATAGCGCAGTGTCACCTACAGCGAGGCGAATCCGGTCCGGTTGTACAGTTGCACTCCTTAGATGGCCACCGGCGCGCGGCAGCGGCCGTTTCTCTCGTGCTGCACTGCGCCCGCGCCCCGCAGCGCCAACCTCACTTGCTTCACTCACCTCTTGCACTGCTAAACTTACACGAAATACACAAACCACAACCGCACAACATAACAAATGTGCCCTAACGAAAACAAAGTAATTTTCGTAACAGTTTATTTTAACCGGCATCATAATATGTAGCACCTTTTAAGCAGCAGTCGAAATTGGTAGGCGTTACAAAACGCGAGAAAAATAAAATGACAAAAAAGCTTGGTCTCGCTTTCCGCGGACTGATCTAAATCCCCAAGTCCGCACACTGTCAAAATATTGTCAGAGTGAATTCCGTGCGTTCAATATATTATGCCTAATGATTTTCCACTTGGCAATAATCCTAGCAATTTATTTCGATCTCGGTAGATATTAAACCGCATACCGCATATATCTAGGCGAGGCGTCATTCTCTCGGCGGTTGTTGAACTTAGTTTTATTAAGGCAGGAGTGGCTAGGCACTTCGGTTCCAGGCCATGGTGTCCATGACACGCGGAGGTCGCGCGAGGCGGCGGCGGCGGCGGAGAGTCTCATTGTCGCGGTATATTTAGTGGTGACGGCGCGTCACGCGGTGGCTCCGGAAGCGTCTGTCGTCGCCGTCTGCGCCCGCGCCGCTGCTGCAGTACGCACTTCGTATTTTGCACCACACATTTGGCAAGGTCTCCACATCCGGTGCTCCTAGACCATCTTCTACCATAGTTACAGATTACTGACACACTTACCCGCATTGTGCCAAGTTGAAATATTTCGTTGTACTCCCTCTTGAAATTTTGATGGCATCTGGCTCTTTATTTGACAAGGTTCTGTTCTAGTCTAAAATATAGATAAAACTGAGCTAGCGGTTAAATTTGAAATATCATTGATGTTTGGTATTCCAGGATTAGCGCAGATTTCGCGCAAACATTTCAGTCAGTGACCGGGATAATAATTTAATTTACTGCTGCGCCGGCGGATGTAATGCCCCAATTTCGAGCAATTAAGCTTATCACTGCGTTTCAGCGTAAGGAACAAGTTATAGTACCCTACGCATACTCCTATAAACCACACTGTTGTCACTGACAAGAATCTGGGTTAAATCTGCTGTAAAATGTTATCTTAACATAGTGTATTGTTAATGTGATGTTAAAACGGCAGTTATCTGTTGCTATTCATAAATTAATACAATTTTATCTTTCTTCTATCGCATTTGAATCTGTTCCACACGAAACAGCTTCAAAATGATGTTAAAAATTTGTACGTTAGCAATGAGGTAATTAAATATATAAGCACATTTTTTAAACAGATTCAGTAATTTATTGACACCGAATGATTGGTTCGTCGCGTGACCAGCGCCTCTATTCGGGAACGCTAAGTGATTCTGTAGCGACTCGTAAGCCAGATTTCGCATTCCACTCTTCCGCACGACGCGAAATGCGTAAGAGCGAGATGAGAGATCTGGCTTACGAGTCGCTACAGAATCACTTAGCGTTCCCGAATGAGGCGCCAGCAAGCAATACTTTGGCGTTTTATCTTGCACAACGGCTTCGTAGATTAGATCCTTGAACCAGCTTCTTGCCTTACACGGCCCGACAGGAGCGGGTGTGAGGTGTGCACGCTGCATTGACTGATGGGAAAATAAGCGGTGTGAGACTTTATTTAACGTCATTGTTTCTCTTTCTCCGCCTTATTAACCGCCATTAGTTGCCGTTTCCCCTTTGTGAAAATTAATACCCATCAAAAGGTCGTACAACTCTCTATCAAGCTGGTCATAGACAGCCATTGATAAATTTACTATCCTCAATGTTTCATAACTTGATAGGAATAAACATGTCCTGCGTTGGACCTAGATGTTTTTGCGTCGGGTGGAGCGTCACGCAGGATCTTGTGAGAACCGACACGACGCGGGCGGCACATTTGTGAATTCCTATTTATACAGGATTCACTATCACGAATGTATTGGTATTTTCGTACAGTTAATGGAAAACACGATATGTAGGCAGGTTCGGGATTGCAAATAGCGTATGAAACATTATTAACTTACCGGAGCGGAGGAGCTGAGAAGTTTAGGTTTTCGGTCGGCATGATATTAACAGTAACGTATTGGTTTGTCAAGATTGTCAAGAATACATAATAAAAAGTAGATATTCTATACCCTATAGCATGTGTAAGATCAGACCTCAAATCTTCACTTACTTCGATATCTTTTTTCCTTGATCACATTCCTCAACAGGTTCGCTACCTTGCGATTGTTAAACACATCCTCCATTGGGTTTTATTTGTAAAATAAATAATTTAGCGCCTTGAGGTATTGTGAGCGGAACCCTCTCCTTATTCGCGTTTTCAAAACACTTTTATTTGTCGATATCTGTGATCGGCGCCTGCTCCATTAGTCATGTGACAGTATCGACATGAGATCGCCTCGGCCTCTTAAATCCAGCAGGCAGTAATGCAAATTTACTCGCAACTGAATCGTACGAGTATACTGACAAACTGTCGGACCATCTAGCATTTAAAACACGGAAGTTACTGCACTTTGCGATTTCGCTGTCAATTATCTCATAATGTGATAAAGATTCTAAGTTTCATTGGAAAATGTTACAGTTGCAATGAATAAAATATCACTAATTGCATTAATTATTCCTGTAACGAAGTGTTTTGATGATATCAGCCAATAAAAATGTTCCATTGCGAATATGATTTGGCTGCGAATATAATTTCATTCTGGCATGTAGGCAGCCTAAAAATACTGTCATGAAAACATATTTTATTTAAATTAGGACTCCATCCACCTATTTATTATATTTTTAATGACTGGGAGTGTTATGTTAGATGGCGTGATGATTTAACGGGTGTAGGTACGTTTTGCAGTCATTGTCGACAATATTAGACTCTGATATGCAATCTATAAATGTGCTCTATTGACACTTAGTCTAATCTGAAGCCGTAGCGTATGTATAATTAGTGCATATAATGTACGGTTAGTATGTATATGTTGGATAAATTGTGCCCACCCCCCAGGAATAGTTTGCGTCGGCGTCGGCGCGGGGTCAATGCTCCTTGACTCACCATACGCGACATGCGTAGACTCTATCACATTATTACTTTCGTAAAAGGTTGTCGCGCTTAAATAATGCATGTTATGTAACTGGTTGCAGCCTGTGATCTCCTGCGCCGCTCACCACCGCCCGGGTCAGCTTCGCGCGAATACCAACTACCTATATACGTTGTGCTCCGAATATATGAAGTAGCCTTACCTTACTCAACTCCTTCTAGTGTTTCATTTAAGATTTTTTAATTAATTGAATATTACGAGCTTCTCTACCGTTGCAGTAGGTTAGCAGTTGTAAAATTAGCTCGTAGCTATTATTGTAGTGTCCTCTACATGTCAATTGGTTGCGAGCCTATCATAGCTAGGGTTATTTTTGTAAAGTGTATGATTTGTTACAAAAGAAGCACTATTGAAAACTGCATTAAAGTTTCACACAGGATGTAGGTATCTGAGATATCAGATAGTACTTAACATCATTTTGTTATTTCGTCCACGCATGAGTGCAGGCGGTTGATAACTGAAATTAAGGGTTAGTGAGGTACAAAGGGCGTGAAGGCACGCGGCTCCGCGCGCTTGGCTCGTATCGACTCATTCATCTTAAACGTTCGGCCCATTGCATACTAATTAGGGTGGGATCTTTAAATTACTATGCGCCAATGCATTTTTTTTTGTATTAAAAACAAAAAACTTAATTGACACGTATTTTGTTTCGACTCAACTTCATTTCGTTGCATTTTCTGCGCCGAGAATTATACTCAAGACGCGAAATGTGGTTTTCTCGGAATGTCAGCGTACTCAATTGTTACGAAGATAATTTATCTGTTAATGCCCATGAGTGAGAAGAAAAGCGAAACGCGTCCTGCGTGTACGGCGGCCAGCATTGAAGACATTATCATGTTATCGATCAGCGTCCTTAAAGCGGGCCGCAATTAGTGGTCACTTGCGCGAGACCTCCCGTGCGGCCGGCGCGGCGCCGCCTCCTTGTCTTTATGAAATTATCACTAAATTGAGAGGTAAAGCCAGCTTTCCGCGACGCGATAATACTAGCCTCCAGCGACTCTCCTATTTACAAGTTTGCGTCCAATTGATGCTGATATATGTAGATTGCCTATTTCAGTATTATTGTATTAGGTATATTGTTTTGCTTTAAAGTAATCTTCTCGTCGCGCTACATTCCATTCCGTCATCCATCATAATGCATTATGCTCTCACTATAAGTTAAATTTAAGTAGGTAGTGTATGTATTAGTATAGTCATTAATTTGAATATGTTTCTTTCTTAAAACGCAGAATAGTAAATACTTACGCAGAAAATAATATCACGAATATGTAACAATAACTATAAATTATTATGTCTTATATAGTCTACCAATCTACCTACATATATAAAAAAAGCATATTCTGACTGACCGATCATCGCCTAGCTGAAACTACTGACGCTAGCAACATGAAATTTGGAAATTAGTTTCCTTATGTATGACGTAGATAACCTTAAGGGGGTGAAAGTTTGTGTAAACATTTGTATGGGAAAAAAATAACGCTAATATTAACCTTAAACGTAGTAAAATATAATTTAGTAAAAAAATAATTAGGCACGTATTTTACCGGTTGCCAAATTCAAACCCTATAAGGGGGTGAAATGGGGTGAGGGGGGTTTAAACTTGCAAGGCAAATACTGCGGCCGAAGCTGTGGCGGGCCAGCTGGTTATTGATAAGAAACGGTTTTTCACAACTTTTCACCCCCTTAAGAGTTGAGTTAAGGGGGTGAAAGATTGCGTAAAAGTTTGTGTGGGAAAAAAAATAACGCTAATATTAACCTTAAACGTGGAAAACCCAAATTCAAACCCTATAAGGGGGTGAAATAGGGGGGGGAGGGGTTAAACTTGCAGGCCAGCTAGTCGTTGATAAGAAAGGAGCTTAAGGTGATGTTGTCGTGGCGTTATGCTTCGTGCTTACGTTGCCGCTTAACTAATAAGTGGTGGTTGCTTATCACCGCAAACATGTGCTGGCAACATCAGAGCTTTCTCGACAAGCGCCGGTTTCGGTGTCCGCAAAGGGCGTTCAGCTCCCTTAAAAGGCGCTGTCACTTACGAGAACTTTCATAACACTTTATAAGATGCAATGTACCTAAGTGTAAAGTTTCGTGATGGGTTCGCGAGAGAAGTCACGAAGCGGCGAAGGCCGTGAGACAGGGATTTGTTTTATTTTAGCGGGCTGCTAATTACGCCGCGGGTTGCTTTTTAACGAGCACTCATTCGGCTTAACGGCACGCGCACGCGCATCGCCCTTCGCCGCAACAGGACCGTTGTAGCGCTCCAGGGTTTATAGTCACTGAACAATTTGTGCCAAACGTACCCAAAAGTAAGGAAGTTGGATTACCTTTTTTATTTTAATGGCATTTTTTTGTAATATTAGGAATATTTATCATTGAAAACGGCATTTTCGATTTAAATAATTTGTTTGTTTTGTGGCTCTTTTAACGAGGCAATAACTTGTTAGTCTATAAATTCAGCAGCACATTTTATGCGAATGCTCAGACGTTTTACGAGGTATTTGGTATTAGAGCGGAATGCGCGGAAAACTAGTCGACAATGTAAAATAACTACTATTTATTTGTGCCCATCAATTTGGGCAGAAAAAAATATTAGTTATTCCATGCGCTTGCACAAACGAAAAAGCTCAAACTTGGTCAGATCAGCTGTAACAAGCCACAAAGGAACTTTACGTAGCTGTAAAATGGCTGCTTATAAATGTTTATTTGAATACAACTAAGGAAGTAATTCAAGAACAGGATAATGAAGATACTGCATGCATAAAATTAATGATATTAAAATGGTGTCGGCCGTCGATGAACTATGAAAAAAAGGTAGTCGGTGAGTGAATGACGGCGGCGTTGATGGCGGCGGCGACGGCGCTCGCGCCGATATCGATCGCCACTCGGGGCAGCCTTCCAAATACGGCACATCTCATCCCAAATAGGCAGCGCGGACCCATTCGCCTGTTTTCATTGTCTACACGATTTTTTGCCCTGCGATCATATTGTTCCCTCAACGAGGACGCCCGGTAATCAAGTAGAGCCACTGAGTCGTGATCTATGTGATGAAAATAATTTAAGGTCCGATAATTTACAATTTATGAGACGTGGCGTATGGGTTTGTAAGGAAAACATTTTGTGATAATTTTTTGTCGGATGTCGCTTTAGTGTGCCTGCCGCTTTAATAATCGTTGAGACTATAAAATGGTATCAGTTTGCCAACGTTGCAGACAGATACAATGTCCCAGGAGGTAGATGGTGAGCAAGGCGCGTGGGCGTCTGCAGTCTAGTGTCGCAGCGAGGGCGTTGATTCATTTCAAATTATTCACAACCAACTTTACCTTCCGCTGAGTTATATCTCCGCTTCTTCTAGTTGATATTGCCATTAGAAATACAGGTGTTTGCTCTATATCCGTGCTTTCAATAGTAGTTTATGCAACGGTTGCATAATGATAGGCCTTAAAACACTAGTGCGGTTTTATGAAACGAGCTTTTAGCGAGTTTCATAATAAGATCGCACGTGTGTTTTAAGGCCAAATTATGCAGAGTTGCATACATAACTTTATCTACACACATATTATAAATCCTCCATGATGGGTTCAGAAACAATATTTTCTGGCAACAAGTTATTTGTTGCAATCGTGGCTGCATATTTCCGATATCCGGCGCATTTTCACGTCGCACACACTCCGAGAAGACTACTAACTATTCATATTTTCAACTAAAATGTAAATTACAAACAACTTTTTCTATTCAATTCAACAACAATTCTACTTTCGTTCAGCAAAACACCAACATGGCGGCGCGACCATTTTTTTTTTAAAATCATATACAAACGGATGAAGTCTCTATTCTCACGTCACCCGAGATCAAATATTGTGCAGTTTATATTAAAAAAACATACTGAATTGACGTTTCGTATCAATAACTGTTTTAATATCTATGGATACTAGAATAGAGACCACTTGAGTTTTGACAGCTGTTCCAAATTTAATCTCTTTTCTTTACTAAAAACGATAAAGAAGTCATGTTATTTCTTTATCGCAGCACTGGTTTTTCCTAATTGGTTGTCAAAATGGTGGTCATTTCCTAAGGTTTTTGATTAACCAATGGAGGTTTTATGATATGGGTGTAGATAAATATGCTTTATTCCACTTTCAATGTAGCGAATCCATGACGGCGCTGACATGTGTCTGCACAAAACACAAACAATTGCTCTTATCTGGATGTGATTGTGATTTTTGAAGTTTGTGTATAAGGTTAAAATCAATAACTTGTATGGAGTGAGATATTATATTATTGGACTCAGTAAAGTTTAATCAACATGCATTAAGGTTAATATTTTACATGGTAAAAGTGATCGATGTTACTATTGTGTTGCCGTTCATTATTTTCATGGCGATTAACATGCGTTCGCATCGGCATCTCATTCATATGAATGATATTAATTTTTAAAACAAAACTGCTGTCAAGGGCCGCCTCATTAATCGTATGCGTAGGCAGAACCTGTGTCTGTTTGATTCGCAGATCGTATACCTATCAGTCATACAGAGAATGTGGCAGATTTGATATAAACGCAGGGATTATGCATGCGCGCACGCGGGCGGCCCTGAGCTATCGCGGCATTGTATTCAAATCCCGGAGCGTCACCGGCGCCCCTCTACGACCATAACTCAAACTTGGGCACACCCTATAAACTTTTCAAGTTTTTCGTGACCTAGATACAAGTAAATTTAAATCATATTGGTAAAATTTAAATTAATGGATTGAATGAATTTCAACGAAAAAACTTCAGGTTTCCAAATCAGCTAGGATTTTTTAATATTGCTAATGAGAAAGTATATATTTGTTTTTTTCCAGCATTGGATACGGGTGTTTACAAGTGATTAAGTCACAATTTTGAGAAATATATCTACATAATAATATTTTGTTTAAATATGTTCCATAAAGTTAGCGTGAGCATGTTGCATCCAGCAAATATAATTGATTATACTCATCAAAGTTTACGCCACTATACATGTTATACTAGAGACGGGTAATGTCATCCAAGTAGTGATTCGAATCTTCGATATGGGGAACGACTCCGCTAAATGGTCCAGATCCAATCCGATTCAATAGAATTTAATACAGTACCGACTCCTTTTAATGACTCTTCAACTCCTTTGAATCCTTTGATCCTTTTAATCAACATCCGATCGGATTCAATAGAGTTTTTTTTTTGTTTTACAGTACTAGTGCACCCGCCACAGCTTCGCCCGCGGTTTTTTCCATACAAACTTTATCACCCCTTTTCACCCTTTTAGGGATGGAATTTCTTAAAAGCCCTCTTTAGTGCACCTCTAGAGTACACGAGGAATGTCTCCTCCAAATATAAAACCTCTAGGACCACCCGTTTAGGCTGTGCGTTGTCTATAAGTGAGTCACGGTACTGTTTTATATGTATAGATAGAAGATAGATAGATAGACTCCACTACGTGACTCTTCCACTCCTTTGAATCCATTGACTGTTTTAAAGACAACAGATCCGATTCCGATCCGCCTCCGCGGTACTGATACGTCGGAGTTAATAACTCCCCGGATTCAATAAGATTAGAAGGAGCCGATAAGGCAATTCGGATCAACTTGTGGATTAGAATCATTGAAATCTCTAAATCCGGATTTATCCATCTTTATCCTGTATAGGCTACAACGAAACAATCAAAGGTGCGGCGCAAGGGCACAGTGCGTTTACAATTGCAATATTACCTACCGTTGTTGCTGCACGATGAGTTGATACTTACTGTCTGACGCTTTTATATGAATTGTGAGTATCTAATGGATTTCAGATCTCAAAAGGAGATTTGAGCTTTCATATGAATCGATTGAAGTCAGAGTATGTAATGTAATGTATCATCTTATCTGTATGAACTATTTCTATAAAATTTACAAACATGTTGGTTTCGTCCTTAATAATGTCCTAAATATGAACCGGAATCACAAAACTGCTTAGCTGCCATGGCACTGATAGCATGTCATCAGACAGATTTTTATTGTTTACTAATTTGAACTCTGTCAGCATAACCAGGTACTATATGCATATACAAAGATATATAATTATTACTTAATTACTATAAAACGATTTAAACGTTTCAATGATCCGATATCTTGTAGAGTATTTGTCTGCAGCTGCCTATATTTTGAGGATAAGTCTGATTCCAAAATTAAATTTTAATTTGGAAGGCTAGCTGCAAGGCGAAGCTGTTTTACCTACTAAACATGTATAAATAATGATTTTAGCTTCTCGCTGCGCCTGCGCTATCGCGTATCCGCCACTCCGCTAAATTTCGTTGTCATGTCGCTCCTTCAGAAGATTGCATAGGATCGGCAGGTTCTTTTCCGTTCAATCAAATACAAATTGGTAGCTCTTATCTATAAGTAAAATAGAATAACTTTCAAAAGGGTTTGTCTGTATTTACCTCTGAAACTGGGTCAATGCTAGATTTCTCTAGAAACAAACTATTATTATTTTCTCAGTCCAAGCTGAATCCAAGATATGAAGTCCAAGTATGAATATCATTTTGTTATTAAACCATAGGCTTAAATTTTCTAATGTAGTGACTAAGCTATAATAATTAAAAGTATTATTTTCCAAGAAACACTATCAATCGTAAATGCTACGAGATAATTATCTAACTGATTTCGTGACTAAATCGTGAATATATTGCTTAGGTATATTTGCAATCTCTAATTGTGCTTATCTACGTATAAACGCACCTTCTCTGATATTTATAATAATAAAGTATATGGCAGTTATTACCTAATCATATTTTTATATCTCTATGAGTATATAAATTGCGGTACACTTCAATTTTTAAGTACGAGTTCTTCCATAGAGATAATGCTCATTGACCAATAAAGTATATCTTATGATATTATAATAATAGCAAGGACTCCATTGTCTGAGTCCAACCAACCCCCCAATTCTAGCGACAGTAAATATGAAGTGATATTCGAGATGAAATGTCATATGCATATATATTTGACGGGCAGTGCTTAGACACAATACAACACAATTGCAAATGCCAATAAAGACTTTGCTTACGTAGAATAAGATTTGTTTAGTTCTGCAAATACAATTAAATTAAAACTAGTGGCTCTGTGAGCTGTAGACCTCGCGAGTAAGTATATTTTTTTACGTTGGCAACCTCCATACGTCCGCCATTTTGAATAATTTCGAAAACTTAATTGACAATAAAATTCCATATAATTATCGAATCGGCTCACAAAATTTCACGAGAATCGGTTGAGAACGACCTGTAGAGGAAAACAGGCGGACATCCGGACATCTGGACATTATAAGAATAAGACATTGTCCTAATAGAATGCGACTGTGCGATTATCGCTAGTTCGCGCGACCGTGCGATCAAACATACTGATGTCGAACAACTAGCGGTGACCGCACAATCGCGTTCTATTAGGACGATCCCGAAAGCATTTTTGCCCAAGCTGAAACGGAGACGCTTCGCTCGCGCTTCGCGTTCCCTCGGTCAAATAAAAATCTCAGGGTTTGCGCCGCTATTTGTGTTATTCTCAGGCGACTTGTCTAATATTAAACTTATTAAATATTAGTAGTAGATTCGCGCTCGTCGATATTTTTATATATACTTTACTTGCTTCCTACTCGCAACTTCAGCTGTGTGGACACCCTAATCACCTAGAGGTATGAAATCTACTTTCTGACCTAATATTCTCATACCTACCAAATGTAGGTAATTTTTTTTAAATATATGTATATATTATGAATTTTGACCCACTGCTGGTCTTTATTGCAAAAACTACGTAATTTTAAATTTTAAATTCCGTAGAAGTTAAACTAGAGCTCAAAACATATTTAATTTCAGGCATCTTTGCTAAAGGTCTTTAATATTTATACAAGATGCTATTTTTATCGGTAGTTAAGATCTTGAATCTATTTTATAAAATGTCACCTTTACCTTTTAGTGCGAAACGTTCTATTTTTCCAGCAATATCTAATGTTATCACGCGCATCCGGTGGAAAATCACTTTTACGATCTTTTTATGACAGATCGGCATATTTTTACTACCTGCAGCGGTACTGTAAGTTAAAATGCGAATACCTCACTAACTTATATTAGTTGCCGATGGCGCCATATACGCTATCCATACCGGATCTGTTTGGGTCTGTCTGCGTGTTATGATTCTGCTATGCATATAGTCTTAAAGCATAAATTAGGATTACGGCTTAAACCAGAACGGATTAACGAAATAATATGTCATTTATAAGCATTGTGTTATATTAACTTTCTTTTAGAAGTTAAATTAGCACAAAACTATTTAAGTAAATCCTTGTGATTTTGCTGACTTAAAGTTGGATGGAACTACCACTAGCTAGTGAAATGGCTATAATACTAAAAAAAGTGCCTTCTGTTATATTGATATAGAAGTTGCGTATTGTTGGTCTGTCCGGTGAAGCGTGACATGGCGTTGTTCAGGCGGGGCAGTTGCGTCACTCACCACGCCAAGAGACAACATAAACAATGAACCACTACGCCCGTAAATGTTTCACGCCGCCGCGTACACTTTATTAACGCGAAGTTGGCATCTCTGCTCACTCATTAATCTCCGATAATTAAATGATCAAGTGAAATTATATTTAGCCCTGGAAACGGGGCCATGCCCACGCTCGTCTCAGCCGCGGTCCGTCGCGCCCTATCAAACCACGCTGAAAAATTTCGTGAAAAGTCAACACTCGCTCGGATCGGCCGGCGCGGGTGACACCGCCGTCTACATTGCTCTGAGACTGGGCACACAAGTCGGTAAAACGACCCCTTTGTACTACATTACGGCACCGTAAACACAATATACCACGAGCCACGACGTTAACACTTCAATGTATCACGAACCCGGTCTGTTTCACCGCTATGTGAGCCTGTGACATACTACATATAGATAGATGTCTATGTGTGTGTGGCGCTCACGGCGTTCCGGCGCGTGCTCTCAATGTTCACACCCAAATATTGTTTTTATTGGAGTTCATCGTCTTGTCTGGAAATTCGGGATTATCTAAATGCGTTGTATACACAACATGTCACCGTGTGGAATCATTGCGTTCTTTATTTTAAGATTAATCTATGTAATTACAGGCTTAACGGGGTTTTAATAATATAACTAGCTTTTACCCGCAACTTTGTCTGCTTGGAAATGTCCATTTCATGATAGTGGCTTTTTTCCTCATGTTACGGGCTCTCATCGGGCACGGGCATGCACAAACTTGCCATTAATAATTTTCCAGCCCCTATTTCATATTTTATAGGGCTGGTTGTCTTAAAAATAATAGCCTATATTCTTCCTCAGGGCTCAAACTATCTCCATACCAAGTTTCATCAAAATTGCTTTATACTGAAATCGCGCAGATACATAAAAATACAACACTTGATTAAGAAATCAAAAAAGCCTTTGGATAGGTTTTAGGGTTCCGAACATCCAATGAAAACATGAAACCCTTGTATGATCATTCTGATGTCTTTCTGTCTGTCTGTCCGTCTGTCTGTCCGTTTTTCACAATATTTTCTGCAAATGTACCGAATAAATGTTTTGGGAATTTAAACGCGTAAGATTTTGTTTATATTTTTCTGTAAACTATGACTGAGTGAGACCCTATACTTTGTAATTTTTTCATAATTTTAGTCGCAGTTAGTTAAGGGAAGGTAATACTCGGTTTCGTATATTTTTTGAATATCCTTAAATCTATGCATTTTAAGAAAATATCTGATTTTCTTATAACGAGCCCCTTTATTTGATACGCATCTAATGTGACACACCACACAAAGTCATTTTTTAATTTTCTAATTGCTCTCCAAAATTAGCCCTTAAATCAAAATTCTGATTACTCTGTATACTTACAAAACTTGACATTTCCGTCCAGTGGATTTAGGGAAAATAGGCTGTTGATGATTTATAGTACCTACGGAACCCTCTCCACGCGAGTCCCACTCGCACTTGACCGGTTTTTTGTTTGAAGAATCAATTAGAAATATAAGGTATTATTTATTTATTTTATTTATTTATTATTACAAAATTAACATTTACATTTACATTTATGGAGTCATTGTGTACTGTTTTGAAAAAATTAAACGTCACTTAGTTTCTTGCCGGCTCATCTCAGTAGAGGTATTTCCGCACCGATGGTAGATTCATTCCTTGACCTTCATTTTTATGAAGCCTTGATTCTTATCTCTTGCTCGTAAAAGCCTAAATTGAATAAAGATATTTTGACTTTGACTAAGGTATTATTGTATTTCTATTTGCTTTTTTAATAAAAAAGGCTTATTATTATTATTATTATTATTATTATTATGGTATTATGGATATCTCATTGCTCGTATTAGCTTGCCATGCGACAGGTGTAAATTGCACTGATGTTGTAATGCAGATGTTTGGTGTGTGAGAATAGGTTACAATCTTAGATAATCTCGCACACAAATAGGTGTTACCATCCATATTTTAAAAGAAAAATTGTACATGACCATACTTAAAAACAACAATTTTAAATATAATGAACGCTTACATAATGAAGGGGCCAATTCGAAAGTGTATTTGACTCGTTAAATTTAAAGTCTCTGAACTTAAAATAAGAAACGTCAAACTTGATTTTGACAGCTCCGTGCTGTACATAATCGAGTTTGATTTTTCTTGTTTGAAATAAGCTTAGGACATTGTAAACTAAGAAGACACCGTTTTGAATTGGATCCATTATTATGATAAAGGGCCGTTAATCATAACCTGATTTCCTGTTGATATTGTGGAGTTTAAATAAGGTTTTAAAAGAGTTAACATCGCTCCTTAGTAACCCTAGGGGCAGCGACCCCGACGCGATTAAATTTGCATTCTTGTCCTCCAATTGATAACTTTGTTGGTAGTTACAATTAAAATAGATTAGTGGGCGTCACAGCAGAGGTGTACATGTCATTTTACCGACGCGTTGTCCCTACTATTACAGTCCTGAAGTTAAGATCTTAATTGGATCATACTGGAGCAGCTCTCCTATTATGTGACTTATATGGCTAGAACTTGAATAGGACATGTCGGCTCTGTTTAATGTGTCGTTTATGCTTTAGCTAAACAGGCACCGAGTGGTAACGAGTTTGTGCCTCTGCGTGTTAATGTAGGACAATTTTATGTCGTAGGTCGTGGTCAGCCACTCAAATAAGCGCGTCGCAGCAGACAAATTGAGTTAATTAATACTTACCCAATACGCTATCGTAATTGCTTCTCATTTAAACCTGTTCAATTGTGCGAAATTATCATTCAGACGACCTTGTCCTTTCATTATTGGACAGGCTATTTTAATAAGAATGTTTCATCACGGGTATCCAGACAAAAATATTCTGAAATGAAAGGTAGATTTATTTTTTATCTAGACGCGGAAAGTATGCATCGCCGGCTAAATCGGTGGCTGGACGGCGTCGCGACACAAGTTCGCGAAATATTTTAAAAGTATGTTTTTATGAGGTGCAACCGTACGATACACTCACTGCTGAAGCATTCGTAGAATAATAAATTATACACTATATTTTTGCTAGGAAGTTGGCTCTCTTCCATTGTGTTCTTCTGGACGCTTATTGTCAATAACAAGCGACGGGGATGCTAAATGTTTGAATAAAAACAGAAATTACATTGCAAAATTTGATCAAAAAATTTAGCTAGCGATAAGGCGTGATTCCGTGAATACATCTCCGATAAGGTGCGCGACGGTTGCTTAAGAACAGATACCTATCTTATACCAGTTAAACTGTCTACACCTCGTAAAAATGTCTCAGTATAAGTCATTCCAAAATTATAAGAATATAAAGATCAGTCGGCAGTCAACAAAAACGCTCGATAAGGAAGGAGAATGATTTATGTGAATTTTATGGTTCCTACTAATTGGTTCGACAATGTATATGGCCTTTGCGTCGCCTTCTTGCATTTTAATCAAGAAACACTGGAAATAAATATATGTATATGTTGAATTATGGACATTTAGAACGAGAAGAACCAGTCACAATTGCGACAAGCAGGCGCCAGCCCCGCTCAATGAAGTCCATAATAATAAACACGCTGCCGACGGAATCATCGCCGCTCTGTCGAGGTTCCGTACTGAAGGAAATAGGCATTTGCCGTCTTATTTATGCCATATGTTGTAAATTTGTTTACTTCAATATTTATTTACTAAGAATATATATTTCGGTTAACACATTTCTAAATAAAAGACGGAGTCTAGACCATTTAAATACCCAGTTTGTACTCAATTAAAACATTTGAACTCCTTCATCTTCAAGAAGCTACAAGATTTTCGCCTTACAATATTAATCCTTAGGTATTATTATCAATGCGAAGGTGTTTATGTTGTTTGTCCTTCTTTCACGCAGCAACTGAGCAACGCATCAACGTGGTTTTTGCATAGTGATAATTTATGGGCGATTGTATAGGTTCCTTTTTTCTGGAAAAATGCACAGTTCCCAAGGGAACAGCGATAAACGAATTCCACGCAGACGCCGGATATATCAGAAATTATTCTGCCAATGCGGGCTAGCAGAAGTTATGTTCAAGAAACAGGAAGGCGTCTGGCGTCAGCCTTGCGCCGGCGCGGTGCAAGCACTGCACGTCTAGCACGACCTGCCTGCGAGTAATTTTTCGCTCAGAGCATCCCTTACATATTTGACTAGTTTGACAGAGACGCACTGAGCAAGATAATAGTATATCGGGATTGGAATCCGTGGCCATGGAATCCCAGGATTTTATTTTGCCTACAATGATGAACTAAACAAAACCTGAGGCATTGATCGACCGGTGGGCCAGTGGTTTCACTGTTGGTTGATCCCGAAGTCCGGGTGAAGCCCGAGGTTCTCAGTAAGTTTTCATGGATCTTTAAAATATGTTCGTTTATCTGAATAGGGCTGGCCTGCAATGCCATTTGTTTATTAATGTTTAAATTATACCAACATGCTTAGTTAATTTATATTTTTTAGGTATAAAGGTACCAATTAATTTTGCAATGATTTTTTCACTTCCCATGCTCATAACGTTCTTCTTGATGCTGGGTGTAGGCGGCCTAAAAGTATTTTAATGCTGTAGTGCATACTCGTAAAAGTAAACTGAGAAAACTGGATTACATAATGTCCACTCTAAGTAAAACATATACCTCTTTGAATTCTAGTTATTAAAATAACTTATTAGCTATGGCAGTTATTGTTTATGTCGGAAACGATTACATTAAGCGCTACCGTACTAAAAGAAAAATGTTGAGATAATCATTATAAAATATTAGTCGTATTAAACAAGATTAAGTGCCGTATATTTGGTATTGATATCCAAAAAAAATTAACGATTTAAATGATACCGTTCTATCAAATAGGTACCTTATTGTAACATAGGTAATTGGGACCAATTCGAAAGTGTTTTCGCTTTTAAAAGTGGTTCAACTTGAAATAACGTCAAAATCGATTTTGACAGCTTGGTACCATACTAAATCGAATTTGACGTTTCTTATTTTAAGTTTAGGGAGTTTTAAATTTCGGCGACAGAGTTTCGAGTTGAACCCAAAATGTTATTATCATAGTTGTATACGAGTCGCACAGTTAACAAATTCGAAAAGCGTTATTGGTCTAAGATTCATTTTGTCACATGTGCAAACAGCATAAACAGGTGGTGTGCTTCTATTATTTTCCATTTGTGTCATAGTCGATGATAAAGTATAATTTTATTTATATGGTAGTTAATTATGTCTGCTTGAAACCGGAGAGGCGTCGTTATGTCCAGGTGCGTCTCATCTTATGAAAATTAATGAAACACCACAGACCGCTTGTCGTCATTCTTAAGTACCTGCTGATTACTAAGTCAAAATATACCACTTGATATTCTATAAAAAAGTGAGCAAAAGAAGGTGCGGCTACATAGGTGTACCAGCGTACTTATTAAATGCATTTATGAAAGGATATTATTCCAAAAAGATTTACTTACAGATAGAAGTCACAAAAGGATTTAAAATTTCGAAATAATCAGAAATTATACCAATAAATAGTAAAATGAAGGTAATTAAATAAACAAGAACAGACAGTTAGTAGCTAAACAATAACTGAGGAACAAAAAATCTAGGACGCGAAAAACGTAGTTGCATTCTTTGGAATATCTCAACCTATAAATATTCCTTAACCTGCGTTGTGTTTCGACAGGAAAAATGCACTGAAAAAGCGTTCGGTCGTAAGAATACTAATTGAGTCCAGCAAGTGTATTTGTCTCATTCACGTCTTCAATATTATCGGTCGCCTATAGTAGAACCAATATGCATAACTTGTCGTCTAGTGTCCTTATAAAGTTAAGTCAATAAGTGACTCATTTATCGCCCCATTTTTATTGTTGATGTTCTATTTGGACGATGAGAAATACTGTGAGCAATTTGAAACAAGTAAAAATGAACGATCTCTTTTAATCTAAATAGGTATCTTACTTTGAATTACAAATGTATAACCGAACGAATACGAACACTTGAACTAGAATAATTGGTTCATTAGGCGTTGCACGCAACTGCGTAAATGCGTATGAAACAAAAAATGTACCCTTTTATATTGTTTTGGAGCTTGTGGTTAAATCGATGCACAACAATAATTATTAGCACCGGTGGTACACCTGTTGCCGACATCCGACACCTCCTCGCTTTACGTAACCCTCCGCCGCACTGACGTCACACACCTGAGCGCAGCCGCCAGGTGAACTGAGCGAATGCTGAGCTTTGATTCAAGATCATTTCGAATATGACGTGTATAAGGTATAAAGCTAGACACAAAATAAGCTCGAAATGTTTCCTTTGAAGGTGGTCCGGGAGTACTCGCAGGTTCAAACTTGGCTTGGGCACTGCTGTGATAATTACTGCAATGCTTTTAACTGGTTTCGTTTTCTAAATTTGTTGTTGGAGATGGGTTAATTCTTTGAAATCCCAGTCAAAACTATAGACTATTAATAAATAACAAAATAACTGTCGGCTTTTGGTATGAGATGTGACTACTGCAGAGCAGGATACAGGATTGTTATGCCGTCCTAAACCAGGACAATGTTGATACGCCGAAGATGCAATACACCTTAAAGAGTGGACAGCTAATGACTAATGGGAAGGTCGACATAAGGTGTTCATCTCGGCCGTCATCCAATTGTCATCAATCGGAGAATCAGAGCGATGGGTATAGTCCAATTTGAATACTAGATTAAAAGACAAGCCCTGAGAAGTGCCCTTGTGCGGATCACGCCCACACGCTGTCCGAGCGCGAATGTAAACTAGTCAGCGCATCGAGCAACTGTCAAAATATCCTGCTTAAGGCTAATTCTCGTCGAACAATTTATGCGCTACCCACGCGCGCTGAAATACGGCGCACGCCTCTTTCAACCCTTTTACGAAGAATTTATTGAAACGACTCGTACACGCTTCAATGAACCGACCATATGCTCCTGCCCACTCGACATGTAGGTAACTCATACTCATTGTGATCTATGATACGTTGCAGTCACCGAGCGGCCGTGCTCGCTATGCTTCGCGGATTCTAAATCAGGCTGATACTCCGTAATACATGAAAGTGCTAAGTGGCCGTAAATGCATTCAATGTGCAGCTAGTCATCGGCTCGGCTTGCGCGGAATGGAAGGAAACTTACCGAATATTGAATTCAAAATAAACAGCGTTTAATGTATCTAAGACATTTTCCATAAGCAGCCCCGGCGGGCATACGGCGCGCGTCGCCAATCCTTCATTTCCCTGGCGAAGTGCTTCAGACTCTGGCGCATCGCCAGCGGTTCCGAGAACTCGGGAGAAGGTTACGCGACGTCTCGCCTCTTTATATACGTAAACCTTTCACATCATGTCTACTTTGTACAAATCAGGCGGGTCTCTTTACAGACATTTTCTGTAATTAAACAAGAGTTGTCGTATGTAGTACGTCATACGCTCTACTGGTATGCTAAGTTATAAAAGTAAGATATTGAGACTGCATGAGCTCGTTATATAATTTATGACTCGGATATAGAGCACTTGTCGTGATAACGGAAACCGTGGGAGCATTGTAGACCTGACCCTTTATGGGATCTTTACACCGCTATGCACGCGCCGCGTGCCAGCGCCGCCTCTGATTGGGCGGGAGGGGCGATACTCTTGGTTTCTTGGCACTAAACTATCATCATACTAGTACCGTCAACCGGGGTAGCTTTGAATACTTCGGTAACAGTAAGGCCGTGCCTTAAAAATAATATTAAACGTTCAAAATGTATAATTGGCGGAAAGGTCAATCGATCCCGGATTTATGATGTTACTGACTGTGCCCTTGACTTTTTTTGCAAATTATCCCCCCAGGCAGCACACAAGCTGTATTGTATAAGAGCTTACACAGCCCTTATAATGCTCCAACTAGAGTTGTAATAGCTGTATAAGCTCTTATATAGCTTGTGTGCTGCATGGGGCAAACATGATCGGAATAAAAAAATATCTTATTTAGTTTAGTTTATTCCAAGATATGGTCTATCGGTCTGCCAAATTTTATCCAAATTCGTCCAGTTATTTGCGCGTAATTGGGAAAGAAACATCCTAACATACTTTCAAATTTAAAATATTACTAGCTATACCCGCGACTTTGTTCGTAAATTATCCCATGGGAATACATTATTGGGGATTCAATTTGTCAGACAAATAACATCGAAATTCGTCCAGCCGCGTGGGAGTGATTGAAGAACAAACATCCAACCATCTTCACATAGGTACAAATTTATAATACCTATTAACAGCTTCTGCCCGCTACTTCGCGTGGAATTTGGTTATAGTTATTCAATCGGGAACTTTTCAATTTTAAAGAATTTATTTTTTGTTGGATTCTATGGCCTGGCTTCGATACCTTTAAGCCAAGATTAGAAATAACCATGGTAGTTAATGTTGCCACAAAAAAAATATGTATATACGTTATTACGTATATACATTTCTTTTACATACGCTGACGAGCAATATATTGCTCGTCAGCGTTTGCTGCCATCTATTTTGTTTAGTTTGTTGTTTCTTCTGCTGAGTTTTTTAGTCCTTAGTGCTTTATTTTTGTTTATTTGTCGTTATAGTGTAGTGTATAATATGTTTGTGTCACCTTCCGTGTATTCACCGAGCGGTCCCGACGGAAGACCAGCGTTAGCCTCACAGCCAGCACATGCTGACCGTTTCGCAACAATTCTTTGTTTTCTTTATTATTTCTTATATGTGTTCTACTGATATGTTAATTGTTGTGAATACATTTATTTTCTTTCTTTCTTCTTCTTTCTATGTGCTATTCCAGACTATAATCTATCTCTGTGTCACATTTCATCCAGATTCGTTCGGTTGTTCTGTCGCGATCGAGTAACAAACATACATCTATCCAAACTTTCGCATTTATAATATTAGTAGGAAGTAGAATAGGAAGGGATAGGGTAGGATACGATAGTGTAGGATAGGATAGTAGGACAGGATATAATAGTAGGTATAGGATAAGATTAGTAGGATTAATACAAATACATTGATGTAAAATATTTTCGAAAGCTATTTTTAAGGCAGTTTAAAGTTGTTTAACTCGGGAGTGTTCAAAGTTACCAGTTGACTTGAGAAACAGATCATTTTTATGTTTTACATAAATTGATTTGAGTAGCCAAAACTGAAACTGGGTAAATATTGATGTTAAATTGCAAAACAACGTAGAAACGACATAAAATAACATTGAAGATTTAACCATTTATATTTAGGCGAGTACTCAGCGTGTCGAAAAAATCTGTTAATAGAGTGCAACAGACAAACTATTTACTGGTGATTGTTGCATCCTGATCCATATCGGCGCCCGTGCCACCCTCCTTCCTTATTACGTGCGCACCCGCAGGGGTACGACACAGGATCATTGTTCTCCTAATGTTGACACGATGAACCTGTTCTCGCAATATACGGTAACTACATTGTATCACGCACTATAAGAACATGAGATATACATTAAAATCAATAATGTTCTCACGCAAGACTTGCCCGTTATCAGTGCACACGCGAGGAGGTTAATTAAATAGTTACGAGAGAGATAACAGAGACGCCTATTTATAGGGACCAGACCTTATCGACCTGAGCCATCTGATAGCGAACCTATCTACGACACCCAATCGCCGTGCGATTGACAGCTGTATTCCAATTAAATTGGAAAGGATGTGCATCGATGCATATTATTAGTCCTGAATTAAAACACTGGCTTTTGTCCGTGACATCGTCCACGTGGAATTTGTTTTTTGTTCTTGAAAGTCTGTGTCAATCTCCTGCCCATAAACTATCTCTATACAAAAATCACGTGGATCCGTATCTTGATTGTTCCCTGAAAGAAGGACAAACCCACAAACCACAAAACATTTACTTTTGCATGCATAATCCATACCAACTTTTACTCACAACTTCATCTGCCTGGAAATTTATCTTTAAAATGTATAATGATTTTTTATTTTACTGACTTTTAAATTTAGATTTTTCTATCCATCTAATTATGGGCTCTCATCGGGCACATACAAACTAACCGTAAATTACCGAACCAATTTTGAGTAAATTTGTTATGGAGATAGTATGAGCCTCGAGAAAGTAAGTAGGCTTCTTTTTTTTCAGACTATCAACCCCTAAAAGGGTGAAATAGGGCCTCAAAAGTTAATGAACGGCAAGTTGTATTAACGTTGCCAATGAATAATGAATCTAAGTTCCAACTAATTTAATAATCGTAATTTTTTATTTTTACATCCATCGACGACACGGCTATTTGATTGAACTATGTAACTATCATTTAGTAGCGTTCTTTTCTTTATATAAATAAATAAATAATAATAAATAAATCAGGGGACAATCTTTACACAAATCGATCTCGTCCCAAAGTAAGCTCTAAAGGCTTGTGTTATGAGTACTAGACGACGATATAGGTAAATACTTATATAGATAAATAAATACTTAAATACAGAGGAAACATTCAAGACTGAGGAACAAACATTCGTGCTTATGACACATATTTTCTGTTACCGGGGATCGAACCCGAACGCTAGCTTCGGAGGCAGGGTCACTTCCGACGAGACGAACCGCGTCGCGTTATATCGTTTGCTACGTAGTTTTTTTTTAAAAAAAGGATGAGGTTCTCAATTCGGTTGTATTTTTTTTTTATGTTTGTTACTTCAGAACTCCGTCATTTGTAAACCGATTTTAAAAATTCTTTTTTTAATCGGTAGGGTATACCTCCAGTTTGATCCCGTTGTAGTCAAAGTTGAGTTATGATGAGAGGATCTATGAGGAATCGATGGAACTCTTAAAATATTAAAGGCAAGCATAGAGCAATTTTAGTATCTTCTGTAATAACTCAAGCAGTTACGTACCAAAACCATTATTTGGTGAAGTGGAACTGTTGATGAAGACCATCGATGATCACCGGAACTCCTAAATGTTGAGTATTTCAAGGTTGGCGATTAAATGGCTGTATAAAGTTCTGACGCAAGTTATGTCCATGAAAATTCATGTAGTAAAATTGAAGAACCAGGAGAACTCCTCAACGATTGACATCCTTGCACCGGGGATAGCAGCAGTTTGTAAATGGTGACGAGCAATTGGCATTATGCTATTGTTACTTGATGGAGTAAATGTGTGTCGTTAAATTACAGTATAATAAATAAACATGTGACAAAAAAACTTACTTTTCAAAGGCCATTTGAAGTCGGTTTTTTTATTTTATAAATTATAGATTATTTAAAAGAAATTCTTGTCACCTGAAATTTTAATCAATCTTCTCTCGTTATATATTATATGATGCTAATCACACGGTAAGTATATCATATCAACATTGTAAGCGGTTACCATTTTTGTAACCGCCCGTGAGAGCAGTATGTAGATGCACCTCGTTTACTTGCCTCACACACTTAACCGGCTTGCAGCATTATTAATCATTTTATAATGTGTATGTTACATGAAAGTTATGTGGAAATTCGATTAATAATTTACTCACACTTGGAAGTTTTCTGTTGTCACGAATAGGAAGAAACGACATTGGCGTGAAAGTCGAATAATCCATTTGTAAATCTGTAAACTTTTTAAGGGTTTTTCGGAAATCATTAGAAATCTTACAAGTAAAATCAGTTGCTTTCTAAAAGCTTTTATTTAACTGTTCTTGTTAGTTAGTATGATTGAGTCTCGTTTTTAGGGTTCCGTTCCTCAAAAGGAAAAAACGAAACCCTGTCTGTCTGTCTGTCCGTCTGTCACAGCCAATTTGCTCCGAAACTACTGGATGGATTGAATTGAAATTTGGTATACATATGTAAGTTGGTGACCGCAACACGGACGCGTGACGTAAATATATGAATTTTAAACATAGGGGCCACTTTTGGGGGGTAAATTGGAAAATTAAAAAAAAAGTTCTGCATCCTATATTGTGTGACATATCAAATGAAAGGGCTTATTGTATGGATCTTAAATATATTTTCTTTTGAATTTTAAGTAAAATAGTTTAGAAGTTATTTAGGAAAATAGGCGAAAATTGACCATTCCCCCCCCCCTTATTTCCGAAACTACGTGGGCTAAAATTTTGAAAAAAATACAGAAAATAGTTCTTTACCTATAGATTACAGGAAAACCTATAAGAAGTCTATGGTATTTAAAGTAACGTAGTAAATTTCAGATAATCATGTACAGAGCGGAACCCTCTCCACGCGAGTTTAACTCACACTTGTCCGGTTTTTGGAAGTTAATTTCGAACCAGTTCCACTAATCGAAGTAGGCCGAAATGTTGTATACATATGTAAGCAAATCCAATGATATTGCAATATTAAGGAGATATGGACAAAAAATGCAATATTTAACAAAAAACTCATTTTATTATTTTTAGACAATAACACGCGAGGTATCTACAATCTATTCTCGAGTGTTAGATTAATATCAGTTCTTGGAGTTGAAGTTAATTCTTGTAACAATATGGCTCTTATCAAAACAATAATATAATAAACAACTAAAGTATACAATATTTTTAAACATGATTTAACTTATTAAACCCATTTCCGTCTTCGAAGCAAATTATATCATAGCAAAACTTCTTTATAAGTCTGTGGTAATATTGAACATGGAATGGGCTGTCTCAGTAGCAGAGAAGCAAATCATGACTATGAAAATTACGTGCCCATGCTTGTAATATTAAGTATAGGTGTTATTATTATTAGTCACATAAGCACCTCGGCTTGTTTAGAAGTTGGCTCCTTAACAGCGCGGCGAGGCCCTATTAAACTCGATCTAAGATGCCCTTAAGCTGCAGTTGTCGCCCCTATTTTAGGCCGCATTACCGTAAATGCGCGATTGTCTCTGTCTGGTGGTGTTAATAAATTGTTGTTGTTTCAGAATGCCAGTTCGGCAAACAAGCCAAAGAGCTTGGCTCGACATGGTTCGCGGACCTCGGCCCACCCTTCGGGGTTATGTACTGCATCAAATGTGAGTGTGTTTCGGTACGTATAAACAAAATGTATTTTTAATATTTGTCAGTCACAGTATTTTTTTTGTACCAGCAGCGACAGTCATTAATGGTTGTTTTACAGGTTCAAAAGAAACGCCGCGTGATGGCCAAAGTTCATTGCCGCAATATCAAGAATGAATGTCCGGAACCATCTTGCGACACTCCCGTGCTGTTGCCCGGACGGTGCTGCAAGACCTGTCCAGGAGATGTTAACAGTAAGTAAACTCTGTATTATCCTTTTGAAAAATGTATGCGTAGACTATTCAGAGCAAAGTTATATAATTTATGAGTACAAAATAACCAAAGAGCATCGAGATAGAAGTCAAGCAAAGCAATCTAGATGGTCGATTGGACAGAATAAATGATGTACTCGTACAAGTGCCAGCCGGATCGCGCGTTTTTAATTAGGCAAAGTCACGCCGCGCTCGCACGGGAGCCGAGCGCACTGTTTGCTTGCACTAGACATCTCCGTGATAATTTTATCGTAAACACGATAGTGAAATTAGAGATAAGTAAGGTGATCGCTGCTGGCAGCGCGGCTCACTCGCGCGCGGCTGCGTGCTCGCTGCCATGCGCCGCCCGGCACGGTGCAGGCCTCAGCCAATGCTCTCCAACCGAGGGACACCAATTTTGGACAGAATGACTTTACTCTCACACACAGGCCACCAGCGGTGTCACTACGGGTGTCAATATTCAAACATATCACTTTAAATTAATGATGTCACGTTCGCTTTAAGCTAAATGCCTGATGTCATGACTTTTTCGGCTCGTCATTTGATACTAAGAGTTTCACAGCCGGCAACGACGCGTTATGATCCATCACAATAATAATAATGGATGTTCGTTGAACTTCTGTGCTCGGTTTATGATACCTTCTTAACTTTTATTAATATTCACGTAATGTATTGCCGTGTCGGTTAGACTGGAAACATATACCGCCGCTAACAGGTTACACAGTGACTCACGGGCCATCTGTCGCGAAAACTATCCACACATGTGGAAATCGAGTGGACGACATAATACCTATACAGGTTTACGGACGTTTTGTAGGTAGGTATAATATCTTTGATGACTGCTATTAATTTGCCATTTTCGGCCGACCCGTCCCGCTTGTGAAATTCGACACTTCGTCAGCTTCGGCTCATAAATACTGTCGAAGTAGCCGCTTTATTTATGTATTATCACTAGCGTTTAGATAAAATTTTTAGTCAGACTCAAAAAAGCTATACGATATAGCAACTGCATTTTGTTAGGGTATCCTAGATAAATTAGCTACCATTTACACCGAATAGGTAATTTTCTTCAAATATCATTCCGTTGAGTTGTTTTTCGTTGGATCGGAAAATTGACTGACTGCCTCTGGAGAGTAATAATTGCGGATCATGAGAAAGTATGCTTACGCGCAGTAATCAGGACCCGATGACAAATAACTGCGCGGCGGCGCTCCCACGGACGAATCATCATCGCGTTGCGCTAGCGCATTATGTCCTCGCCGACGTCTGCGCAGTTCCCACGCTGCTAGTAATCGTCTGCACTTCGGCTTATTTCGGGTTTAGTTATTGTAGAGACCGCTATGGCTATAGAACTGCACGAATAACAATTCTTTTTGATTATTGACTCGTTGTCGTTTCTCTAGGGGGGATAAGCAAGTGGTCTAATAACGCTCGTACGTGGTCTGCAAAACTATTTTTCTTCCTACTACGCTTTAATTTCATCATAATGGCCTTAAATACTCAGCACAAAGCAGCCCTTATTTGCTCTAGAGCAAATAAAGTTGCATACAAATTTCATTATTGCACTGTTTTGTATTTTTTTTTAATTTGTTTGGTTGATCAAGAAGTTTACACCAACAGCTACCCAATCCGCCCATTCACAGTCCGACGAGACAGCCGACCACACTTCTGTGGACTTACTGTTAGCAAAAAAAAAAACAAAAACAGGTCACATATCGGCGGTCATATCGAACTGTGATTGTCTCGTCTAAAATGTTTTGCTCAAAATACTGGCTGATAAGATAGTATGGGTTACAAAAAGATTTAAAAAAAAATTGGCATAATATGACAATTAATAGACTAGATACAAGATTTCTGTGAAAATTTTCGGATTTTCGACTTTAGCTTCAGAACCAATAGACCGATTTTAATAAATAGAGTATCTTAAGATTTGGGGAGAACGTGCGAGTGTCATTAGACTATATAAAAATTCTAAGGGTGCGTCATAACAGGTGCCAATATCCTTTTTACTTCGATAGTTGGGTTTAACTGTACCTTTACGTTTTTTACCAACTTTTAGCAGTAGTAGAAAGAAAAGCAGATTATGCACCTCGCATCAAGTGATTTGTTATTGCGCTCGTGTTTTTAGAGCCCTCACTAGCGTTCGGGCTCCAAACCAACACTCGGCGCAATAATGAATCACTTTCTGCTTGGTGCAACAATCTACTATTGTTTACCGGATTAAAAAAAGTACATAAATCTTTGCCATGCGCGCCATTCTGTGCTTACGCTAGCAGCGTAAAAATTATCACAATATCTTTAGGGGATATTAACGAAAAGTTTCTTTGATATTCAATGGGATTATAAACCCTTTGAAACAAATATGCTAGTAATCTAGTGTTCATTCGTCGAACATAGTCAGCGGCACATCGCGGCCGCCGCAGCTGCCGACGCCGCGTCTGCTCTCGTCCAGCGAGGACTATATAGAGAGCATTACAATGGCATTACTCAGATGCACCGGGCGGTTGCAGAAATGGCACGCGCTGCACCCCCCGGCCCCCGCCGCCGTTGCAAATATAGCTGGTGCTGGTGGTTATTCCGGGCGCGGCCGTCGACCCGAACGCCGCGACGCCGTCTGCGCTCCTTTTTAGCGAACGTTCTTTACAAACGAAGAATTTTCGCAAATTAATATCAACAATGTCAGTGTACGACAGTGCTGAAACATTACCAATGTTGCGGTCATTACGAAAATCGTCTCAGTTTAAGACACAAACGTCTGTACTTTGATGTTCGGTCTCTATATGACATTGGCGAGCGATATGATATTTTTTATGAGATCTTTGCAAAGTAAGATAAAGACAAATCTTTATTTTATTTTCATTTACTTGCTTCAAAATTGTTTACATCATCATCATCATGTTTAGAATTTCAGTTGAATCTCTAATGAAAGTGTCGCTGATACCTAAAATAGGTAAAGACCTGAGCTATAAGTATCAGGTACCTCCCAATTGGCTTCAGTTTGATTTGTTAATAACAATTAAATCTTTCTTTGCAAAGTTTACCTATATTGAACAGAAAATGAAAAACCCAAGTGACATTTCGTTACACAGAGCATTATCAGTCCGCGATTGATATTGGAATGAAAAGTAGAGTTGGTATACCGTCATGTCTTGTGAAGTCAAATCTTAAGTTTCTTCTATGGCGGACGATTTAGTAACGTTACTTGCCGTTCCCATTCTGATGAAGGACTAATAATAACGATAGATGTCTGTATCCCAAGACCGATGTCAAATATAGGCCCAGTCCATGACAGATTACTAGAATATTCACTGAATCCCAATTTGAATCCCCATCAATTTGTATGTCCTCATGAGATGGCATAAATGCCAACAATCAAACACATTTTTTTTAAAGTGTTGTGTAATTTGCCTATCTTAATAAATAAGTAATGACGATCTATACCCAGAGAGGAATTCGAAATATGTAAATAATGATTTTGTAAAGGAACTACATACGGCCGAACCTAAGCTAGCCGTTAAGTCTGTATGGTGGTCGTCAATAACTATAAAATGCATCAAATCTGATTCATCGGTTGCTTTTGTGAGAGCCACAGTTTGTGAACTGCCGGCCTGCGCGCTGTAATAACAATAGTTTATCGGGCTTTTATGAGGATCTCCAGTGCCGTCTTATGACTGTAAAGTGTATAATTTTTAATTGAATCCTGAGCAGGTGTTGTGGTAATAAAATGTACGGCACACGTTACACGGTAAGCAAAAAGTATATGTTCGGTTCATAAGCTCATCCGGTCATCCGCGCACACATTGATTTGTTAGTAAACTGCGAAAATATTAGGTTACTTTCATGTCACATGTGCCTTTGTTAATGGCGATGACTTCAACTCATGGTTGGCTAAGTTTGTTCATGTTAGAGAAAAGCGTTACCTACAAGCTAGTGGTTAAAGTGGCAGCAGGCGAGTGCGAGCGCTGGCAGGGCGCGGTAGGAGACAAGTCGGTGGGTGGGACGTGCGGCGCGGCGCGCGCGCGGTTCACCGAGCACCGCAGCGACCAGTCGATCACGGGTGTATCTAATTCAGTGTGCCGTATGTGCCTCCGAGGAATTTGTTTGTGCACGCCGATGCCGCGTACAATCGCAGTTTTATTTTGGTGAGATCAGTGTCTCTGCCGTTGCATCGCATTCCATGCTGCATATTTTGTTTGCACCTTTTTCATTTCGCGGCTCAGAAAAGAATCGTACGCTTTGATGTCGAATTGCTTTTTTGTAGTACGACTTTTTCAAGTCATTCGATAAAAGAACCAGTGGCCCTTCATGAGAACAATGTAAATCATTAATACGGTGCGGCGAAGAAGATTGAATTGAGCGCGACGAGATTACTCGATTACCCGAGCGGGAGTAACCACGGAGGTGATGCTATCTTAAACGGTTTGAATAGGTATATTTGTTGGCCGCAAGTGCGGTGATCGTTATTATTTTAATGTTGGCTAATGAAGCAGCGTTAGGTGAATGCGGTTAGCGGGCAAGTTGAACGTGAGTAATAGCGGCGTGGTTTGTGGTCCGGAGCGTGACTGGCCGGTGCGGGCACAGGCTGGCCCCGGCGCCGGCCCTTTCTGATTTACCTCTAACATTAATCTTTTCATTAAACCGGGTCGGTGCGACGTATTTAGGTGACAATCGAATATCTAGTCATTATAATCCTGACGTATTTATAGGCTGCGCCTTACCGTTAATCCTAGGAGCATTGTTAAATAACAACGAAATGGAAAGTTGGCCCAACGTCATTGGAGTTGGAGTTGAATGTTTCTTCGTAAGTCTCTATACGACTTAGTGCGTTAAAATTCGCAACCAGCTTGTAAATTAATATTCGCGAGTTTTGTGATTTTGAATGTTTGTTGAAACAATGGGAATACGCAGTTACGTAAATAGAGTAAACACAGACATAGTAGATATGCAAACAGCGGAGTCGCGACGCCAGCGCGCCGGCGCCTGCGCCGTCGCCATCCGAGGACGCGCCTGCTTCTTGACACGTACTCGTAGTGTTGGTAAACAAAAAGTATCTATGTATTTTATACCTTTTTAGGGTTCCGTTTATGCAGTAGGAAGCTTTATAAAGCCAAAGTCAAAAGTCAAACCATCTTTATTCAATTTAGGCTTCTACAAGCTCTTATGAAGGTCAAGGAATGAATCTACCACCGGTTCGGAAAAAATCCTCTACTGAGAAGAGCCGGCAAGAAACTCTGTGAGGTATATATAGTATAGGAGGCTCCTATAAGGAGCTACAGATATAGTGAATAATATGTTTCCATCGGTAAAACTCGGGTCTCAATCGGGAGACGACGGGACCCGAAGTGTCAATTAATTTTTGTATTAAATGAGTGACATGTTTATTTTGATTAATATGAAACTTTATTATTTAGTACCAAATGTCAAAATAAAAAATGACAGTATGGTATGAGGGGTACTGGCCCCCAATTCTCGATGCATTTGAGATAATGTCGATTGCGAAATTAAACGTCAGATTCATACAGTTGTGTCAAATGTCTGTATGCATTGACGTTTAATTTCGATTATGAGACTATCTCGAATGCACCGAGAATTGGAGGCCTGCTGAAGCTAATTGAGAGAGCACGAAAAATACGAACTTTTCCGATAAAATACGATGGAAACAAATTATGCACTACATCTGTATGTTATTATTTTTATTTAAATATGCTTTGTCCGTTCGCATCAACTTCTCTCTTGTAAAACTTACAAAACTGGCTGAAGTAACAGATTTTTGTAGCTACTCCATAGGAAAAACATTAAAAAATAAACTGTTTTTACTCACGGTCAAAAACGGTAAAAGTTAAGTAACTCAAGGGTGTCGTAAAGAGATCGTGGACAGGCCTTCTAGGTGATGAACTTTGATTTGACTGATAGTCTTGGTTTGGATTATGTTTCGCGAATATCAAGTTTTCAATAATTTACTAAACTTATTAAATAAGCAGCTACTCAACTACGGGCAAGGCTGATAAATATTTGATCAGGTGAATATCATTGAAACTTGATGTAAGCGTGATGAATATACCTACTGGAATAATTAATTCTCCCCTCGAATGCATTAAATAAACAAAATTATAATAACTTTATCCTTGATAAGTTAGTCTTTGAATGACTAGTTTTAATTTGAATGCAATAAACAATAAATATAGGGATTAGGAATCAGTATCGTTATGATTCGATTTCATCTTCATTACCACCAAAATTGTCACCAACTCCAAACAAAAATACTATATTTTAATGAGAATAATTAACATGAATCTGATAGATAGATTCCGGTCAGTTGAGGAATCAATAATTCGTAACCCCAACCATCCCAATCTCAAAGTCCTACGCGCGGAGATTCCTTTCGCGTTTGTTTAGTTATTTCTACATTTCAAATGCAATTCTAATCATGCAGCAAGTTGTATGTATCAATTATCTACATGATGCATCTATAATACTGTTAATCTAATAGATGTTTTTGTATTGCGAACGTAAACAAGCGGTGGCGCCACGAGTATGCGGGTTAATGTTTGGTTGGCGACAATGATTTTATTCCGACGACCTTATCACTGCATCTGAAATTACGACTGCATGCAGTTTCATTTATTACTGCGTTAGATGCTTCATTTACACTGTTGTACAATATATTTCGATTGGAACTATTTATAGGTAACTTTCGCTTCGGCACCGAAAATTTAAGAAAACTTCCCATATTCGAAAAGAGGTTGAAAGCCAAACAAAGTGTCGGTTAGAAATGCCAGCCGCGTAAATATTGTAAAAAATGTGATTGCTAAAATATTAATGGCGAAAATGTACTTGCAAATATATGAGGCTCGCGACAGTGATTAACCTATATCTCGGTGCCAAAGTTTTATATACAACACAATTTTACATCTGAATTAGAATCGAAATAAGAATAACCCGGGGTCAGTGACACCTGTTCATTGATATGAAATCTATTTTTAAGTTAAGATTACAACGTATACCTATGTAGATATAGTTTTGATAGTACGTTTATAGAGATCCAAATAAAGTACTACGTTTATACACGTTAACAAGTTATTGAAATTTTAAGAAACAAAAAGTTATTATGATTCGTGATAATGTGCCTAATATGTTACATCTGCGCCTCTATTCGAGAACGCTAAATGATTTTGAACGCGATTCGCGAGCGAGATTTCTCATCTCGCTCTTACGCATTACGCGTCGTGCGGAAGAGTGGGATGAGAAATCTCGCCTACGAGTCGCTACAGAATCACTTAACGTTCCCGAATAGAAGCGCTGAACACAAACAAATAATTTTTGTAATCTCAAAATCATATACCTATCATATATCATCTATGCATATAAAACAGTACCGTGACTCACTTATAGACAACGCACAGCCTAAACGGGTGGTCCCAGAGATTTGAAATTTGGAGGAGACTTTCCTCTGGTACCCTAGAGGTGCACTAAGGAGGGATTTTTTGAAATTCTATCCCTAAAGGGGTGAAATGGGGTGATTAAATTTGTATGAAAAATACAGCGGACGAAGCTGTGGCGGGTCTTCTAGTTATTTAATATTTTGAGCTTCGGAGGCGTTGAAATAGTTTCAGTTGCTACTGCTTTCAAGGGGTAGGTAGGGTTTCTGAGGTGGTAGAGTATCTCTACACATTTACTATGGCATAATAGTTAGTAGAATGAATAATTCCAAAATCTGTACGTTTTGTGCATAACATGTAATGCCATATTTATTTCAGTTGTCTGGTAGATCTATTAATTTGCATTCTTTGCATTAAATTATGTGAATGTTATGGAAGTTTGAACCTGACTCTAAGCTGGGATCAATAGAAGAAATAAAAGTAAAAATTGCGACATTATCTACGAAAATTCAAAACTTTTCAGGCTTCGAATAAGTCATCTAAATCGTATATTATAGTATTTTCTGCACGGTGTATGTATTAAATACGTATCTAGGAGCGGGGCCGGCACGTATTACGTGCGTAAAAGGTCACAGGCGAGACGCAAAGGCTATTTGGAAAGTAGACTGGCGCCGCCGTAAACGCACGCTCACAAGATTGGGTGTATCGCATCTGGTGATTAAGCAGAACAGAAGAACAGGTATCAAATGGGCGGTAGGGTTTTCGAAGTGAAAATAAATAATAATATCAAATAACCCCCCGGCCGCTCCCAGTAAGTGGCAAGAAAAGGAATCATGTAAGGCACTTTTTAAGACCGAATTGAGAGGAACATGGTTGCAAAACTATGTTTATGAACCGACTTCGATCAACGTAGGTATACAACACAAAATAAAGTTAATCTTAACTTCTCATCACCCGGCTCGAGTAAGTAAAAGATATGAAGCATTTATCTTTGTTCAGGTACCTGCCTCAGGGCAATGAAACGAAAGCTGTAATGTGGCGAGAGAATAATGATTACCCAAGGACGTGACAATAGGGCAAGACGTCACGAACTGTAAGAATAACTACGACGTGCATTTTACTGCTTGCGCGTGCGCAGATTATGATCGGGCATTTGGCGCCACTTCTCCCCCACTTCATTGTTCATGAAATTGTGGCGCCGGCGGTCACTCATTCCTATGCAATTTTATGATCTGGAAGTGCCGTTTCACCGCTTCTCTGCGTCCATGTGGAGCTTGAACACCGCCATGAATAGCATGTGACGTACTAACGTCTGTTTAGAATTTTAAAATTTCACGAGCATGCATTCGTTTACGGGTTTTATCTGAATTATTCCTATTGTGAAACTTCATACTGTGCAAGCGTTCTTTTCAAACGGAAACACCGAAGAGTCGATAACCAGCGTGTTGCACAATCGATTTCTGAATTTACGGTGTAAGTGCATCACTGAAAGAAGCTGAGTCATGTGCCTTTTTTTAATGGGGTCATACTGAAATACACATGGATCTCTACACTACTAAGGTTATTATTATGCGCTGGCTCGTTCGCTGGCATTTTCGTAGAACGACATTATGATTTATTGCAGATATTAAGCGACATAATTATGACAATTTTGTTTGTAATGTATTGTTGTATCACAATGTGTGAACGTGTATATGAGATAAAAGATGCGTGGTACTTGAAGGAGTCGTTGGCATGTGTGTTTATTGAACTATGTTAGTGCGAAAAGGCGATGAGAGGAATGTAAACAGTGCAGCGCGATCCGCGGCGCTCTATTGCGCTGCGCCGGCGACAGATTTATCCTCAACACGCGCTGCGATATAGCAGTAACGAATGACTTGTGGATTCCGTACTTCGGAGTATTGCTATTTATTTCCGTGAGCTAGAAATGGAAGATGTTTTATTATAAAAGCAAATAAACAAACTTTAGTACATATAACACGGAATTAATGGCCTAGTAGTAGTGCAACTGCCTACTGTGCTAAAGATCACGTGTTTGTGTGCTAGGGTCCAAGATATTTAATTAATTTTTAGCAGATGATATGAGACACGGGATCTTTGAGGCTTGGTTTCAGAATTGGCTACTTGACTATACTAAAAATATTAATATATTTCTGTGAAACGGTAGCTTAACCCTCAATAGTACGTTATAGAACAGCATTTATGTAAAAATAAAGCAAACGTAAGAATTCAATAAATTAAGAACATAAATTTTTACTTTTAAGTCACGTGACTTTAAATATCAGTCTCGACGTATGCCGTTTGCATAGGTCGATTGTGTTCCGAATCACGCTGCCCACCTCAATTGTTGTGATCAACGTGTTGTGGACAAATGTAAGGTATTCGCATTGTAAGCAATAACGAAGGTGCAAAATTAATATCCATGCTAATCAATTGATTCTTGCATTTGCTGGTTTGACCTATGGCTCCGCAGAATGGTTACAGCCGTCATTTTGTAGGTGTGTTCGCCACGAACTGACTAATTATTGAATGGAGCGTTTATTACTGCTAAATGAGATATTTATTGGAGAAGAGGGAGGACAAATAACTGGCTATGTTTGCCTGTAGTGAATGTTGACTTGACCAGGTCTTAGAGCATAAAATGAAATCCGATGTCCGATGAATTCATGTTCATTTTAAAATAAAACCTTATGTCCTTTATGTTATGATGCTCTCTGGAATCAATACAAAGTGCCGATTAAATAATAAATAGAAGGCAAGTTCGATTATTAAGTATTCGAATGACACTTAACGATTCCAAACATGATCCCTTTTCTAAAGTCAGTGTGTCAATGCCGACGGTTATCTTTAAACATTACTAGGTAAAATAACTACCTGATCGAATTGCCTATTAATCAACGTATGTCTTAAGACGTTAAAGATGCGTATTTATTACCCATTATTAAATAAATAATTTTATCGTCGTTGTTTACCTGCAAACATAATAGTATTTTAAGTCAATGGCAGATAATAAAGTTCTTTAAAGTAGTATCCTCAGAAAACGTTATACATATTCAGTTTTGTAACAATAGAGCGTAGACTACTTGAATTGAAACTACGGGTTCAACGATTTTGTCGATAGTCTGATCAATATGAATTTATTTTGCAGCAAAACCTTGACAACGATTCCTTACATTTCATAATTTTATGATAAAGTAGTCTAGATTGTGCCAATTAGCACATCCCGGATTTCATGATACCTTAATATACTGGTTAGTTTCATGGATGGAATAATTATTGACGGGATCATAGGTACTTCTTGATTTAACATGATAATTGAGGAAATAGTTATCAAAAAAGTATAAGGCCTTGCATTAGATATTTGCAATCACATCCGATAATGATTGCGGCGAAGCTAATCTGCCTCGCCTAACTATTGATTGATAAATAATTTGTTTTTGCAATTTAATTTGCCTACCGCAATAGTATCTCGTATTTATATTGCTTATAATTAAAACTAGTACCTACCTAAGTATTTCTATTTAAACGAGATAAAACTGCTCCCATTAAGACGGCGTTGAGGCGAAATGTAACACCACAGTCTTCGATTTCAAATACGTACCTACTTAGATTTCCATAATATTATGGTCTAGTTTTTCGCAATGCATCATATTAGTAGTTTTTTAAATTCTCAGTGTTTATTTACTTACAAGATAATACAGCACGCATATATTAAAGTTTGATAGAAATTCATTCTTTAATATGCAAAATGTAAGGTTTGAGCTCGAGATCGCACATTTATAGATTAGCCAATAAGTAGAGCAAAAGTAAATCGTAACATAGTAACTGGATTAGCATGGAGGTCAGGCATAAAGAACTTTGACCCTTGGTCTCCCACGTTTCATGGCCAACGTCGGCGCCGGCGCAGCACATGGCGCACAGAGCTGCCATTCATCGCCGCCGCCCAGCCACCATTCTGTACCACAACATGTCAAGATCAATGTTGCAAATACCATTTTAATCATTTCTCAAACGTCTCTCGATTCTCTGGGTTCTCAAAAGTATGTAATATTTATATCATATGTTTATATTATTTAGTTTTAAAATACTCATAAGTTTCCGGCTACAAATATAAGTGCAATTTGATGAGTAGGTAACTGGTAATTACCTGTAGTAGGTATGACAAACCCAATATTTGCTATTGTCATCTTAAATTCACAAACTTCTTCCGTCTTTATCTTAATTCTCGATGACCTTGATCTAGCAGCACCATCAATCGGAATATTTGCGAATGATTCACTGATTATTCTTTTAAACACGGTCAAGTATTCGTGGGCAGTGAGTCACTCGTTTAAATTGTATAATGTACGTCATCAATCTGGACTAGGACTGTTTAGACTACCCGTCAATGGCACTGATTGACTTGGCTGGGTACCGCTTAGGTCATCCCCTTTATAATTGATAGGACGGAGTTATGTTTTTCTCGCTATTTTCAACATCGAGTTGGTACGCGCGTCGCCTCAAAGCGTTCCTACTACAGTTAAACAACTATTTGTTAACAATTTAAGGGTAGAACAGCGTCCAATCCAATGTTATTTGTCTTTCAATCAATGTTGGTTTCTTTGCGCGTGAGTTAAATTAGAACAGGGTGGCGTGCAACGGTCGCTAATTGAGATTTACGCAGCGCTGCGCCGCGATAGTGCACAGATAGATCGACACTGACTGCGCTGGACTATTTCAAGATGGCATCCTCGTAAAACGCGGGATGGATCAGCATTTTGTATTGAATACAAATTCGAACCGGTCACGGTAATAAACTTTTAGGAAATCAAATCTATTGCATTAGCATTAATAGGTACTCGTACTTCAATACAGGACTAAAATTAAACCAGCTATAGTAGTTTATGCAACGGTTGCATAATGATAGGCCTTAAAACACTTGTGCGGTTTTCATAAAACGAGCTTTAGCGAGTTTCATAGTAAGATCGCACGTGTGTTTTAAGGCCAAATTACGCAGAGTTGCATACATAACTTTATCTACACACATATTATAAATCCTCCATGATGAGTTCAGAAACAATATTTTCTGGCAACAAGTTATTTGTTGCAATCGTGGCTGCATATTTCCGATATCCGGCGCATTTTTACATCACACAGTCACTCCGAGAAGACTACTATTCATATTTTCAACTAAAATGTAAATTACAAACAACTTTTTCTATTCAATTCAACAACAATTCTACTTTCGTTCAGCAAAAAACCAACATAATGGCGGCAATTCGATCCTCCGTCAAGACCATTTTTTTTAAATCATAGACAAACGAATGAAGTCTCTATTCTCACGTCACTCGAGATCAAATGTTCGGTTTATATTAAAAAAAAAACATACTGAATTGATGTTTCGTATCAATAACTGTTTTAATATCTATGGATACTAGAATAGAGACCCACTTGAGTTTTGACAGCTGTTCCAAATTTAATCTCATTTCGATACTAAAATCGATACTGTAATAACATTGCAGCACTGGTTTTACCTAATTGGTTGTCACAATGGTGGTCATTCCCTACGGTTTTTGATTACACTATGGAGGTTTTATGATATGGGTGTAGATAAAATAGTTACTTGAATTCTAAACTGATATGAACATATTATTATGAAAATTTAGTGAAATTTAGTTATTGCTAACGCGCCCTATTTATTTTGTATACTCCTCCCACGTAAGCGTCATCCATTCCAATAAACAATGGTTGGTTATGCTTACTGGATGTAATATATTTCTTTAATATCTCTTTATCTGATCATAATTTGACAAATTGAACCTGTTCGAAGCGTTGTCAAACATTTTGTGCAATCTGTTAGACCAGATTTAGATGCGTTTTATTTATTTACAATTGGCCTATACTCCATTTTATATGTACATAGTTCCTTAGCATCATTTTATACAAAACATGTCCATGTATCAATCAAAAATAACGTGATAAGATGTCGTTATTAAGTAATTAATTCTCTAATTTAATCGACGATTTTATTTATGACTAGCTGCTGCTCGCGACTTCGTTCACGTGGAATTTGGTTATAGTTATTCCCTATTTTTTTAAACCACCCCTGTACTAAGGAGAACAAAAGAAAAAAGTATTAAAATCGGCACTTTCTGAGTTTTAGCGAGACTAACTCGCGGCAATTGATTTTTATATATTATTATATACTTATATATTTATTATCAGTAATCAATCAGAGAAGCCCAGGTCATAATGCTTTTTACCGATTCTCAGAGGAGGTTCTCAATTCGTTGGAATCTTTTATTTTTATATGCCCGACTTTTTAAGGTTGCTAGATTGATACTGGTATTGATAGAAATACTTGAACGTTTGCGACAATCTAATAATCATTAAAATATTGAACGCTGTTGTAAATTAGCACTTTATAATACAAGCATCCAACTTGTCATTGAAATATATGGGTGCAATTAAAGGATTTTCTTACATTACATTTGTTGTGCCCGCGACTTCATACGCGCAGAGCGGGTTATTCTCACAGGGGGTTAAACCAGGGAGACGGGCTTTACAAGCGCCTAAAGTTTAAAATAGTTGTATTTTCGTTTGAAATTGCTCGATTGCAATAATTTACCACAAATGTGATAATTTGCTACCTAGGACTCAAATTAAACCAGTAGTCAAAATCCCATCAAAATTCCTGGAGTTGCTACCGAGTTCTCCGGTGATAGCTGTTCAAACAGACAAACAAAAAAACCGAATTATTTTGTTAATTTCGTCCTCCTGTCCAAATTTTTGTAAACACACAAGTTGTTTCAGAGATTTATAGCAATGACTAGCTTCCGCCCGCGACTTCGTCCGCGTGGACACCCTAATTACCATGCGGTATGAAATATAAAATAGCGTCCGCCCGCGACTTTGTCAGCGTGGAATCGGTTATAGTTATTCCCTTGTAACTTTTGACGTATCCAGGATAAAAAGTACCCTCTGTTTTATTATAGGATATAAAGACTAACTATATACCACATTTCATGAAAACCCGTTCAGCCGTATGGAGCTGAGTGGTAACAGATACACAGTATTACACACATACCTACGCATACACGTACCGTTACCAAATTTGAAGAGTATATTTCATAACAAGTTTCAGGTTGATAAACTCATAGAATAACTTTTTCTTATACTAACTTAAATTCTCCCTTTTACCTCCTTCCAGTGTTATTTTTAAAAGTGTCACCTATGTATTGCCTGAAGTTACCTTTAATATAATGTCACAAAACGCATTGCAATTCGTCCTATAGTTTTAAAGTTTATCGGGCACATACAATGGGACAAACAGACAAACAGGCATGAAATTAAAAAACCATCAGGATGCTTCTGTTGCTCATTTTGAAGCCCCTCATAGCATTTTTTAGGGTTCCGTAGTCCAACTAAGAACCCTTAGGTATAGTCTTAGGTATAGTTTCACCATGTCCGTCTATCTGTATGTTTCATTAACATTGTCTTGAAGACTAAGTTACAAAGCTGATATTTTGTGATATTATTAATGTTGGTCCCGCGCACAAACATATAAAATAAAATTGAAAGAAGATATATTATTACGCTAGCCCACGTATAGCAAGGATAAAAAATGTTTTTTATTTTACAACCTCAAATGAGGGATACCTCTTTGAAAACTATTAGGAGTATGTTATTCGTATAAGTAAACAACTTTTTGGTCTGGGGGACCGTTAAGCAAATATTGAGCTCTAAAGTTGCCATTTTTGTTGGAGTTAAGTGTACCCATAGCCAAATCCGTAAATTCAAAAAATGTGAACAATATTTTAAATTCAAACTTATATAAAGAAGTTAAAAGGAAAACTATCACGACTAAGGCTTCATTGCTTACGGTTACGACTAACTTGTTTATACCTAGTTTTCTGTAAAACGTCTATACCGAACCGTTCCTTCCCATATCCAGAGAATAGAATATGGCTTATAGTTTGTAGACCAGACATGACTACGGAGTACTGAACCCTACATTGTGCATGGTTCGACATGCAATTGGCCGGTTTTTCAGTGTTATTTGCAATGTACAGACTTTTTCTACATTACAATTTTATTATATACCTAGTTATTATACTATTACGTTCTATTTGGTAAGTTGTTTACTTTTATTGTATAGATAGATAGAATGTATAGGTTAATAATTATTATAATGTGCCAATTACATTTGTTTGTTGCACTTTGTGTTCTTTTTTTTGTATCATTGAAACATTAATGTTAAATATCGTGAGTAAAGCCGTGCTTATTTCTAGTCTTAGTAATAAGCACGGCTCACAAAAGTTTTAATCTGATTATTAATGTTAAAGTTGAAAAAAGACTTACCAAATGTAGAGTTTCTTGCTGCGTTTCTTGTCAGCAGATGTCACCTTTCGAAGCGCTGGTTGATGATTCAAACATGAAAAAACAGCCCGTGTAGCCTACTTGCAAAATATATATATCAAATTATATTGTACTCTTTAAAAAAATACAGCTGCTGCTGTGCTGTCATTTTAATAGTTACTACAACTGTGCTAAATTTTATACGCTAAGTGGTGTGTGAGAAAATTAGATAACAAAGTGATTGTATAAGGGTTAATTTTTTCAAAACTTGGTGGGATTCCTCAAAAGCAGTCAAGTAATTTTGAGATTGTTCCACAACACGCGTTAGCCTCGCTCTATTGGTTTACTTTGTGGTGATTGCAAAGTGAATAACAAATTAAATTCAAGTTACGTCGGTTCACAGCAAATTAGTGATGCACAGTATGGTCATTGAGCTTGTTTATTCAGAGCAGATCGTCGCGCGGCCTCGTCTCTTGTCCTATTAGCAGGCATATTGTCATACAATCCAGTTTAGCCTATTGGAGTTTATGCAATTGGTGAATTAGATATGAGGGTAATTACCTGCCGGCGAGTGCCGGAGCTCGGCAGCTGCGGTTGTGGTCATGCTCCGCGGCATTATAATATTCCAATGATATTTTAATGCACTATTTCAATTTTATGAAGCTGCCGTGACCACTGTTTCAATTGGTATTTGAATCAAGGTTTGTATTTATAGGGTGCAGTTTTTTTTAAATTAAGTGCAACAGGCAGGACACAACTTTACTGTTCCATTACCAATGACGGTCACTTGAAAAGGACTTTAAACTTTGCAACCGTACGACATAATACTGATATAAATGCCATCTTATTTAACAACTAGCTTCCGCCCGCGATTTTGTCCGCGTGGAATTCGGAGGCATCCCTTTGTAGGAGTAGTTGTTTATTTTGCTCTCGATGAAAATGAAAATGAAAATGAAAATATTTATTTTGCAAGTAGGCCTCACGGGCTCTTTTACATGTCTGAATCTACCAGCGCTTCGAAAGGTGACATTTGCTGAGAAGAAACGCCGCAAGAAACTCAGCCTGCCTAATTATTCCTTTTGATGAGTACATTACCAAGTTTCAAGTTGATAAACTCATCGAATTCGTTTTTCCCACAGTTATTAATTTCAACCCCCTTTTTTGGCCCCGTCCAGCCCATGTCCTGCCTGAAGTGCTCCTAAATATAATATCAAACCGTATTGAAATTCAGACAAACAAACATGAAATTCAAAACCATTGTGATGTGTTGCTTATTCTGAAGCCCCCCTATAAGTAACATTTTTTCATTGTTATCTATGTACAGCCAGTAAGGTGAGGTTATACGTACAATATTTTCCACTTAACGATTTTATTTACGTATAGATATGGAATTTGGTTTGCACTAACAGACTGCATTCATGTGAATCCTACCAAATCAAATCAATTCATTTATTGAATAAAAAAACATTAAGACTATTTTGCTTACTTATTTTTTTAATTACGTACATTTGAATACAATGTTGCAGTTGCAATAAGCACGAATGACGCTATAATTACGGAGACGCTGCGCTCGCGTAACGAGCGGCGCGCTTAATGTGTTAACGAGAATAACGCTTAAAAATAAAACTTCATCTCTACCGAGTTAAGGATTTTGCTGCAGCTCAAGTTACTTACCTCGCAACACTGTTTATTCAGTTAAAAGAGCAAACAACTTCACAAAATACGTTTACTTTAAGCGTGGCAGAGAAACGCAAAGAGGTGTCTGTTTGAGATATCCGTGTAAGTATGTCTTATTATCTCTGAGTACCGGCTAATGAGCAATTAGGCGCCAAGCAATAAGCAGGAAGCAATTGACTTCGCCACCAAACACTGAGTACATAGCCTTTCATTTATTGTAAAGAATCAACGGTTATGTTTCGTCTAAGCGAAAGATAACGTGTGAATTAGTTCATTGTTTCAATGAATATAGCATCTATGTTTTAAAATCTGTAGGCCATAGGTACTTGTTGGTAAGAAGAAAACGCAAATCGCGAAGAATGCGGCAGGCGCAAAATGCAAATCGCTGGCGTTTCACCGCAAGACAAATGCGGCCGAGGTGTTGCCCGTCTTGTAAACAGCGCAGACGCGGTTTGTTGTTCTACTTTTTTGGGTAAACGGTTCTCCTTAAACGGCTGCGTATAGGCCGCCGCTGAAATACCGCCTCGGTACAATGCCTCATTTGGCGCCACCGTACAAGGCACACGCGGGCGTTATTGCAGCGATTCTCCGTTGTCCGATACATCTGAGGTGCAGCCGCCTATCTTAGTTCCCAGTAAAATCACACGGTTTTGGTGTTGTACAAATCTGTAAAATGCACAGGTTTTTGTGTAGGTGGAAATCGGACCCTACTTGCATAGGAATTCTGCATTCGGTTTCGTCTCGGCGGCCTACGTCAGTTGGTAGCCTTCACAATTGGATGTTTATGTGCCCGTGCTGAAATATTCATACCGAGATTCACCAAGTGGATCAATTGCAAATAATATTTTATGAAAATGGAATGTGAGTGGAAGGTATTGCATTCCTGGACAGTTATGCAGCGAGTGCGGGGCACGCCGCGACGGCATCGCGCCCTATTGACAAGACAACAATGAGACCGCGCCTTGTGCCATAAACATTCTTTGCCACAATCATTACGAATATAACCTATAAATTAGTTCGAAGCCGACAGTGGGTAAGCCGCACGGCTCTGCGAGAATTTCCAATGAGGACTCGGAGAGGGCTCTGGTTGGGTATACACGCGAGCTATCGCCAGTTCGAGTTGCGTCACATCGCTCGCCGGTTGCGCCCGCGCCCGGAGAAATGTGCCGGAATTTGAAACGGCATCGTGACGTCGCATTTAGGGTTAAAGTTTTGATACAAAAATGCGCGTTAACTTTGGTATCATTAGAACAATTGTAAGTCTTATTGACATTTGGATCAAGGATATTATTGATTATTCCTCGGAAGGAAATAAGTTTGATAACGATATTATAATTTACCCACAGAAATAAGAATTCATAATATTTTCACTTGCGATAAGCACTCGTAGTAAAACAATACAATCAATGTTATCTTCAAGTTTATTTGACCTGCATGTGGGTTAATGGTTAATTAGGTTGAGTACTTTATGAAGATATTGTGTAATCTTTTGTATTTCTTTTCACTCGAGTGTTTATTATTAGACTTACCTTGACTACAATGACGAATACATGCGTTAAAGTTAATGCGACTGAAGAACTTTTAAAAAAGGTGTGCTGGCGATTTCTTTCGCTTATAATTTAAGAATGTTTTTTTTACGGATTAGTTTTCTTTTAAACTAAAATCTTTTCAAAGTTATTGATTTACGCAGGTCACTAACCAACTTTGACAAAAGTTCCTGGCCACGAAAGACCATTCTACTTGTGCCAAATTATTAAAAAAATGCATTGGGACCTTGTGGACCAAAACGACACTTTTAATAAACCAAACCTATATTATTTTAAATATAGACCTAGGTTCTAAATACCAGAAAAAGCCAACCAGATACTTATTAAAATTAAAATATGAAAAATATTAAACCAATTTGAAACAGTGTCGTCTAAATTTAAAATTCCCTAAACTTGTAATAAGAAACGTCAAACTCGATTTTGTATAGCACTAATCTGTCAAAAATGGAGTTTGACATTCCTAATTTCAAATTTAGAGATTTTTAAATGAGGAAATAAAATTTCGAATTGGCCCAAATGTAGGGCACATGGACAACTTGTGTCAAGACGCCAAGACCGAGTTATGACTTTGGATCAGTCTTATGGGGAATTTGTCCAAGACCAAGGCGTATTATAATATCCAGTCGCTATAACCTAGACTGGAAGGATAAAAGTAAGCTATCAAAGGAACTTCTACAGCTCAAAAGACAAGAATACTCACTGGTCACTGCAAATGAAACTAACACTTGTTAAATATGGGCATGAGCCAAGACGCAATGTGCCGATTCTGCCAAGAGACAGAGGAAACAGCTTTCCACATTCTCTGCTTATGTAGATCACTCATGCACAATAGAAGTATCCACCTGGGGCGACACGTTTTGCACCCCGGAAGGATACAAGATCTCACTGCCCAAAGCATCTGGGAATTCCTGGAGGCAACGGGATTAAGCAGGGAACTATAAGAAAGGGCTGCCTCAATAGATCAGCAATGGTCGTCCAGTTAACCATTAAAAAATAATAAATAACCTAGACTGTTATTACCTTTACTAAATATAGAGACTGCAACAGACGCCGGACGCAAACACAGCGACAACATCGCATCCTATCCTAGAACTAGCCAAGTATGGTTCTGTTTGCATTGTTTATTTACTGCGCTGTCACATGCTATTCAGGAATGGTCAGTATTTTCCTTCACATATATTCCTTATATCTTCAATCTCGATATAATACACTAGCTTTTGCCCGCGACTTCGACTTTGTTCATAACTTGGGGTTTAAGTCATTAATGTTGTGTAAAAAAATTATAAAAATAAATAAATGAATAGCTATTCCCGCTGGAACCGTGCATTATTCCGGGATAATAAATAGCCTAACTAATCTCCGATTTTTAATCCATTTTGTGAAAATCAGTCTGTTGCTTCGTTTTGTTGAGAAAAGAGGGCAAACACGCAAACACACCTTCACAGTTGTAATATTAGCAAAGATAGGCAAATTAAGCTGTGTGTTTTAATCCATAAAAGACGGACAGAGTTACTTTCGCATTAATAATATAACTAATAAGTCATTATTACTAATATTATAAATGCGAAAGTAACTCCGTCTTTCATTTAGCAAACTTCTAATTTCCTGAAAAAGCCGAACTATTCAGGATTGTAATAAATCTCACCTAACCTACATTTTGGGTATACTATATCCTGAAAAGTCTACAGTTTCATTTGAAAATAAGAAGATTGCGACATGAACATATTTTGTGAAATGACACATTATGTCAAACGTATTCAGCTAAGTGACCGGATACCGATTTCACTACATGAAAAAACACTCTAGTATGCTTCTTTTTATGAAAGCTGTATATGTTTATAGTATATTTAAATCAATGAGGTGAAAATGTGCTTCTTGCCATTTTTTACCCATGGAATTCCACAAATCTCCTAATAAGAAACAGTTGTTAAAACAATGTTTTCGAAGAGATTGAATAATGGAATACTAATTGCAGCAGTTGTTAATAACTTGTGCTGGGGACAGAGTATAGCAGGTTCGTCGGTAGTTACGTCACCAAACATGACATCACCCACATCACTCTGAAATTCACACGATTTTATTTTTCATAACCGCGTCGAGGTCAAGGCCTTCCAATGCACAGTAATAGATGTTTTTTTTTTAAAACAGAAGAGAGTTAAGGACAAAACAGAACAGTTCTTATTAATATTTCATACGGTCATGTGAAAATTATCGTCATCTATGATATGCCGGAATATATCTTTGACATCACGTGTACCTAATGCGCTGTTCTTTTTCTGAATTCTGTAATATTCTTAATTAAATAGCACTCAGATGACTATCTCACTTTGAAAGTTTAATAAAGGTTAATATTAGTGTTTGGTGATTCTGACATTTAATATTAGTTAATTTTATTTGGATTATAATTTTTCTTCGCTTTATTTAAAAACTGGCGATCTCAATTTAAATTAGCAATATATTTTGACATGTATAAAATTTATAGTGTTATCTTATATTAACACATACATACATAGCATCACGCCCGAAATCCCTAATGGGGTGGGCAGAGCCACAGGACTACTTGTGGCCACGTTCGATGAATTAGTCCTAAGATGGTATGATGAACCGTACGGTGACAGGTGATCAGCCCATCGCCCATACAGATAGTCCACCATGTTGGAGAGGACCCGTCCCTTAGTCGACTTTTACGACATGCCAGGATGATAAGCATCTGCACGCATTCTATGCTATTTCTTCACTCCCAGTGCAGCAGAGGAGCAATAAATAAATAATAATAATAATAATAATAATAAATAAATAAATATCTTATATTAAGTAAGAAATAAATAAATCTTAATCCTACTATATAATAAACTATGTATAATTCTACTATATTATAAATGCGAAAGTTTGGATGTATGTTTGTTACCAATTCAAGCCAGAACGGCTGAATAGATCTGGACGAAATTTGGCACAGATATAGATTTTAGGCTACTTTTTATCCCGGAAAATTTAAAAGTTTCCGATGGAATAACTACACCCGAATTCCACGCGAACGAATTCGCGGGCAGAAGCTGGTATAGTTATTTAACAAAAAGTTATTTAAACTGATTTTTAAATATCTAGGTAGTTTTTGGTCTGTAACCTTAACTACCGGATTCTTCCTGCCATTTTCAAGGGACTTGCTGATTTGAATGAGATTAATGACGTTTATTAACCGGTTCAAACGTAAAAATAAATCATTTTAACCACTAAAAACAATAATTATATTTTATACAACGTGTTTTGTAATAAACGCAAAACTAGAAATTAGTTCAGAATCGAGAGTAGAAACCATTCCACTAGTTCTTAACACAGGTTTTTTTTCGAAAGATTAATTTACTCTTAACCTGTGGTCCAACGGATGCATAAAGTTACACGTCAAATCAATAATAAAGTTGGAGTCTTGTTTAAGTAATAGCAAATTGACGCCATTCGTACGGAAGAGGCCGGATTGTAATAAATAAACATTATTCGTGACAGAACTTACCTTTTTTTAACAATGTCACTCGACTTTTCCGTGCTGCAGGATTTAAATAAATTTACTTTGTAATTTGTTTTTGCTTTGTTCTGTTGATGTTCTATTGAAAATGGCATTTCGCTTCACCCATATTAAATGTACCAAAATGGTGCGGACCTTATAGCGCCGTGCGAGATAATTTTTGCTTCCCGTTGGGCCAACTAAGCTTTATTAAGAAGGTAATGAACGTTGTAAGCAAAAATTGATTGACATGATATTCATATAACCAAATTGTCAACAGTGAAAACGCGGTCTCACGCTGAATTTTTTTAGGATAAATCTAACAATAAATGATTCGGTTTTTATAAATAATACGAAGTTAAGTTTTAATCAGAACAACTTAATTTTGTGTTCCCTGATTGACGTGTATCACATTATGCGTTTATTAAACACGTATATCTTACACGTACACGGAAAAAAATTATGTTTTGATTCAAGAATATGGAAATGGAAATAAGTATTGTTGAAATGTAAAAATATATTTAATTAACCTGAGAATAATATCTTGAGCCAAAAAAACCAATTACTTCAAACAAGAATATATTCTTGGTTCAAGAAAATATATGTTCCGTTATATGGAAATCACGGATTGTCTTGACCAAGGCGATAATGTCTAGATTCAAGATATCCTTTTTTGCCGACGTAAAAGTCGCTCACTGATAAATCAAACACGTGTAAACGTATTCACCACAGTGAGCACATTCAAATTCAAATTCAAATTCAAATAATTTATTTCAGACATGAGATCCATAGTGTTAATTACATAAACTTATATCTAGGGTTAGTGTTAAAATACAATAAATTAGGACTCAAAAACAAAATAACATAGAATTAAACAATTTCCCAATTAACATTAAAAGCGACGCTGTGCGGCGGAGACAGGTGCGTGTAGCCGCATCCAGCGCTCAAGCAGCGGCGAGTCCCAACGTTGGGCCAGCATGCTTAGGATGCTGTTCGAACTGGCGCGACTGCGACTGAGGAACGAGGCACATCGTTTTCTCATGATCGCGAAAAAGCCAGCGGTCTGAGTTTCAGCGAACATTGTCGACGCACTACAGTGTCGCGGCAGTCCGAACAACATCCTAAATGCGTCATTATATTGAACGCGTAGCGCACTGTACGTTCGCTGCGTAAATTTAGTCCACAGACTGCACGTGTAGAACGATTGACAATAAGCTTTAAACAACGTTACTTTAACTTCGTTACTACACCGCGCAAATCTGCGGGCCAACATATTACAGCGAACACACAGCGCTCGGCGCTCTCGTTCAATATCTTCGGCATCCGACATGGTCTCAGTGACCCAGTGACCCAGGTACTTGAACTTGTCAACTCGTTTTAAAGGGGTACCACAAAGCATCACAGGCTGCATGCTATAACTCTTATTACCCGCTTTAAATTGCAAGAGCACACTCTTAGACGCATTGTACCTGAGCCCATGGGCCACCGCGTATGATTCGCAAATGCATAACAATTTTGTTAATGCCCCCATCGAGGGACTCAGCAGCACCATGTCATCAGCATAGCTTATGTTATTGATACACACGTCTTCTATGTGGCATCCGACGCAAGTGCTGCTGAGCTCCTCGATCAGCGCATTCACATAAAGATTGAACAACTTGGGCGAGCTCAATCCCCCCTGCCTCACTCCACATTCCATTTTATACACGTCTGAGTAGATACCTGCCCATTTAACGCTATTGGTTTGATTGCCATACCAGTATCGAAAAATGGAGGTGATTTCATTCGGTACGTCTGTTTTATCGCGTAGCTTCTGCCACAGTATGTCATACGACACCATATCAAAAGCCTTTGACAGATCCAAAAAACAGGCAAACACCGGCGTGTCCCGAGCCGTGTAGTAATGAACAGTCTGCTTGAGACATAGGATTGCGCTTTCAGTAGATAAACTTGGCCTAAATCCGAATTGAGCGTCATGAAGATTAAGATGTTTTCCTAAAATATCGTCAAGCAGACCATCCAAAACCTTAGCCACAACTGTAGCCAGCGATATCAGCCTGTAATTGGATATGTCAGAGGCATCCCCGGTTTTATTCTTTAATATAGGTACCACAATCGTATACATGAGATCGTCAGGCATATAGCTATGACTTATACACAAATTAAAAAACAGTGACAAAACCCTCGGAAGATGTACCCCTGCGTACTTGAGATGCTCAATACTGAGGACGTCATGCCCGGGAGATTTTCCCTTCACCATTTTTTTAATTTTAGCATCTACTTGCTTTGCTGAAAATCTAACGATGGGTGCCACGCTATCGCACTCAGCATTGAGCATCCCAGTCGCCTGTGGAAGCGTGGATTCTACTTTGAAGTACCGCTGGAAAACATTAGCGATATCTGTCGGCTCGTGCTGCCCAGCGACGCTCACAGGGAGACTTGTCTTATGATTTAACTTAGCGGTATTCTTCCAGAAACTACCAAAGTTCTTGTCCGCGTGATTTCTAGCAATAATGTTCATTTTTATATCTTGCTCATGGTTCTGACAGTATTTAAGCTTAGACTTAAATATCTTTTTGGTCTCAAGCATCTTACCGTAAATGTACCCCGTGCTAGGTTTGCCATAAGACAACCACCACTGATACCAAGACCGAGCCTCCCTGTGAGCATCACTGACGTACCTATTCCAGCCCGTTACGTACTTATATTTTCTACGCCTACTACCCTTGTGACATTTTTCGGCAGCTTCCTTAAGAACGGATATTATGCTATGATACAGATCACCCAACAACTGCTTGTGTGTAATGTTAGAACACATGTGGTCGGCACAGTTACAGAACTCCGTAGGGAAATGAATATCTTTTAATTTAAACGAGCAATAGTTAAAATATTCATCTATCTGATCAGCGTCCCTTTCACCCCAAACTACCCTATTATAATTAAAATTAGGATTTACAATTTTAGGTTTAATCAAATTTAAGTTACACTCGATTAACAAAGGATAATGGTCCGACCAGTAAACATTGCGTAACACCGTGGCGCTCGCTACCGTGGACCGCGCAGCGCTAGTAACTACGCAGTGGTCAAGCCAGCGGCTACACCCATGCGCGTGTACACACACACATTACATACTTAGTACATAACATAATATATCATTCGATGACGTCAAGAGGCATGGCAATAAAGAAAAATCCACTTGTACTGACGTGATCTACCAAATTAGAACAAATGTATTATACCTAGACATCGCATGGCATTGTATTTAATCACACTGCCTGGTATTTATGCATTTAAATATCATGCAATAAAAATAGCAGAAGTGAGAGTTGAACTCGCGTGGAGAGAGTTCCGTACATGGTTATGTGAAATTTCCTATTTTACTTTAAATACCATAGACTTCTTATGTGTTACTATAATCTACAGGTAAAGAACTAATTATTTTAGTATTGTTTTCAAAATGTAAGCATTGTAAGCCCAGTAGTTTTTGAGATAAGGGGGGAATGGTCCATTTTCGCATATTTTCCGAAATAACTACAAATCTATTTATCTTAAAATTATAAAAAAAAAAACATTTAAGATTCTCACAACGAGCCCTTAGGTACATTTGATATGTCACATGATATGGTTTACAAAACTTTTTTTTGTTATATTTCTGTTTTATACATACATAGCATCACGCCCGAAATCCCTAATGGGGTGGGCAGAGCCATAAGACTACTTGTGGCCACGTTCGATTAATTAGTCCTAAGATGGTATGATGAACCGTATGGTGACAGGTGATCAGCCCATCGCCCATACAGATAGTCCAGTGTTGGAGAGGACCCGTCCCTTAGTCGACTTTTACGACATGCCAGGATGATAAGCATCTGCACGCATTCTATGCTATTTCTTCACTCCCAGTGCAGCAGACGAGTGAGGAGGAGTTCTGTTTTATGGGGGAGGGGGAAAGTGGCACCCATGTTTAAAATTTCTTTATTTACGTTATATAAATGTGTACCAAATTTAAACTCAATCGGGCCAGTAGTTTCGGAGCAAATTGGCTGTGACACACGTATGGGTTCCGTTTTTCCTTTTGAGGTACGGAACTCTAAAAAACAATTTTAAATAGTCAATAAATACATTAAGCTTTAATAGCTGTATAGGCCAATATTCGTCTACCAAATATATTGTTTTATGAGTGTATTGGTACCTAAAACCGATTTCTGTATAATTCATATTGTGAACGTAAAAATATACGTTAATATATCGTGATCGTGACTTGCCCACCCCGGTTCCGATTTTGTTATTATTGATTTAATTTAATGTCATTACAGATATTCGTAACTTGTTTCTTGGTGAACAGACCACATTGCGTCGCAGACGCAGGGTTGCCAGATGACTACAGTTGGATTCTCGTACAAAGCTTGTAATATTCTCGTAAGACTTAAAAAACTCTCGTACATTGGGATGTTTGTCAAAAAATCCATGAACAAGTGTATGCAATTAGTTAATTTATTTTTTATGAGGATAAAATTGTCATATCGATATTTGATGTTACCAGTCATTTGTACTGATATCGATGGCCGCGCCGATGCTGCATATGCTGGACTCAAATTGTATACTTAAGCCTCCAGCGCACTGACTTACAATCTGATCATTCAGTATCACGACTTGTACAATTGTAATTGATCAAGATCATTTATCTATCATTTATCGTTGCACACTCTACTCGTATACTTAGAAAAACCTACATGTTTAGTTTAGTTTAGTTTGTTTATTACTCAATATAATATACAGTTTAAATTACATGTCATGTCAAATTAAAAGAAATTACATTGAGATCGTCAAGCAAGTACATATAAGCATTCAAAATAATTAAATTATTAACAGTTTGATATCCAATAATCAAGAAATAATAATATAAATAGGATGTCATATTGGGTCTCCTCTAGGGATCGATATTTCAAAGTGAATTTTAGTGTAAAATAACAAAAAACAAATAGGTAACAAAGCAATAGTACATAACAATGTCAAAATACAATAAAAACCAAAATCAGTAATGTCAAATGAACCAACTTACAACTTAAGGTCCACATACTCATTTACTGAGTATAATGGATTATCCAACAGAATGTTGCCGGCGCCTAAATGTTTCGTCAGATGACTCAAGCTTGAGATCAGTGGGAAGATGCTCGTAATAAGTCGGCCCGATAACACGCGGGTTCTTCCTTGCAAGTGCCATGCGACGGGGGACTGTCCTCAAACGCCCGGTATGGCGGAGCTGCTTGCATGTGCCTCGTACATCATACACGAGCTGAAATTCTCGTACATGTACAGTAATTCTCGCATATCTGGCAACCTTGCGCAGACGCGAGAGCAAGTAAGGCCAAGGACATGTATAGGCTTCCTCGTTTTTGACGAAACGTGAGAAGATTTTAATATGGTTGAGTTCAACAATTAACAGCTTACTTACGTACTCATAACAAAATGTTGAAAAGAATGGATGTCTTTTTTTCAGTTAAAGCGCTTCTCTTTCATTTTATCTTCTCTCAGTCGTATATATCAGCTTCGATTGGTTATGCAATCAATGTTTGATTGCCATTCATCCAGTAGATTTACTTACTAGAAAGTTTAAATAAAATAATTCTTAACACGAATTATATCATTGCAATGTTATTGCTAAGCACATGATCAATGTCTTGGTTTTATTTATTCTGAGACACGTGACCATCGGATTCTTAATGTGGTTAGATAACAATCGATGTCGCGGCCATCGTCGAAATCAGTGCAAATTATGTTTTGACGTCGATTTTATGTTGACAACAAGATAACATGAATTATTCCACAATGACATAAGTCTATTCGAGATGGCGAGTTGCCGAAACCCATTAAATTTGCAGCTTGATTTTAACTGCAATGTCTTTCTAAAATTTTACAAGTAGGCCGTTATTTACACGGAGGATTTTTGACACCATTTCTCTACCATGAATTATTAATCGTCGCCCTGCATGCGCAGTTCTGAGCGGAGCGCGGCGGCGCTTGCGCCGACATCGTTAAAGCGGCGCCAGGTTACATCATCCGATTGGAAAACTTGCCGCCGCGCGCGGGCCCTAAAACGCCGCACGTCTAGACTCCGAATGGCACCGTCATAGTCTCATCACGTCGTAGGTACCTGTTTGCTTTGTAGAACTTAAATTTTCGCCCGATAACATTAATAAGTGCTTGGTTGGCTGGCGAGGCGCCGGGAGGCCGTGGGCTCCGCCAGTGGCCGCAGTATGTGCGCATAAATATTCATTACGCACACAGACGCGAGGTGTTCGCGGGCGCCGACGAGCCCGGCCGAGTCAAAGGTGCCCCGGCGCCACCCGTGCCTCCAACCTTCTCGCCGCCCCTCGCTACCCTCGTCTTGCCCCTCTGCTCTTAGTGCATCTGGAAATATCCTAGAGTCATTCGACGCCACAATTCGCCACGCTGGCGCCGTTTGCCAATAAATTCGGTCTGTCTCTCCGGCCTATAATGAATTATTATGGATTATGATCTTTGGGAATAACGGAATGAGTAAACAAGTCCTGTCATGATACGTATTTTGCTAGATAAGAATGTTTGCTGCACGTCTGTTCATCTTGGGCTACGAGTTTTTAATGGATTTTGTACTAAACTACATCAAAAGTACCTGTTTTTAGGGTTAGATAGTTTAAATTCTCGGTACACCTAACAAAAACGATATCGTGTAATGATTGCAGAAAACTTGTATTTTATTATAACGTTAAATCTAAACTTACGAGAAATATTATGTTAGAATAGATAACAGTCCTAGTAATCAATAAAGTTAAGGAAACATAAATGCGGTGCAAGATAAAATGCTTTATGAGCGTTTAACGAGTGCATGTCGACAAATCGGGTACGATCAGACTGTCGCGCAAAATGTCAGTGCTCTCTCTATTTCTGTCCAGAGAGCAGACCCAACAAGAAAGCTATGCAAAATACAAATTCTACAGTCGCCGTCTAGACGCCGGTCCTGTTACGATTGAATACATTTGATCCAATCAACCCGAATGGAGGGGTCGGCCAGGTCTTGTGAACCGGCTGCCTGAGCTGAGGACATTATTGACGAACAAACACTTCAACGCAACCTACTCGCAAATATATTGCTTGCATACTTCCTCTTATCATAGAAAATTAACATTACCACTGTTTGTAGCAAATAACTGGCGTTAATGTAATATACGACTATGATTACAAGTTTAAGTTTATAGGCACCACTTCATTCGATATGGTTAAAGTGTTGATAGAAATACAATGTTGCAAGTTGCAACACAGAAATTAGACTCGTCTACAAGTACCTATCACCAGTAGTTATCGAATTATCTATAGCTAAATTAGTCTCATCACCCTTGATAGAAGAAAATCGGATGCATAACTTGCGTATGCGTCGCCCGATTCTATTCTGAGCAGATAACAGCAATTATTTTAATTGTTTTAGCACCTGACGTCGTACAAGAAGACAGCCCATTAGTGGTCACAGCGCCGGATGGAGAAGAGGAACTTAGTATGAAATGTAAAAATAATTTGATTTCTGTAAGATACATTGATTTCTTTCTCCCAATTTTCACTTTGCTTATTGTCGCGCTCTTTACAGATTTTGGTGCACTTCTATCAGGTCGCTCTCCGTTATGCATTCGGAGAGATGACATGAGTGGGGTACCAGTGGCTCCGGGAGTAGCTACGGCACGTTTCACTTTCCGTCGACGTCACCTCTACTGGTCGGTGATCTTGGGACCGTCGATGATACAACCTAGAGCTCTCTCCTTTCTTGATAGAGCGGGAAGGTTGCTGCTTGAACATCCATTGAAAAAAGCACCAGGAATTCATGCAACGTACGAAGAGAAAACTGAAAAGGTAAAATGAAACAAAATCTTCGGCGTGATGGCTTGGTCATTTTGATTACCCTGCGATAACTAACCACAGCAACGTAGAAACCGGCAACTACCATGTGCCGTTGAGTTTTGCTGAATATTTATATGACCTGCTAATCTGTTTTTACAGTTGTGCGGCGTTTGGCGCCGAGTGCCTCGCGAGTACAAGCGGTTGCTGCGCGAGGGCTCTTTGTACGTGGCTTTGATTTGGGGTGATGAGCGAAACAACTCGATGGACAGCGCTTTGAGTGGCCGCATTAACAGGTTCTTATGCATTTATTTACTTCTTAGATTTTACTATACCTTTTGATTCTTCTAAGGCTGGATACAAATATAAATATCGGACCAGCTGAATAAAAGCTTTTCATTCGATGTAAACAATAAAATGCCCTTCAAACACTCATTCTGAGAATTGTAAGCAGAAGGCTTATAGTTCGTTGTCTATTGTAAAAAGCATGTATGATAAATAGCGAAAATTGCTCACTTAGTGATATTGCTTTAGGAAAAAAATACCTGTTGTTTCTAAAGACTAGTCTATACTTACCTAGTATAAATATGTTTGCCACGTTTTTTCACATTGTGTGTTTTAATTATATAAATGATAACTCATAAATTGGAACCATAACGTGATTTAATCCTTACCTACTTATATCTGTTTACGGGATTTACAATTTTGTTAAGAGCATCGCACTACAACGCAAGAATTCAAATACTTGTTTTAATGAGTTTCATTTACGCACATTATCGTAGTAGCATATAAAAATAAATACGCGGGCAAGGAGACGGCCAGATGAAAGTGTTAAAAGTTGAAACACGCATTCATCTTCTCAAATATACGCTTCACCGGTTACGTCACGTTTGTTTACTAGACTTGTTGCTCTAGTTTTTTATACTTATAGCTAATGGTTAGGTTTCTGGTTTATGAGTTCGCTTTATACCTTTTGTTATTATCGGACACAGTTTTTATTTAAAATAGGGTCAAAGGTGCTAATATAAATCTTGTAAAACTTTTTACCAGCTTTTTAACCAGATCGAGGATGTTCTTAAGAAAGGCCGGGTCAAGACTACCCTAAACCAGCGAGCGTGTATGAAGAACTTAATGAGAGTAGACGAAGCGAAAGTTGTGTGTCAGGATCGTACCAGGTGGAGATCCGTGGTCTCTGCCTACCCCTTTGGGAAACAGGCATGATAAATGTATATAAAACTTTTTAAAAATTCACCAGGTATCCAGCACTTGCATCGGAAATGTTTACAACCCTACTGGAGCCAGAGCAGCCGCCATCGGTGTTCGAAAGCGGTGCCTGCGACGACTATCGCATGCCAGGCCAAGAGGCTGGCTGGTGGGGAGGTACCGCCGTGGTGACCGGCGCAGCAGGTGCCGCGCCCAGCCTCCATCTAGCCCTCATTTACAATGGAATCTTCTCACCAGTCGGCAGAGACCAGGCCGTGAGAGTGCTGCTCACTCTGCCCGATAAAAATCAGACAATTATTGACGAGGTAAATACCATAAAAAAATTCTCGACATATTCAACGGCTCCAATTCAATTGTAACATGCAAATAATTTTTCCTTAGATCCAAACTGTGCCCAAACCAGGCTACGAGATGAATATCCTTGAAGTTTCTACCCCAGTATCGGCTGCAGAGTTGCGTTCGCTTGCTCGTGGGCGCCTGCTTCTGGCAGTAGAAGCAGTCGGAGCGCCTGAGCGTCGCATTTCGGGCAGCGTGAGACAGAGGGCAGCTTGCGAAGTGTTCCATTCACCATTGCTAGCGGAAAGGGCACCGGCTGCGCTAGCTCCTGAAGGTCTCGCATTGCTTTATATCGATAAAGAGGGATCTCTTGTTTACGACATACAGGTAGGTCCCCGCGTATCACGATATAGGTATAATTAATTTTCATATACATATCTGCTAAGTTTTTATGATATGGATCAGAATAAAGGTTAAAGAGTTCGATCACTTTTTAGGTAGACAATTTGGGAATAATGGATCCGAAGATAACTCTAGTTGAGGAGCAGGGCAAACGGCACTCACAGGTGGAAATCCTTGACACAAGAATGGGAGTGCTGGCCAGACCGAGCGCACGAATCTTCCCGCCGTTATATGAAGATCAGCTGGCTGTGCATATTGGGGCTGATGTTGGTAAGCTCTAGGCATATCCTATGAACTAGGGCAGTAAATGCTCATGAGCTTAATAAAACTTGTAATTTTCCTAGTAAGCTCGTATTTTACATTCGTTAGCAACTTGTTTCTGTTATGGATTTTTAGGGTTCCGTACCTCAAAAGGAAAAAACGAAACCCTTATAGGATCACTCATGTGTCTGTCTGTCTGTCTGTCTGTCCGTCTGTCACAGCCAATTTGCTCTGAAACAACTAGACCGATTGAGTTGAAATTTCGTATACATGTGTAAGTAGGTGAGCGCAACACGGACGTGTAACGTAAATAAATGATTTTTAAACATGGGGACCACTTTTGGGGGTAAATGTGAAAATTAAAAAAAAAACTTATGCTAATTATATCGTGACATATCAAATGAAAAGTCTTATTGTGAGGATCTTAAATGTACTTTTTTTGGAATTTTATGATAAATAGTTTGGAAGTTATTTAGGAAAATAGACGGAAATTGACCACCCCCCCATAATTCCGAAACTACTGGGCCTAAAAATTTGAAAAAAATCTGTAAATAGTTCTTTAGGTACCTATAGATTATAGGAAAACCTATGAGAAGTCTATGGTATTTAAAGTAACATAGGAAATTTTAGATAATCATGTACGGAACAGAACCCTCTCGACGCGAATTCAACTCGGACTTGTCCGTTTTTATGTATTAATCTACGCCATTTCTGATGATGTATGTCGTAAAATTGATATTCACTTGTAGATAAATTCTCGGAAACTACTTAAGGGAAAGGTAAAACATGGCAACTTGTAATTTTTTATACTTTAAATCGTTGAAGGGCACTGTCGTTGTCGTTATCATATTAAGTAGGTATTTCTGAGAATTCTTGAATCAGTTGCATTTCCCTGTATTGACTCTCTGTAATCTTAATGAGGCTTTAGGGAGCTGAATGACAAGCTGTAAAGCTAATGTAGCAGACTTGAGTTTTTTAAGCGTCCTATTCTTAAAATCTTCCAAATGAAAGGGTTTTAAGTGCAAGAGTTCAACTTGAAATACCTTTTGGATTGTATTTAAGGACCCCCCATTCTCCGCGGCCGCTTAACGTCACGTCCGCTGCCCGACGCCGCTGGCGAGGGCCCTGCTTTGCTCAGGCGCACCGACGCCCGCGCACCAGTCTCTGCTTCTCCTGTCGCTGGCTTGGCATGGGTGTCTGTTGACACTCTTTGCGGAGTGCATTACGAGGTAACATGACTAATAAACTAGTGGCTCCGTGAGCTGTAGACCTCGTGACAAAAGACTTCAAAAAACTGAATCTAAAACAAAAACCCTTTGAAAAGTAAGAAATAATGATTGGCCTTGCGACAAACTTAACTTTGCTGTTGAAAAACTGATATCTCCATACATCAACATAGATCAATTCAGTTTACCAACTCCGCCAGTAAGTTTGTAATTGCAAAAACCTCCATATCTCCGCCATTTTGAAATATTTCGAAAAACTGAATCGACAAAAAAAAAGTTATACACTTACCGAACCTCCTCACAAAATTTTACGAGAATCGGTTGAGAACTGCGACCTGTAGACGAGAACAAATGGACATCCGCTGGACATACGAAAGCATTTTGCCCAAGCTGAAACGGAGACGGTTCGCCCGCTTCGCTTGCTCGGTCGATAAACTCTGTTTGAAACATTCGCGTTTTTTCACATATAGTTATAGTTAAAACATCACTTAATCGCGAACAGTTGTATTTTGTTAATGTAACGGCCATTTTAAAATGCCAGTGGGCACAAGCACACTGAAGAGGCGGGTGTAAGGTATAGGGCATAGTTTAGCGCATCCGCATACGCATATCCGATTAGGTGAAAAAATAATGAGAAATTATGCGAAACTATGCGAAAATAGTTCGTATGGAAAATTAACTAATCGGAAAAAGGCGATCGTTATTTTTTATACAAGAAAAAATAATACAGAAAAAAGGCCGTCGGAAATTTTTATATAACAAAATAAAAATATCAAAAAATACATCTAACAAATCTTTTGTGTTGGGCTTTGAAAACTTTAGATTTCTTTAATCGATAATTTTTCCCACGCTTATTTTCATTACTTTATTGTTTTTATTGAATACACGTGTTTTGATGTGAAATAATTAAGATCGACCGTCAGTCGTTAAAATTTTCTTGATAACTAAATTCTGTTTTAAATGTCATTGTTTTATTATAACCAATGAGTAAATATATTTATATCTTTATACTGTGCTATAACTCTACATCGTTACAATTGCCTGTTTTTATGAGTTCTTATTATTAATAAGTATAATTTAAATGTATTTATTTAAAGGCGCTTTTTCCGCGTTGCGACCTTGCCTTTTGTAACTTGTTCGAAATAAATAAAGTAAATTATAAACACTTATTACCAAAGTTAAAGAAAACCTTTCAGTGGAATGGGTGTGAGTGGCTCATTGCAGATTTTGACATCATACACATTAATATGTGTAACGAAACGAAAAAAAATTAATGAAAATCAAAAAAAAAAAAAACTTTAAACAAAAGAGCTCAAACAAGTTTTCTTGCCTAATGACCATGAATCTTTTGCCAGGTGGTGTTAACAAGTAACCCCGGCGTCTGGTCTGCGTGGCTGGAGACCCACGCAGCCGCAGGCGCCAACTCTCGGATGCTGTCTGGCATGGAGGGCTGCGTGTTGGAGCCACACCCGGCGGAGCTGTCAGCGCTCTTCACAGGGGCTGCATATGTGGATCTTCGGGCTCCGGACAATGACACTGCATTTCTGCGTACGCGATTACCACAGGTAGATTTTGAATTCAAAATATGCTCTGGCAAAGAATTATGTTGTGTAGTGAACGCATTTAACGTGAACCGATTTTCTTTTGCTAGTAAGTCATAATAATATATTTAATATACAATATATAATCAATAATATCACATTGCATGAATAAAAAACTGTTATCCTTTAATATACATCTTTGTAATTTCATGCTGCTAGATGGTGAGAATCGTAAGGTAAGAATTTAAAAAAAATATGTTAAAAACGAAATCCCGACTGCATTAAGTACGTCTAAAAAATAGAGAAGCAAGAAATTATTCAGCCATGTTCGTTATATACCTATACCCTTCTAAGAGCTCGCGTGCAATAATTTACACAAAAAGAACGCCTATGACACTAAACCTAGTTCGATAAGACTAACAGATGATATATATATTATGATTAGTGACGTCAATAATGGGGGAACACGAAATGGCGATGCTGCAATGCGAAAAACCTGGCAACGCTATTAAAAATAGTAATTAAACAAAAACCATTTCTAGTATGATAATATTCCCAAGTTTCGTTTGTTCCTCGAAACAGGGAAGGGGTATACGATAATGCAGTGCTGCAAGCCCCCCTGATTGGCCTTATCAGTGGCAGCAGCATAATAAGCGAATTGCTCAAGGCGAGCGAAAGAATAGTTTAGCTCATAAGAATAAGATTTTTTAATTAAGAGTAATTTAGGGTGAAGGGTTCCGTGATTTATGACGTATTAAAAAAAAAACTACTTACTAGATCTCGTTCAAACCAATTTTCGGTGGAAGTTTACATGGTAATGTACATCATAGGTATATTTTTTTACCTATAGTTTTATCATTCTTTTATTTTAGTAGTAACAGGGGGGGGGGACACATTTTACCACTTTGGAAGTGTCTCTCGCGCAAACTATTCAGTTTAGAAAAAAATTAAATTAGAAACCTCAATATCATTTTTGAAGACCTATCCATAGACAGTACACACGTATGGGTTTAACGAAAAAAAAAATGTTTTTGACTTTCAGTTCTAAGTATGGGGAATCCCCCATTTTTTTTTTCTATTTATGTGTGAAAATCTTAATGCGGTTCACAGAATACATCTACTTACCAAGTTTCAACAGCATAGTTCTTATAGTTTCGGCAAAAAGTGGCTGTGAAATACGGACGGACAGACAGACAGACAGACAGACATGACGAATCCATAAGGGTTCTGTTTTTTGCCATTTGGCTACGGAACCCTAAAAATAACACACGTAATTAATGGAGTTCCCCATTATGTCGATGGCCGATCCTGAAGTTAAAACGTATCTATTCAACATACAGTATTCAACATTTTTTTAATACTGTTTTCAGATAAGCGTGCCACCGTCGTGCTTGCCGTCTCTATCCTGGCCGACCGACAACGGACTGAGTGACAACTATAATCCGGAGCAGCCTGCAAATTCACAGCCTCCAGACAATTCCCTGTCCGGTACTGCATCCTGCTATTACGCGGGACGCTTTTACGAGGATGGCGCGCAGTGGATGTCTACTGAGGTAAACTACATTTACTTGTCTTGTTTATGAAAAAGCTTTTGTAATAATTATTAAATTAATTTGGTAGCTGATACCTATCTATAGAGAGCTTTCAACAATTTGCAGTCATGCCATATGTGTGGCTGCGAGCACGGAGTCCTACGATGCGATCCGGTAAGATGCCCACCTGTGAACTGCGCGGTGCCCACTATCCAGCCACCTGGACAGTGCTGCCCTATTTGCACTAGTGAGTATTCGCTATTGTAATTTTACCGATGATTACCCCCCCACTTGCAGTGATTATCGTATCGTAACTGAGCTTACACGAAATACTATATATACAATAGATGCTAACTGGAAACAGATACTGTAAATTGTACAAAAATACCTCTATCATTAAAAGCTATAATAATAGTGCGTTTTTTTAAAAACAGTAATTTAACCAAAGGTCAAACGATTGATTGATTATCAATCATTTACCAGATAAAACGTATATAGTATGGTTTACGTTATAACCATGAGTATTATAGCTGTACGACATATGTTTGAATATCTACCGTTTCCTCCCATTGCAGACTCAACGACAGCAGTATGGAACGAGTCGCACGGGTGCCACCTGGCCGGGCAGTACCACGCGCCGGGCTCGTCGTGGCACCCGTACCTGGTGCCGGGCGGCTACGACACGTGCGCGGTGTGCACGTGCGCCTTCCCCACGCGCCAGGTGCGCTGCCCGCGCGTGCGCTGCCCGCCGCTGCGCTGCGCCGAGAAGGAGGCGTATCGGCCGGACAAGAAGTCTTGCTGTCGGGTTTGCCCTGAGGTCAGTTGACTTTTATAGCTTTAGCTATTACATCTAATAAAATCGTTAAACGTAAAAAATTTAGTATGTTTGTCTGATTGTATGTGCGCGATGAACTTTTAAAATATTGGGCGGATATAATGCGGTTTTCGATATCATATTAAGGGCACCTTAAGGCAGGACATATAGGCTATAGAAACTTTTGTAAATAAAACTGGAAACTGGAAGGGGTTAAAAGAGGGGATTGACTTTCATATGGAGCAAAAGGAACAAATTTCCCTAAGCCCGGGAAATTATGCATTTTAACACTTTATCTACTATGTATACTTACTTGATGGCATATCTCCAGGCCAGCAGAGTAGTTGACCCATTAGACAGAGTAAATCCCCGCGCGCCCCCAACATTGCTCCTGGGAGAAATGCAGCTGCAGCTATCTGATGCCGACATTATTTTTTAGCTTTAGTTTTAGCAGACAAATGATAATATTTCTCGCATTAGGTGTGAAAAGCACTATGTATGTCTCGGCGTAAAATGCAATAGATTGACTTGTATTGTATCTTAGACTACCTACTTACCTCGATTTCGTCTCGACCCTCCGATTTAAATGTCCGTCTATTAATTACCTCCCAGCCTCGGCAATAACGTACTAATTAATTACTGAATTATTTTGTATGTCTTGGGAACTATCTGTTCAAATCTGAATTTGGACTATCATGATACATACTTTTCTGATGATTGACCCACTTAACACGTTGATTGGTACCAATCGGTTCCATGTAAGTCGGACAAGGTATTTCACCCGTAGTCTACTAAAATATTCTTTGCCTATTTAATAACAAAACGGTTACTTATACTTTTTAGGTGAAAGTGAAAAAGCCCGAAGAGGAAACCCCCAAAGACCAGGGTGCCCCACAAACGGCGGAGGAGATCCTCGCTGACGGAGGCTGCAAGTTCCCCGGAGGCCCCCTGCCTAACGGGAAGGAGGTGCACCCCTCCATACACTCGCACGGGGAGCAAAGATGCGTCACTTGTCGGTGCAAGGTGCGTTTAAATTAGTTTTATTTTTGTATCTACCAGGTTAAATAAACGCCACGCCCGCAGCCTGAACACGGGGCCCGTTTGACACGAGGATAAGTTAACACTTACTCTCTAACACTAGTGTGATACTCACACTCAGATACATAATCGGAGTATTCACGGGTCACTTCGGGGTTAAGTATATCTTAGCCAAGATGGGACTCTCTGACAACACAAGCTGTAGAATGTGTGGCGAAGAGGAAGAAACAATGAAACACATCATGTGTGAATGTGACGCCTTCGCTAGACTAAGAATGAAAATCCTTGGCAATGGATATCCAGAACCAGGGGAATTCAAGGCAATACTACTGCGTTCCACAAGTCACTTCATTGAAGTGGTGGAGAATGCTATGGATAGTGCTTAGGAAAAAGGGGTTATTACACAAAAGATCCCATAGGGTCGAAGTGTATCCGCAAGGACCCCTCCCTCTAAGATAAGATAACACTAGTGTCAATGAAAGAGATAGTCGGAGAGATAAGACTGTCATTCCCGCCTCAAAATTGTCAGGACCGCAGTGGTGTCTATCAGTGACGTGATGTTAGATTAACATGGTTCATTTTAATAAATAAGTAAATATTTCGCCTGTCATTTGACTCGCGACGCGTCTTTACCACTCGTGGGAGTGTGTACACGAAACATAAATGAGATTATGTTCTTCTTTTACTCCAGCAACAAGTATTGATTGCATCGATTACAAGGATTTTAAGTAAGTTGTTGTTGCCATATACGTTTGGCATCACAATCATTAAGAATAAAGGTACGGTACGGCATGTCTTAAGCAAGTGAACAGTTCAAAACGTATGTTTAATGAGAACGCACATATTCCAGGACGGCGAGGTGACGTGCGTGCGCAAGCGCTGCGGGCGCGCGGCGTGCGCGCGGCGGCGGCGCGGCGACGCGTGCTGCGCCTGCGCGCGGCCCCGCCGCCCGCGCGCGCCGCGCGCCCACGCGCCGCCGCCGCCCAGCTGAGCGCGCCCCTCGGCGAGCCCGCCGCCTCGTGCTAACATCTCCGGCCCGGCGTTCATTAACGTCCTCGAGCCTCGGTAATAGGAGCCGTGACACAGATGAAGGAGGTTTCGAGGAAAAAATAATCGGCAGTATGACCTTTCAGGAGTCGGGGCCGGCGATGTTAACGGGCGCCGGTGGACGGGCTCGCGGCCCGGTGTCCGACCCCGTCTACACCCAGACTGCTCGTAGGCTAAGTGAGTGAACGCTTCGCTCTATAGACTGATATATTTTTATGTACTCGTGCGATTCGAATGTCTAGTTTTAGTCGGTGGGGCGGCGGTCGGCCGCGCGACCGCCTCGGCCTCGGATTCCAACGATCGACGGACGAATTAGCTTTACTGTGAATTATTCGGCGATGAATATTTACTTACCCACCGGTATTTTAATTGGTATTATGATGTCACTAAATTTTATAGGCGCATTACTGCTGTAACCCGACAATGAACACGTTTAGAGTAGGTATAAGTTGCTTGATCGCTCGTAGGGAGTCAGAGACGGTGCGAGCGCGGTCGATATCGTTGAAGATGTGCCATATTCTCTTAATGTAAATATAAATTATTATTTTTAACTATACTAATGTGCATATTTATTTACGTTTGTAACGTGTACCGTGCCCGGCGCCAGAGGGCGCGCTCTTAGGTAGTCGTGTTTGATGAACCATCACAAGCCGCCGTCGCTGTATCGGTCGCCTTGTTTGTGCATTTGCTTTTAGTTTTATGTGAGTACCTCTTACGGACGCCTAACTAAAGCAACAGATATTGGGTCCAACTCGAAACGGTGTCCGCTAAATTTAAGATTGCCTAAATTTAAAATAAGAAACGTCAAACTCGATTTTCTATAGCTCCAAGGTTCAAAATCGAGTGGAACGTTTCTTAGGTATTTCAAATTTAGCGACTTCTAAATTTAGCGAAAACACTTTCGAATTGGCCCCATTGTTATGCATTCAATTTTAAGTAATAATGTCGCGTATAGGTTATAAATAGTACAGATAAGATTGACGTGACCAAAATCTCGTCATGAAATGTGAATGTGTAAATAATTAGGTACCTATACTTTAAGTTAAATATGTAATTGATACGAAATCATAATTTACGTATTAGTTTGTATATTATTTTATACTGCAAACATACGAATTGTACTGCTATGTTTCAGATGGATGCGTGAGTTAAGAGACTAGTTTTGTTTAATTACTAGGTTCACTGTTAGTTAGGTAATTAAGAAAGCTAGTCTAAATGTTCGACGTGACGGAATGGATGCCATGCACGCTTTTCGATTCACTGATCATTTTACAATTCATCATAAGTTACTTAATAAGTATTATAATTGAACAAACTTAAGAAATTTGGAATTATAAAAAGATCGTAAGGATCAGATTTCAAGTTATTGTGGTTCTAGTCCATCAAAATATGTGCTTGATTTTATGATAACATGGTTATCGGCTATTTTGTGGATGTCAAAGTATCACTCGGTAACAAGGCACAAAGATTTATCTTGATTTAATATTTTTGTATGATCTAACAATAGCAATAGCACCCATGGCTTGCGAATAACATAAACTAATGGCCATAAAGGATGAATTCGCTTGTATTGCAATGTTTTATTATTTAATAATTATTATATTAAGCGCGTCGAATCTGACGGATGGTCATCGGAGCAATAATGTACGTCGTCCGTTGAGTGTGGCGCGATCCAAGTCCCTGTTCGTTTACAGAAGGGATTTCAATATTGAACAATTTTCGAACAACTTTTTCGATATACCTTTAGCATATATTATTTAAATATCTAACTAAATTTGCATAATGCGAGTGAATAACTCGGACAATAGTTTGTAAACAGTGGTACATTTTAATAAATAAAATTACCTGTGAACACAACAAAAAAATGGTTTTAATTACATACCTATCATTGTTAATGTACGAGCAGTTACATCGCAGAATAGGGATGTTTCCTGGGTAAAACAATAGTTATTCTCATTAGTCCGTCAGTTACATTATCAAAAAATATTGAACGCATATTTTTCGCTTTATCAAATAAATCAAAATTGACAAAAATAATGCGCATCAAAGTTCAGGAGTGGGGGCTAATGACGTCATTTAATGGTAAAAAGTGTACAAAGTCATGACGTCACGCGGAACTTCAACGCATCTTCAACGCACTATATCTTCGTCACTTTTTGTTTAAACAAAAGAAAAAATAAGTGTTCAATATTTTTTTATAATGTAAATGACGGACTAATTAGATTTTTTTAGGAAATTAGCCTATTGGGGACAAAAATTACGTCAGAAATGCTATCAACTAAATAGAAAAAATCGACGCCTGGGCCGATATTATAGGTACATAAAATGGCCAAGAGTTTCCTTCCGAGAAACGAAAAAAAAAACGAAAGCGTGTCTTATACGATAAATTTTCATTACGCGTTTCAGATTCATGTGTTTAATTATAATTTACGAGGTAAAACACTAGTATTATTATTAAGCTAGTACCTATATTTTGAGGAATGCGCCCTAGGTATAAGTTGTTAACGGACTGTAGACACCAGGGCCTCTATTCGAGAACGTCCAAGCGATATTGTAGCGACGCGCTGGCGAGATTCTCATCCCACTCTTCTGCACGATGCGTAATGCGTAAGAGTAGGATGCGAAGCTCGCTAGCGAGCCACAGTAATATCGCTTGTATGTTCCCGAATAGAGGCGCAGGATATCTATATTCGGGAATGCTAAGTAATTTATGATATCGCCAATAAATTTAAGAAAACCGCGCATGTCAACGTCAAGCACGTACGAAACAACGACACATTCATGGTTTTGATATTTTAGCATCTATACAGTGGGTCAAATTCGAAACGGTGAATTCTTAATGTTAAATTTCCTAAACTTAAAATAAGAACGTCAAACTGAATTGTTTATAGCAACAAGCTGTCAAAATCGAATTTGACGTTTCTTATTTTAAATTTAGTGAGTTCAGTTTAGCGAACACACTTTCGAATTGGTCCCAGTAGCAGTCCTGAATATGCCCATTTGATATTGCCTAAGCGATAGATATCGCGGATGGTTTTACAATGCCGACGTCTTTGCTGTCAAGTTTAAAGTTACCATATCGATCGTAGTACAATAATGTGCGATATCGTTTAGGCAATGTCGAATACAGGCCCAGGAACCCTTTAGTCTTTGAGCACACGACAACGAAAATAGTGAGAGCAAGAGATCACTTAAATGAAAATTGTCCTTAGCATTAAAGATTCGCTTTGGTATAAATGAAGGTACTACTTTTGTTTATTTCCTGTTTCATATCTAAACTTTAATTATTCATAATATCAAATAAACGTTCTCCTTTGTCTCTGTTATTGTAGAATGATTTATAGTGATGATCTGGGCTTCCCTGTAGCTTGCATAGTGTTCGCCATGGCATCAGCTACCCGGTCCGCGACTTTAAGGGTGGAGTTGACTCCCATGATGCCGACGCGCAGGGCTTTACCAACGGTGGGACCGAGGCCCGCCATTATCATGATATTATGCCTGCAAAGAAAGTTACAATCCGTTGTGTGGTTCTCTAACGTGCGCAGCGGCTAATCAGCGTATAAACGAAACTATTAATTTGGATTGTAAGGATAAAGCCATTAGGTCTAAATTTGAATGTGTCATGCTAATCAGCCGTTGCGCACGTTAGAGAATGACATGACAGAAAAGTTTATGCCAATTGGGTAATAAACACTTCAAGAAACAAAAATTATCCCTCCTGTGACCAAATGTTAACGTAAAGGATGCTTAATTTTACGTTTTCTTCACACGGGCCAAAACTATGCCTAATGTCCTACATGCGGATATAGTCCAAGCAACAAAATCAGGCCTCAGGATCCTTAACTTTCGGGAACAGGAGGGGACAGATCCAGTGGCGCAGCGTGGCTACAAGTCCATTCCTGACAGCCGTCAGGGAAGCCGTCAGGGGTTTCGGTAGGTAAAGCCTTACCTAGCTAGAAAGCTACGACTAGCTGTCAGTGAAGTCCATGTTACTCTAACTAAATGTCAGACTCACACGTACGGTTTTAATCGGCTTCCCATAGGAAATATTTGACGCTTCGCCACTGGACAGTTGTGAACCTAAACGTGTGTATGACCCAATTAACTCATAACTTTAGGAATTCGATTGATCTTTTACGGCGTGAGTTGTAGCAGAACTCAATCAAACCGAACCAAAGTACTATTTTAATACAATTTTGAAGAGAAAGTCAAATCCGCTCACTTTGATCTCATATAATCTACAAATTTCTTTAGATCGTGTCCCGCCGGTAGCTCGAATGTTGTAACCGTGACAAGTCGGTCTTCTGGCCTTTTGATGAGGAACCGGAAGCCCAGGTCTGCGACGCGCTTGTGAAAGTGCGCGGTGATGGCAGCGTGTCGGGCCCAGGATTTGGGAAGCGTTTCAGTGATGACCTCTTGTAAGCAACGCCGGAGTGCCCAGATCAGTGGCGGGCTTAAAGTGTGATGGTAGCTGCAAGAAAAAGATATACTTAAAATAATATCTAGAATTATAAATAAAATCGACTCTCGTGATTATGTACCTACTTCGTAAATTGGATATGATATGATATAAGGAATTATTTTAATGTAATAAAATAGTAAATAATAATACCCGCAGTCTCGCCGAGAGTTCATAAATATTATGATATCGTCTCGAAATAGCGACTGTCGCTTCCTATCGAAAACTGGATGAGGGTTTCATAATAAACGTCACCGACTCTGATTCTTCCTCCCGCCTCCGACTCAGAGACTTCGTCATGGTCGTCGTCCGATGATATGCCGGCAATGGAACACATACAGACAATTCAATAATAACATTCTATGACCAAAACATAGCTTTTCCCTTTATTTTATTATTATCATCGGTAAAAAATAATTAGCGGGCCGCTATTTGTAATGAGTTACGAAGCCCTGATTTTTTATTTTTTTATTAACTCGCGGTGAACAGACTTTAGTATTGTAAAAAAATAAACCCTCTCACTAGGCCCACTAGTTTTATAAGTTGCCGTGCCCTAAAAAGTCCATAATGATCTGTCTAACTTATAAGTTAATTTATATACCATCTTATACTATCGATTGCAATAAAGATTGAGTATTCAGTATTGAGAAACAAACTGATCGATTGAGTAACGGTTTAATACTCTACAAAAATCAGAAACCATTTGTCATCACAAAATCAATTCGCTCAAAAATACACATACATACATATTATCACGCTCGAAATCCCTAATGGGGTGGGCAGAGCCACAAGACTACTTGTGGCCACGTTCGATTAAATAGTCCTAAGATGGTATGATGAACCGTATGGTGACAGGTGATCAGCCCATCGCCCATACAGATAGTTCACCATGTTGGAGAGGACCCGTCCCTTAGTCGACTTTTACGACATGCTAGGATGATAAGCATCTGCACGCATTCTATGCTATTTCTTCACTCCCAGTGCAGCAGAGGAGGAGGAGGAGGGGCTCAAAAATAAGTAAAGACAATTAAGTATGCGTCTTCTCTAAAAACAGTTTCGTTTCTGATTACATTCCGTAGAATTTGTGTAGACAAAATCGATGTTATCTGCATCATCATCATCATAATCATGCATTATACATCCCACTGCTGGGTACGGACCTCCTCTCATAGTGAGAGGGATTGGGCCCCACGCTAGTTCATGTGGATTAGGGCCATCTTACTTCGCAGATGTATGCACGAAGGGCGTCCAGCATGTCTAGCACGACCTGCCCGCGAGTCATTTGTCGCTCAGTACATCCCTTACATATTTAATAGTTTGACAGAGACGCACTGAACGACAAAAGACTCGCGGGCATGTCGTGCTAGCCCCCTAGCCTCCTTACCAACCATCTGACTTGCCATTAGACTGACAGACGACATATTTTTGGACTCCGACCCTGACTACTTCGAAATTAGACCTAACGAACACAATTACAAAAAGACGAAAAAGACCCTACATCTAATTGACGACTGACGCTCAAACGAGCCAGATCAGACATACTGTACTTTATTATAAAGTTTCACACGGATGAAGTCGCGGGCAAAAGCTAGCATAATATAATACACGATTATAATAGCTGGCGTTTCTTTTCAATAAAGTACTTTGATTTTATTTTACTACAAGTCACCGTTATTGCAATATCCGTTGCGACTACAGGAAAATGGGCTAGATAAATACTCACACGCGGATCTTGTCATAACAATTCCATTGCTGAGCCAATAACTTTATGTCGAAGTAGAACGGCGGTTCGTGCTTCCTGTTGTTTATCTTCTCTCTGAAATAGGCAGTCATATTCATTGAATTCATTCCGATATAAGTAAGTTAAACATCGTGAGGGTATGAAAGTTGCCCGTTATATGCTCAATTAACTATTATTTAAAAAAATTACACTCTTCGACCCTCGAGTTTCTTATCGACGTCAAAATAAGGCTTGGCAGTTGCGTGTGCTTCTTGAGGGTGTTGTAAATGTGGATTATTTTTTATTACAAATAAAATTGTGTACATAAAAGTTTTTTTATTATCCAATAGGCACAATTTTAGTGCTCGATAGGGTTATCAAGCAGAACATTCTGGCTGAACTGGCCGGGATAGGGAGATTGATAGTGACATTTACGCGCACGGTAAATGTAAAGGGTATTTTAAAGGATTTACATAAAACATAATATATCGCTTGGTATCTGTGAAAAATACTCAATAAACACCTAGTTTCGTTAATCATGACTGGGCAACTGGGAGCACTGTAAGTAGGTAGATGTTATTTTACAGGTAATCGACTTGAAATCAAATGTTTGCTTACTCAGCACGAGCGCTGAAGGCCACAGGAGAGATGCCAGCAGGCCCGCTCAACGCCTTCTGACTGGAAGTGTACACGCCATCGACACCCCACTCGTCCATAAAGAACGGTTCGGCTCCCAGGGATACTACTGTGTCAACTAGCAGCAGAGTTCCGTATCTATAATTTTATAAGATTAGAATATTGATTTTTATACTTCTTGTAACTTATTATTTATTAAACATTCGGTTTGCATAAACGTCCAATGATTAATACCTAAAATTGGTTGCATACAAAATTATGTACAGTAAGCTTTAAATGTGTTAACATTATTGCCATTAGAGACATAGATCGCTGTAACTGTGTGTTATGAATCATAAGAGCTCGCAAATTGCATCTGCAAGATACCTATACGTGCTTTGCAAAATAAAAACTCAGAAGACGCATTCTTAAAAGCAAGTTTTTCGAATGAAGCCGCACAGGAAAGTTTGTAGTTTCCGTGCACTTTCCATTTTACACGGCAAGCTAATTGCAGTTCACTCCGAGGATACAATTAAAAGAATTTTCATCTGAACCGTCGGTATCCAAAGACCTAAGTCGGCACAAAAAAGTCAAGTCACGGGTAAAAGAGACGGAGAATATAATTAAATTGTTGGGCTTCTCGTGTCCCTGTCCTCCGACGGCAATCGAAGAGTTTTTCTACAAAAGTTCGTTTCCTTTTTAGTTTGGCACTGAAATGAGTCCGACTAAAATGGTTACAGTGTTCCTGATGCCATAGTTGGGAAATGTTTTATTCGATCTATAGGCATTTATTTCGGGTCCTTCGATTTGTGGCAGCGTGCCTAATCACACTTTGATTTTCGGCCACTTAGCAATTCTATTTGAATAATCACAGCCTCAATAGCGTACAAGGTCGGGTAGGCGGTAATAACAACGATCCGCCATTTTATTCAAAGAGGTAGAAGCTTGTGTCTGTAAAAATAAAGAGTCATATTTCGCTTAGAAAAGCCTTCTGTAGCTTTATTGAGGCGTGTAACATCGTTTAATACTTCTACAAAGACATACAAAGAAAACTATACTTAATTGCTATTATAGATGTATTAGCGAGTCCGTGAAATCACCTAATGTAGAGTATCAGAAAACGTTAACGAATAAACGAATAAATCTTACGTATAGCGTTAATCAGACACTGGGGCCAATTCGAAAGTACGAGGGGTGATCCAAAAGTAATGATAACTGAATACTTATTGAATCGGATTAAAATAAATAGGTATGCAGTTACTGGCCATAAAGACTCCTTATTAAATAAAAAAAATAAAAATTAAAAAATATGTATCTGTCAGAGAGTTGCAGTTGTTTCTTCACGAGCAGTCGGAACAATAACGCAAAAATGGAGAAAACTGAGGTGAGAGCGGTTATTAAATACTTCTGTTTGAAAAAAATGTGTACTAAAGATATATACGCTGAATTAGTGGGCACACTGGGCGAGTCCGCTCCGCCGTATTCCACAGTGGCACGGTGGTCAAAGGAGTTTAACTTGGGAAGGACATCCACTCAAGATGAACATCGCGAAGGCCGTCCATCTGTCGCCATTACTGGAGAAAACGTCAAAAAAATTCATGATCTCGTTTTAACAGATAGAAGGATGACTATCAGGCATCTAGTTGAGCTCACAGGCATCTCGTATGGCAGCATTCGAAGAATCTTAACTGATGAACTACACATGAAAAAAGTCTCCGCTCGTTGGGTGCCTAGAATGTTAACGGCTGAACAAAAGAAAATACGATGTGAGATTTCGAAGTCCAATCTTGACAAATATCAAACTGATCCCGAAACATTTTTGCGTCGGTTTGTAACCATGGACGAGTCTTGGATCCACCATTTCGATCCTGAGACCAAACAGCAATCCATGACCTGGAAGCGAGCGTCTTCCCCTACACCGAAGAAATTCAAGGTAGCAAGCTCCGCTGGTAAGGTCATGGCTTCAGTGTTTTGGGATGCTGAGGGAGTCATAATGATTGAATACCTGGAAAAGGGTACCACTATTACGGGCTCCTACTACGCTGACCAAATACGCAGATTGAGACAGGCAATCAAAGAGAAGCGGCGGGGTAAACTTCGAGCTGGCATCCTGTTTCACCAGGACAACGCACCGCCCCACAAGGCCGGCGTTGCGATGGCTGCCATTCGTGATTCAGGGTTCGAATTGCTGGAACACCCCCCATATTCGCCAGACCTAGCCCCCAGCGACTTTTATCTCTTTCCACGGCTGAAGGAAGATCTTAGAGGCAACAAATTTTTGAATAATGGCGAGGTAATGGTCGCTGTGGAAGCATTTTTGGAGGGTCAAGAAAAAGATTTTTTTTTAAAAGGAATTCGTGGTCTGGAGAAACGATGGTCTAAGTGTGTAGACTTGGAAGGAGATTACGTAGAAAAATAAATTATTTTATTAAACATTTTATGTATCTTTCATACTGATTATCATCACTTTTGGATCACCCCTCGTATGTTCGCTAAATTTAAAAGTCACTAAACTTAAAATAAGAAACGTCAATAAGTCACTAAACTTAAAATAGGAAACGTCAAATTTTTTTTGACAGCTTTGTGCTATGTAAAATCGAGTTTGACGTTTCTTATTTTAAGATTCGGATATTTTAAATTAAGAAAACACATCGGATTCGAATGGAACCCGCTGTCCGGTTTAAATTTGTTTGATCCGTTATCCAATCAAAAATCGTTAGTGGAAGCCAATTCATCGTGTCGAGTTCCTATATTCAGAAAATGAATCCTTTAAGGTTACTAATGAACACTTTCTGCATACCAAATGTGTCATGTTATAAATATTCGTAACAAAATCGATTTGTTTTGGAATATAGGAACCGGGCATATAGAAGCACCCGTTCACGATGATACAAGAAAGCAATGAATGTTGTCATAATTTTACTTTGACATCGATTGTCCTATGGCCTATCGTTATTTACAATAAAATGTTCTTACTTACCAAAATATTTATACATACATTAAACCTAACATAATGTAAGAATAAGTTATGTTACTATAATATGTACTAGGCTAAGGCGACCCATGTAATTGCTGAAATAAATGTTTTTATTATTATTTATTATTATTATTTTTGTTTTTTTTTAATGACTTGTTTGAAATATTACTATAATTTATTAGCAATTAATTTAGTGTAAGATTTTTTTTTTATTCCTGTAAAACATAAAGCGATTCCATAATGGATTCCATGGACTCGCTCGTTCCTACATCTATAGTACTTACCTATACGTCCATGATTTTACTGGACACGGTCTTTAACTTGGATCTTTCGAATGTAGTTCAATTGATTGAAGTTACCTGAATAATGGTATTGCAAGGGAATTTGAGAGAAAATACAATAGTATGAAAATTAGATAATTCGGAAATCTGGAAATTCCTGAAGGATTCTTCTAAAGAACTCCTGATCAAGAAAGTTTCGCCTATAACTATAGTTTTTATACTTTTATGTAAGTTACGTACGCATTAGAGCAAGTAGCTATGTTATGTATTCCTATAGATAAAGTTAGTAAGTAAAGACAATTAATAATCCTCGTAAGGCCAAAGTGATTAAACCGAAATTTTGGTCAAATAGACTTAAAAATAGTTGAAATCTAAAACAATTACATAAACTGTGGATGAAAAATATGTTTTAGAATTAAGTACCTACTTATGTAAAGCTTGAGCAACGTCTCGTTTCATTTTAAGGTCATCGGACTGTTAGTTTATGATTATCACTGTACAAATAAATCTGCAAGACGAATGCAACAAGTAGTAAACAGTTAGTTTGGGTTTCACCCTACGATTGCTAATCACTTACACACATGCATTCTGTATATACGTGAGACAGCGCAGGTTATACAAAGTCGCAGCATCGCACTACAGAGAGTAAGGTATAAGCCCTAACTATTAGTATAACTTGGCAAGTATCTGATCAATTCACCTGTGGCAGATGTCTCCGAGGCCCTTCAGACTTTGAATAGTGCCTGTTGAGGAATCTCCGTGGGTGATGAAAATGCCAGCTGGACGCAGTCTCTTTATCGCTGCCTCAAGATCTTTCAAACTGAATGACGTAAATGGAGTTGAAGTTTGCATCACCTCGCTTTTGATACCTAAAAATTGATTGTTTTTTCAAATATGCTGCATTCTACGATAGGTATAATAAATTTTAAAGCTTTGTCCTGCATCACCCCAAAAACAATATTTGGTTTATCGGAGATTGGTGACATTCGTTCTTATATGTATAACTACGTAATCAGATATAATAAAATTCCCGGCAACAACTTGTGCAAAATTTTTGATCGTTATTTAAAAAGAATAGTAAAAAAGAATTCCTATATTATAGATTGTGCATTATAGATTCATGAGGGGTGCGGTGTCAAGTGTGGTATACGTCATACGAGTATTTTCGGTAAATACTCGTAGTTGGGTCTTAATCATATAAAAAAGCATTTGTTATATAAACTGTATGATCTATTTAGAAAAAATACGAGGAATACGCTCGCTTTATTGCATTTTAAGATATGATTTGTCGCAGTGAATACTCAGCTTATACCTCATGTTTGTTTACAATGATGTGATGGAAAGGTTCAAAGTTCAGGACAGGAACAACCCCTTAATAGTCCTGATAAGCTCACATTCGAGCTCATAAATACTATTGCATTCACTTAGGTTTATCATCTAGGAATGATAAGCGTACATACCATATCTAGTGGCCATGTTGCACGCGCGTTCGTCCCAAATACCTCGGTTGGGAACTAGGAGGAGCTCGCCAGGAGCGATGAGGTTACTGATAATGGTCTCCATGCCACTGTGACCGGAGCCACTGATTGGCAGCGCCAGTTTGCTCCGCGTTTGGAATATGTATTGTATTCCAGCGCGGATGTCATCCATCACCTTTGAATGGGAAAATGTAGAAACGTGTTGTAAGTTTACGGCAAGAGATTGAAGCCTATGTCGACTGTTTGACATAAATTATTTTGAAAGTACCTACTATTAAAAACTATAGAAAGAACCAGTTGAAAAGTGCAGTGCCGGAAGTAACCTGATCATAATTGTATTACGTACCCGTTATCCTGTTATAAACCAAGGATTAACCAGAGAGGCACTTAATTGTAAGTAGAGTGTCACACAAAGCCTCCAAATCATCTCATTCCATAGCCTTACTTACCTATATTCATCAGTGTTTATACTATTGTTACAGAGTGCCTCGTATTACAAATAATAAACCACCATACCATAACCAGCTGTTTTCCTTCATCCACCCTTACCTGCAACCCATCTACGTTCCAAGATTCAAATTCAAATTCAAATTCAAATGGTTTATTGCATATCACATTACAAAATAAAAGATGGATTAATAAATAGGTATACATGTGACGCCCTGCAAGGGCACAGCAACATTAGAGAGCTAACTATTTCTTAACGTATACTTCATTTTATTTCAATATTGCACAGGCACTTAAATATTACTATATAACCTACATTTCGTTTTATTTAATAAAATTATGTATAGACCAGTAATTGCGAGATGTAGAAGTGCGTACTCATGTGAAACTAACATTTAAAAAATCATTAAGGCTATAAAAGCATTTGTTGACTAAAAATAATTTCAACTGTTTAACAAACGACGTTAATTTATCTAGGTTTTTTATAGAATTTGGAAGGTGGTTATATATTTTTATCATCATAAAGTGAGGAATAGATTTTACTATTTTTAATGTGAAAAAGGGTAATTTAAGTTTATTTAGATTTCGATCGTTTCTTTTGCTATGTGTTATAATAGGCTCATATAAATGTATATACTTCCTGACAAACTTACTTGATTCAAGGATGTAGATGGATGTAAGGGTCAGAATTTGGTGTTTAATAAAGTGAGGTTTACATGAATCCATATGGTCGATATTAGTTAAAATTCTAATACACTTCTTTTGGAGAATAAAAATTTTATCTACTTCAGAACTATGTCCCCACAATACAAGGCCGTACAGTATCCTTGAATAAGCGTACGCATAATATGCCGAGAGCGCGGTTTGGAAGTCAGTCACGCGCTTGAGGTGCTGGAGAGCATGGAAGATAACTTTTTTGAAAGTCTTTGAATATGCGGCTTCCAGTTTAAATGGGAGTCAAGGTCTATACCTAGTAATGTAGCAGAAGTTACAGTTTCTAATTTTACATTATTATAGCTGTATGATATCGGTCGGAAGATAATGCTTTAATAGGTGTAAGTGAGTGTGAGTCAAAGAATTAATCAACGATTAAGATTAATTGATTTCAAATCAAAATGTTTTACCCATAAAACATAAAATGAACACTATCACACTCACATTGAAGTACTCGTCGCATATGGGCGATATGACGGGCCTGGTGAGGGCCTCGGCGACCGAAGGCCACACGTCGCAGGGCCCCGGGCCGCACATCAAGGGTTTGGTGAACTGGCGGTCCTTGATCACCGGCTCCGGGACTACTAGCTTGTACGACGACATACCTGCAGAAATGGTTCAATTGGTCAATCGGCTCTTCTCCATCAATAGTTTCTCCGAATAGGTGTGGTAGATTCATTTACTTTTATATGGCTGAATTATACCAAAACGGCCTATTTTTTACTCATATTAGTCCATTCTATTTTGACACTTAATCTTAATCCGCTCTGGGCCTGTGTAAGGACTAGGTACCTACTGCCCAGTCCCTTTCACTATGAGATGAGAGAAGGCCTTTGCCCAGCAGTGGGACGTATATAGGCTAATGATGGTGTATGATGATGACTTAATATAAAATTCAATAACGATATTTTTGAATTGTTTTTTCATTTTGATTATCAGTAGGTAACTACCTACTTGATGTTGAGAACAATCCAGGCAGTTGATATGTAATAGGTAAGTAGTAGCAAAGTTTTGAAGCGGAAAGTTTTTCATCATCATTATCGGTCTATAGACTGCCAACTGGAATAGGTGAGAGTGGAACTGGGCAGTAGTCCTCATGCGGGTCCAGTGCGGGGTGGGGAATTGACGTCAACGCTGAATTACTTCGCAGATCTGTGCATATTTCCTCAAGATGTTTTCATTCGCCAAAGTGCTAGTGGTAAATATCAAATTTAATTTCGCATATAAGTCCCGAAAAAGTCAGGGTTGTGAGACGGGGTTTGAACTAGCGACCCACTGCACGAGGCGCGCATCCAACTACTGCGCATTCCGGGTTTTATTACTTTGTATTCTTTTGGTTTCCATTTCAAACGCACATTTTCCCATTTTATCTCGCATTTAAATGTTTATTACACCAGAGCATTCGCCAAAAGTGGGGGAGTGTTGACTTAAAATATCTGTTCTCTGTGACCGATATTTCGAGCAAGTAACCGTGAAGTTTGGTTACCGGAATCGGGTTAATGTTTAGATTTAGTGCTAATAGGGTGGTTGTAAATTTGCTGCAATGTTCTGGCGCTATCGGATGGCACATTTGGCAAGTGCGCTACGCCCAGGGCGCGCGCCGCTGCCAGCCTCATATTTGTTCCACTTGTTCAATTCTATGATCGCGGTTTAACAGCTTTTATGTTTTTCATATCAGCCTTTATTTTCTTGTTTATATGTTATTTTATGCATGCTCTGAACGTAGATGCATAATCCAGAACATTTGAGAGTCGGCGCTTCTCGCTTTGACAGATCGAATGGCGATTCGAACAGTCCAGTAAAATTCATGTATCGCGTTTAGCTAGAACCTTCCCATGATGATGCCCAATTGCCCAATATGGAAGATTTCTGGGTGGCTTTTTTTAAGTCGCAGCACATTGCTGAGCTGACCGCCCATTTAGCAATAAAATTATAAAGTTAAAGTTAAGTACCTATTTGTGTTTTAAAAATTTGTAAATATTGCTAAATAAATGTTTTTCTTTCTTTCTTTCTTCATTTCCATTTAAAACTGGCTAGCTTTAATAGGAGGGCATTCATCTAGAATATTCCCCTTAAACGAACGAGTCGAATAAGTAATCAACAATAAGATCAAAATAAGAACTTAGGGATTGCGGAGGTAACCAAGCAGTAGAAAGTCAAGTGATCTATGCACTGAAATAAGAAGTAAATTGAATAAGTGAATATTACCAAGTGACTAAGTGAAGTGTGAGCGTTCAATAAAGTGCTAATAGAGTGTTATTGTACCGCATCAAGACCACAGAACGCACGTCGCTTTCGCTCGCAAAACGCTTCGCTTTCCTTTACGCGCTTAATACAATTTCTGTTTAACTTCATCTTCCCAATCTATCTTTCACGTTTCTTTCTGCTTGTATACTTAACTTATATTAATATAAATTTATGTTGGGATTCACCTTATCATTTCTATCCTACGGAGAATAAATCCCACATTACATCCGCGTGTCAAGAGTTACGTATTTGAGTTAGTGTCGCGAGTGAAGATTTCCGAGCTGGGTTACGGTATGTCGCGAGGGAAGATACCCGTAACAGCGGAGTATGCGTTCTTAACATCTTTCCCCCTAGTCAAACTAATACATTTTGCATCAGTACTTCGACAGCGTTCGATTGTGTATATCCGCTTTTATTTTATTTTTTACTTCCGTTAACTTATTGTATACTCTTAAGCAATGCGCACGTGCCATTCACTAATTAATAATGAGATCACCAATAACCACAATATGAGATCATCGATAAGTAAGGTAAAATGTTATAACTACTTTATTTACGACACTGTAATTGATAAATAAATGTATATTTAAGTATATACTCCGAAATGTACAATTATTATTATTATTAAAGAAAAGTAAAACTGTCTTAAACTTACATCGATCAATTGAATTAATTAAAATACATTTTAAAACAAAATCTTCTTTATATAAATAATAATAATGAGTACTAAAGGATTGTATACTAATATTAATGTTATGATGAGATATAAAGAAAATAGGAAATAAATGATTTGGGTAATTCCATGGTCAATTACATTAAATTTAAGCGACATTAGTAAATTAAAATCGTTCATTAATGTTGTATTTAGGGAAAATAATAATATTATCAGATAATATATAAATTAAACAGTAAAGACGCAAAATTAAATGAACATACATAAATGATATTTTTTTTATCTAAAAGCAGACATTGTTTATTTTAATAGGCCAAGGTAGATAAAAAAATCTCACTTAGACCCATGAACAACTAATAATGACTAAAACGTGCCAATTTTATGTCATTTAATGACAGTTATGAAAGCTATTTATGCATTTCTTTCTCTAATAAATAAATAAAGTTGAGTAATGCAGGATCACTTACATCACAAAAAATCAATAAAATGAAAAATAATTGGTATTTACGTCATTTTTGCTGCTTAAAGTATTAATTAATGCTATTAATAAATATAATATTAAGGGACGATTTTAACTGACTGCACTTTTTTGGCACAGGATGCTTCCCACGCCTGATTATCATCTTATGAAAATGTGGGTTTTAAGATTATAATTATTATTTATCAAGACTACTAAGAGTCAATAACGCGTAAAGCAGACTGGGCAATATACTTATGCGTGTGACGAAGATCGGATAGAGTAGCGTTGCTTCGACAAATTGATTCGATTCCCAGAGTGCCTGTCGATGCCCTCCCGATAGAATAGGTAGGGGAAATACGACGATGCGCCCGTCGGGGCGCCTCAAGTTCGCAAATAAGAAGCCTTACTGAAAGGCACTGTCATCAGCGTGGACCAGCCACCAACTTGAAACGCTACTTGATGTGCAGTATCAGCAAGCTGAGAAACCTACATTATTATTTATGAATGAATCGAGTTATCCATATCTACGTATACGTAAAGAATTATGTCTCGAAGTACTCATAACTCAATTAAATAACCGGTTTCGAAATTATGTCCGTCTGTTTGATATGATTGTTGATTGGTACACGTAACATTTGACTGATGAATTTCAAATAAATTGTAGTACAGGAGCAAGTTATAATAATAAATTGATGTTATGGTAAATAAGTACATAATTTGAATTTGAAATCAAATTTGAGACCATCTATATTCGAGTACTATTTAGCGCAGGGTACGTAATTGATGTTTTGAATGGGTACTATTAGATTTGCCTCCAATGCCTATGTGTGACCATTATAGACTAGCTTTAAGGTAAAACACGAATAAAAATACACTTGGGGCCAATTCTAAAGTATGTTCGCAAAATTTAACAGTAGCTTAACTTGAAATAAGAAACGGCATAGGTACTTGATTTTGACAGCTTGGTGCCATACTAAATCTATTTTAAGTTTAGGGAGTTTTAAATTTAGGCGACAACGTTTCGAATTGGGCCCACTGCACTGGTTGGACAGTTTTGTTCAAATAGTTTGGTTTTCCAAGTCAAGTAGTCCTACCATATTTAATGGAATTTTCCAATGACAAAGTCGAAAGTCGAAATCTCATGTGAGTTCCGATTGTACTGCATCTTAAAACCATAAAATTGGACTTGACCTATGTTTAAAAAATTGTAAAGAATATAAAGACCTGGCGCCTCATTCGCACTCTTCCCTCTTCCGCACGAGGCGTAATGCGTAAGAGCGAGATGAGAAATCTGGCTTACGAGTCGCTACAGAATCACTTAGCGTTCCCGAATAGAGGCGCTGGTTACATGAGCAACTTTTCACGGCAATTTATAGCTGGCAACTATAGCTGTATTACTCTAACTTCGTACGTTAGAAATATTGCTCGTGTAATTGCACTTTAACAAATACGCAACGAATTATACAAATGTACAGCATAATTTATTTTATGTGCATAATCGACCGAGCGAGCGAAGCGAGCAAAGCGTCTCCGTTTCAGCTTGGGGCAAATGCTTGTCCAAAAAAACGGATGTCCGTCGGCTGTCCATTTGTTCTCGTCTACAGGTCACAGTTCTCAACCGATTCTCGTCAAATTTTGTGAGCAGGTTCAATAGTTATACAGATTTTTTTGTCGATTCCGTTCCGTTTTTCGAAATTTTTCAAAATGGCGGAGATATGGGTTTTTTTGCAATTACAAACTTATTTCCGGTATTGGTAAACTGATCCAACCTATGTCGATTTATGGGATATCAGTTTTCTACCGGCAAAGTTAAGTTTGTCACGAGGTCTACAGCTCACGGAGCCACTAGTTTAGTTTCTCCATATACTTATAAATTGGAAGCTATATATGAAATATATTTGATATATCTTTCGGTAAAATAAAATTAACATTCCACAATGACAAAATAAAATAATAATAAAAACTCACTTGCTGTGGTTGTTTTGAGTAGCGTCAGCAAACTCTAATTAAATATTTCGTAACTAAGTCGGAGGGCATTTACGCCGCCAGTTTTGTGATATCTGCTCTTCTGTGATGCTCGCTGCAGACTGAAACACACTTTATGTGTACTGGCAGTGAAGTGGAGAGTTGAGACTTAATTACGTCACGGTGCCCGACTGATAACGTGATTTGCTTGTCTGTATTCTCGCGGTTGTTTTTATTTAACTGTTCATTGCTGATAACACGCTCTCGGAGTCAGCTCATTTATCCGTACTTAAGACCCGTTTATATTTTAAAGTGAATTATTTAAATTTCTTCAATATTGTATTTGGTTCTGCATACAAAAACATAATAGGTATTTATAATTAAAATATTTCGAATAAGATACTTATCTTTATTGAGTTAGTTCATTAACAAATTATAGTCATAAAAAAACTAGGATTTCCGTGCAAAACTTCAACTTGATAAGTATCAGATCAAACCATTCCTCAATAATTGTAAATGTTCTCAAATTTAACGCTATTTCCCAGGCGATAATACATCTGCGAAGACCGGTAGGTCCGGTACCAAGCAAGGGGGTGACCGATTTAATTCCTGTGTAAATATATTGAACACATGCATATTTTTCTAGAAGAAGAGCTAAAACACGAATGTATGTAGGCTTTATATCACAACAGTAGATTATACATTATTGCACTGAGTGTTCGTTTGGAGCCCAAAAGAGTGTAACGCATCATTAAAATCGGTTAAGTGGTTCAGAAGCTAAATTAGAATATCCGAAAATTTGCACAGAAAACTTGTACCTGTTTAACTCATTTTCATGTTACTCCAATTTCTTTTTAATCTTTTAGTAACCTATACTATCTTATCAGCCAGTACTTTTAGCATAACATTTGTGACTGGGCAATCACAGTTCAATATGGCCGCCGACATGTCCGTGCACTGTCTTGCTAACAGCAAGTACACAGAAAAGTGGTCAGCTGCCCCGTCCGACTGTGAATGGGCGCAATGAGTGGCTGGTGGAGTAAGCTTCTTGATCAACTAACCAAATAAAATAAAATACAAAACAGTGTAATAATGAATTTTGTATGTAACTTTATTGCTCTAGAGCAAATAAGAGCTGATTTATGCTGAGTATTTAAGGCCATAATGACGAAATTGAAGCGTAGTTGGAAGAAAAAAAATTGTGGCCTGGCAATTGCGTGATTTCCTGGTTTCGAGTTCGTGTAATAAAGTATGTCATTAATAAATGAGCCTAACTACACAGATCATTTCTAATGAGTATTATCCTCGTTACTTATTGTTTGAAAGGTTATAATAATAATTTTGATCATGTCAGTAACTAAGTAAATATAATTACTCATTTTATATGAAGTAATCTCACAACAACGAATACATTACTACGTATAATTTTGTTTTTAGTATTCCGTACCCGAAGGGATTAATCCTATTACTGAGCCTACGACGTCCAACCGTCCGTCCGTCCATCTCTAGCCATCTCTAGCGTAGGCCTCTAGCTCAGCAATGGCAAGAAGTAGAAAGTTGGATTTTTTACAGATTACCTATGTGTTGTTGCATCATGAATACTGGCAAATAATAAAAAAATATCAGAATGTTTTAAAACTGGGAAACTCCCCAAGCATTAATAGGTATGATTGATACACTGAAATTTATCTGATTTTGGAACAGATTATTCCAGCTGTATTTCTAAAAGTTTAAGATATCTAATTTATTATTTACTGATTATTATATATAGGTACTTCATTGTTAAACAATGTCAATTCAATGGCGTTCTGTTATTAATTGATAAATACATTTAAACCAAGCCAAAAATAACCGCCTGCAGCTCAAGACTGCTAACTTATTCTTAGTTCTCAGTTCTTAAGTCATAAAAGTAAAGTCTATTTTTAATTAGTTTGGTTTGGTTTTAAATTTGAGTCAAAAAGTTAAATCAGCAAATTTCATGTAAAGGGGCTCGTAAATGAGCTAGTTTTTCGGCAATATATTGCTGCAATTCGGGCTATCCTTAAAAGTTTACATTCAAACTTTTTGCCCCCATAGTGATGTAATATCTATATTTTTGGGGATAGCCCGAAATGCAGCAATACATTGCCGAAAAACTAGCTCGTTTACGAGCCCCTTAAAGCTCGCAATTACAATTTTAAAGTCACATTTTAAGACAAATTATTGGCGAAAAATCAGGCCATGTAGGTACACTTTTTTAATTCCTTTTTTATGGGAGTTGTAGACACAAGGTACATAATAAGTAGAGTAGGCCTCTACCAAATTTTCTTTGAACTCACAGTAGAATGACTGTCATACAAATTCTTATTGCATTATAATGGTTCATTGGTTTCTCCAGAGTTCAAACTTTGTTCGGGGAATGTCATGATTCCAAGAAAGACTGTTAATAGCGAGTTTATCTCCGTTGGAATACTTCAAAATTATGCATTGAACAAATGAAGGGTACAGGCAAAGAACAAGGAATGTCACATTCATTCTTGTACTTTTCTTTTTTGTGTTTTTACATTATACTAGTCATATTATAATGTAAAAACACAAAAAAAATACAAAAAAAAATGTGACATTCCTTGTTCTTTGCCTGTAGGTACCCTTCAAATAAGCCTACTGTTATTATTTTACAAATTATAATATTTTTGATACTTTTAATCGTATTGTATCATTTTCAAAATAAAACGCGACACATTTATTTTAATGAAAGAAAAAATAAAGCCCTAATTTATTACTTTAACGGTTAGAAACATTATTGAACATTGTTTGTATTCATACAAACATTGAAGTCGTAGAGGAGGCAAATAAAACATACCATATACGTTCGAACAATCTTTAAATGAATAAATTTTGATCGCGTATAATAAATCCGTAAAAACAAAGAGTGTTCAATCAAAGATATTTACAAAAAAGGAAGGCAAAAAAAAGTTACAATACAATAAAAAATGTTGATTTCCGATATTTCTCTGTTTGACTGTTTTATTAAATAAAACATTAGCGTTTATGTTGGTCCTAGAAAAGAGGCTAAGCCCTTACTTTAGAAGAAATCAAGTACGCAGCTTTTCTATTAAATTTACTTAATTTGACAATTATACCAATTTTACAACAGCGAGCGGCGGACAGCCGTAGCATTCACCTCTTTGTAAACAAACTGCGAACGTATTTAATTTAAACCTTCCCTGAAAGTTAAGTGTCCAGTGAGACTTTTCTCTGGTTTTAATTTCCGGAGCATTTTCGCTGGGGAAATAGTTGGTTGAGTGAGCTCTACCGTCATATATTTTGCATACGTTACAGGCTAAATATGAAAGCAAGAGGAAATGATATGAAATTAGGTGCATATTATGTTATGGTAGCCACGTCGCGAGCGAGTAACAATTTTTGTCTTGTTGGAGAATAAAAGGAAGCAGTAAGTATGTATGTATGTATAGCAATTATTACGGCTTGATTGGTTTATTTTCTTAAATATGTGTGTTGCTTCGCTATTTTTAGGGTTCCGTACCTCAAAAGGAAAAAAGAGAACCCTTATGGGATCACTTGTTTGTCCGTCTGTCTGTCTGTCTCTCTGTCTGTCTGTCAAGACCTTTTTCTAATGAGCAAGTAGAGGTATCAAGTTGAAATTTTTATCATATACGCAGCTCTGCAACTTTCTGAAACTGTGAAAAAATCAACCTTCTAAGTCACCGCAATCAAAAGATACGGCCGTTTATGTCACATACTTTGATACTTTCAAGGGAATCCAAAGGGAATCAAAACCTATAGGGTACTTCTCGTTGACCTAGAATCATGAAATTTAGCAAGAAACAGTGTCTTACGTAAAGGAAAAAGTCCAAAAACCGCAAATTTGTAATATAATTACATAAAAAAATAGTTAAACGGAATAACCTTTGCAAGGTTACACTCTACCATTGCTAGGAAATAGGAGCTTGCGAAAGTAATTTTTTGTGTTATTTCATAAGTAGGTTGTAAATGGTTACCCCGTTGTTAAAAGCTATTTATTTTTTATTTTTAGGGTTATTTACCTACAGGGTACTGTTTCTTTTTCATAGGTAAGTACGGAACCCTTGGCGCGCGAGTTAGACTCGTACTTGACCGGTTTTTTTTATTACAGCTAAATGGACTAGGGGCTTAAAAGAATCTAGTTAGATACTCAAGCATTAACGACATCTTAATAGAGTTGTGTGAGATTTTTGAGATCTGTGGTAACTTATCTAATATTTAATATATAAGACGGCGCCACAATATTTCGTTTATTTTTAAAAATAATTCTTCCGTTATTTTCTAAACGGCGTTAAGTGGCAGTCAATTTGAGAAGCGCATTAGTTGGCGGCCATTATTTTCACAGTTGGTTTGATCGCCCTGCGCCGTGCCTGAGTTTCAGTAACTTACCGAACTTTTGTGCACCAGCCGTGCTAATGTACCGGCTAACTGTTCGCGGCTGGGTTTAAATAATATCCGGATTTTATGGCTCGAGTCATTCTGGCTGTTTGCTGCTCGATCATGACTTTGTTCTCATAGGTTTGCTTGCATAGTGTGGAGTAAAAAAATATTAAATTTGGAGTTTAAGGGCTCTTGGTGGTGGGTACTATATAGTCTCTTGTGGAAAAGGTAAGGCTTGGACAAAGGCAGTGTTTTAACACGCTGAAAAGTGCCAATGACCATAAGTTATTGGTCACTGTCTGCGTGCCCGGATGGAACGAGAAGCACTGTGCGGTTATTTGTATGGGGAAAATAAAAACGGATTAATTAAGTATATAAGTACTCACGACACGTAAATTATAAATTATTCAAGATTTTAGTACGAGCGTGATGTAATAGTGTTATTAATTTTAGGAGAATAAATTTAAAAAGTTAAGACAGAACTGTTTAAAGAGGATTTCTGACATAACATCACGATTTTTTTCTATCGTATCGATTTGATCAAATATTGTTTTTGAAATAGTTAGGTTTTCAATAATATAAAGAATGGGTCCAATTCGAAACGGTGTCCGCTAAATTTAAGATTGCCTAAATTTAAAATAAGAAACGTCAAACTCGATTTTGTATAGCTCCAAGGTTCAAAATCGAGTCGAACGTTTCTTAAATCAAATTTAGCGACTTCTAAATTTAGCAAAAACACTTTCCACTTTTGCGTTTACACTTTCGAATTGGCCCCAGTATGAACATATATTTTTTACGCTTTGCCAAATCAAATAGTTTTTGTTAAAAAACTGTTAAAGTAAAGCCGATTTAGGTCTTGTCAGCGCCTTAACCAAAATTCGAGCAATGATTCGCTTGTTAATTTTATGAGAATAATAATAATATCGCAGTAGTTTCTCGCTCCGGTAGAAGCGCTTGTGTACAGATGTGTACACTGTTGTGCAGATCCATTGTCAATCGGTGTACATCAGAGCCGGCAGCGTATAATCGCGTAAAGTGTAGTTAAAACTTCTATACTTGTTAGCTAACGAGAGGAGGTATAAGTTGGAAGCAAGTTTCCGAGTAATTTCGTACAAGCGGGCGACGACAAAGATTTCGGGCTTAGTTTTATGAGTTACTTGTTCAAGTTTTAATTAAATGACTCGCTTGATTACTGATGAAACAATCAACTGGGTTTCGAAAATAATGCGAGTAACGTAACTGTAATGACGGCGCGTAATTGGCACGGGTCGTATTCGATTACAAGAATAGCAAGCATTTCAAAAAACGATCTTTGCTCAAAACCTTCAATCTATCTCGACTAAGTTTGAGGCTCTGAGTAAGGTTTCCTTATTGATATGGAAAGTATTGTTCTTTAAAGCTTGAGATAATTCACCGTGATGCAATTTATGAAGTATTCTTCAAGTCGATTTTTTTCCGGCTTATATTTTACTTCACTGGTAGGTGGTCTGTTTTTTGCTTAGTATGTTGGGTTAAATCTTGAAAGTCAAATAGGAATAGGCTGAAATTTGGTGCACATGATAACCCGATGATTTAAGTACACTGAACAAAAAGTTTACTATGAAACTCTTATGTAAAATTTTTCCTCTCGAATTATTTCGTTCAAATATTTATCAATATTACGTGTCGGAAAGCGAAGATCTTTATTTGTTTCTTTTGACATAGTTATGTGCCTCAAATAAGTTTTCTTTCTGAAGATTTACAAGATTTTCCTTGTAACGTGAAGAATGTTAGACAATAAACTAGCGATCGCCCCCCAGGGCGCTTGAGTACAAATCCAATTATTTCCCGTGGCGCGTGGCGGTGTGTAATTGATTTATTTGCTCATTTCTTGCACATACTACCTGCCTCTAGAATACAGACATTGTATTTTTCTCCGGATATAGTTAAAAACTGTCTTAAAATGTTAACTTCTTTGTAATACGATTGCAGTAAGGAAAGAGTAGTACGAGTCATTTTGTTTGCTCCTAAAAGAGGTAAGAGTGATAGACGTCCATAAAAAGTAATAGGAGTGTCTTATCGATTGTAGTGAGCAGTAGAGTGGACAGGCGGACGGTGCGGGTACGGTGCGGGCGCGTGTTTTAGAAACGCATTTAAGAGGCTTTACTTCGGACATTGACGAATTGCTCCCCACTTGAGCTTCGGTCGCACGGATCGCCGGACACAACTGCCGAATTCACGTTATAAATTGATTCCTAGTAATTCCATCACGAGGCATTGCCATTTTTAATACGAACTTTTTTGTCCTGTCCCTTCATTGAAAAAGGTCATTGGTCAAAGTACTGTCGATTCATTTGAGTCGATCTTATATTGTGTGAAGATAGGTCCTGCTTTGTAAGGATGCCATGTTTAATTATAATGAATGAACTTTACTGGAAACTGGATAATGGATGGATCTCAAATGGACACTGAGCTATTCTGTGAAAGGACTGCGTACGGCGTGCGGTACCATTGCGAGCAATGTTTGAGGTTTAATACCTATCTGTTCCGAAAATAATTAACACATCGATTATATAGGGCGGCCGACAGTAATGGTATAATAATACTTAATTAATGAATGAAATGCTTAATTAAAATCATGCATGCCAATGATACACTGAAAAAATGGGATGGCTAGAAATAAACAAATTGTTGCTAATATCAACCAAGCGACTTATTTTGGACAGAGCTTGCAAAGCTGTTTGCTAACATCAAATAAATTAAAGCAATCGCTGCACGCAACAATTTTAAAAACTGTTATTTATTTTCAAGTAATTCTCGGTTGTATGTAGCCGTAAAATTTTAGACAGGCCAAATTGGTACTTTGCAGGCACTTCGTGATTTCTGTTTAATGTTTCAGACTTCAAGACTTTTCTCTTCAGTTACAACTTTAACTTCATATTCTTATTCACGGTCCCAATAAGTCTAGTCTGAGATCAAAAATCAAAATCAAAACATTTATTTAGCGAACCGGCCATCTCTCGGCTCTTTTACTCGTCGTATGAATAAATAAAGCGCTCCGGGACCATCATTACTGAGAAGAAGCACCCCAATAAACTCGGCAGAAAGTTATCTTTTCATATCATAAATTGGTGTATATCACATAAAAACAAAATAAAATGAATGCGATACAAAGTAATCAAGCACTAAATGACTATTAAGATAAACAAAAAGTCAATTGGTTGTACCTACTATAATCAAAAACTAAAACAAAGCTACTTATAAAATATCGATTAGAGAACACCATGAAGTCTCTTAAGTCACTTTCGAAAATAGCCCAAAACTCAAACAGGGGTCTTTGCGAACGTTAACAGTGGGACACGCAAAAACAGCACCCGTTCTTGAGTATGACGCGTATGAAACCTACGCGTCATACTCATCAGCCATCACTTCCCTCAACCATGTTTTAGGAAAGGTGGCCACCCGTGGTGGTCTTGTAGTGGTAGAGCCAAACAGTAATCCTCACTAGATGATTACTGTTCGAATGGGCTGGCTCGACCGGGGTAGTATCACACTCTTACAGAATATCGGCGTAAAGTAATAGCTTGCTATTGCGTTTCGTACGGTGAGTGACGAGATCCGGAGGCCTATTCCCTCATCCCCATCCCACCCCCATTCCCATCCTCCCTAAACTGGCAACGCATTGGCAGCACCTCTGGTGTTGCAGATGTCCATGGGCGGCGGTGACCACTTTCCATCAGGTGGGCCGTCAGGTCGTTTGTCAGTCAATTGACATAAAAAAAACCCGATCCACAACACCCCCGTAAGCAAAGACCTTTGCGCGAGCATGACATCAAGACAAACAAAAAATAAATAAAAACGGATCATACCTCCTACGCTGCAACGAGGAGCTTAATAATGTACATTTGTTAATTCCTTTTTACCCCATAGTGGAGATAGTAAAATACATGTTATTCAGGGTGCACGCTTAACCCGCGGTTTCTTATCAGAATGGCTCAAGCGGCGCATAACGAGGCAGCAGAGACAATGTGCCCCCTTTGTATTCCACTCCACATGTACTCGAAATAACAAGGGCTCTATTTTCAATTCCTCCATCGCGTTCTGCGGTTTTATAAGCATAGGGTTGAGAGCGCCACCCTTAAAATGCATAAAGACTTTTTGCATATACGAGCAGTTTCCTTTTTAGCTTTTGCACAGCGTTGGTAATAGGGGCTTAGAGGGGATTGGCTGGAATTAGTTAGCGATGCGCCGGTACACCGGTCGAGTGCTGTCAGATAGATGAGTGACACCATCTTTGCTGAAATCAGATAAGGTTGCGGAGTTTCAATCACTTATGTCTTATAATAACCTCACCCAAAGATTAAGACCTATAAGACTAAGACATATATCATTCTATCAGCCCTAAAAACCCCACGTCTCGATAAGCTCTTGCACTAACTACAACCTAATATCGGTAATCATAATATATATATATATATAAAAGGAGAGTGTTCGTCTGTACGTCCAGCCTTTTCTCCATGACCACCCACTGCCACCCACTTGTGGTTGCAGTGGTAGAAGGCCCTACGTGTGCACTTGCAAGTAAGGGAGTTTGGTTGCTGTAGGTGGAAGTGGGTGGATATGGCTGGTAAAAGTTTAAAATAATATATTTCTGTCCTATTTTATTGCATGAGGACTTTTCTAAAACATTTCAGATTTTGCTCAAATAGTCTAGAAGGATCTTTAAAGTTCCAGAATGGTCTAAAATAATCCAAAAATTTTGAAATGTCGCAGGATAGCCATCGTCCAGAATGTTGTCAAGCTTTCTGGGATATTATTTTATGTTCCAGAATGATTTAAAAAAAAACTGAAAACAATCTTCTAATTTTAAAACGATGTAAGATGGTCTGCCGTTATCTAGAACATTTTCAATTGTTCTAGAATGTTCTAGAATAACTTAGAATAGTCCAAAAATATCTTAAAATTTTAAAATGATGTAGGATGGTGTGTTATCGTCTAGAATGCTTTCATACGTTCTAGAATGTTCTTCAATGTTCTAGAACGATCTGCGCCTCTATTCGGGAACGCTAAGCGATTCTGTAGCGATTCGCGAGCGCGATTTCTCATCTCGCTCTTACGCATTACGCGTCGTGCTGGAGAGTGGGATGAGAAATCTCGCACACGAGTCGCTACAGAATCACTTAGCGTTCCCGAATAGAGGCGCTGTACAGTTAAAAATAATCTCAAAATTTAAAAATAATGTAGGAAGGTCTGTCATCAATATTCTCAAACGTTCTAGAATGTTTTTTAATGTTCTAGAATGATCTAAAATAGTGGGAAAGAATCTTACAATTTTAAAATGATGTTGGATGGTCTGTAATCGTCTTGAATGCTCTCAAACTTTCTAGAATGTTCTTAGATGTCTTTGAATAGAGAATATCGAGAACCTTTCTCCAATATTTCAGATTTTTCCAGAATGTTTTAGAATATTTCAGACTTTCCAGAATGTTCTAGAGTCACATCGTTCTCAAAATTCCACAAAAGATAGAAAATCTGATTTTATAATCATTAAGTATGCGGTGTACTTTTTACCCGAGCAACGCCGGGTTTCGCTGCTAGTTATAACAACAAGTCATGTGCACTAAGCGGTAAAACTATACCATAGGTACCAATAATAGTAGGATTTTAACAGTATAAAGTAAAAGATATATGCCATAGACAGCAATTAAACATTTTAAGTACATATCTAACCTGTTACGGATTTCAAAAAAAACAGCATTGCAACGCATGTCGGTCGGCTACAGCTAGTACAAAATAAAAACCCTATTGACCAGCCTTGTGATTCTTTAACGTGCGCAGCGGCTGATCAGCCATGAGGTACACATTCAAGTGTATAACGAATCACTTTTTAGGGTTCCGTTCCTCAAAAGGAAAAAACGAAACCCTTATAGGTCTGTCACAGCCAATTTGCTCCGAAACTACTGGAGCGATTGAGTTGAAATTTGGTATACATATGTAAGTTGGTGACCGCAACACGGACGCGTGACGTAAATATATGAATTTTAAACATGGGGGCCACTTTTGGGGGGTAAATAAGAAAATTAAAAAAAAGTTATGCAACCTATATCGTGTGACATATCAAATGAAAGGGCTTATTGTGAGGATTTTAAATATATTTTCTTTTAATTTCAAGTAAAATAGTTTTAGATTTAATTTAGCTTTTACTTAGATTTAATAAATTTTATTTAGTGTTATTATTTAGTTTTTATTAGATAATGAGAAATATATATTTTTGTTTAAAAAAAAAAAAAGATTCATTTACTTTTAAGGTTTTTATGTATGAATAATTAAAACTATAGGTTCAATGACCGAAAAGCATTCACTTAACAATAAAAAGTAATATATGAAAAAAATAGTTTGGAAGTTATTTAGGAAAATAGGCGAAAATTGACCAAAAAATAAGGGGGTTTCCGAAAGTACTGGGGCTAAAATGTTGAAAAAAATACAGAAAATAGTTCTTTACCTATAGATTACAGCAAAACCTATAAGAAGTCTATGATATTTAAAGTATTTAACGTAGTAAATTTCAGATAATCATGTACGGAACGGAACCCTCTCCACGCGAGTTTCACTCGCACATGTCCGGTTTTTTTCTTATAGTCTAAATTAATTGTTTCTTTATCCGCTGATCTGCTGCTGCAAACGTTAGATAATCAAACCCAGCTTATTATAAAAACTGTTTAAAAATCTAGTCTGTAACGATAGAGCAATCTGCAGCTTAAAAGGAGCTGGGATGACATTGCCTGTAAATTGATCTTTGATACTCTGCTAAACCAAAGCTCCGGCTCTGAACGTGCCAGACTTTTGGCAGTTGGCACAAGGTAGGCCGGCAGCTGGCTTAAGGCCTATGACACCCCCCGAATTGCAGTTTCCCTCCGCCTCGGGGTCCCGGTCGGGGTGGGTCTGTCCTCCACATAGGTGTCCCTGTGGCAATAAAGTCGACCAGCTGGGACACCACGGACTGTCATGTCAAAAAAGTGCGGGCCGTTTCTCCAGGCACGCCAACGTCAACGTGTCGGCCCGACAGGAACCAGCCGGCATTGCTCGGGACGATGGGAACAGACCGGATGGGATGACATTAGTTCCATGGAAAATTGGTCGGGTGCTGGTGTGGGACGCAACCTGTGTAGACACGCTGGCCCTGACGTATCTCCATGGAACGTCCAATAAACCCGGTGTCTTGGCTGAAGCGGCCAAACACAAGACCAACAAGTATAGGGGTCTCGGTTCCGAATATAACTTTGTTCCTTTCGCAGTCGAAACCCTGGATCCGTGGTGTCCTAGCGCACTACGCCTCTTCGGGGAAATCTCGAAGAGGCTGGTTGAAACAACTGGGGACCGGAGATCTGGCAGCTTCCTCGCACAACGCATTGCATTGCGCTATTTGCACTACAGCGAGGAAACGCTGCCAGCATCTTCGGCACAATGCCACGGGGACCTTTTTTAGATTTATTTCAGTTTTTATTTAGATCTAATTAATTTTATTTAGGTATGTATTTATATTAGAAAATTTTAAAAAAGTTTTGCAATTTATGGCGTTTATAATATCGAATGAAAGAGTTTATTTATTTATTTAAACTTTATTGCACAATATACGAGTGTACAAATGGCGGACTTAATGCCAAAAGGCATTCTCTACCAATCAACCACTAGGCCAAACAGAAATATGTTAAGGATGGTGCAGGAAGTATAGACCGTAAAGCAGTAATACAGTTATACACGCTATGGTGTATATTTTACAATATACATAAAAGACTTATAAACCTAAATAAATATAATTTATTTAATATACATACACATCAAAATATACACATATAAAATATAGTAAATATATAATACCTACAGTACCAATATTATGCAGAGATTTACTCATGAAGGTTTTCAAAAAGATGCTGTTTATTGTGAGGGTCTAAAAATTTTTTTTATTATCTGAAAATAAAATAGGCAAAAATTTACCATTCCCTCCTTATATCCGGAACTCCTGGGCCTAAAATTTAAAAAATAATACAGAAAATATTTCTTTACCTATAGATTACAGGAAAACGTATAAGAAGTCTCAGGGTCTTTTTAAATTAACATAGGTTTCAAGTAATCATGTACGGAGCCCTCTCATTGTGAGTTTAACTCGCACTTGTCCGTTTTTTATTAATATTTAATTGATTTTGCCACAAATATTATGTTGTAATAATGTATTACGTTGTTTATACACATCATAAAGTTTTTTCTTCAGATAGTTAGGAACTTTGTATGAAACACGTCAATCCTTGTAATCAATGTATTTTGCTTATTTATTCTGTTTTCACCAATCGTGCTTAACTATAAAATAATACGAATCCTAAAATAAATAAAAGAGTCTAGTCAACATCCGAATTCTAGATTTGGCGTAGACATTAGTTACGTCCGACAGAGTTCGCCTACTCTATTATTTTAGGCGGGCGGTAAATCAGAGTGGTATGAGATAACAATTCTTAGGCAAAGGATAAACACGCTGGGTTTTGTTTATTATGTCGTCCGAAAGGCACCAATGAAATACGAGGTCCTTATAGTCCATGTATTTGCTACGAATAAATGATGTTCGACGAATAAGGTACTTATAATAAATAACACAATGCTGAACAAAAACTGAACATACTCAATATGAGAATGCATTGCTTATAGAATTTAGATTTTATTTTAGGTCGCTTAAAAATGGGCCATCGTTATTACCCTTAATTCGTAAATATAGTAATATTAATATTGTAATGGTGGAATTCGATATTGCTGTGCGGTCTGTCTGTTCTGTTTTACGGTCATGTTACGATCGATTTCCGTTAAAATTGGAAAGAGAAATCATTCTTTCTTTTCTCGGACGTCAAGCTCTAGCTATAATGCGAGAATGAATATAGAGTACTTTTCCTTTCTTTTACCTACCTAATTGATAAATGGGTGCTACGTGAACGAAATCACAGTAAAATTAAGTTACATAAATACCTGATTTTCAGTTATTCTAATTTTACGACTAAAATGCGACTATTGTCCTCATAAGTACGAGTTATAATTTTTTTTATTTTGTATTCTTGTATTTTATCTATTAACTAAATACATGTCAGGAGTCAATCTTTTCACAAAACATTGTAGACAAACAGTTTCTCAGAATCTTATTATAATGTAGGTAGGTAACTTTTGAATTCCACAGTGATCGAGAGAAGATCACGACATTAAGGCGTTATTCAGTTTACACCTCTCGTTACGGCTGAATATTATTTTATGTAAAGATAATGTCTGAGCGTTTAGTTAAATCTTTTGACAAATAGCTGGCACCGGTGCCGTGGAACAAAGCTGGGCGAATCACTCGCTTACAACAATCGTCAAGTTAACGAGCGGCGTATAATGCCAACTCCTTACCATGGCGTTCCGTCGCTGACTATTCATTCAATAGTTACAGCTATAGAGTACCCCTTTTACAACCTCATTTAAGGGCTAAGTAGTTAGTAGAATTGCGGATCTCTGCATTCGTTGCTTCACAGCACCATGCGGATTTTATTAAATATTAAGTGCCCTAAAAAGAGTGTCTTGCCGTTTTGTTTATTTTGTTATATGTATATGATTTATCAAATAACTTCGCAAGAGAATGAAAACTAAACAAATACAAGAAAAGAACAAAGCAGTAACAGAATTGCCTAATTATTAAATTTTGCTGTAAACTACCATGCAGATATACGGATATACTCATGCAACGGTTTCCCTTAAATTCTAAAAGAATTTTAAGTTTAACGTAATGGTAGTCTTGGTCTTAATTATTTTCAATTGAACCGTTATTGAGACCAGAATATCAAAATGTCATTTAGTAATCAGATTTGATCTCGATATATCCCAGAAATCATTTCCTTTTCGCAAATAATATAGGTTAAGTAGGGGCACGCGTAATTACCGATTCTCGAACAAATTGGAAGTGACCTGCCTCTTGAAATTGAGATAAGCGCAGATTATGCGTCTAACGATGGAAAACTCGGCGGTATGGCCGAATTTTACGAATTCGGTAATTGGTCCCATTGTGCGACTGAATTCCGGGGCCTCCGTGCATTCACGGGAAACTTGAAAGTAATAAACTTGTTCTTTCGATGAATTGCCTTATTCCGAAGTTAATCACGAGAGGGAGCGCCGCGTTTGAGGAACGACCCGACTTGCGCCGATTAATTTTCCTTCGATGCGCCAACCGATCGAAATTACACCCCTGACAAACTTGCGGATGTTATTTTTATTAGTCCCTGATAAATAGACGGCCACTTTACTGTTGTTTACGCAGAAAATAGACATTCTGAGATAAATTAAGCGTATCGAGTTAGCGAGAAGGAGTGACAGTGATTTCCCTGAGTTTTAAACAGTTTAAACGATGGGTAGGGGGTTGTACAAGATGATCATCTTAAGCATGAATTGATGTAATATCAATGTTATTCAATACAATACAAAAGTGAAGGCGTTTACTATTGGCATATGTATCTACCTTACTATTGTCATACTCAAAATATTCAATGAATTAAGGTTTCATTATAATACTTTCCTTTCTTTAAACCTTAAGAAGTAATCATCTTGTACACCCCTGTGTTCCTATGGTATGGGCAAGATGATCCCAGGGATCATTGTACATTCCGTGTCATCTTCCTCAGATGACTCAGACTCGGGCACATATGAAGTTTTAAGTTATATTACTAGAAAAAAAACCAGCATTCAATATTTATAATCTAGGTATATCCATAAATAAGAACAAACATAGCGAGGGCGCGGGCGGCTTCTACTAAAAAAAATTCGGTTAAAAATAAACCTTAAAATTCTTCAAATAATAAAAAGGCACTAAAGTCAGTTTTAAAAAGTCAAGGTACAAGATGATCCCCAGGGATCATCTTTTACACAAGGAAGGGAATCATTTTGCCCCGACTTCAACTATTTTATTCAATGTTCGGTAACATAACATATGGGCACATCGCTGTTTTTAAGTCACACAAAATCCAAAATTAAGCATAATATTAGAAAGCCATACAAAAGTCATTGCAAATATTGCAATGGACAGTCTATAATAACAGTGCCATAAGCTTAAATTCAACCTTATCGTATATCCATCGTACACAATTTATATTTTATTCCATCACATATTGACTGAGGCAGGGCGGGGATAGCCCCTCAATTTGTTTTATCAAATAATTCAACTAGATGAGGTTTATAGTGTCGGTACAATCGAAAAGTATCATCTTACCTTTTGGGATCAACTCATACACTTTTAACTTATGTAAATACAAAATACAATTGAGACTCTCATGTTATTTATTTTACTTAAATTGGGTATTTATCAGATACGCACTTACTTTTTGTTTAGCAAATCCTGGCCAATATCAAATAAGTAACTTACATAAATCCAATCCAATTCAAAAATATTTACTTACCGCATTGTCAAGTGGCAATCATGAAAAGAAACCATTTCCTATGGAAAAAACGCGTAAGTCTGTCATAGTATAGGAGTCCCGTCTGTAAATATCATGCTGGACTCTGTCTCTGCTTGTTATCTTGATTTGTAGTCCACTCGGAGCTCTGCGTATAAAAATAACAGACACTCCCCATATTTGTTACCGTGCGCCGAGCGCAAATGGCTTGTAGCGAGCTTTATAACGATGCGTAACTCGCCTAACTACCGATATATCGTCTCGGATAAAGCTACGTGTTTGTTCTTTTAAAGTTATTTAGCAGTTAACGTTCCATTTAAACGACAACGAGTGACTTATGCATGTATCTTAATTATATTTATTAATTTAGTATGCAGTTTCTGTGGTTAACCTAGCAATTTATTGTTTCGCTTGAATACGTAATCGGGACTGTCTGCAGTGAGGTGCTGGAATATGCAAAGCTTAATCCCGTGAATGCGTGTCAGACTGAGGCTGTGACGGGGCGGCTAAATGGACTCGCAGATCTTACGCCACGACGTATGAACTTGAAACAATTTAGCCACACAATGCAGGCCAGAGACTGGCTTAATACAAATTGTCTTGACAGTCTTGCCCACGATCTCTCCAGTCACTTGATACTTGATTTAACTTGAATCAGGGCTAAGAAAATGTCTATAAATTATGTACCTGTTCATGCTAGTTAAAGTCAATCAAGAATTTTTGTTCTTCAATATTTACATTGTATGTACGCGTTATGTATTGTCAATGGTTGACTGGCTATCAGATTCGTGTAGCAAAGGTAATTAATATCATGAAACTACTTTTTACTATGAAAATACAGTGTTAGTATCGAGTTAACGAAAGTGCTTTTAAAAGATTAGGCTCTGCATGAGAACAAAAGGCGCGCATTACGCGGAAATGGTCGATAAAAGAAGCCATTAAAGTTTTTGCGGTCACCGTCGCGCGGCGACGACATTGTCGTGCGACCATTTTTACTACCCACCGTATTTTCTAGTCTTAACAAAAACTAGAGTATACTATTTTATCACTAGGAACTTAAATTAAATACTCTATTTTGAAAACTGCTCTTCTTAGTTTTAATAGGGGTGTTGCCTGAGTAAAAAAATAGTTATGCTAATTAGTCCGTCGGTTAGATTATGAAAAAATATAGAACAAGTATTTTTTGCTTTATCAAATCAATCAAAATTGACAAAGATAATGCGTATCAAAGTTCGGGAGTGGGGGCTAATGACGTCACTTAATGGTGAAAAGTGTAGAAAGTCGTGACGTCACTCGGAACTTAAACGCACTATATCTTCGTCATTTTTTGTTTAGTTGACAAAAGAAAAAATATGTGTTTAATATTTTTTATTATGTAAATGGCGGACTAATTAGTATTTTTTAGGAAAATAGCCTATTACTGAGTGGTGCTATTATTGAATAACAAATAAATGAACTTTTGCGAGTGTAAAAGTAATTACTATTTAGTTCTTTAGACTGGGATAACATAAAAGCTGCAATTGTACCTATTGAAAATTACTACACCAACGTAAAATAAAAATTCTCCTTTAGAACTAACTATAATAAAATAAATTCCCTTTTCACACTCTTCTGCGGATTATGTGCTAACTTTCTATCTGTGCTGCGATTTCATTCCGGACGGTAAGTAAATGTTATAAAAATCTACGGCGTAGACCATTTTCCTACGGAAAACGCAACATAAAACCATTCGCGGAACTACTTTTAATTAAATTGAGCGCTCTTACCTGCGCTTTGAAACTCTTTAAGTGATTTTGCGAAAAACTTAACTCCAACGTAACAATACTTCCTATTCACAAACCAAACGGAATATTGCTCTTGTCGGGAAACGAAATTAAGATTGTCTTGATTCCTATCCTTGAGTTTAGTATTTAGGTAGACATTCGATTTATAAAGCAGCTTTATGGAGTTTAAATTTACTTATTATAAAATCTTATTAACTTCGTCTTAGAATTTCAAAGGTTTCTATTGATATTCTAATCTACTTACTCGTAATATATTTTAATAAATATAACAAAATGAGTGACGGGCCTTTCTCATGCATTCAATTTTCACTAAATACTGCGATCGCAAATAACAAATTAATCTTTCACGTGTACTTCCAATCGCACCAAAATTATCTGCAAGTTTTCGGTACCTACTGATGCTTCAAAATAGCCTTTGGCGTTACACAAGCTGCAAATCGATTACCTATGAGTCGATATCACGGCAGCTGCTACAATGCAGTTTAATTACTTGTAAGCCCCTGATGAAAGCCGCTCCGCCTCCACAAGCCACTGTCACTACTAATAGGTAATTAAACGCTCCGGGACACATTGTACCACCTTTATTAGTGGAAAGCTCGTATTCAACACGTTTTGGTTAGAATTTAGTATTATACCTACCAGGGATTCATTTTTTGATGATTATAATAACTATCCGAGGATTCCGGTAGGAATAGGTTATACCATATAGAACGGAGGAAATCTAAAAACTAAAAGAGGTGTCATTCTTATCCTTACTAATATTATACGGAAGTTTATCTGTTTGTTTGTTTGTTCCTCTTTCACGTTAAAACGGTGCGACGGTGACTTTATTTTTTGCATAGTCAAAAGGTCGGAGCATAGGCTTTTTTTAGGAACAACGATAAACAAATTCCACGTGGGCGAAGTCGCGGGAAAAAGCTCGTGTCTGTATTGATTAAAAATATTTTTGTATTTATATTCAAGCAAGACTATAAACGTATTATAAAGGAAACTGGTCTACCTTCGATTACCTTATAAGCATTAATTTTAGTAAAATATTAATCTTTTTACAATGTTAATATTTTAAATTTAAGAAACTTTTTACTGCCTTTTCGTAAATTTTACTATAATATCGACATCAGAATAAAAAATCGGGTGTTAGAAGGTAACTGAAAAATCGATTATCGTTTGCATGTCTTTACCCACTATTTAATAGTACATTAAACAGTAAAGACATGCAAACGAACGTTGCAATTTTAATAAAAGCCAACAGAAGCTGCACATCTTTATAACCATGCGCCACAAAATGAAACAAAAATGAATAAGAAATAATAACTCCTTCGCCAAAGTCCACAGTCGCCCGGGTGGCTGTATAAAAACATAGACACTGTGCTGAGACCTGTTGAATTTCAAAACAATCTTACACCTCAAGCAAAATATTCGAACCCATTGCAACAAACGGCGAGGGCCGTGTTGGCAGCTAACAAATTCAGTTTCCTTCAAATATGTTGCTGGTAACGCGGGTTGTGATTGATTTCCGGCGGCGCATACATTTGCGTCATACAACATACAACACAGACATATACGGAAACCAACCTTATAAATAATTTCTTATTTTGCGATGCTAGTGTTCGCCCAATACAGAGGATCTATTTTTGGAATTAAGTTTCTTTATCGTCCAAAATACCATTTTTTTAGGGTTCCGTCGCCAAATGGCATAAAACGAATTGTGGATTCGTCATGTCAGTCTGTCTGCCTGTCCGTCCGTATGTTACAGCCACTTTTTTCCAAGACTATAAGAACTATGAAACTTGGTAAGTAGATGTATTCTGTGAACCGCATTAACACATTGCCTGCCAACTACGAGTATACTCGTAGTTTTTCTATGAAAATTTTCGTAGTTGGCAGGCAACGTGTTAAGGTATTCACAGCAAAATAGAAAAAAAAAATTGGGGGTTCCCCACACTTAGAACTGAAACTTATATTTTTTTTTCATCAAACCCATACGTGTGGGTGTCTATGGATAGATCTTCAAAAATGATATTGAGGTTTCGAATAGATTTTTTTCTAAACTGAATAGTTTGCGCGAGAGACATTTCCAAAGTGGTAAAATGTGTGTCCCCCCCTGTAATTTCTAAAATAAGAGAATGATAAAACTAAAAAAAAATATATGATGTACATTACCATGTAAACTTCCACCGAAAATTGGTTTGAACTAGATCTGGTAAGTAGTTTTTTTTGAATACGTCATAAATCGTAAACCGCAATTTACCTTTCATTCAATCAACTAAATATAAAAAAAAAAAATTATTTAAACAAACCTTATACATAAACCGTGAACCATTATATAGATAATGGTACGGAACCCTTAGTGCGCGAGTCCGACTAGCACATGGCCGGTTTTTTAAAGATTCATTAATGTAAGCGTATGACCAAGGTTTAAATAACATAATTTCTACGAATACGCCAATAAGTTTAAAAATTTTGTAGTCTTATTTGTCTATGCGATGCTACCTATATGTATAACCACGCTTGCCCAAAGGTTGTCTAGAACAGATGTCTTAAAGGGATAAACTCGCCTTTGAACACCGCTATTCAAATCGTCTATCGTATCTACTGCTTTTTGTGCAATAAAGTATTTACATACATACATACATACATACATACAATCATCAGATATGGTGATCATAGGACAGCTTGGAGACTTCTTACCTTTGGAATTGAAGAATGTATTCATTATTATATCATATTACTGGGCCCAATTCGAAACAGTGTCGCCTTAATTTAAAAATCCCTAAACATTAAATAAGAAACGTTAAACTAATTTTTGCAGAGCACCAAGCTGTCAAGATCTAGGTTGTCGTTTCTTATTTCAAGTTTAGCGTACACATTTTCGAATTGGCCCCACTGTAGACATACGTATTTAAAAACATCTCTTTCCACAGAGTGATTATTGGAAAGGCGATAAAAGCCGGCTGACAAGCAGCGCTTAAAACGGCCGAGGTTTGCTATTGCCCATAAAATGCCATTAAACCGCCATGGAACCGTGGTTTACGGTCTGGCGACAATGTTGGAGCTAGGTATAAGACGAGTCTGAAAAGATCTGGCTCCTGAACACATTGAACATTGTGGCGTCATTGCAGTAAAATCGCGCCTTAAGTGGCCATGCCTTAAAGTTATCGGTACATGAATCACTAAGATTGGTCCACTTAAAAGTAGGTACAGCATCGCGAAGAACACAAAATTAAACGAACAAGCTAAGCTTCAGGAGTTATCCACGCCCGCTGTCGTGAGTCTCTTAACAACATTAAATATCAATATTAAATCCGCGGATAGATTTGGTTACTATGGGAACTGTGATATTTGCCGCGTACAAAATATTTTTATTTTTAACTGGTAGTAAGTAAATCTATCCACGCATGGAATATTGGGAACGTAAGTCATCATCATTGAACCTGATAACGTGTTGAGATTAATGGCCGGATCCAGAAACGCCAATTAAGCATTTGATTAGATTAAATAGTTAAATGTCCCTCAACTAGTTGTCAGCCTATACAAAAACGTCACTCGAAAGTCACTTTAATTAAAGATCAATTTGAGTGGTCTTTCTGAATTTGGACATGTCTTTTTTCTCTTGCAATCTACCATACAGTGAACATTCGTCGGTGCGAATTACAAAATCGCTATGTGTTTTTGGTCTACTTTTCAGCAGACAGTTAAAACCGTTTTTCTTTAATAGTTACTTAACATGCGTAGTTATATTTTTTTATGATAACTAGGTAAGTTGTACATGAACATAAATTAAATTAAATTTGTTAATAAGTTATTAGTAATACATGATGTAAACGGAAATATTGGTACATAGAGGGTTTAATTTCTAACATTAAAAATCGCTATGTAACTAGCGGTCACATGACCATTTTCTTGAATGATGTTTTTAGGAATATTTTGCTACATATCGGGTTTTACTCACTATCTGACTACTAAAAATCGCCATGTGTAAAAATATGACAACAAAATATACAGTAAAATATCGCTATGTGCATCAACGAACACATAGTTAAATAAAACGACTCTCTTAAATGTACGTTATTATTTAAAATTCGCTAAATGCCTAATTTCACATAGCGAATTTATCAAGGTACATTTTTGCTTACTAACACATAAACCAGAACTGAAAGCAAAAAAAAAATTTGGGCTGATGCAGAAATTAAAACCGAAACGTTTAGTGTTAAAATTAAAAATACCGCAAAAAAACATATAGCGATTTTGGGATTCGCACCGACGCATTGTTTGTTTGTTAGATGGCGCTGGCAGGTGTCCATTGACACATTCAATTTTCATTGTATTTAATTATTGTGGGCCTTTACGCTCGAGTCTCTTAAAGGTTATCTTAGGAGTCATCAACCAGTATTTGGAAGATTTGTAGTTACTGTTATTATGTTTAGATCTTGGTATATAATCTATTCGTGCGTGACGAACCATGGATACATTGCCATAATCTCATCTTATCTATCCAATACCTTTAAACGAGCAATTCTTGTATATTATAATCTGAATCTCGGAAACGGCTCCAACGATTTTCATGGAATTTAGTATGCAGGATGTTTCGGGGGCGATAAACACGATCTAGCTAGGTTTCATTTTTAGAAATAATCGGCTTATCCGTGTTTTCAGGCAATGAAAAACTGCTACAATATTATAAGAATACGCAGGTAAAGCCATCATCTACAAGGTTATAATAGCTCAGGTGGGAAATCGGGAGGCGGTCCCGAAACCGGGGGGCTAGCACGACACGCCCGCGAATCGTTTGTCGCTCACTGCGTCTCTGTCTAACTAGTCAAGTATGTAAGGGACGCACTGAGCGACCAACGACTCGCGGGCAGGTCGTGCTAGACGTGCAGAAGACCCCGGTTCGAGTCCAGGTGATTATTATGATCATTTTTCATCCAGGACATCCAGGTACTTATTGTTACAATTGGAGACATTTTTGAATCTGGAATCTATATTTCGCTGCTTAATATCATCCGCTGTCCACAACTGTACCTGAAACCTTACACTGATCTCCCATCGTGGCATTTTACTGCGCCGTACACGATCATACGCGGTTATACGACCATCTAACAAGAATGTAATGCAGTAATTCGTTCAAGGCGCTATTGTTCGCCCAATCCGAGTCGACGAGCGAGTTGGCCCGTCTGTATGGTAATGTTATGGGGAATCATCGGGCCACTGCGCGCCTCCCATGTGCTACATACAGTTTTATGAGAAATTTGATTCTTATTACGCAGATTCAGGTGATAACAAATTGCGTAGCCGTGACTGAATTTAGGTATTACCTAAGTATGTAGATCATAGGTATTATTCTATGGATGCATTTCTCCAGATGTATTAATATTTAAATTTGTAACCTGAGGTACATAAAGGCAGCCTAGTAAAAACGGGGATAATACTTATATGAACAATTCAGGTAGAGTAGTTTTATGATAGTGGAACATATTGCTAAGTTTGAATTTATTATAAGTAACGGAAACAATCAATAACATTTTTATTAGTATACGAAGTGAACATATACAATCTCACCTAAAGAAAAATCTCCAGTACTACTTTATCTCTTCAGACTACACTTTTCCAAATAAATGCAAATGTATAATGAAAAAGGAATGGAATATAATATAGTTAAAACGACTGTGAACCAACGGCAAAAATCACCCTTTTCATACAAAAGACGATAATGATTTCCACCCCGGAAACGTTAACCGATTATGACCAATTTTTGATAGGTTGTCAGTCAGAAAATGTAGGTCTATACGTTTTTTGAATTTTGATTAAATATCAACAAAGTCAAACAAGGCTGGAATTAGTTTTGTATGAGAATACTGTAACAACTACAAAACTTATAAACTTATATTTTGTTCTGAATGACAACCTTTCAAAATTGGTCAACATCAGTTAAGCTTTGGGGTGCTTAAGGGGTGGAAATCAATCGTTATGGCCTTTTGTATGAAAAACCGTCGGTTCACACTCCCTTTAATCCCTCACTTCTTGCGTCTTCGCTGTAGCGGTACGTTTCGGCATGCGAATGCGAAATCTAATTGATCCAATCAGATCTTAGTTGGTTTTGGAAATAGATGTAAATTATGAGCACTATTTTACTACTTTACTTTTCTGCTGCACTGGGAGTGAAGAAAAAGCATAGAATGCGTGCAGATGCTTATCATCCTGGCATGTCGTAAAAGTCGACTAAGGGACGGGTCCTCTCCAACATGGTGGACTATCTGTATGGGCGATGGGCTGATCACCTGTCACCATACGGTTCATCATACCATCTTAGGACTAATTAATCGAACGTGGCCACAAGTAGTCTTGTGGCTCTGCCCACCCCATTCGGGATTTCGGGCGTGATGCTATGTATGTATGTATGTATTTTACTACATTTATTCTAGTATGCATATTAATACGCATTAAAATGCACTACAATATAATACACCAAGCTCTACATTGATATAGATAGGTCTGTCAGGAGTTTGCTTCCTTAGCCACATTCAAGTTGCCACTTCTTTCCTACAATATTTACGATGCCGAAGCCCCTGGTAGATTTTGATATGAGTATTTCTCAATACTCGCAACAATTCAATCTAAATATCTCCTCTCTATAGATTACAATACTTTCATATAAAAAGTATACGGGTATTTACTTAACTTTTTCATATCTCCAACCAACATAGATCTTTCATATTTTTCTGTATGATAACAAAACGTGGTATAATTTCATACGATCAGCCTTCCATTAAAATAGGTCAAGAGCTGGCCTCTATGACATGTTCGAGTTGGCCATTTCTTACCCGTATTTACGATGCTAATGCCCGTGGTAGATTTCCGGGGCGGAAGCTGACGGGGCGCAGCATCCGGGATGTCAGCTTGTTTGCTACCTCCTTATCTCTGATGTAAAAGCCTCGCATGTTTATTTGCGTTTCTGATCATACTTGTTTGTACTGCATGAATTTGGAGCCACTCCTCTTTGGCTTACGGTTTAATATGTCTTGCTTGACGTGAGCTGAATAATTTCCGAAGACGCTACTGATACAGTACTATTAAAATAAGTTCACCATTCGGCAACCCTCGGTTATTGTCGGTATCCCTCGTTTTTCACATAGAGTATATCAAATTACAGATATGACCTTTAAATATATTACCCGTTATCTTATTAAACACAATACAACAGAAGGATTATGAGCAACGAAACCTACTAATAGCTCTAAAGTAACACAACCTATTGACATAAGAAAAATAATTAGCGACTATTTTTTGACGGTATGTATGACACGCATGCCAAATATCGTACTGTTGTTCTTACGTAAAACAGTAACTATTGATTAATAAAGAATCATGTTTTTTTATATTATAAGTACATTCATATACATCAACTAGTGGACCCGCCACAACTTCGCCCGTGGTATTTTCCATACAAATTTCAATTGAATTGAAATTGAATTGAATTTTAAAAAATCCCTCCTTAGTGCACCTCTAGGGTACTCGAAGAATATCGCCTCCAAATTTCAAACTTCTAGGACCACCCGCTTATGCTGTGCGTTGTCTATAAGTGAGTCACGGTACTGTTTTATATGTAATGATTAACGATTGATTAATTTAACATAGCGCCATCTATTGAATACTTACAACAGATATCGCCATCTGTTAGAATCGTTTGGAGCTAACAGATAATTGTGACTGTCAAAATAATTTGCAATAAAATAATATTGGGACTATAAATTGATATTGTAGCTATCCTATCTTTCAAGTTGGATCAAATTGCATACGGTGTGCAAATCAAATTTAAAATCGGTTCAGTAGTTTAGGAGTTCATCACGGACAAACAATGTGACACGTAATTTTTATATATAAAGATAAATAATGCATGTCCATATCGCTTCTTTAAACTTCTTAGGTCTACTGGTAAGTAATGTCATCATGGCAGGTGATATACTCGTGAATGAGAGGATTTACGATACTTTAAGTTGAATGCTACCTAAAAGAAATCGCAGCAATGTAATTTGTGTCATTTTCGTCTCCGGCTTTAACCGATAATAGCCGAGTAAATTCGAATCGTTAACTGATTTTAATCGTACTGTAATATACTTAATTTATATTATAGTAGTGTATTTATAATAGTAATTAATCCGTTTTAAAGTTGTAGACGACTCGGTTTTTTACCTCCATTATCATAAAAAGTTCATTTTGGTTTAAATTCAAATTTATTTCAAAAATGTAACGTCGAAAAGTTGAGTCGCCTGTGATTTTATTATGCAACACATTAATTTTGTCGGCTGTTAATAATTATTTTACTTAATCTTTTCATAAAATTAATTATATGAAATACTTAAGTCCCTTAGGACAAAATGATACAATTGCGTCCGTCTAAACACACAGCTTTCATGAATAACACACTTTTAGAGCATGAGAACAAAAAGTATACCTACTTAGCTGAGAGTACAAAGTCGATTGTGATACAATACAGATCACTTATTTGTTGTGGTTCTTGGTGTTCATTAACAATTAAATTATTTTTTTCTCTTTCAATATTCTCCCTGGATGTCCCTAATTTATAATTGTAATTGTAATTTACTAATAAACAATCAACACACCGTGGTTGCGCGTCCAAACTTCCCTTTCAACATAATCTTATCGTAATCTTTATTATTTTGAGTAACGGCAACAAGCGAACGAAAATGCTTATCCAAGCCGTTTCCCACTCCGACGGAACCCTAATTAATGAAAACATGATTTAAATTTTGCGAGGTAGACAGCGCAGTGTTTTGCAACAAAGCTTCGACCGACACGACCTATGCTTTTCAACGGGCTACGATTTACATAAAATAATGAAACGGGAAGCAGGTGAATAAAGCCGGAGCCGTTAACTGCTTTAGAAAATGAAATAAAGTCATTTATGTTGCGGAGGTTAGTATACAATGAACGGATCAATCTGTCTGCTATTTAAATACGTGAGGAATAGATTGTTGCACCACGCGGAAAGTTATATGGCGCCGAGTGTTAGTTTGGAGCCCGAACGCAAGTGAGGGCTCTTAAAACACGAGCGCAATAATACATCACTTGATGCGAGGTGCATAATCTGCTTTTCTTTCAACGACTGCAAAAAAGAAAGGTTAAAAACTAAAACCCGACTAGAGACGTAAAATGCATTTTTGCTCCTCGTATGATCGTATCGATCGTATCGCACCCTTAGAATTTTTATATAGCCTATGACACTGGCACGTTCTCAACAAATCTTAATTTAATTTAATCTTCAAATCGGTCCAGTTGTTCAGAAGCTAAAGTAGAACATCCGAAAATTTCCATAGAAATCTTGTATTGTGGTCAATTCATTTTCATATTACGCCAATAATTTTTTTAGTAACCTATGCTCAAAGTACTAGCTGAAAAGATAGTTACTAAAAGAATAAAAAAATGGCGTAATACCTATAAAAACGAATAGAACATGCATAGGTATACAACTTGTATAGGTATACAAGTTTTCTGTGAAAATTTTCGGATGTTCTACTTTAGCTTCTGAACAACTGGACCGATTTGAAGATTAAATTAAATTAAGATTTGTTGAGAACGTGCCAGTGTCATAGGCTATATAAAAATTCTAAGGGTGCGATACGATCGATACGATCATACGAGGAGCAAAAATGCTTTTTACGTAGTAAAATACATACATACATACATAGCATCACGCCCGAAATCCCTAATGGGGTGGGCAGAGCCACAAGACTACTTTTGGCCACGTTCGATTAATTAATTAGTCCTAAGATGGTATGATGAACCGTATGGTGACAGGTGATCAGCCCATCGCCCATACAGATAGTCCACCATGTTGGAGAGGACCCGTCCCTCAGTCGACTTTTACGACATGCCAGGATGATAAGCATCTGGACGCATTCTATGCTTTTTCTTCACTCCCAGTGCAGCAGAAAAGTAAAGTAGTAAAATAGTGCTCATAATTTACATCTATTTCCAAAACCACTAAAAAAATTATTGGCGTAATATGAAAATGAATTGACCACAATACAAGATTTCTATGGAAATTTTCGGATGTTCTACTTTAGCTTCTGATTCTCTGAACCGATTTTAATAGATAGTGTATCTTAATTAAGATTCGGGGAGAACGTGCGAGTGTCATAGGTGATATAAACATTCTAAGGGTGCATCATATCAGATGCAAAAATCCTTTTTAACTCGCTAGTCGGGTTTAACTATACTTTTGCTCTTTTTTAACAACTTTTTGCTGTGGTTTAAAAAAAGCAGATTATGCACCTCGCATCTACGTATTATTGCGCTCGTGTTTTTAAGAGCCCTCACTTGCGTTCGGGCTCCAAACTTACATTCGGCGGAACATTGAATCACTTACTGCTTGGCGCAACAATCTACTATTGTATGCAACTTTATTGTTCTAGAGCTAATAAGTGCTGCTTTGTGCTGATTATTTAAGGACATAATGATGAAATAAAGCGTAGTTGCAAGAAAATATTTTTGTATGGCTAAGATTTTGGAAACCGACGTAAATTGAAGAAAGTTCGCCCATGCTACGCGTTCTCCCGTTACATGTCTTCTTAGGTACCTGTATCTATTTCATATTTAAGAAACACATGCTAAGAATTAAGTTTGTATTTTACAGGAGAAATAAAACGAAGTTCTAAATGTACCTATATAGTTTTCAAGAAATGAATTAAAACAGAATAACCTTTGCAAAGTGGAATCACATTCAACGTTACATAAATAAAGAGCTTGCGAAAGTCATTTCAATACATTTTCTAAACAATTACTTAATGTAAAAAAGTAATCAGATAAAACATAATCACGCAGTCGATATAGCAATTGCAGTTGATAAAATTTCATAGCCCTAAACTACCAATCACAGCATCTGAAACAATATTGACTCAATCGATTAAATACATTACTTATATGAGGTAAGAATGATTGATAGATAGAACATTGTTAAGCGACTCGACATTTGCGATGATAGCATTAGACGCCGATCAGCAAAGTGTAGTAACACTAAAAAAGCCGCAGCTCCTATCCTGTATCTTAAAACGTAGTCTGAGACTTCTTAATATCGAGTTATGGGCTCCTGCAGGACCGCACTCGGCACGGTTTTCGAACATCACGTCGGCGCGATAAATTGATTTGGTACCAGATGTGCACCCGACTCGTACACGACACGACCAAATATTTCACTAACACTTTTTCTTGACATTATTATTTTCAGTTCGCATTGTGCGAGAAAAAAGAATTGTGAACGAGTCTGAGACACGTGGATTTGTGTCGGCGCTTCTTGCGTGGTTGTCAGAATAGTGTCAGGCTTGTGTTGTTTTCTTTCTTCTGTATATAATGGTCTTGAATATGAAGGGAGAAAGGAAAACTTGAAAGGTTGAATTGTATTAGTTACTTACTTTTACACGCAACTTCGTCTGCGTGGAAAAGTTTCTTTAAAATATGACGAATTTTCATGTTACTGATTTTTCACATCTAGTTCGTTTTCCTTCGAATGTCGGACTCTCATCGGGCAGGCACGGACTCGCCGTAATTTTTTCTCCCGCAACGTATTTTACCATTTGAAGGGGTTAGTGTTCTTCAAAAAGTAGCATCTGTCCTTACCCAGCGCTCAAAGTATCTCCTATCCAAATTTCATCAAAATCTGTTCAGGTGTTTTGCCATAAACCACGCATATACATAAGAAGACATCAACGGGCTCTCATCGGGCATCCAAAGGCCTTACCCTAAAGGGTTTACCTTCTAAAGGAATTGGTTTCAATAATAAATACCTATGGCCTTCCCGGGACTCAAACTATCTCTGTACCGAATTTCATCAAAATCGGTGCAGCGGTTGATCGTCAAAACTGACAAACAGAGTTACTTTCGCATTTATAATATTATTATGGTAAAAGTTTGTTTCCGAAATAACTACTACATTATATTAAGAATGTCCTCTATTAGAGAACTCCGCAGCAAGGTATTTATGTAAACTAGTATAACTATCCTATAAAATATTCATCAGGCTTCTAAATTAAATGAATAAGGCCTCAGAAACTTGGATAGTTTGAACGGGATGAGTTAGCAGAAGCGTCGTCGGCGATCGAGGCACTCGCCGGTGATGGATGACGCGACATCCCTCCTCGGAGCTTAGAACTCATTGAGGGGGAATTACATCGAGACGTTGACGAATTGCCACTCCACACACAGATAACACTATTGAATTTAAAACTTCCACTGACCAGTCTTCAGCAATTTGTCCCAAGTCGGAGACAGATCATTTAAGCGCTTCGAATAGACAGGTCTAACGAGCAAGCTGCACTTTAACTTTAACTTCAATTGCTTAACAAGTTTTAATTTTGTTGGCATTGTAGATAGCTTACATTTAATTAGAAATTGCGTTGTTAATATCAAATAATTTTGAATTTGAAGTTAAAATGGTGACAGCTAAAAGTTGTTCGCTTTTACAATTGAAAGTAGTTTAGAACTTACTAATATAAAATGATGTCTAAAACTAAATCATCTAACGCCTAAACTTTTGGAAAGCATTATGTAAAGTTCTAGCGACAAGGCGGCAAGAATTAAATTTCATTTTGGGGTTTATAATTTATATGAATCGCCGTAGTTTTGTAAATGCCCAAACTTCGGACTCGGTCCGACCTAAAGGCGTGGAGTTTGTAACAAAACAAAATTACAATGGAAGGAAGTTTATTGCGCTCGGTCTTCAGGGAGTGTTCGGGCGCACAGATCGAAATATAAACGATTCACTTTGTGCCACGTCTAAATCGGCGAAGTTCAACAAAACCTTACATTTGGCAAAACCAACTCGGTACGGTGATGGATAACTTCATTTATTTTGAGGTTTACGATGAGAACAACTAAATTTTTATGTAGGTATATATATATAAACATACATATATAAAAATCTCGTGTAGGTACGGTGTTTCGCACTTCTCCGAAACGGCTCAACCGATTTTAATGATTTTTTAATGTATTTTTGTTATGTATAATAATACATACATACATATTATCACGCCCGAAATCCCTAATGGGATGGGCAGAGCCACAAGACTACTTGTGGCCACGTTCGATTAATTAGTCCTAAGATGGTATGATGAACCGTATGGTGACAGGTGATCAGCCCATCGCCCTTACAGATAGTCCACCATGTTGGAGAGGACCCGTCCCTTAGTCGACTTTTACGACATGCCAGGATGATAAGCATCTACACGCATTCTATGCTATTTCTTCACTCCCAGTGCAGCAGAGGAGTATAATAATAGGTCGCAGAATATATTTCATACCGCTAGGTCATGAGGGTGTCCACGCGGACGAAGTCGCGGGCGTTTTTAAGGGTTTCGTAACTCAAAAGGAAAAAAGGAACCCTTATAGGATCACTTGTTTGTCCGTCTGTCTGTCTGTGTATCAAGAAGTTTTTCTCAGGAACACGCGGAGGCATCAAGTTGAAATTAGTATCAAATATTCAGGTCTGCAATCTCTTGAAGCTGTGAAAAAATCAACCTTCTAAGTCACCGCAATCAAAAGATACGGCCGTTTATGCCACATATTTTGATACTTTCAAGGGAATCCAAAGAGAATCAAAACATATAGGTTACTTTATGTTGAATCATGAAATTTGGCAAGAAGGAGTGTCTTACGGCAAGAAGGAGTGTCTTACAGCACAAGTAAAGGAAAATGTCTGAAAACCGTAAACTTTTAATAACATCACATAAAAAAAAATAGTGGACGTGGTTTAGGGAAAAGGATCCAATCCGCAATAAAACCTATTGCGATTTTAGATATTATATCGATGATATAGAACTTAATTATTAATGAAAATTATTAGTTTTTAACATTGACAGCCTGTTTACATTCTCCTTGGGGCACGAAATTATTTCACTCTTTTAGATTCTTACTTAATTGACCGTATGAAATTAGTTTTACAACAAATTCCGTTAGGGTTAATCCTTGGCGTCTCAGCGCCTAACGGGCGGCGACAGTTTACGATGCAATACGCACCAGCCGCCCACTTTGCTCGTAATTGAATCGCAGGCGTTTGTAGTAAATGTCGATTTGCCACAACTGGTAAGTACTAAGAGAATAGCAACGGAACGGTCTCTACAAAGTATTACCACCAGTGCTCTTATTGTTTTGGTCTGTGCCGTAATGTGATTAAGATTTTTCTTTGTTTTACAGGTTAAGGCAAGGTTTGAGTTAAATCCAAGACTTGCTCGGTAGTTTGCTTTTTTAATCAAACAACCTTGTAAATTGCCATTGTTCGAGCATATTTTTGTTGTGTTTTTACCAAATCGATGTCTGGATTCATATGAAATACCTATATTAAATATTTGTGTGTGTTTTGTGTCAGTGTTTTAAATATGAACTAATTTACGAACATACATAACCCACTACATTCAAATAAGAATCTACGAATGGCATTAATTTACCTATAAATTGGGACTTTTTTGACTTTGACGGAGGTGGTTTTGAACCAATATACTTACATTGAAGGCAAGCATTTTTAATGCCTACAAAAACGTTTCGACCATATTTTAAAGTAGGCACCTATACATTTTTTTTTGATGGGTAATTCTATAAAGTAACGTGGTTTTTACAGACTAAAAATTATGACAAACCACACATTTAATATCTACTAACCTACAATAGCTCATAAAAGGCCTAAACTTGAGTTTCTTTTTGTTCGTCACGTACTAGTCATTTGTAAAGGAGCCTGGAGACTGGTAACGGGGTGGTACCTAATTGAACGAGAAAATTAGGTTTAGGCTAAGGTAAAGGCTTCTCCTTTACCTTAGCCTAAACCTAATTTTCTCGTTAAGGAAAAAAAAGAAGTTATCGAACCGTATATATTTTTTATGTATGTGCTCGCTTAACTTTTTACCCCGTGAACCGATTTCGATATATTTTTTGTTGGGTCTTAGTTAAGAAATGGTCCCATAGAAAAATTGGCGGGATCTGATGATACGGGATGTACGGGGAATCAACAGAACACCTCAAAGTTTGTAAGCAAGCTTAATACCGTTTACTAATATTTCGTAATTGTATAACCATAGCCAACACACATGTTTGTTAAACAGACAGTCAATAGATAGCGCTTCATATAGCTAGGCACGTGTTTTTTTTTTCATTTAAACCATTAATATATATAGTGGACCCGCTACAGCTTCGCCCGCGGTATTTGTACCGACTGCCACGCCATCTGCCGGGCTGATTTGTGAATCTAAACCATCCAGGGCGCCACCCAAACACATACAAAAAAAATCATTTAAATCGGTCCAGCCGTTTAGGAGGAGTTCAGTGACATACACACGTACAATAAAATTATATATATGTATATATATATATATATATATATATATATATATATATATATATATATATATATATATATATATGTATATATATATATATATATATATATATATGAAGATAAGCTTTAAAATCATGTTTACATCATACTTTTTGACAAAGAATTAAGGGAGATGTGGCAGCACCAAAAACACCTGTTTACAATATAAATGACTAGCTATTAACAAAAAGTACTTTCCATTTTAAATGGTGGGAGGGCGCCCACCAGCTAAAATGGAAAGTACTTTTTGTTCTAAGTTTTCAGCCCCTGCAGTTGCCGCCGAAAATCTTTGGCCGAAACGTAGAAGACGATGGACGTGCTGCGACAGCTTTGTCCGCGTTTGCTCATTATGCTTTTTTACGTAAATATTGTACAAAAAAGATTCCAAAACCTTGGAGGAAAAGGAGATGGTGGATGCGTAGCTTGCTTACTTACTATACACAAAAATAGAATAGTCTAAGAACATTATCTACCCTATGATATTTATATTTTTATATAAATACGTATTAAGATTCTTTACTTTATTAAGTACCTAATGGAGGGACGTGCGTGAACATGTTTTTTGTTTATTCTTTTGTTAGATGTTAGCAGTTCCTGTAACTATGGGTAATTACTAATTAGTAAAAAATGAAATGTTTATTTTTAAACAATTAGTCAGAGTCAGAGTTGCGTTTGAGACGTTAACAGTCTATTAAGCTAAATGTGGACATAAAATATTAAGAGGAGTTTGCATTTGAATTATTAATTAGTTTGTATCTATTATCTTGTCAATGGTGAAATTTTTCTTAAGTAAAATGCATCAAATTCTTTAGAGAAAATGTATTTGTTCACATTATTTTGCTGTAACATAACAACATTGTAAGCTTGAACAGATTTGATTTTTTGTTGACATTTGATTTTTAAATATTATGGACGTGGTTGTCTATTGTGGGCGGTATGTACGAACTACTCACTAGATGGCTCTTTTTAAAATATGCAAATTCCTGAATCACGCTATTAAAAGTTTTTCAGTACATTACCTATATATATAGCTAGTTAGCATGGGGCGAGTATGGTACTAGGCACTCAGATATTTAGTGCATTCCACAGTAAAAGATACATGGAACGCAGTTCAAGTAGGGTAGGGCCAGGGTTGCCAACTTAGGGGTTCTCTACCCCTAGATTTAGGGGCATAGTAAGTGAATTGGGATTTGTTTTTGGGGCGTTTATAAGCCCCCACCAAAATCTACCAACTTTACTACGAACTGTACCTACAGTTTTATTTCATATTCAAGCAAATTAATGCCATATTCCAATGTAATAAGTTTTTTGACAGTCTGATTGAGCCCACAGAAAAGTTTACAGATTAACTTTAAAAAATATTGACAGTGCTAGTCGCAGGCTGTAGTGAATTATATTAGTCTGTGGTAAAGCAAAGAGAAGAGCTTCCGCACGTTCCAAGACGCGGAGCTAAGATCTAACTAACTATAATGATGTTTCATGAAAATCCGACAAGCACACGCATACACACACACGCACGCGCGCACACGCACACGTGTGTGTGTGCGCATACACACAAACACACGCTTTTAAAAGCATACGCAGTGTGCGATCGATCGGGCGGATCATGGAATTAGATTATTTAGCGTTACTAACAAACACCAAGCTAGTCGAGTTCAATTTCAATACCTTCTCCAACTTTACTCCCGAACGTCCGTGTGTCAGTGTTGTGTAAAAGATGTTACAATATAATAAATGTTTGAAGCTTGTGCCAGCTCTACGTCACCCCAGCGGGTACTTGGCTATTTGCGGCCGAACGTAAACCGCGACGTTCCTGGTAACTTCACACAAACGTTATTTAGTACCAAGTTATCTCGACCCGCGGGATCCGACTACCGTCTTCTACGCTAAGGATGTGTAATCACAGCATTAAGCCGTATTAGGCTTAATATGAGATGGCATTAGGAAAGTCGACAGAGTAAAAGGTTGCATTGGTGTTTTTCATAGCGATATTTGAGGCAAGGTTATCCGTATATCAAGGGGGTTGATTCTTTAAGCTGCATTGAGTGCTCGTCGTCGAGTCCTGTATGACATGGCTGCAGTAAGTAAACGTCTGTCAACTTAATTGATGACTTCTACCTATAGATATACAAAAAAACGTTTTATCAACACAGATCAGCGCCTCTACGCTAAATGATTCTGTAGCGACTCGTAAGCCAGATTTCTCATCTTGCTCTTACGCATTACGCTTCGTGCGGAAGAGTGGGATGAGAAATCTGGCTTACGATTCGCTACAGAATCACTTAGCGGTCCCGAATAGAGGCGCAGATAACAGTTAGGTATTGCAAAACATCGATGTCGTAGAAAGCTGCGTTCCTGAATTAAACACAGATTCAATCTCTTTGTGTACGGAAATTCCCAGTGACATGTGCATTGAAGGTGCGCTTTCAAGTCTCGATCTCGATAAACGCGACCCCAGTCAGACTGTTACCGAGAAAACTTAGCGTCTACGCGCCCCCTTGCCTTTTAATCTAGGAACGTCAAACGGGGGACGTATTAGAGCCAGCACAAAACATCCGATAGTATTCTTTACGCTTACAGAAGAAGCTAATTTTGCTTAAGTGGGCTACTCGGCGAGCTTGCGCCGGGGGCGCCATCCCTGCCGGTGCGTTACGCCGCTAAAATGACGCATTACCTTCGAAACATGGATTTAATATTAGATATAAGAGTCTAAAGCAGGTATCTCAAACATGCGGCCCGCGGACCGCCACTACGCAATTGCCTACGGCCCGATTCAATGTTAAGAACAGACTACCGATGCGGTCCGCAGGCGTGTATAAAAAATTACAAATTTGCGCGCTGGAATGATGGCCGCTCGGCTTCGAACGGTCGATCGGTAAAAATCGGCTATGTTCGCACGCTCGGGTCACAAGTTTTTCCCATTATGGTTGGTTTTGCGACCCACTGGTTCTACGGTCTGTATGCATTTCGCCACCAATAACTTTGAGTTTGACATGCCTGGTTTAAAATATATAACACACTCTTACCTAAACAATAAAGTCGAGTTCAGATAGTAGAGTAGCTACCTATCTTGTCGTGTACAGCTATATAAATTGTCAGGACCTTGAAAAGCATTATTTGTGGTCTGGCAACCTAAACAATAATGGCCGAAATAATATCGGGAATGAGACTTGATATTTCTTGGATCGCCTTTACTAGGAAAAAGAACTTCTGCTGCTGCTAATATTTGACAAAAGTAAACGGCCAATTTCAGCATTAACTTTAATTTTGCGCGACCAGTTACAACAGATCTTAAGCAGAGAGACCCTTTAATCTCTATAACACTAATTAACCTCGCTTATAAAATATAGTACAATGACGACACGTTTGGCCTAGTTGGTAGTGACTCTGCTTCCGAAGCCAGCGGTCCCGGGTTCGAATCCCGGTAAGGGCAAATATTTGTGTGATGAGCACGAATGTTTGTTCCTGAGTCTTGGATATTTTCTATGTATTTAAGTATTTATTTTACTTTATAAGTTAAGTATGTATATCGTCGTCTAGTACCCATAACACAAGCCTTTAGAGCTTACTTTGGGGCTAGATTGATTTGTGTAAAGATTTGTCCCCTGATTTATTATTTATTATTTATTAATATATTTTGTGCCACATACAAACTTCCTTTTGCAATTCCCACTTCAACAGCACGCATCATTTTATACCCGTTACACTTGAGCGGCGAGGTAGGAGACGATGGCGTACATTGTTTAGATGTAAGTACGCATGAGCCCTTTGTTCGAGTGCAATACTTGTGCTATGAATTTCATAGGGTAGTTTTATTATTTAGGACTAACGATAACAAGCCGCGTGCATTCCCACTGCACGTAATGATCCTTTTTAATAATGTGAAGCTATAAGTTTTGTGTGTACAAAAACATATTTAAATGGGCTGATGTATAATTTTAGAAGTACAATCCTCTAAATATAGGTTTTATTTTGATTTTTTAAGAACTTCATAGACATGAAATCCCTAGAGCTGTAGAAATATGTAAATTCAATATTAGGTAAGTCGCAATCACACAACGAACTATTTAACATGGTGTCCCACCCACACACTGGTCGCGGCTCGCAATTTCTGCACACGCTGTATAAAAGAAGCTCCTCACAGTATATTAAAAGGCCAGTAAGGGGATGCTGGTGATATTTTCCGATTAACTAGACAACGTTTACATTACACGAGATAGTAGCACTATTTGAAATTTATTGCCCCGTTATGGTGGCGAGTGCATCCTAGCTAACCCCCGCCACTCGCGTCAAGGACAACGCAATTGCAACTATTAGAAAAATTACCTTAGTTTTTACTAATACAGCGGTACTTCTTAATTTATCATAAGGTACTTATATATTTATACTTCACGTTCTAAAATGTGGTGTTGACTTACTCATACATACCGCACCTCAAATGACACACTCACTTTTTAGATTGTCACAACACTTCACTTCGTAAAAATGTCCCACTTCAATGTTCATGTCCCACTGATAGTGACGAACCGAGCGAATCATGCGAGTGAAGCGAAATAGATGATAGCGTAGCATAGACAACGTAACGAGTAACTCGAGTGTGAGTGAGACAAACGAGCGCCGTCCGTTCCGTACAGTGTGATACGCTGACAGGAGAGCGAGATGTAAGCTCCGAGTAGTACCTCGCCTCATTTGAGGTAGGACCTTGTACCACCTTGTTTTGTAAAAGGAGTTACTCCCTCAAACTTGTTTTCATTTCATGTCCTGCCCAACACTACTAAAATGTTGACGTGATGACCTCAATTTTATTTAGCTTCGTTTATTTATGTCCATAACTGTAATAGCTAACATTTAATTAGGTACTTTTTACAATCTTCATATTTATTGGACGTATGTGCGACGTTAGGTTTTAAGAAATGAAAGAAGAAAAACTCAGATTACTTCCTTATTATATTGCAATTTGTAAGATGAGAAATATTACTTTTCCTTTATAAGAGTCTGCACATCGGTTGAAGATCGCAGAAAGATCTGCCTTGTTTTCAATTAGTCTGTCGATGGAGCGTCTTAATCTACACGTTATGGAAAATTCCAAAACGCGCAACGATCATACAAATTATTGCTTCAATCCCCACATCTTCGTTAAACGCCTTATAAGCAGCATCGATCATCCTACTCGTGGTAAACATCGCATCAAGACAACTTGGTATAAAGCGCGCTGTTAGTACAGCGAGCCCGGGGCTGTCGGACCGGGGCTGACGCGGAATTGATTCAGTGCCCGACGTGCGCCGACTTCACAACAGCGATTCAAATGTAAGTCGCCAGCCGAAACGAGGCTTTATGCTGACGGCTAACAAATTTAATTAGACACCCTACTTTAATAACTTCTGCGCTTACGTGCTAGGTTCCTGTAGTTCTAATTGTAGTTGTTTTTAGAGTTATTTGTGTAGACAATGAGTTTGACAAACCATGTTGCTCTATCAAGCGATCCTAAGAGACTACGATATCATAACATCCGAAAGTAGCGCTTGCCGTAGAGTTGTAGCAAATCACAAAATAAAGAGTAGGTAGGTACAGGAATAACAAGACATGCCGCAACCTATTGAGGCAACAATAAAGCAATTATTTCTCCAAGAAGTGCGGGGGGCTGAACAAGTAACTGAGTCGTCAGTCTACAAAGTTACATAAACATCATTATCGGAAAAATATTGGAAGACCATCGTCAGCTTTATATTGTTTTCTAAATCGGAAGCAGTAGTGCCTGTCGCTTCCGGCAATTCAGCTTGTTTAGCGAGAAAAATCTACTTTTTCTTGTCACTTTGATTTCTTTTTGCGCCATCAATGTTCGATATTGGCTTTGGACGAGTTAGGGCGTATGAACTTATTTAACTGTTGCACAAAACATTATTCTACATAAATGGGTTGTTTAAAATATTTATCTACAAAACTTAAGATTGTAAAGTAAAAAAAGTGGGTGTGTGTCAGCTCCGACGCACGACAGGAGTTTACTCCTTACGAACGATTATAAAATAAACCAGTACCCATCATACGATGTCATTTTTCATTTTGACATTTGACAGTAGGTAAATAATAAAGTTTCATATTAATGAATATATGTCACTTATTGAACACAATAATTAATTGACACTTCGGGTCCCGTCGTCTTCCGATTGAGATCCGAGTTTTACCGATGGAAATATATTATTCACTATATCTGTATGCAATGCGAAGCGACCGACGCATCTTCGGTTAACATCGTGTGACTCCGTACCGTGTGACAGTGTGACATCGTAGTTTGATTCTACTACCCACTATTTTTCATACCCCGGGCTTATATATGAAAATCGATTCTTAAGGAGTAAACTCCAAAAACTATAAAATGACGCTTTTTACTCATGAATCTGCAGGAATTTATTAAAATACAAGGATATTTATTTAAACAACAAAATAATCATATAAATAAACTAAAGTTATATCTATATAAAATGATTTAAATATATAAGAAAACTAACCTTAACATTAACAAACTGCCTAACTTCTGTAAGGAGCTATATCCAAATAGTTTCAAACGATGGATAAATGCATGGTTATTAGATAATTGCTTTTACTCAATAACAGAATACTTAAATCATGATGTTGGCAGATGAGTTCATCAATTATAATTATAGGCTTATAAATAGAACTTATTATTAATATACATGTTTAAAATGTAAAGTGCATGCTGTAATAACAGTAGGACATGTTGATACATTGATATTAATTTTAAGATCGCATAACTATGTAAAAGTTGTAACACACATGTCCGGCACACCAATAAATAAATAAATAAATAACTTTAAACATTTTGTCAAAATATTCTGAATAAGGCCCCCCGTGGAATAGTTCCCAAAATGCTCGCAGCATTTATTAAACTCACTACTTATAATGAATGCGCGTTGCAATTAAATCCTAAAAAAATATTCATTTACAAGTAGAGAGTAGAAACTTAAAATATCTCTCCCCGAATTGCTGTTTGTAAGTATGTAATCGTAATTACATTTGGTTGTAATGTATGTCGATATATATCTATGTTATTCACCGAGCTGAGTGTTATACATAATTTAACAACCGCAGCGACTATGCAAAAATAAAGATTGCATTTTATTTTATTTCTCCTCTGCTGCACTGGGAGTGAAGAAATAGCATAGAATGCGTGCAGATGCTTATCATCCTGGCATGTCGTAAAAGTCGACTAAGGGACGGGTCCTCTCCAACATGGTGGACTATTCGTATGGGCGATGGGCTGATCACCTGTCACCATACGGTTCATCATACCATCTTAGGACTAATTAATCGAACGTGGCCACAAGTAGTCTTGTGGCTCTGCCCACCCCATTAGGGATTTTGGGCGTGATAATATGTATGTATGTATTTTATTTCAGTAGTATTTTTGAAATCCTCATATTATTGTTGCTACAAAGTCGCGCTCCACAACATCATAACTCGCGTTCCATTAGTAGGAGCAACCTCCACCGACGACACTTGTTATTCTTTAACAGCTTTCAACCCCAGCCAGTGTACGTTCATCGCACGCGTAGGATAGATATGATACGCGTTATATGTGATGCATTCCCTAATGTTATTTTAAGGGCAGACGGGGAGCGTGCACACTTGCATCTTGATTGCCGCGTCGGGGGCTGCTGCGAGTGCCCCACTCGAGTGAAATTACACTCTCTGCCGTTCTATCGGATGTTTTGTGTCGCGACCTGCATCCCACTGATACTCCGAGTGCAATCTCGAGACGCGCTCGCGACGCGAAAATAAACTAGATGCCCTGGAATATCGGGGAACTCGTTTGATGTCTTTCAAAAGCTTGTCTTGCCTCAATGAAGACGGTATCAACGTGTGCGTAGCTGGTTTTATGAAGATGTTTCTTGTAACATGATGTTGCGTTGCAGAACTATTATGTGGCACCTTTGCGTATAAATTTAATTGGACGTTTCCTACAGAAGAAAAATAATATAAGCTACTTATAAGATACAAAATAGAATTAATGCATCAGTTAAATGATTTAAAATTGCAGTTTTTTCTTTAAGATTGCTGCTAGCAACTTATATGCCTTTTAAAAGTAGGCATAAATATTATATTGAGTACAACATATGTTTTCCTACTTTTCATGTTCATATTCCATTTTTTATAATCCGATTCTAATGTTAAAATGACTGACCTGAAAATCGAATGACTTTTGTAGATGAAAACCATAAAGCAAGCGAATTGCGAATAGGGTAAAGTACCGAGAATTCAACCAACCAACTTAAAAACAATAAAGGGTTCCATTGTAGCATGAAATTAAAACATACCCGCATATTTCGGGTTCGTTTTTAATATGAATTTGTGCTGAATTCTCTATTGTGCTAAATGGCATTCGTAGTTTAATATTACTGAGAAAACAGAAAACTATATTTTATTTAAAATATCCCCTGTACATCATCATCACCGGCCTATATACGTCCCACTGCTGAACAGAGGCCTCCTCTCATAGTTGGATGTCAGTAGTCCTCGCGCGGGCTCAGTGCGGACTGGCGACTTCACACACATAAGGATTTTAATTATTTCGCCAATTTATGCACGTTTCCTTACGATGTTTCCCTTAACCGACAAGCTCGTGGTAAATATAAAAGCACCTGACATCCGAAAATTTTAGAAGTGCATGTCAGGATTTGGTCCCGTACCTACCGCTACCACTGTACTTCTTATAATATACGAGGCTAGCTCGTATTCTTTTGGGAAGTTTTGGGAAAAAGTATACTGTCTTATTTCAAGATCTAAGGTAACTAAATACCAAGTTTCATTAAAATCCGTTCAGCCATTTCGGAGCTGAGTGGTAACAAGCATACAAAGACACACACACACACACGCATGCATGCACGCACGCACGCACGCACGCACGCACGCACGCACGCACGCACGCACGCACGCACGCACGCATGCACGCACGCACGCACGCACGCACGCACGCACACAAATACACTTACACACACACAAACACACACACACACACACACACAAACTTCCGCAATAATAATATTAGTAGGTAGTATTCTTAAATGAAACGTTCAAGTTTTAAAAGGGTTTCATTTCAGTTTATTCGTCTCTAACTTTGATTGATACGCTTATCCCTTAATGCGAATGGCAATAAATATCTACCAGTATTCCCACTGATAACCTACTTTGCAAAGAATTTTATCACCGGAACAGAAATCGCAGTGATCGTAGCGGGAAAGCGCACAGAAAATCGCATGAGTTGAGCCGCTTCACGCCAAAGGCGATACAGAAAATATTTTCCGTTTAACTAACGTCGTTCGTGTCGCGAGGTACTAACGCGATTTCAAATTTATTTCCCGACCTGCCTGCGATGTGACGCCTGCACCCTCGGGTTATGTAAGGTAGGGAATGAGTTCACTGAGCAGGCAACACGCTTACCTAGTCATTTTTACTGTGTCTTCAAAATGCCATGTTAAGTATATATTAAGTATATCTCTCTCTTCCTAGCGCTTTTTCCCGTCCGTATACGGGGTACGCTTTGACCATGAACCCAGATTCGGCAGGTCGAGTTATTCCAGTGGAGCGACTGCCGGCTGAGCTCCGTAACCCTTGTGACAGGGAAACCAGATCAAATGGATAATGATTACACATTTAGTTACGCAAATGTGCAGGTTTCCTCACGATGTTTTCCTTCACCGTAAGAGCATCGGTTACCACAATACGCAGGCAGGTAATGTACATAAGTTACAAAAACTCATTGGTACATGGCAACCGCTTGGATTTGAACTCGTACCTCACGATCACGAGTCGACATCCTTAGCCATTAGGCCACCGACGCTCTCGCTCTCGCTAAGTATATTTAACTTAACTAAATCAATTTAAAATACTGTTAACGGACAGTCACTTAGAAAACATCGGATGCAAATGAGTACTACTTTATATGCTTAATGCCTTTTTACAATAAACTCGTTACATGTATTGCTGAAAACTGATTTGGGTTGGATCTCTTCCCCGTGACTGTACAAAGAATAATCATGTCTGTTCTGAACCCGTGTTTTTAAAATGACCGTTGTTCGAAATTCGAATCCAAAGTAAATTTTAGCGCGAACACACATAAAAACAAACATTTGGGTCGTTCCAACTCTTTTTGAACGCGGCTTAATTAACGAGCAGCCTGCAGTTGTTCACTAATTCAAATAGGAAGTTGCCGTTAGAGCAGAGTTGGTTTAAATATTCAAATGTTTTACTCCCCTTATTTTCTTAAGTTCACTTAGAACATCTGTTGTACTAGAAAGATACCAGAAAGTCACGTTAATATATTTTTAAATTTTTTATTTAGTAATCAGGTAAACGCAATTATGGTAAAACATGAAACTGTTTTTATTAGACGTAAATTTAATGCTGTCAGTCCATCGGTAATAAGCGTAATTATCAAAAACATGTCGGTAGTAGCAGACCTTTTGTACGATGCTCTAGTCTGATTGTTTAGGCAGTGGCTGTTCCAAGTGTTCCTAGCTCCGTCTCTGAAAAGAAACTTAATGTGAACGTGATCACCAAATGAATGAGCCACGCATCCGAACAAGTTCATCAAGTAGGTACTTTGGCACATTAGCTGCTTGCTATACATTACTAAGTCGTATTCCATACAGATATATGCCCAGTGTGATGTTAGAATTGCACATTCATAGCCCCATACTACCTGAGGAAAAGAGCATGTCGTCCATGAAGCGTTATATCGTCGGTACAGAAAAGAGAATATGTAAGCGCAGCGCGCCGCCAAGTTATTTTAAGCATAATTGATAGTCGAGATATAAATGGTTAAATTATTGGCGAAGCGAGTGCTTTAGTGCAATATCGTGTTCGTAAACACGGGGAAAACTTCAAAAGCAAATTGCACAGGTAGGTAACATTTATCTCTACGGTTTGAACGATGAAAGCTTCCATTACGGCTCGCCCCGAAATGGATAAATGCACTTAAGGTGGTCGCCGACTCGTCACCTCCGGCCTGGCATCGTCGTTGGATTCGTTACATTACTAGTATGTAATCTTTAGCAAATAACTAACGGTGCAGGTTATAGTTGGCTACGAGCGACAGTGTACCCTTATTCCGAAATGCCTAAAACATACCTGAAATGAAATACTTAAATGTTTGGTCGTAAATCAACTTTACAGGATTGCCAGAGTAAATACGTATTATCAACTAATACTTAAGTACCTAACTTGAAAGTCAATTCAAGAATAACGATTGTAATTAGAAAAGTTATCTTATCCACGATCGTAAAAACAAAATGAATGGATTGTTCTACTTTGAAACCGTTACGGGATGTGGATTTTCCAAGTAAGGTTGGTGATAAAAATATAAAATAGGACTTTATGCACAGAACGGGTCTGAATTTAAAAGAGTTACGTTCCATTCGTATATTTCATGCTGCCGTAAAGTTAAAAAGCGTTTTGATATCATATTTTTAAAGCGAAGCATTTACCGCTTAAAACGTAAATGTTGGCCTTTGTTCAATCAAGAATGGATAGGTATACCTAGTTAAATATCACAGAGTAAGATAATAGAGATTATTTTTCACAGTGAATTTGAGCCGGCTTTATTTTTACTTGAACGAAAGAGCAATTAGATACTAGTTAATTAACGTCCTTGTACAATGAAAAAATACTGCTGAATTATTAAATTCCGTATGTTAATTAGTTAAAATAATTACTTATTATTTAAGTGCCGAAGAAGACAACTTGAAACGCAAATTGCTTTCACTAAGCTGAGTACCTGTAAAAAGCAGTATTTTTTTCAGTTGGACATTTTTGATACTGTTTCACTTATCGAAAAGTATAATTAAATCTTACATTTACTATAAATCTGTAGAAATAAAGTGTCACGAATCATTATGATATCCCATTTATTAAAAACGGTTCAGATGTTCAGGAGCTAAAGTGGAACATCAAATTTTTACTCAAATATACATGGACTTTGCGCCGTCGGGTAAAAGGGGAAACTACGACTTACTGGCTCACATGTATACATGGATAAAACTGATATTCGAAGCAATGAAATAGATATTTCTATGCATATCGAAATAGAACCAATAACCATGCAACTAGTGTGAAGCAGACTAAACCGCCGCAGGCCACACAACACTGGGTGTTAGTTCTAAAAGATAATTTACTAGTTTGCCGAGTTTATGTACTGTCAATCAATAACTGCAAATAGAACTATGATCGTTTCAGTTATATCATATAGATACTACTTAGTGATAAAGATTTGAGCAAGTGCATTTGACAAACCTATGCAACTGACACTACATCTTGAATCTGACTAATTCACCTCTATTGACGCGAAAATTTGAGAGCAGATGTTTATTATAATTATTTTATCCGCTGACGTTTACGAAGATAGCTTCTTCATGATGAAATTGTTCCACATACGCAAAAGATATAAAGGATGTAAAACCGCAAATCTTATTCAACTATCGCATTTATTTATTGTTGGAAACAATTTCACACCGTAAATACGTATAACAGTTATTTTTTTAAATCATTATTAAACTTAAGCGCCAATTACACTGAGTCGTTCGCCGCATGTTGCATGCGGCGACCGCAATAGTGTAAAGAACACGGTAGTTTGCCGCATTCCGGCGACTGACAGCTACAACCGCCCAATTAGGTGACCGGAGTAATGTACTTACATACGGCGTTTGTCGGCCAAATCAGGTCAACGAATGTGGCGAACGCAGATCATTCGATAAAGTAATACTTGTACAAAAATATGTACTCATGATATCATTGGCATGGGCCACTTATATTTGAAGTTGTCATTGAATTGTCATATATCTTTCGAATCCAATACCTTCGTTTTCGTATTGATTTTAATAATATTTCGTGTGTAATATCGTAAACTAATAAACTAGCTTTCCTAACCTCAAGACTACTCATTGCGACGGCTATGAATAGAGATCTGTTGAATGACTTCGTAGTTCAGCCGCCGCATTCGGCGACCGCATTAGGCGGACAGACTAGTGTAAAGGCGACGTTCGTTGAACGAATCCGTTGTGCGGCCACCGCAGTAGGTGGACAGACTACTGTGAAGACGACGATCGTTGGCCGCTGTAGTTTGAAACAAGTTGCCGAACCGCAATTAGGTGAACGACTCAGTGTAATTGTCGCTTGACGCTTCTTGACAAACATATTCTTAAATGATGAGGTCGAATATATGTATCATAGACATATTCGAAACGATCGTCGGGAATGTGAAAGCAAACACCAACATGGCGGTCCGACCGATCGATACCGATTCCCACTAGTATAAAGTTGTTAAATCGTTTTGAATAGAAATGGCAATGTATTTGCAGCATCACTAATGTCATCTGTCAAGAGAAACAAACGGTTGGAATCGTAGTATATTAATCTGTGGTTGGAAGTACTTTAATTTGTATGGTTCCCTTGGAGTGAAATATCTGAACAGAAAACTCGCTGTTCCATATTCTGCTTAATGTTTCCTTCTGAATGAAAATAGAAGACAAAATGAACTATCTGCCCCCATTCGATGCTGATAATGTGACATATTTGTCGACTTTTGAATGGAAAATTGAAGATTATGTCAGTACTTATACCTCTCGCGTTTGTGAAGTAACGGCCAGCGCTTCTATTCGGGAACGCTAAGTGATGTTGCAGCGACTCGTGAGCGAGATTTCTCGTCCCACTCTTTCGCACGACGCGTAATGCGTAAGAGCGAGATGCGAGTCTCGCTCGCGGGTCGCTGCAGTACCACTTAGACGTTCCCGAATAGACGCCCTGAACTCAGATAAGCATAAATATTAGTGACTGAAACTTTGGCACTTATTAGTTATGTGGCACGTACAATTAAAATTGTGTGAAGCAAATTTTATAAGAATAGAACAGTTTGATCCTATTTTATTTGAGGTGATTAAAAGCATTATTCAGTTGCTCATTTATTAGCTGTTATGCTAATGGGCCGTCTAAAAAAATGTATAATAACGAAACGTTCTGAAACTAATAAGAATCATGAAAACCAGGAGGAGGAGGATATATACAGCAGGCAATAAGAGAACGTATAGTCTTACATTAATATGTTTCGTTCAATGATTATATTACTGTAGCTCGCAATAAACTTTGATGTATGTTGCTTGTGATTACCGTAGTCGTATTTATAAAGAACCTGAGAATCTGAGTGTGCATACTTTTGTGATCTAATAAATAAAGGCAAGACGAGTTTACTTTATCATTTTTAAAACGACGTGTAGATAGAAGCGGGATATCTCAATTTTGTTTGTTAATAAATGGGTAATAAAATATCAATTAAATGCATACCGTAACCGCGTAACTAATTCGTTTACTCGCTCGTATTGTCATTAAGTAGTGAAAGCAAATAACTATTTCACTGTAATTGTAATAACGTTGTAATCCTCTTTATTATTTTAGTTCGATACCACTCAATACAGCAGTTAGAATATTGATACGCTTCAAGTTAATTTACATCTCATCAGCGTTAACAGAAACATGAACTTGTTGTTTATGTAAACAGAAATAATGTTTGTTTATGTTTATTGCTTATATTTAAGGAACGCTGAAGAAACCTGCAGGGAAATCAATTTTGAAAAGCAGGCTATATTCCTTCGGAACTAGCGGAAAATTAAGATTGACAATGAAGTTAGTCTCTCAAGTCACTTATACGCGTGTAGGAAAGAGTGAACTAACTAAATCTTGCATAGTAATCGGTGTGGCTTTGTTTAAATTTTTTTTTTTTAAAATATTAAGAGGGGGCAAACGAGCAGGCGGGTTGCCTGATGGTAAGCAATCACCGCCACCCATGGACACTCGCAACACCAGGGGAATCACGGATGCGTTGCCGGCCCTTAATGTCTATTTCGTCAAAAGTATATATTACACATTGAAAATACGAATAACGAGTGATTGCAAAACCCTTATTTCATGATTTAATACCTATAACTACAAAATAAAAAATCTCTAATGTACAATAGAGACGGATAGATATGGCGAAACTACAAGGTTCCTCGTAAGACTAGGGAACCCTAAAAATGGACTGGATATATATCTCTCTGAGTTGTCACACGAAAAATAACATCGACAGGAAAAATACGGTAAATCCAACCGAGTCTACGTCCTCATCAATACACTGAGATGTGGATGGATGGATAGGGTTTGATGTTAAGATGAATGAGCCAGAAAGAAGCTAAGCAGAGTTAAACTATGATGAGGTACAGCATACAATTCTGCTGACCACTGAAATAGCATCTGTTATAGGTGATCATATTTTGTAAACAAATAGAAGAGAAGAAAGTTGTTTTTTAGGTGCGTGTTCATTTATTTGGTAAAGAAATTCCTTTGAGTGTCGTTGTTTTAATCGGATGCATAGAACGACCATAGATGTGACTGTCTGAGACAACCAACGCCATTAAAAACAACTTACGTAATATGTTTATTTTGACGTTTCTTTCAATTTTCTTGAACGACACAAAATTATAACTTTTTTATAATTAGTGGCTCCGTCAGCTGTAAACCTCGCGACAAACTTAACTTTGCCGTTGAAAAACTGATATCCCTATACATTGATATAAGTCGGGTCAGTTTACCAACACCGCAAATAAGATTGTAATTGCAAAAAACCCCATATCTCCATCATTTTGACAATTTTCGAAAAACTGAATCGACAAAAAAAAAACAAAGTATATGCCTAGTTATCGAACCCGCTCACAAAATTTCACGAGAATCGGTTGAGAACTGCGACTTGTAGACGAGAACAAATGGACATACATGGATGTCAGACAGCCGACGGACATCCGCTGGACATACAAAAGCATTTTTGCCCAAGCTGAAACGGAGACGCTTCACTCGCTTCGTTCGCTCGGTCGATTAGAATTCTAAGATTAGTACTTAAATTATGTTCCTCGAAACTTTTATTTGACTTTGAATATTGATATTTAGGGTTTCTGAATTATATCTTTTGAATTGGGTAGCTTAAGTAATATTTGAATTTGATCGAAAGTATTCGAGATTTGTCAGATTTGGTCTGAGTTATCTAGTTGGATTCGAGTTTATCTATAGATATACATATTATGTTTAAGTTATTTCCATTTGCTCCTCTGCTGCACTGGGAGTGAAGAAATAGCATAGAATGCGTGCAGATGCTTATCATCCTGGCATGTCGTAAAAGTCGACTAAGGGACGGGTCCTCTCCAACATGGTGGACTATCTGTATGGGCGATGGGCTGATCACCTGTCACCATACGGTTCATCATACCATCTTAGGACTAATTAATCGAACGTGGCCACAAGTAGTCTTGTGGCTCTGCCCTGCTCTGGGATTTCGGGCGTGATGCTATGTATGTATGTATTTCCATTTAAACTAGTATGTTCCTGTTATTTGTAATTCGTTATTCGTGTTGGTACACTGCTATTCTGAAAATAGACAATGTTATCTTGCGAGTGTTTTACAAATTCCCAAGTGCAAGTAAGAGCGTGCTATTTAATTAAAAGTTCCACCGGGCTAGAAGCGAGCGCTTGTTTCGCAACAGATGAACAGTAAAGTTTATTTTAAAGATGACATAACGCAACAATTATTATTTTTATTATATAATAGGCGAGCATCGTTTTGATGTCACCATTCTGTGACTGACTGACAGACAATATACAGCCTAAACTGGTAGTCCTTGAGATTTGAAAGGAGGAAATATTCCTCGAGTACTCTAGGGGTGCACTAAGGAGGGACTTTTTCAAATTCCTCTCCTAAAGAAATGAAAAGGAATGGTAAAGTTTGTATGGAAAATACATGGGGCGAAGCTGTGGCGGGTCCACTAGTTTATTACACAGTCTTGTTTAAATATTTAAATGTACAGAATATGTATATATATGTGTATGTTTTGTAGTGGTAGAGCCAAACAGTAATCCTCACTATATGATTACTGTTCGAATGGGCCGGCTCGACCGGGGTAGTACCACACTCTCACAGAATATCGGCGTAAAGTAATAGCTTGCTATTGCGTTTCGTACGGTGAGTGACGAGATCCGGAGGCCTTTTCCCTCATCCCCATCCCATCCCCATTCCCCATCCTCCCTAGACTGGCAGCGCATTGACAGCACCTCCAGGTGTTGCCGATGTCCATGGGCGGCGGTGACCACTTTCCATCAGGTGGGCCGTCAGCTCGTTTGTCAGTCGATTGACATAAAAAAAAAAAAAAAAAATATTAAGACTAGAAATAAGCACGGCTTTACTCACGATTTATTGTCAGAAATAGTCCGACATGTTTCGGACTCATATGGAGTCCTTCTTCAGGGGTTGAGTACGGTCGCGCTCACTGCAACCCACGCACTGAGTACTACACGTACAGAATATTCTTCACAATCACAGGTTGAATCACATTATTTGAATTTAATGTATTTAAAAGCAAATTTGTATGTAGTGTTTAAAAAATAATCTAAACAAATAGTTAAAAACCTAATATCTAGTTCATTTTTAACCGAATTCAAAACCATTTATATTTAATATAAAAATCAGCATAAACAAGATTGTTTCTCTGTATATTAATTTGTACCAGGCAAAATGAAAAAAAAACAAACGTGTGTGTGTGTGTGTGTGCGTGTGTGTATGTTTGATTAAGCGACGGGTTAAAAAATCTAGGTCTGTAAAAATGTAGGTAAACCATATTGATTTATGCGTAATTCGCTTTTGGACCGCTTTTGAATGTTTTAAAGTGTTATAAAAGTGGCTTCCATTCCAACTTTTCCGAATGGATTACCTATTGTTATTTGATTTCACCCGGAGAAAATAAAATTAATTTTCTATAAGTTGGAAATGATTGAAAGTTATTCTACAATAGCAGGCATACAATTAATCATTTATGGCAATTAAACGAATCAGACGTAATTTAAACATTAACATGTCACGTAACCCCTGTATTATTTTAATGTAAACTTGCAAATGATCGTCATTATCGCGGCAAGTGATATTAAAAGCGACAGTAAGTCTAGCGAAACTCAGGCACCCATAGAAATATTTTTAACCTGATTTCGAAAATGTTATGGTGTTATTATTGTTAAATTTGGGTTATTGATAATTAATGTTATATATAAGATACTATAAACTTGCTTTCAGAAGCCTGCTATAAGTATGGGAGCGCAAATGAAAAGTTGTAAGTACATAAGTTAAGCGACCAGACAAGCACTACTTTTTAAAATATTAGGCCTATTCACACTTAACATGCAAGAATATTTTAAAGATCTGAACGTTCCAGGAACCAAAGTCATTTTATTGATTCTAACTCCACCACTAGTTCCTAAATACCTACCTATTATTTAATGGTTTTATGATTTAGGGCTCCGACTTTTTCAACTTAAATACTAATACCTAGACTGTTCAAATAGAAAGATGGTTTTAAGCATCAATCCAGTTATGGACTACGTTACTGTGGAGACCGCGGCGTACATGCCAGCATTAAAACCGTCTCTTTGTCTCTTACTGCCCATAAAGTGACGTCTCCTAGATACCGTACGAACTTAATGACACACCCGCCTTGCAAAGTAAACTGCTGATGTTAATGCAAATTTGTAAATGATTCACATTCCTTACTAGAGGTTCATGCTATTTGAAGAATGGTTCGTTAATCGTCGTAGTAAAATTTAAAGAACTTATTATTATAATTGCTTTTTAGGGTTCCGTACCTCAAAAAGAAAAAAAAACCACCCTTATAGGATCACTCGTGTGTCTGTCTGTCCGTCCGTCTATCACAGCCAACTTGCCTCGAAACTACTGGACCGATTGAGTTGAAATTTGGTCAACATATTTAAGCCGGTGGCCGCAACACGGATAAATGAATTTTAAACATGGGGGCCAATTTTGGGGGATAAATTAGGAAATAAAAAAAAAACAGTTGTGAGAATCTTTTTTTTTATTATTTTAACATCAATAATTTTGAACTTATTTAGTAAAGAAAATTTAACCATTCCTCCCCTTATCTCGGAAAAATTCAATACGTAGTTATCCAAATGGTTGTAGTAAACTTAACATTAATAACTATTAAAGCAAAGCATATATTTATTATGATACATTTGATCGACTTATACCCTTTGTACAGCAAATTGGCACAATGCTATAGATACGCGATGCACAGAATTTCCACGGGAATGGGCCTGAGCATCCCATTTACGAGGCCATACCGGATCAAATGCCCTGGAAGTGATATCCGTGATCGCTCAGCTCTTTACTGCCACTCCTAGTACCGATTGTACGGGGGATTGTATACGAATATCTTTTATACCTTTAAGATGTTTATCGCACGTTTACTTTGCCTGTGAGAAAATTATTATTCTATTATTTTCAAAAGGCTGTTTTTTTTTTTTGAAAAATCCTTATATGTATAGATAGTGGAGATACCTGTGAAGAGTTATTCATCAGGCTACTATAGGTATACCACTATTTTGTTTAATACGATAATACATATTATTATCACAACAGGAGAATAGTATTAAATTAAATTAATTTTGTTTATATTTAGTATTAGGAAGTTTTGGAAAGGTTTTTTGCGGATTGTGAATGATCAACCTGAACAGGGTGTATTATTTTTATGACGTAAAACACATTCAGGAATACTTAAGTTTTATAGTACTTCCTCAATATAAACGCGCAGTTTCGTCCCTGTTATACTAAAAAACCGTACAAGTGCGAGTGAAACCCGCGTGGAGAGGGTTCCGTTCCATACATGATTAACTGAAATTTCCTATGTTACTTTAAATACCATAGACTACTTATAGGTTTTCTGTAATCTATAGGTAAAGAACTATATTTTGTATTTTTTCAAAATGTAGTCATGGTCAATTTTTGCCTATTTTCCTAAATAACATCCAAACCATTTATTTTAAAATTCCAAAATAAACATATTTGAGATCCTCACAATAAGCCCTTTCATTTGAAATGTAGTGTATTGATATAGTTTGCGTAACTTTTTTTTTAATTTTCTAACTTGCCCCCCAAAAGTGGGCCTCATGTTCAAAATTAATTTATATACGTTACGCATACCTGTCGCGGTTACCAATTTACATATGTATACCAAATTTCAAATCAATCGGTCCAGTAGTTTCGGAGCAAATTGACTGTGACAGACGGACAGACCGACAGACAGACAGACAGACACACGAGTGATCCTATAAGGGTTCCTTTTTTCCTTTTGAGGTACGGAACCCTAAAAGTAGTTAGGTACAGAGTCTCTCACACCATGACAAACACAGGCTGGTTTACGATGCGTTATATTATAAACGGTACAACTATATATTCATAAAGCATACAATAATTTGGGAGCAAACACAAAACAATCCCGGCTATTCAAATTAAAAGCATAAACGTTCCACATTAATCCGGTAAGAAAAAAGACAGATAAGAAAATGATTCGTCTGACGCGAACAGTTTCCGGCGGCTGGCCGCAATTTATTCTTCTCACAAACACGAGCCACGCTGATTCAATATTGACACTGGTAGCCTATTCCCCGTGCTCCAGGATCCAGCGATGAAGATACCTGCTAAGTGGAAACCTTACTTGTTATACTACATAGCAGTTTAATTATAACAGATAATTCTAAACGAATACCATACAAAATATACATACAAGTACAATATAGCGACTCAGTTGTGAACTTAACTTTGAATCGCATAACGATATGCTAACGAGCCAGTATGCATGACTGCTTAATACTCTGGTTGCATACATTGAAATTGGGCGTGAATTATTAATTACAGGCAATTAAAAGAATCGCGGAGGAATCGGACAAATTGATTGGTGCCGCCCGCTTGTCCCATCGCCGTGTCCTCTAATGGGTGCCATCGGTCAAAGTCAACGCTAATCCTCTCTTAATGAGTTCAAAAGCGGCAATTGTTAGGAGCGGCTTATGCTCGGTAGGCCAGGCCAACCCTTGCCGTAATCGCGCTCGCCATTCACTCGATATAAACGTACCGTACGAAAGCATACCTCTAATTTCACGGGTGCTTACATAAGCGGCGATGTTGAATTATCTAACCTTTTCAGGTGTAAAATTATTGTTTGTCATTCCTGCCGTTTTTACACGCTTTATCAATATAAATAACTAAGTCTATTATAAGTAACTAACTAACTTCAATTATAAGTAACTAAGTATGTAAACAAATCTTGAAGTCAATACTAGTTTAGTAAGACATGCACCTGGCACCTGTGAGAAATCGTAGTTTGGAATTGTCAAGTTGTAACTATAACAGTTTCACTTGAGGACTATACTACATATTATTTTATACTATAAGGTCAGTTTGAAAAGTTTTTATGATATTTTAGTCTATAAATATAGCCTAATGGGGTGGGCAGAGCCACAAGACTACTTGTGGCCACGTTCGATTTATTAGTCCTAAGATGGTATGATGAACCGTATGGTGACAGGTGATCAGCCCATCGCCCATACAGATAGTCCACCATGTTGGAGAGGACCCGTCCCTTAGTCGACTTTTACGACATGCCAGGATGATAAGCATCTGCACGCATTCTATGCTATTTCTTCACTCCCAGTGCAGCAGAGGAGGGCTTTAGTCTATAAACGTAATCATAAACCTTTGTTTCTAATAAAGTGACATTCTTTTTACCTTACTAATAATTAAACAAACACTGCGATAAGTCGTACCTCTAAAAACCCACGTAACTTACAACATAAGCAGAAACTCGGGACATGTCAGATTGCGCGGCGTATATCGGGGGTGTCACTTGGAAACAAACGCCCGTGTCGGCGACACGCGAATACTGCATTAATCATAGCGACGGAAGGACAAAAGCGGCTTTTTATCGGGAATCTCTGTCCCAAAGGGATTCGTTTGCATTACTCCTTTTCACATTTGTCACATTTTGCCCTTATAGTTCCTGATTTTAGGTAAGAATTTTCGTATATTGTAGGTACCTCTGCAAAAAACAGTTTGTCATATAAAATATGATGAATATAGTGTCATCATCTTCCTGTTTTACCCCAGCAACGACACATACAAATCTTAGCTCATTTTCCATCTGAAGTGTTCGTGTGTCCAAGAAAAAGAAAATAATTATAGTTCACAAAAACTAGAAAAAAACGCTTTTATCAGTAACGCACTACTAAGTACAAAAGTAATGTATTGGACTCATCAAAACAAACCAAATGAGCCCAAACTCGAGGGGTTTACTAGTACTCATTGAAGAGTTCCACTATCCACCTCCTGGCTGCATGGCCAGAAAAACTCGAGTGTACCATATTATTGTATTGTGCTCAGTATTGCATACACTTGCAAAGTTTCAAATCGTTACGACAATTAGAAGTAGGTTAAAATTGACTTCTAAAATTTTATTACATTGTTAGTTAGTTACAAGTGAAGCTAATATAAGCGTGTTAATAATTAAAAACGCAGGAGAGATCGCACTAAAAAGCATAGTGACGATGCCGCAGAATGTGTTGGAGCCATCTGAAGTTTGCGATATATGATACAACTGTAAGAAAAACAATTAAAGTGTCTAAAAATTATTAACGTTTGTAGGGAATTGGAAACGCCCATAAACTTCCGTAACCTAGATTCAACTGTTTGATTAGAAAGTCAAAGAACGATAAAATTATTGACAGAATTAATTGGACCTACCTTAAGAGACCTTAAAAGCATTTGTCATTGAATTTATCCGGTAAACTAAATGGCATCCCCAGTGACTCGGTGGAATCGGCCCATCAATCATCGTCAACCATTTTTTATTGAAATTCGCTTTATGAGGATTCTGCGGATTAAAGAAAACGGAGCAAGTATTGTTCTTGCATTAGCTTCTGAAATTCAACGAAATTGACAGTTAATAAGAATTTATCTCATTTTCTAGAAGTCAGCATAACAGGTAATCATTTTCATAACTTAGATAACGTGACATAGAAATACGACTATATTTTTTCAATATTCGAAAATAATTATAATATTATTGATTGCAAATGCTGCGAACCACTTACGAGTAGACCATTTATTTCACGGACTAGTTACCTACTTTTAATAGTTACTTGATAAAATTAGTGGAATAGTTGTGTTTACAGTTCATGAGATCATGAAACCGTATAACTAAAAAAACGGCCAAGTACGTGTCGGACCATGCACAGTGAAGGGTTATAATTATGACTAGAAATAAGTACGGCTTTACTCACGATTTATTGTCAGAAATAGTCCGACATGTTTCGAACTCATATGGAGTCCTTCTTCAGGGGTTGAGGGGTTATAATTATAATATTATTGATTGCAAACGCTGCGAACCACTTACGAGTAGACCATTTATTTCACGGACTAGTTACCTACTTTTAATAGTTACTTGATAAAATTAGTGGAATAGTTGTGTTTACAGTTCGTGTGATCATGAAACCGTATAACTAAAAAAACGGCCAAGTACGTGTGGGACCATGCACACGGAAGGGTTCCGTAGTCGGGACGAACGTTCACAGTTAAAATATTTATATTTTATATTTATGCATTCATTTTATCGGCAGCAAAAATAAGTTTGTACTTCATAGTATTTCTTAAAGACACTGTGTTATTTCTGCCTTTGTTAAATTTAAAATAGCATATTATTATGTAACTGAAAATGTCACATAAAAATATATATAAATATAAACGAACTTACGTTGAAAGTCTTTTTATTATATATTTTACTTTACGACTTTATAAGCGCATAATCTCACCAGCTATTGATTTAAATAAAAAAAATTGAATAGTCTTTGAACACTTATCTAATAATTTACTCGTATAGGCATCGGAGATCTCTTTTACATCCCTCAGTTACATTACTTACATATTACATTTCATTACACTTTTGTGTCTGTATACCTAGGCCCAATAGTTCTCAAGTAAAATAGCGATTAGATATGGACAGACGGACAGGATGAAAATTATAAAGCGTACCGTTTTTTGCCATTAGACTACGTAACCCTAAAACTGTTAAAACAAAATAATCATCTCTCTATTAAAACTTATCATTTGGAGTATCCTATGAAAGAAGCGTAACCAAATCATGCAGGTCTTATTAATAACTCGGAGCCGCAGTTTTTACTGCATGAATGGGGCGAGGAGCGGGAGACGTTTCGCAGTAAAGCGCCTCGTGCTACGCTTAAATAAAAATAAAAAATTGAATCGTCTTTGAACACTTATCTAATAATTTACGCTTATAGGCATCAAAGATTTCGTTTTCATCCCTCAGTTACATTTCATATGACATTTCATTACACTTTTGTGTCTGTATAGTCCCAATAGTTCTCAAGTAAAATAGGTATTAGATATGGACACAGGACGAAAATTATAAAGCGTACCGTTTTTTGCCATTTGGCTACGTAACCCTAAAAACTGTTAAAACAAAATAATCATCTCTCTATTAAAACTTATCATTTCGAGTATCCTATGAAAGAAGCGTAACCAAATCATGCACGTCTTGTTAATAACTCGGAGCCGCAGTTTTTACTGCATGAATGGGGCGAGGAGCGGGAGAAGTTTCGCAGTAAAGCGCCTCGTGCTACACTTGTCGAATCGACGACTACTCAGCTGAGTTCTATTACTTTTCCGATTCGAACATTCTCATGAAACTGTATTTCGGAGCGCATAAAATTTATTGCGTCGTGAACAAAAATAGATGTCTGCTGATTTTGAAATCATGACTCAACGACGGTGGACGTCCCCGCTGGCTAGTAGGTATTGTTTTTGTATGCACTATTTAAGCGACGTTACACATACGAATACTTGAAAAAAACACACGGCTTTACTCACGATTTATTGTCAGAAATAGTCCGACATGTATATATGACATGTGTATGTTTCAAGTATTCATAATGTCTCACGAAAGTTTTAATTTGACTATGACGTTACATACATTGTGTTTTATCGATTGGACTTTATTTAGTGGTAAAAACCGTTTGGGATCTCCCCTGCGATGTCTGACCATATGTACGTGTGTGTTATGTAGATAACCCAAACAGCAGTATAGTAGATACAGTAAGCACATGGCACTTAATACTTATTTTTACTAAAAGGGGATAAAGCTTCATAGACTGTTATGTGTACAAATGTATAGGATTCTTCTGTGTTGACGATAACGCTTTAATCGTCGATGAGAAGGCTTAACGATGAGGAAAGACTTAATTAATACTCGCTTCCTATGGAGTTACAATCGATCACAAAGTTATATCGGTAACTAAATTCTCATGAACCAAATTGATAATATAAATAAGCGATGCTATATCCCAATAATACGTAAGAAATAATTATTCTTACAGATAAATCTGTATAATAAAGCGAACGTTGGATTCTGGTTATTTTAATCGTTGATCTGTATCTGTACGATTGTGCGATCTAATTGAGTAATTGCGGTTGAGGAGTATAATATCAGAATCTTACAGAGGCTCAAATCCAAAACCGAGAAAATCCTTTTGCAATGAAATTGCCAGGGAAGGGACGATCACATTACAAGCTGATTAAGCTAATAATAATTGCCAAATAGTCGTGTAAATAATGGTTCCGTTAGGTAAATGTGTAATTGGAACGAGCCGTGAGACAGCGCCGCCGGCTCCACAGGTACGCTGTGCGCGGACGGTTTCTGCCGAGATTTTCCTCTTTTCTTTCAACTGTCCCTCGGGACTCGAGATAAACAATGTACAGAAATCCCTCACAAAGCCAACTTCGCGATATACTGACTTATTTTGCCTTTTACTATAACTTTAATGCGAAAGGGTGGCGTTTATTTTATTTGAAGCGCGTAGGCCTATTTACTTAGGGTCAGACTTTCTCGCTCGTGTGAGTTTTCTGTTGTTTTCACTTATAATTCGCATTTAATGAGTCCCGGCTAGGAAGGATAATATTTGTGAATCACTTCTCTCATTAAATATGATTTCGTGCTTTTATGATCCATGGGTTGGTACCGGTAATTTATTTTATAAAAACTGACAGTACTCTCTGTTACTATGAAAAAACGACTACTTAAACTTACCCTAGCGTTTTGATTTGAGTGTGCGTGTTTGTAATTCATTTCAAAAACTGTAAGGGTTTTATGGGTATGTCTTTCAGTGTCTATTTAACATACTTAAATGATCTTCTGTTTGTGACGCGTTCCAATCTTTGTCAACATGTGTGTACTCGCCATGTAGATCTCGACCGAACTAAGAGGTAACTGCAGTGCGATGCACGCTAGAACGCCCTGCACGCCGATTATTTGCACAGCGGTATCCTCCTCAACAATATTGGTTCCAAGATTCCAACTGTATATTTTCCCTCCAAATGCTACAGAAGTTAGTATAGAATTGAATCCTTTGTTCGGTGTTGTAGAGCGTTTCAGTGTTGTTATTGTGTTGTGTAACTCGAATTGTTTTGTTACTATGGAGTGCAATAATTTCGTTTTATTAAACTCAAATAAAACGAAACACATGGTTTCTAAGGTTTCCTTTCAAAATTATCTAATTATCTTCATATTTATTTTGAAGTATTATCTGTTAAGTTTAAATCAACGCAACGATACAATTTAACATTTAGATTAACAAACTTTCGTGTATCCCTTTCAAGCACTTCTTAATAAGAAGCTGGGAGTGAAACTTCCCAAGTCAGCAATTTCCCCAGAGGGTATGGAGCAAAATGCCAAGTAAACAAAACAGAAATAAGGTCGATCGTTTTAAAATCCAGGCCCGAAATGACACCGGGGACAGCGCGACAAAGGCTCCACTCAAAACAGTCTGCTAAGTGTACTCTGTGAACAAAATGTGGGTTCCGTCAACGCTGGGTAACGACACTCGAGGTTTCTGTTTGTATGATAAAACAAATTTAAATTGTGATATCACATTCAGTGGCTCAAGTTAGATTTGCCTGCATTGAATCCATTAATAACGCCAAAAAGAATAACACCAAGAAACACAAGGGAGTCTTTATGTATGATAGTCCATTTACACAGGCATTAACATAGGTAATATTTGTGTCAGAATTTTTAGTGCCACCAAATATAACCAGTTAGATAACCCCAAAAACCTAATGTTACGGAAAACACGCAGCCGTACAAAAGTTTTTACGAGAAAATTTTACACATAAATTACGTCACATACGTTCCTATCCGCCATTATTTGGTCTCAGTGAAGTTTCCGGGTGCGTACACTTTTTACAATGTTTGTGAGAGCGCTATAATTTGTCTTTAGCGTATCTGGTTACAATTTGGTGCGTTGTAAATTTTCTACTTAAACGCCCATAACTTCACGTTACTTAAAAGATATGAATATTGCGGACTAAATTTTATTTTTTCTTGTCTATTAAATTCATATCTTACGTTTTTATTTGGGATATGGGTGCCAAATACTTTTCGAATCCAGCCAAAAGGTGGGTGATATTTTAATGATAACTTGATTGGCAGACTGATTTGGTTGTTTAAGTATGGCGTCGTACAAGCAAAATTAAAAATTTACGCAAGACACATGGACATTTTGGATATCTTACATAGGACGTTAGGTTTTCATGTTTAAGTAGTTACCTGATGAACTAAGGATATATATAAGTATCAGTAGTCATGAAATAGATCCTTATCAAACATGCAAACATTTATGGCCCACCTTATATATAAATAAATGCAACTCATAAATGTCCTACTTATTGAGTTGAATAATAGAAAGGAAAATAATAAAATAAACAATACATCTATTTACTCTAAATACATACCATGTTTTTAGGGTTCCCTACCCAAAGGGTAAAAACGGGACCCTATTACTAGGGCTCCGCTGTCCGTCTGTCCGTCTGTCCGTCTGTCTCCAGGCTGTATCTCATGAACCGTGATAGTTAGACAGTTGAAATTTTCACAGATGATGTATTTCTATTGCCGCTATAACAATAAATACTAAAAAATATAATAAAACAAATATTTAAGGGGGCTCCCATACAACAAACGTGATTTTTTTGGCGTTTTTAAAGATAATGGTACGGAACCCTTCGTGCGTGAGTCCGACTCGCTCTTGGCCGGTTTTTTTCCTTCTTTACTGGCCTATTCCATCCACTACATTGCCTACTTAGCCTTCTCTAATGCACGCCTGTGGCAACGGTGTCTTTCACTGCATCTATTTATGCATTGGATCTGCCTTTTGACGAACCCGCACTTTTTTGACCACACAAAAATATCTAGTATTCAAGTTTCCTAGTCTATTAAAATCATAAGGCTCTGCATCAAGCACCAAAAACAAATAAAACGTCCTCCTGTCTATCACTCTCAATCCAAGATTAAACGCAAACTTTCCGACTCACCGGTTCGGTAAAATATAAGGCGTGAGTAGTTTATAGACAATTTGAGATCCTGAGGGTTTTGTAGGGCAAAACTAAGCACTTAGAGCGATTCGAGCCCTTCCGACTGCCCATCGATAACCCTTAGAGCTACTGACTTCGGCTCACAGCGTTTGGATTGAGAAGGTTAGGTAACGTCGCTCGCGAGTCAAGATCGGTCTTTCATTTCGTTAAAATTTGTTATTGGAATAGTAGATTTTACACAGAAGTTAATGTTTTGTTATGGGATGAACAGGGCGTCTATTCGGGACCGTCTAAGTGATACTGCAGCGACCCGCGAGCGAAACACGCATCTCGCTCTTACGCATTACGCGTCGTGCGGAAGAGTGGGATGAGAAATCTCGCTCGCGAGTTGCTACAACATTACTTAGCGTTCCCGAATAGAGGCGCAGTTGCTTTGTACTTTTCAGTAGGTCATGCCATTAATAAAATATTTGCTATGTTCCGTTGACATTATAAATATATGCCATTATGTTGTATTTCTAGATTTTGATAAGTAAAATGCGTCAGCGTTTTAAAAGTTTCATCTCTTCTTTCTACACCTTGGCACGACCAGCCAAACCGTGAGGGATATAAAATATATTGTTCCATCGTTACCTCCAACACCAACTGAATTGTCTTTACAATAAAAGTTTCGAAGCGGACACACCTCGAGGGTTCCACGAAGTTTTAACGAGGAAATAGTGGTCGTAAATCAAGGGAAATTCGTTCTTATTGAATTTCCTTTTGTCGGTAAACGGAAGCAACGCCTTGCTTTTTGTTCCAGGCGAACGCCTTGAAATGTGTTTAGTTTTTTGACCCCATCAATAATATAGTAAAGGATGGTAGGAAGTTGTGAACTATTTAGTTAAATGTTAAATGCCAATGGAAAACGACAGTTTAGCTGGCTTTTTATAGTTACATCAGTATATTCCACCTTTTGTTCCCTAACTTTATTTTGTTAGTGTATGCTTTTATGTTCCTTTTGTGCTGTTTAATAATCTATAATTTATATAATAAAAACACCGGACAAGTGCGAGTTAAACTCGCGTGGAGAGGGTTCCGTTCGGAACATGATTATCTGAAATTTACTAGGTTACCTTAAATACCATAGACTTCTTATAGGTTTTCCTGTAATCTATAGGCAAAGATCTATTTTCTGTATTTTTTTAAAATTTTAGCCCCAGTAGTTTCGGAAATAAGGGGGGGGGGGAATGGTCATTTTTCGCCTATTTTCCTGAATAACAACTGTTTTACTTAAAATTCAAAAAAAATATATATTTAAGATCCTCACAATAAGCCCTTTCATTTGATATGTCACACGATATAGGTGGCATAACTTTTTTTTAATTTTCTAGTTTACCCCCAAAAAGTGGCCGCTATGTTTAAAATTCATATATTTACGTTACGCGTCCGTGTAGCGGTCACCAACTTACATATGAATACCAAATTTCAACTCAATCGGTCCAGTAGTTTCGGAGCAAATTGGCTGTGACAGACGGACAGACAGACAGACAGACAGACACACGAGTGATCCTATAAGGTTTCCTTTTTTCCTTTTGAGGTACGGAACCCTAAAAACCGACTTCAAATAGCCTTTGAAAAGTAAGTTTTTTTTTCACATTTTATTTATTACCCGGTGATTTAACGACACACATTTACTACATCAAGTAACAATAGCATAATGCCAATTGCTCATCACCATTTACAAACTGTTGCTATCCACGGTGCAAGGATGTCAATTGTTGAAGAGTTCTCCTGATTCTTCAATTTTACTACATGAATTTTCATGGACATAAGTTGCTTCAGAACGTTATACAGCAATTTAATCGCCAACCGTGAAATACTCAACATTTAGGAGTTCCGGTGATCATCTATGGTCTTCATCAACAGTTCCACTTCACCAAATAATGCTTTTGGAACGTAACTGCTTGAGTTATTACAGAAAATACTAAAATTGCTCTATGCTTGCCTATAATATTTGAAGAGTTCCATCGATTCCTCTTAGATCCTCTCATCATAACTCGACTTTGACTACAACGGGACCACCAAACTGGAGGTATCCTCTACCGATTAAAAAAAGAATTTTCAAAATCGGTTTATAAATGACGGAATTCTGAAGTTACAAAAAAAAAAACTAAAAAAAAATATACAACCGAATTGAGAACGCTCCTCCTTTTTCTTGAAATCGGTTATTAAAGAGTATTGTATTGTATATTTATAGAAATATTTTGAAATTATAAATAGGTTTAGTTTAGTATGAGTTTAGCTTGGCGATTCGACGATAGAATGAATCTGATGTTAATAAATTAAATTCCTACAATTTTTTTGTCTGCAACTGGGTACTTGTACATAAAATTAACTAAATGGCGGTAGGCCGATCCTCTATTACATAAAATGTAATACGTTGATCTTCAACTACCTATACATGAATAGAAAGGAAAGATGTCTGGGCGTCTATTCGGGATCGTCTAAGCGATATGTAGCGACTCGCGAGCGAGATTCACATCCCGCTCTTACGCATTACGCATCGTGCGCTACAATATCACTTAGCTATCCCGAATAGAGGCGCTGTTTGCGAACAACTTAACTGTTGCTACGGCTTAGCGTCTGTAGCACCTTTCCCTGTTTCAGACACGTAGCGCAGCAAAATTCATGACATTAGGTGTAGACTAGAAATTTACTGTTATAAACATGTGACTGTTATATATGACTAGCGGACCCAGCAGACGTCGTCCTGCCCGGTGACCGGTCACCCTTATCATTTAGGGGTATGAAAAATAGATGTTGGCCGATTCTGAGACCTACTCAATATGCTCACAAAATTTCATGAGAATCGGTCAAGCCGTTTCGGAGGAGTACGGGAACGAACATTGTGACACGAGAATTTTATATATAAGATTATGATCGGTGAGACGAGCTGGACCAGTTCAGCGACTGGCTACGATCATTAAAAAAATGTCCCATTTTACCGTTAATATAAAACAAGGCCTGTGCCAGCAGTGGGACGTTTTAGGCTGATGATGCATCATCAGTGTTTTCATGTCAAAAAAAAAGAAATCGTAGCAAAACGTTGTTCTGTTATCCTTTTTTTACTTATTGAAGTTTTAGTTACGACGACAGGGTAAGAATATTATCGATATATTTATTAAAACTTGTACTTTATCAAGTTTATACATAAGATATATAATGGTATACCTATAGTATAATAAAATATGAATAACCTTGTATATCCATGTTTTTCGAGTTAACTTATTATCGTGTTAAAGTTTCGGTACGGCAACAAAACCCAGTAGATCGCAACTTTGCTAAAGTTACTAAGGTTATGAAAATGTTCAAGTTTTTACAAGCACGAAACTTGTCTATTTTGCAAGTTTCCAACTCAACCCAATCAAGATCTTTTTAAAAGTTTACTTGTAGAATTAAAAGTCATTAAAAAACAGAATAAATTTAAGTTTACTTCGTCGAAAGTTTCATTTGTTAGCGCTGTAGATCATATGGATTCTGGTAGCCACATGTTTTTTAATTACATGCTTAAATCGTAAAATTCGAACAGCACTTGGAATTCTCAAAAACACGAGATTAAAACTGGTTTCAAATGAAAACATTTCATAACACGAAACACACTTGCAGTTTCTAATTGCAGGAGCGCGGTAGCCCAACGAAACGTTTACACTCGACGTTTTAAAAATATTACTCTTCCATTTTAATAACATTTAAGTATTCGAAGTGAAGGAAGCGATGACGACGCAAAATAATGAGGCGACACGTGAATCTAGCGAAGAAGCCGTTTGAGTCGCAGAAAAAGATTCGTTTAAAGTTAGCATTGGAGCTATTTGACCATAGGAATAAAGGCATACCTGGCGCCTCATTCGGGAACGCTAAGTGATTCTGTAGCGACTCATAAGCCAGATTTCTCATTCCACTCTTCCGCACGACGCGAAATGCGTAAGAGCGAGATGAGAGATCTGGCTTACGAGTCGCTACAGAATCACTTAGCGTTCCCGAATGAGGCGCCTGGATAGCTAAAGAATCTCCCATAAGGCGAAACGTATTTTATAATTTTATTATATGTATAGATAAGACAGTTATACAGTCCGACGGTTTTAAATATATAAGTTTGATTTTACAAATTTTTATATTGAAACGGTAGTAATTTTATAGCCTTTGTTAGTCTAAGATTTTCTTTTTTATTTGAAGACTCGTATGCGAAAATCGGCTCTACTGCATCCACATAAACTTGTTTTTTGCCGAATCGAACTATGACAGCCGAACTAATGATGACATTTTAAGAAACATAATATATGGACAATTGGCTAAGCTGTCATCGAAAATAAATCATATTATTATTGAAATATTATACGGATTGAAACTACAACTCTAACGATTACATTACTACGATCTCTTAATGCGATTGATTCTTTTTAGGCCCTAAACTGAACTGCATCACTATTTCATACCATTACATGTATTTGCATATCGTCGGTGCGAATAACAAAATCGCTATGTGTTTTTGGTCTATTTTTCAGGAGACAGTTAAAACCATTTTTTCTTTAATAGTTACTTAACATGCGTAGTTATATTTTGTTTATGCTAACCAGGTAACTTTTACATCAATATAAATTAAATTAAATTAAATTTGTTAGTAAGTTATTAGTAATACATGACGTAAACGGAAATATTGGTACATAGCGGGTTTAATTTGTAACATTAAAAATCGCTATGTAACTAGCGGTCACGGTTACATGACTATTTTCTTAAATGATGATTTAAGAATATTTTGCTACATATCGGGTTTTACTCACTATATTTGAAGATATCTGACTACTAAATATCGCCATGTGTAAAAATATGACAACAATGCCGATGATAAAATATCGCTATGTGCATCAACGAACACATAGCGTAATAAAACGATTCTCTTAAATGTGCGTTATTATTTAAAATTCGCTAACTGCCTAATTTCTCATAATGAATTTATCAATGTACGTTTTTGCTTACTAACATATAAACCAATAATGAAAAACAAAAGTGGGCTGATGCAGAAATTAAAACCGAAACGTTTAGTTTTAAAATAAAAAAAACGCAAAAAAAACAGCGATTTTGGGATTCGCACCGACGATATGTAAAATATTATGTACCTATGGCGTCGTATGAAATAGTGTCACAGTTCAGTTTAGGGCCTAATGAGAATCGCATTTAGAAATTGTGTTAACTCCCGGGTCGCCTTTTGCGGTCACTCGGCCATGCGACGTCTGTGCTCGAGATTAAAACGTTACAAAGTCGTCACTTCACTGCGGGTGCCATATGGAATAGGGCCTTAACTCGTCTATTGCTGTCCTGCTTGCTCTCGAAGCGAGACAAATTTGCGAGAAAGAGACGGGGCATCTAAAGTTTCCAATGTTACGCTTCAGAGTAGACTCACTGTAATAGCGTTACGATGTTTAGATAATTATACGGATACATTTCTGTACTACAGCTATTCGAATTTCAAAAAATCCGAGCCTATTATAACAACGTATGACAACTCATACGTGAAATACCCATTCGATTTGTCGTCAACCGTTGTACACAAGCGCTCATATGAATTACGGATATTACGAATTGGAAATCGACGCCAAAAAGAAATCTGTAAAACCTAAAATCGAACATTAATACTTTGATAACTTGTTATATAGTATTGCTTACGCTATTTGTAAAACTTCGTGCCAAAGTCGGCCATAATGATGAAATTAAAGCGTAGTAGGAAGAAATAGTAGTTTATGCAACGGTTGCATAATGATAGGCCTTAAAACACTAGTACGGTTTTCATGAAACGAGCCGATAGGCGAGTTTCATAATCAGATCGCACGTGTGTTTTAAGGCCAAATTATGCAGAGTTGCATACATAACTTTATCTACACACATATTATAAATCCTCCATGATGGGTTCAGAAACAATATTTTCTGGCAACAAGTTATTTGTTGCAATCGTGGCTGCATTCCGATATCCGGCGCATTTTCACATCACACACACTCCGAGAAGACTACTTACTATTCATATTTTCAACTAAAATGTAAATTACAAACAACTTTTTCTATTCAATTCAACAAAATTCTACTTTCGTTCAGCAAAACGTCAACATAATGGCGGCCGTCCGTCAAGACCATTTTTTTTTAAATCATAGACAATCGGATGAAGTCTCTATTCTCACGTCACTCGAGATCAAATATTGTGCAGTTTATATTAAAAAAACATACTGAATTGACGTTTCGTATCAATAACTGTTTTATTATCTATGGATACTAGAATAGACACCCACTTGAGTTTTGACAGCTGTTCCAAATTTAATCTCATTTCTTTACTAAAAACGATAAAGAAGTCATGTTATTTCTTTATCGCAGCACTGGTTTTTCCTAATTGGTTGTCAAAATGGTGGTCATTTCCTCCGGTTTTTGATTAACCAATGGAGGTTTTATGATATGGGTGTAGATAAAAGTATTTATAAGTGTATGAATGCGTGTTTTGTTTCTGTTTTAAGTATGGAACACTAAACGAACACAGCACTGCTACACACAAATGTCTCTTCATCTGATTTACCTATACTTTACGCCGGTATAAATTTAGCGAGAGGTCGATATTACCCCGGTCGAACGGGCCCATTTACAAGCAGTAACAACTATACTCCCGAGCAAATCATCAATTCAATGCACTACACTCGCGAACAAAAAATCGCCTCGCTTATGTTTTTCTTGCTTTCAGGACATTGGGATGTTTCTACTGATTTTTATCATTTTTGTAGGGAGAATTTCGGTTTTGCTCTAACACTTGTAATTTATAGCAGATTAGCAGCGTATAAAATTGCCAATTGATCCTATTACCGAGCCTACAACGTCCGTACGTCCGTCTGTCAGATGCCTCTTTCTCAGCAACGGTAAGAGCTAGAAGGAATTTTCACAAAATATGTGTTGTTATGGCTTGAATACTAGAAAACAATAAAAATATCAAAAACGTTTAAGCCTGAAAAGTTCCACATACATTGATACCGTAAAAATTTACTGATTTTAGACCAATTTCGTTCCAGCGTTATTTCCAAAACGGCTTAAGTTTTAGCTATCAAATAGATTATAGTCAAACAACAAATATCAATTCAATGGTGTTAGTTAAGTTATAGAAATGTGAAAAATATACTGAAATTAAACCAGAAAATTACTGCTGCAGCTTAACAATCTGCCAACTTATTTGCAACTGCTAAAGTTCTTATACCACTAACATAAAGTCTATTATTGATTGGTTGAGACCATGCTATATTGGCATAGTGAACCGTCGGTGCGCGAGTCCAACTCTAACTAAAAAAAAAAACTCCATTAATTTAATCAATCAATTGTTTTCAGATCCCTCAGCCTGTGCTGCCGAACACAGCGAAGCGCGAATCAGCGCCAGCAGTAAATCTGCCGCTATCAGTCGCGACACATTTGGCAAGCAGCCGGACCGCCGCCTGCGACAAGGCACTTATCTGATCGCGTATGTGACGATGCCGGCTTCTGCAGTTTGTATGCGCCAGGGCTTAAGTGTAATCGCATTGATGATTCTGCTATTTAATACTACTCAGGTTTTTCACATTAATGTACTCGACCGAATTGTAGATTAGTTAACATAACTCATTAACTCATTTATTCATAATTATTCAATTACATGTCAGTCAATATACCTATAATAAAAAACAGAAGACATAAGACTGTCTAGAACTTTAAACATTTTCACACATAGGTATTTAGTCTGTGCAGATGCTGTTCATCAAAATGTGGTTCAGTAGTTTAGCTGCAAAAACAAAACAGACAGACTTACTTTGTTATTGATAAATTAGTAATTAGTTAAGGATTAGAACTAAGTCTCGTTAGACAGCATACTATCGATGGCATATAATAATTCAATGTTCGACAAAAACATAATTTTCACGGAGAGGCGCAATCGATAGACCGGAACGCGGCTTTTTTGCGCAATTAGTGACGCTATTGGGCACAAAAATATTTTTCGGAAGATATCGTCTCGGTCGATTTTAATTAAATTTCGCTAAGCACTTAAGTGCTTTATTTTCTGTAACTCGTGTTGACGAGGAACTGGTATTTATATATATTTAAGTGTAAAACATTTTTAAGTTATTATTTAATCTATTTGTTTAGTACTTCTGAAATGAATCCCACCTAGCAAGCAACTCTGGCAATGCCGACGTCATGTAAATAATAAGTTGTATTGAATATGAACAAACTAAGTAATACATAATCTAAATTGAGCAAACAAAATCGGTTAGTAGATTTTTAAAGTGCAATTTCAACATCGTGACTGCCCTTTGAGACTCTTCACTTCTTATTTCGAAATATAAATAACAAGTATCCGAAGAAACACTGTTTCTAGTCACGAAAATAATTAATATGGTGAGCTTCGCATTCGTATTATTTAATATTTATGTTCGGCGATCGTTCATTTTGTCCGGTGAAGTAGATATGTCTGTAGATTTTACCGCCGAGCACAGAACTATCAGAGTGGCGCACGCAAACAGGCAATCATCGCCATTCAACTTATGAATCCAACAAATCGAAATGGGTAGCTCGGGAAAATACCGCCTAATGTGAACACGCAGCCACGGCTAACCTTTTCATGACGTCCATGTTTTTTTAGGCCGCTTAAAGCGTATTGAGTTTATTTTAGTTTCTAAAGGGAAATAAGAAGTCAAGTTAAGCTGACATAGCTGATAGACATAGCGCAAGCTCCTCTGCTGCACTGGGAGTGAAGAAATAGCATAGAATGCGTGCAGATGCTTATCATCCTGGTATGTCGTAAAAGTCGACTAAGGGACGGGTCCTCTCCAACATGGTGGACTGTCTGTATGGGCGATGGGCTGATCACGTGTCACCATACGGTTCATCATACCATTTTAGGACTAATAAATCGAACGTGGCCACAAGTAGTCTTGTGGCTCTGCCCACCCCATTAGGCTATATTTATAGACTAAAATATCATAAAAACTTTTCAAACTGACCTTATAGTATAAAATAATATGTAGTATAGTACTCAAGTGAAACTGTTATAGTTACAACTTGACAATTCCAAACTACGATTTCTCACAGGTGCCAGGTGCATGTGTTACTAAACTAGTATTGACTTCAAGATTTGTTTACATACTTAGTTACTTATAATTGAAGCCAATATAAAGCGTGTAAAAACGGCAGGAATGACAAACAATAATTTTACACCTGAAAAGGTTAGATAATTCAACATCGCCGCTTATGTAAGCACCCGTGAAATTAGAGGTATGCTTTCGTACGGTACGTTTATATCGAGTGAATGGCGAGCCTCTCCAACATGGTGGACTGTCTGTATGGGCGATGGGCTGATCACCTGTCACCATACGGTTCATCATACCATCTTAGGACTAATTAATCGAACGTGGCCACAAGTAGGCTTGTGGGTCTGCCCACCCCATTGGGGATTTCGGGCGTGATGCTATGTATGTATGTATGTAATATTTGTTAGTAACTTCTAAAGACCTTAAACCTTTTCATGCGATCCGTAATGAAATGATTCAGAAATCTATCCACAAATTGTACCTTGTGCACAATAAAAATGCAAGGTCAAGCGAAAACTTTTCCTATTTGCCCACTTGTTTATTAAAACCGCAAGTGAAACAGTGAAGTTCGGCAAGCTCGACATTTTCGTTTATTTGCAATTTCGCTTAGTGGCTTCTTTATGTCTTGTTTACAATTTCTGTCTATCATAACTTGACGGAGTCCAGTTTAGGGAAGACAGAAAGTAATTTGGCCTGATCTCGGGCATGTTAACGAAATCGGCTGGCAAGGTGCCATTTTCATCTTATATTTTTTTTACAAAAACGTAAAAAGTGAGCTAAAAGTGTGTGCAGGAAATATTCGTTTTAAAACAGTAGAATCAATGTATTATTAAATCTATAACATTTTCTATAATAGTACCAAGCGAAGTCTAAGTATTATCCGCATTTCCCTGTCTATGCGTTTAAAACTTTTAAGGGGCTACATCGGAAAAAGCGGCATCGTTCGTTTGTGGTTATGCGAGCTTGCCGCGATACGAGAGGACAAAGAATAATATGTATTTTGACGATATAATCAAGAATCTGGTAGTACGAAAACACGATTAGATCAATTTAGCCTAATTCTATTTTGTTCAAATTCACTTCTTAATTTTCACATTTTACTTTGGCGTTGCGTCGCTATACGACAGCGTCTTTCATCCCTTCCCCCTTGTTTCCCCCTTTTGATTCTTCCCCAATTTTAATTCCCTCTCGGAAATTAAGTCGTGGCTTGCGAATGGCGATGCAGGGCCTTAACTTAATCTACTTATGGCCCTGTACCCACTTAGACGGACGGGTTTTTTCGGTGCGTCTAAAGAGACGGAATATGCCAGTAGCAGTACAGTTTATATGACACTGTTCACATTTAGACGGATCCGAGAATAAGAACGGATCAGGGTTTTAAGACGGACGTTTTGCCACTGCTAAGAGCTGCTGAAAATCTTTCCCCCACCCCCAATGTTTTCTTTTACGTCTTATTCTTCTTCTTCTTAAAAGCACCACAGCACTAGAATATCGCCGTCTTCCATCGTGTACGAAGACAACGCTGATCGGAGCCAGCCGGTGCATGTGAGAAAACGCACGTCCGGTCGCCGTCTTCCGCGTTTAAACAGACGGTCCGTCTAAGTGGGAACGGGCCCTAACTAAAGTTGATATGGTTTTCAAGGTACCCCAGCCTGACATGATCACCATTAATTACCACAACTACCATTAATGTATTGTTATTAGAAAAAGTATTGGTCGGTTGACACACATTGATCTCAACAAGGACTGTGCTAAAATTGTCTAGACAATCAATACAAATGTTTTATAAGAAGAGTCAAGGACCTGCTAGCTTTATTATTTAGGTGTAGATAGCAATAAAGCAATTTAGCCGACGCCGAAGACACAGTGGCGTGGCGGCGACCCGCTTGAATACCAACAGGCAGTCATTGGGATATTTTATGGAGTCCTCGACACGGGAGGGTAAATTCGGATGGTGACTTTAGTAACACGTGTCAACTGTTGTACATGAATAAGTATAGTAAAAAAACCGGACAAGTGCGAGTTAAACTCGCGTGGAGAGGGTTCCGTTCCGTACATGATTATCTCAAATTTACTAGGTTACCTTAAATACCATAGACTTCTTATAGGTTTTCCTGTAATCTATAGGCAAAGATCTATTTTCTGTATTTTTTTCAAAATTTTAGCCCCTGTAGTTTCGGAAATAAAGGCGGAGAATGGTCATTTTTCGCCTATTTTCCTGAATAACTTCTAAACTATTTTACTTAAAATTCAAAAGAAAATATATTTAAGATTCTCACCATAAGCCCTTTCATTTGATATGTCACACGATATAGGTGGCATAACTTTTTTTTTAAATTTTCTATTTCACCCCAAAAAGTGGCCCCTATGTTTAAAATTCATATATTTACGTCACGCGTTCGTGTTGCGGTCACCAACTTACATATGAATACCAAATTTCAACTCAATCCCTAAAAATAATGGTTACGTGTCGCATGGAATACTGGTTTATAAATGGCAGCATGGGACTCGATACCGAACCTTCTCCCGACAAGTTAGAGAACCATACTCCGGGACCCATTCCCAGCAAAGACTTGTTATCTCAATAGCCTTTATTAATGGTATCCAGCGACTCTAGAAAGAACGTGGCCGAGCGGCTGAATCGTTGCTAAAATTTACCAAGCAATTTGCCATTTTGTGTTAGTTTCAAAATATATGTAACTATTATTGGGCGATTAAGATTTTTATCTTTCAGAAACTATATAGTTTATTTCCTAAAAGGTAAATATATAACCTAACCCCACCAACCACCAAGCAAAATAGCCCATAAAAAAAGAAATATGTAGCAAAATCACACCTAGCACGGGTCACTTGCACCATTAAAATTCTCAGAACATTTAGCTTTAGTTGTAAAAACTTTCATTTTCTCGGCCGCTCGGAACAGGCAGTTAGTACATTGCGCTTTGGCTTCGTTATCGAGGCGCGACACGCTAGGCGGTCATCACGGCACCACGTGAATGCATCACAATGTTTTAGCACTTCAATAATGCAATTATGTGACTTCCGCACTTCATATATTTTAGTTAGTGATGGGGAATCAATTTGGAATGCTCATTTGTCATGGAATTCTATCAGTTCGGTTACGAAATCCGGTAACTTAATTGCAGATTCGGGGATTTTTAGTTGATAGATTCGATTTTGATGTTCATATTTCATTCCGCTTAGAACTTCTGATATTTACGCTTTTTAAAATTGTATTTCTTTTATGGTTTATTTATTTATTTATATTTTATTTACATTGTTCGAAATGTACATGTCATTAACCACACATACCTATCTAAATATCTCTATGATGTTTTTCTTTATCTAAGTCTATTCTTAAGTCAGTTTTGTAAAGGTCGGCACTCAACAAAGGGAATATCATTTCAAATTCATAGCTTCAACGATTAAAACTCAAAACAAGTAAAAATGGCGAACAGCCTCGATAAAGGGCAAAAAGTATGCAAAGTGGCCAATGGAGATGGCGACTGACAGCTCACGTGGGAACTGTATGCAAATGTAGCCGCATTTTGGCATCGTCGGTTCGGCTTCTGGTTCTGTTGAAGGCTAAAACAGATGCGCCCGATTAAATCCAATTGGACAAGGAGCAACAATGTTAAAACTTTTTACTTAGTAACTCTCATCTGCTAAAAAATCGCGGGCCTTAAGAATGCGGATCAAATTGTAGACGTGGACGCGCCGATGGGATATCTAAAAGAGCGTCATGGCCTAACCAAACCAAAATCCCAGCTTGTAGTCCTCATAGAAAATGATGCGGTGTATATTTTCCGGTGTACTGCCCTTAAGGCAAAAATTTTTTCGCCAAATTTCACTTCCCAAAAAACTTATCGCAGTAGTTTCATTTCCCAAATGAATCTGCACGTAGCATATTTTACATTTCGCATTATCATTTGGTATAATTTTGCGTTGTCATGGGTAGGTTAGGTTAGGTTAGGGTTAACTTGTGTCCCTTAGGTAAGTACTTATTTGACAAAAAATACTTTTGCTAACTTTAATATTGTGATAAGCTGTTTTGACTAATGATTTTTTGCTAAATGATAATTTGAGTAAAATAGTTTGCGATCTGATACTTTGGGAAAAGTTTTATGCCCATACATTAGTAATCAATATTTGCCCCGTATTTCGGTGAAGGTTAGATTATCACCACAATTCAAAACAATATCGTTCAGCTCAATTATAACAATTTTACCAACGTTATTGTCGCATAATTATAATTATTATATTTTTGAAGAACACGTGCCGTTCGTAATCTAATTTCGAAATCAGACTTTTCAGTTTTACAGCTTCCGAAAATAATGTAATGCCCTGCTAATGGCAGGCCAAGTTATAAATTATTTAGATTGTTGGCATTCTTGGATTCATTTTTTATTCAAGAATTAAAAGCTTCTGCGAAGTGGCAACGGCTTCATCATTGGCCAAGATTTTACTGAAATACGAAATATAATAATGCGTTTGTTTTGCTCCCTTTTTAAAAGTAGGTCAGTGCTCAAATCATATTATCGAAATCTGGTTTGCAGTAGGGAATTAATGACTGCTTAAATAAATACGCTTATACGAACTATTGTAAGATCTACTTATTTAAAGGAAAAAGCAAAAACATTCAACATTATTCTAAGTGTTTAATAAATAATAAAACCAATGCAATTCACATGCAGCTGAGAAGTGAGCAATGCTTATTACTTCTGGTATCTCATTTATTGTTTTATGAAGTTTAATTGTTTGTATTTTATTATAATAATATGCATTAAATAATATGTTAACTCTTAATACATACATTATGGTATACATAAATAACGATAAAAGTCTCCTTGTCCTGGTACTTAAATTGTTTGGATCGTGTCGCTTCTGTCTGATGAGATTAGAATAAGTAGTGGTTCTTTTTCCGTTTTGGGACTTTAAATGTTAAAATAAATAAATAAATCAGACGAAATACATTTAGGTACACAAATCTATCTAGTTTCAAAGTAAACTCTAAGTAGGAGCTTTCGTTAGGGCTACTATACGTCGATATACATACTTATGGACGGAGAGCTAGCGACCAAATCGGTCATGTAGCTTCAGCTGTATTGAAACTCCGTTAGCTACTTCCCTGAACAAACTTTTCTGATAATCTTCATGCTGGCAGGCCGCGGGTGGTGGGTGCGGGTGTAGTAGGGTGGGGATAAAAATTAAAAAAAATGTGGGCTCAGCGACTTTTTTTTTTTTTTCAAACAGTTGTTCTGTACTCACTGTGCACCCAAAAAAAAAAAAAATCGATCGGATGGTGGGAAGGGGTTACCAGCGTTAACTAAAAGTATCAAAATAATAATGCCCACATGAAAATTATCATGTTGGCTCAGCTGTATTGGCCTTTTTTCTAACTCGAGATTAATTAATATGTAAGCCCCGAAAAAATAGCCATGCAAAAATATCGCTGGTATCTAAAAATAAGCGTTGGATTTCGTTCGTGGGGATAAAAATTAAAAAATAGTGGCCTCAGCGACTTTTTTTTTTCAAACAGTTGCTCTGTACTCCCTGTGCACCCAAAACAAAATTTAAATCGATCGGGTGGTGGGAAGGGGTTGCGGCAGCGTTAATTAAAATTGTCATTTTCGAACGAAATCCAACGATTCCAAAAAAATTTTTCGGCATCTTCCCACCGATATTTTTGCATGGCTATTTTTTGGGGCTTGTAAGTATTAATTAATCTCGGGTCAGAAAAAAAAGCCAATATAGCTGAGCCCACATGAAAATTATTATTATTTTGGTACTTTTAATTAACGCTGGCAACCCCTTCCCACTACCCGATCGTTTTTTTTTTTTTTTGGGTGCACAGGGAGTACAGAGCAACTGTTTGAAAAAAAATAAAAGTCGCTTAGCCCACATTTTTTTTTTTCATTTTTTTCCCCACCCCACTACACCCGCACCCACCACCCGCGGCCTGCCCGCACGAAGATTATCGGAAAAGGTTGGTCAGGGAAGTAGCTAACGGAGTTTCAATACAGCTGAAGCTACATGACCGATTTGGTCGCTAGCTCTTAGTCTATTATATAATCTTCTCTCTTCCTCTTAGCGCTTTTTCCTGTTTCTAATTCGGGGTACGCTTTGACCATGATCCCAGATTCGGCAGGTCGGGTTATTACAGTGGAGCGACTGCCGTCTGACCTCCGTAACCCTTGTGACAGGGGAACCAGACCAATTAGATCATGTTTACACATTAAGTTACCTAACTGAGCAGGTTTCCTCACGATGTTTTCCCTCACCGTAAGGACATCGGTTACCGCAATTAACAGGTAGATATTGTACATAAGTGAATAAAACTCATTGGTACATGGCAACCGCTTGGCTTCGAACCCGTTACCTCACGATCACGAGTCGACATCCTTAGGCACTAGGCCACCGACGCTCACATATCGCTATAAGTACATACTTACTTATATATACAATAAATAAATACTTAAATATATAACGAACATCCAAGATTCAGAAACAAACATTCGTGCTCATCACACAAATATTTGCCCTTATCGGGGATCGAACCCGGGACCCCTAGCTTCATAGGCAGAGTCACTACCCACTAGGTGAACCGTGTCATCAAATGATTAAGGTATCAAATTACATAGATTTTGTAGTTTTTGTAATCATCCGCATAACGAAATGTTTGTTTGACCGGCCAGTTGGCATATCGTCAGGGATAGTGTAAATCCGCATAATGTACCTAACATTAGTAAAGGGTGGGTGTCTGCAAAGGACTAGGTCACAAAATCTATATAGCGATTAGGCAGATACGTATCCTTTACCAATGTTACACATCCGCGGATTTGTACTACGATATTACTAGATTAACCAGGTAATAATAAACTACTAGGTAGTTTGTTCCCCTGTTGGACTGCGAAGTTTCGGTCGCGAGATTTCCCGCCAGATACTTGTCTCATAAAACATTTGAGACCCTTGAAGAATGCAAGAGATGGCTTCACTTTGGCCACTAGTGATAGTTGGAAGCATGCAATTAAAATAATAAAATTCAGGTAAAACAGAATTCTACTTAAATAAACAGCAATACAGACATTTGAACTGACTTGAACTTGAAACTGACGGTTGGATTAATTAGGTTAAAAGTCGCCATAACCTTTGGAATTTTACCTACATTAACAAGTTTAATGACGACAATTCACACCTTCAACTTTTACTTCATGGCTACCATAAACTGGAATCCAAAATGCGTCTTGTAAGACCTTTTATCTGCTAATTAGACAAGTCCTCCAATTTTTACATCAGATTTACGAAGGGAGACGTCACATAAAAAAATGAGTTTCTAAGGGCCGTGTAAAAAAATAAGGTAAAATAGATATAACTCGACCAATTTAAAAAGAGCGCTTACGTCCATATAAAATGTACCTATAACCGTTAGCACTCTTTTTACATTGGTTGAGGTATAACTTTTTATTCTACAATTTAGTACTCTTATCATCAAAGTAAAAGTTTTCGTAATATTAAGGTGGTAGGACTTAACGTACGGACGTAACTTTGAACATCAAGGAAGCCATGCAGAAAGCCAACACGAGAACCGAGAAGGTTATTAAGCAGTGGCTTCGATTTAGCCCAATAGTTATGTAAAATGCGGGTGCATCGCGTTACACTACAACCCCTACTTGTCGGGGGTTGGGCGCATGCGCGTGCACCGGCCGCCGCGCACGGCATATGCGGAATATTAAAGGAGGAAAGAGAAAAAAATTAACTTGTGAAGCCATTTTCGTCTCTCGGCGGCCCCCTCGCCCGCCACAGGGCTCGGCTCGTCTCCTCGGCAGAGAGCTCCGCGCGGTCACAGCGAACGAACCGCCTCGCGCCCCGCTCCCGCACTCGCGTCGCGCTCGCTCCCGGCAACCGGTCCGGCCGGTCCCTCTCATTACACCTCATGCGACCAATAATAACCGTGTTGTGTTATAACAAAGACTTTTAACAGCTTTTTCAGCCTATGGAACCTATCGGCACAACTGCATCCAGGTTTTGTTAAGTGCGATTCAATTGACACTGTGTGATGTGTACAAGTTTGTTTGTAACTGCGCTGCGCCCCAGTGATAAAGTTATGAAGTGACATAAAGTATCGTGATTACGTGCCGCGTTTCCGTAATTTTGGGTTTGTTAACAAGTTAATTACGTTCAGCAAACAATTTGCTGTCAGTCAAGAAGTTGAAACTTTGAGTCTGCTGTGTGGCAGGAAGCGACAGTTAAATAAGACTGTCTATGACTACAATTTCAAAAGGTATTGTGACTGTTATTATACTGGACTTTAAGGGTTTATAATGCTAAATAAATCGATATTGTAGCCAAGCGATGCTTTTATCATTTCTGTTTCTTTTATCTTGATTCCAACAGGTCGCTCCGCATCTATTTAAGAATCAACTTCGATACAACTTTCTTATCGAAGTAGGTACCTACTTATGAAACTTAAACCCTTTTTCCCTGCAATTTAGTTGTATCTGCAATTGCTTTATACACAAATTAGTTCGTTAAATAAGTATATCTTCCTCAAATTATAATAAGAAGGTATCTACAATCCATAGATACTAGTGCTTACCCAACCCATAGGTGGTTTAATATTTGGGTATCTTTCTAGTGTTGGGAATCATTGTCTTACATTACTTACATCAAGCACTAAAATTCTCCATAGGGGGAACAAAATATACCTACTCCATATACCTATCCCCACTACACATTTCACGACTTGCCTTCCCCATAAAGCTTCATGTAACAGTTGTCATAATAAAGGAAACCTTTTAATGCTCTCAAAAACTTAAATTGCTTTTTGAAGGATATCGTAAATCAAAACTTATTATTTATCGTTGTACTCTAACAACCTTATGACAGAGTGCACTTTAAAATAGACAACCGTAATAAAAAATCGTTTCATACTTATTCCAATAAATTATCGGGAGACGTTCTTTTTATTGGAGTAACGAATGGTAAGATGAGAAATGGCGCAACTTTTACCGATAAATCATTGGTTCTCTGACTGAAATGCGCTTCCAACGGTTAGTAGGTATTTGGCAAGAGTCTCCCTTACTTGTTAGTTCTATTTGATAGGTGCTTATCTAATAGCTGCAGCCAATGATGTAGAAAAATCGGGGAAAAAACTATAAACGAACCCTGAGATAGGATTGTTAATGAATTCTTAGTAAAATAGATACAAATTAAAAAATCCAAATACCTACCTAAGTACTGAAGCTAAATCTTTTTTGATCCAAACACAAGTGATTCTCGTTAATTTCCTCATAAGTTAATTTAGCGTCTGGCTGTCTGTAGTGTTGTAATTAATTACTGGAACTCTACATAACGTAACGTAACTGAGTGAAAATAATAAGACATGGCAAAATGAAACAAGTACCTAATTGGAGAACATCGGGTGTTTGTCGGAGTCTCGTCAATAAAATACGAGTAGAAGTGCTAAATAGAGCAGCAGTCGATGGGCCGTGAAATGATGTGTCGGTTCACGATACCATTTGATGAACTATTGTTAAAGAAAGTATGTTGGGTGTCTGAGCTGATTTTACGCCCCCTCGGATTTTCTGAGGTCTGTTAGTGATTGAGGGTCTGATTCAATTTTGTCACTTTGTAAATTGTAACTTTCTAGGTACCACGGCCTAAATGTTTTAGGGCTCGACTATGTTTGAATTTAGTAGGTTCTTACTACATAGCAATTATAGGCGCATTTCTGGAACATGCATGAACTTGTAACCGGCTATCTGCCTTATCCTCATCCATCCATATAGGTACTAACTCAAGCTCAATTTTCTAATGAGACCACCTTCATCATTCATGGACAAGAAAACGCTAGAAAGCTATCTAACGCTATCTTTTTCATTTAATGAGCGATGGATGAGGATAAGGCAGATAGCCGGTTTCAAGTTCATGCATGTTCCAGAAATGCGCCTATAGTCGCTGTGAAATGAATAGGTAGGCACCTACCTACTGAATTCAAACTTAGTCGAGCCCTAGATGATTTGGGCCATGGTTGGTACCTACAAAGTTACAATTTACAAAGCGACATAATTGAATCAGACCCTCAATTACTAACAGACCTCAGAAAATCCAAGGGGGCGTAAAATCAGCTCAGACACCCAACATACTTTCTTTATGACATTTACTTTCTTAGTGGCATATGTATATATGTATACATAGGTATGCCACTCTAGATGAAAATTAAGTTGTACCTACAAATCTCAACAACACTTAAATTAATCTTGTCATGATTAAAAGCCATAAACGCGGATTATTTCTGCCGATAATAACGGCAGAACTTCCGTTGTTATTAAGGTTACTCTTTATGACAGATAATAGTAAAGATCCAAATATCGAATAACAGTCAGCAGATAAATTATCATTACCAAAAAAAGGCGTTCCCACGTTGCCGGAAACTGGCACTGGATCGCCACGCTCCGGTACTTATACTCTTTCACCATCGTCCCTTTGTCCCTACTTAGCTTCGTCAGGGCTTCAAAAGAGCGGCTCTTTATTCCACGGATCTAGTTTGCCGCACTCGGTTCGTATTGCATCACCGGCTCTATAGCATTTTTTGCTTCATTTCGATCACCTTGATCGCTCGATCAGTATCCTGTCGTAGAGTTAGATACAATTGTCGATAAATTTGTCGAATCATGGGTCTACAATGCCATAAGTTAACATAAAGTTAAAATTATACAACATCATTATCACAGACTGTAGCGGTAAAGACTACGAAACCGAAAATCAACCTTTACAAAGTTCATTTGTATAAATATTATCTCGGGTTTTATAATTTACGATTATAAACAATTAATTGTTTGAAACTATTAATTATATAGCACAAAGCAGTTTCTTAGTCCATTTTAACGGTTTACATCCTGCGCGTCCCCCAGCTAATTGCCAGAGAGTTCAACAACACGTGACCAGAAACACTGGTGAAATTTGCATTCCCGCTTCGCTTCAACAACATTGTCTAGGACCACCCGCGTAGCCTTACAAGCTTCAAATCAATAGCAGCTTTATTACAGCGCACCAGATACCAAATCACGATATCGGTCGAATTCACCGTATCGCTTGCAATAAGATGCTCTACAATTCACTTGCGAATGCGAATTTCAATATGTGTATCGAAAGAAAGCTATTGGATTTCGGATAGCTTGCCGGGGCTGCAGACATGTTGAAACGGTTCTAATCAGCTTCCAGTGTCGAGCCAGATCATGGGTAAAATTTGAAAAATCTTTGTGAACTTGGATAAAGTTATGAGGACCAAACTATAAGCGGTAACTCGTCTAAATTTTAATCAACGCCAGAGATCTCAAATAATACAGCTGCAACATTCGAATCTCATTAGCAAGCAAAACAAGAGAAAAAAGCTTGGAGCAATAAATTTTAGCGAGGCTCAAGTCCAAACGTTTACGGTTCCTTTTAATTTGGTTGCCATTGTCGAGGCGTCCCGCTGAGCGCCGCCCGTCGGATTTCTTGCGGGAATTCCAGCTGCTTTAAACATTACTTCTTATTAGTCGATTATGAATGGAAATTAAAACGATTCAGTAATTAATTAAATGTTACTTATGTGCCATAAAATTTAACTAAAACTGTTATTACTGAACTCTGATCTGATATACGTTAGGTATTATGGTAAGTGTTGATGAACCAATAAGGCAGATGCCGAATACGATTCTACAACATAAATCAAAGTGGATTTTATGATCCGTGATGGGGCCAATAGCTACCGCTGCTGACAGATTTCGGGGAACTCGTGTTTATTTTAAACTTGTTCGAGTAGATTTTATTCAAGTCCAGGCTCGAGAAATATGAGATGGATGACGCTGCACTTTTGACCGCCCCGCCGCGACGCAGCGAGTGTGACCCGAGGCTATCCTCTGATAAAATTGATAACAGAGGAACTATCGATTACTGCGATAAACATAGTTCAGTGTAATGTTAGTTCCATCAATCATCTGCCAGTAACTTAATGAAAGATACAAGCTGCTTCCTCGTTGGAACAATGAGTAACAGTTTCACAGCCGACAGCCGGATATTTTATGAGAAGTATTTACTAAGAATATTTCGGTGTTAAGTAATTTGTAAGTCAATATTTTATGGCCGAAAGCGACACGTGTTTCGCAAAGGATCTGAAACAACTGCGGACCATCTGTGCAGCAGAACGTGCCGTTTTGGTCCCATATTAAAATTCCCACACATAAAATTTTATGTAAAAAAAGATTCTATGCTTGCCGCGACGGCCCCTTTCCTCCACACAACAAACAAGCAGGTAAGCGAATCTTTGTATCCCTAAAATATGCTGCAGGAATTTGAATCTTATTACAGTTGCGTAAAAGCAAGGTTAATTTATAACAATAACAACAGCTTTATGCGTCAGCAGTTTTGAAATCTTGAAGTAAGTATACTTTGTTTTCTTTACTGTTAACATTAAATTACTCTTCTCGTGCTGGGAATTCCGTAGAGGGTAACCTCAATTTAACTTTGATATAACTCAACTGTTCGCTAACTTGTTCCGGAATATATGGTTTACCCCATTTACTTCGGCCTCTCTCATTGCAACTTGATAACATTAATATCATTCTTGGATAATTTGAAAAATTCATGAAACATAAGTAAATTTAACTGTTAAGAAGACTTTTAGTGGTTTTTTATTAATAAAGTAAATGTTAATGTCTGTAGAAAATCCTATATAAAACCAACAATCTAAAAAGGAAGAGCAAAGGTTATGGAGTGCGCATTTGTCTCAATAAAAATAAAAAAAACAAAAATCAAAATGTGTGAAACTTTTAGACAAATAAATGTACCTATCCAAAATGTGCCAGACAATTTAGTATGTGTTGCAACAGTACAAAGGCCGAATCTCGCATGCACATCAATAGACTCGACGAACCGCATTCAATTTCGGCCCGATCTCTGTCAATAACTGTGTGTTCGTGACTGGATTTCGGCTAATCATTGGAAGGATTTAAACCGGCTATGACAGCGTACATTCCAACGCCCGCCTTACGTCCCGGTCAAACAGACCCGCGCGGCGGCAATCAAAACAGAGACGAGTGGGAAAGTGTCATTTTGTGTTGGCATGACAAACATTACGCTGGGAGTGTGAGCATGTGATATTATCTACACGGTTTAACTCCGCCGCGGGTAAAAGCTATTCGTTTTAGTCATTCTAGATTCTTATTACAATACTTACGAAGCGTAAATAATACCTTACGCTTTAATGTTAGGTGCTTTGTTGCTATATACGTATTAATCTGTTCGTGGAAGTGGCTTTGTTATTAAAATAAAACAGTACTTTCTTAAAATATCATTCATACACAATGGAAAAGCGGCTAACGGCGTATTAGTCTTTTCAACCGACTTCTATAAATAACGCGGTTCTCTATTCGTGTTTTTATTTGGGATCTGTGAGGAATCAATGGAACTCCTTAAATATTATAGGCACGCAAATCGAAATTTTAGTATTTTCTGTAATAACTCAAGCAGTTTGATGAAGTGGAACTATTGATGAAGACCATAGATGATCACCGGCATTCCTAAATGATAAGTATTTCACGGGTGGCGATAAAGTTTCTGTATAAGGTTCGGAAGCGTAAAATAGAACCGGTGGTAAAGAACCAGGAGAACTCCTCAACGTTTGACAGCCTTGGATAGCAATAGTTTGTAAATGGTGATGAGCAATTGGCATTATGCTATTTACATGATGTAGTAAATATGTGTCGTTAAAGCAAATGATAATAACTAAAAAGTTAAAAATAAAACTTTTCAAAGGCAATTCGATGTCAGTTTTTTTAATCGTTAAATGTTTATACATATCTTGTCTTAAAACTCTTTTATTCTTGACTGTATTCAAGTTTAATGGTAACTTAAACAAAAATCGGAATCTCAAATCCGATTTAAGTAGTTGAACCTGCTTTAAGTCTGACAGTTACATTTCGACACTTACTAAACTGTACTTACGACTAAAACTAGATTTATGTTTTTGGTGCAGGTGGCCCTTAGTGATACAAATTATCTTGATTTGGTTTTTATTACTTTTAAGTCATGTCAGTGTATAAGTCTTCTGTTTGTAGATTTTAGAAAAGACTCGAAAACTTAATTCAAAAAACTTAGCAGTCACTAGTATCGTCTCTTTCGGGACAAATTGTGGAAGGGAAGTACCTACCAACCGTCCAGCGCGGACGGACTATCAAAACACCGGTGTTATGATAGGACACCGCGGCTGTGTTTATTCTAAACATTCGCCGACAGCCGGTTAGATTATCTTCCTTCTAACGTATCCCTTGGCTGTGTGCTTTATAGTCATTGTTTAGATTTACGGTACCTTCTCCGGTTCCGTTGTTCGACGTTTTATCTGTTTATTGCAAGACACATGTGTAAAGCTAGCTACTTCAGCGGTGTGAAGTCATTATTAAACTTTTGGGCAATATATAGTAACAAGGAATTCCTTTAGTTTATCTTCTCAATTTAATACTTATTAAGAAATATATTATGTTAAGAATTTTGATTTGGAATTGGTTCAGGAAATACTTACTTAAATTGCGTTGAATGTAACAAATATCGACAACTCATTTAATATTAACACGAGCAGCAGCAATATAACTCATTAACCGAAATCGAATACCGATAATTCACAAAATATTTAGAAATTTTATCGACGTTAAATTATTTACTTTAATTTTTAAAACGATAAGCTATACGAAGGCACGTTTCTAATAATTTTGAGCTATGGTCGTTGATGGCTGTAAGTAATCTTCTTGTTAACCTAATGGCCCAACAACTGGTTTTAAATTACTCTCTACATGTTACTTCAGAAGGCGGTTTAGTAATTTATATTTTAAATGAAAAATCATTTTGATTGAAATTACAGTTTACCTGTTAAATTTTGTTAATTTCACCAAGCAGATGTCCGTATTTTAGTAATGTAGATTTATTCTTTATTGAGTAATTAGGCAAAAATTAGGTACACCAAAATTTCTATTTTGTAATGAACGAAATGATTAAAGCGTTTGAACAGTTTTTTTATGATTCAAACTTACAATAAGACCACTGATGGAGAGTGACGATAACGACTTATTCTGATTTGACGCCATGCATATTTTACGTTTAACGTTAAAATATAGGTACCTCTTGTTTGAATCACAATCGTACTCAATGGTTCATCACATATTGCTTTACATAAAAATGCAATTTACTATCGGCCTTCTAAATTATTATTCCCTTTATAGCCTCTCAACAGTCATCTAACATTCATAAATGTAACAATAAATTCTACATATTAAAATCGTTGTGAACAGTAACTAACTTTATAAGCATTCCTATTTTATTTACTAGCGAGTGATCTTCATATTAAAGCAAGAATATATTGTACTATGTAATTTAAAGCCGAATAAACAAAATAAAAGTTAGATTTCATGAGCTGGCTGGCCGCGCAGTTGACTCCCGAGCCTCGACGTGCGCGCGGATCGAACTTTACTGCCCATAAACTCTTTATTGCCCATTGTCGACGATTATTACTTAACCCTCATGACTTATGAAGTAATAAATTCGATCTGTTCATACCGACCATGCTTCGATTCGCGTCCATAACTTTCCGCCTCGAATCACTCACGCACACACACCTTCCATAAATAAAGAAATCCAATTGCAAATTATTGTATACCTAGCTACAATTTTGTGAGTAAAATCCTGCATAATGCTGTTTCCCTTTTACAGAATGCCGATTTACTCAGGATCACTCGGAAAGTGCATATCGATGATATTGCAAAAAATAAATGGCGATCGGATTGGTCAGATGCATTTATAAACATTCAGATACGCTGGTTAATATGCATGCACCTGCATACAAAGTCACGCGAATAGCTGTGGTGTCAACATGACATTAATCAATTTAACATTATCGCGCCTGTCTTTTTTAAAAGATAATTCCACGTAATAATTACTGTTGATCGGTAATACTGGATCAAAGAAGGTATAAATCTTTTACGGTGCACGTGCAAAACGAACCTCACTTAAGTCCAAATACGGATATCAATTGAACGAAACAAGACGCTTTAGAAGCAAATGCATAAAGCCGAGTGAATCAATAGATTAAAGATGGCGATAAGCTTAAAATATCTACCAATAGGCGGGCTGTAAATAACTTATTTGTAATTGCAGTGCAGCGATTGTCTGATGGTAAAAGGCTGATGTTGATAGTATCGGCGCAGTGCCAGGCTCCCTTTTGGTACATATTGCTAAGTTCGCTCAACCGATTGCGTGTTTTCGCTTCTTTGTGATGTCAGTGCCCACATATTTCAAGCCAAACTACCTGACTCACCAAGCTTTCCGGGCAAGCCGTAATTGAAGATAGCGATTACGATTAATTATTCGGGCTAGGTTTTTTTTAATCATATTGCCACACTTGGAAGAGACTTAATATAATTTTAGGGGTGTTTAATAACAACCTTTTCATAAATAGGAACAACTGTTGTAATAAGTTACAATTTATAAAGATCAAAATGTTTGTTAAGATATGTGGCGAGGTGAATATACTTAATTACATTTGCACAAAAGGATGTGAACAAAATATATATATATATCTTAAAAGGACCATTGGCTTTATTGAAAGCTGTGCTTGCTTTATACTGTTCCCGCCTTCTGAAGCATAAAGTTATTTTCACAACAAAGCATACGGGGTTCCTGAGCTCCTTATATTGGACCTCTTTTGAGCCAGCCCATTGTCATCTTAATGCTGTATTATATTAATGCGATAAACATCTCCGAGATGAGATCTCTTCTCCGTTTTTTTTTATATTCGCAAACTCAAACCGAAATATTCTGATTTCTACACTTATTGGTAATACGAATCGGAAAGTTTAAAATTCTGTTGGTGAAATCGTATTTCCAAATTCATTGTAATGTGTTACTTTTAACCGATATTGGTTACATGATTAAGACTATTCGTGCTCCAAATAGAACAATAATAGGATGCACGATACGATATGTCGTGTCAAAATGTGCTTATAAAATAACCATATTAAAACACTCCCAGTTGGATGACAAGGCATGAAAATCCAAATTAAGTGAGCATTCTGTGGAACAGTCGGCACAACGCGGCACCACGCACAATGAAACCTTGCCGTCCCTGAATAATTGCCGTATTTAACTATTGAGATTTACCAGCCCGGATTGCATCACAATAGAGTATTTAGTCCGTGAATGAAACTAAAAAACTATTGTTGTACTTGATGAGACAAATAAACTTAGACTTAGGCTTAAAAACGATGTTACAACACATTCAAGTTTTGCCGTATGTGAAATCGTCGAGAAGCAGATAAGACTGTATAAAATAAATTGGGATGAGACGAATAATGGATTAGCAAATTAAGAATCATAGATGCATAACGAACATAAAATTAATTATCCTTTCAACGAAACGAAGCAGCATGAACATGTTTTACGACCGTTGCACGATCATAACATAACCGTTCTCCAAAAAAAGGACATTAACAATGGAAGAAAGTATAAAAGATTCTATTCACAAACACGAAAAACACACATGCATGTAGAATGAGCCTTTTTGAAGACACTCATAAATAACTTTGATGACTTTTTGTTTCATCAGAAACGGGCGATTTATCTCAATCGCCGTAATGCGCTCTAAGTGCTTGGGTGTAAACTTCTTGTAAATGATAAAAGTTGTGGTGTGGGGGGGTTGGGCATGCAGACGAGCGCGGACGGCGACGGCGCAAGCAGCGCCGGCACGACGTCGCTTTGTGCGCTGAGTAATCGCCGCGAGTTGGCTTCTCGGATTTATGTGCCGTTTCTACTCCCAGCCACAATGGAATATTTAGGGCGAGAATAAAACTTGCACCGCACGCCTATATTTTATTCCAATCGTGACATGTGAATGCTTTACTTTTAACTAAAGCATCATGCAGTTTGCATCAAACGTATTCCACGGACGAAACAAATTCGTGCTCCATTCACGTCAGCAGAATGTTTCATTTAGTATGGAAAATTGATGATACTACATCTAACTAGTGGCTCCGTGAGCTGTAGACCTCGCGACAAACTAACTTTACCATTGGAAAACTGTTATCCCCATACATCGACATAGGTCGCCATCAGTTTACCAACACCGCAAATAAGTTTGTAATCGCAAAAACCTCCAAATCTCCTCAACTTTTAAAAAATTCGAAAACTGTATCCACAAAAAAAAAACCGTATAAACATGTATACGTAGAAATGTGACCTGTAGCGGGACAGCGGGAAATCCGGACATCCTCCGGACAGACATACGATATACGAAAGCATTTTTGCCCAAGCTGAAACGGAGACGCTTCGCTCGATTCACTTGGTTAAATTTTACAACGTTGAAACATTAAGCATAAATAAAGTAGAACATTAAAGGACGTAACTATCCAATCATTTTACGCAGGGTCAAAAAAAGAATATCGAGAGGAAGCCAAAATTTTCCAAAGCAATCGTAAATATAACTTCGTTCATAATTTTTACAAATGGGGCTTTTGCCTTTGCATCATAAAATCGTAGTCTTGTTGATGTAAGTAAGAGTTTGTAAACGATACTAAGTTCGTTAAATGTTGATCAAATTAGTTAAGGTTGTGGGTTTTCAACAAGGATCACGGTCGTTAACCGTCTCGAGTAAAACATGTTTATACCTAATACCCAGCCGTTTGTTTACAGAATCCACAGCGGTGAATTGTTATGACATAATTTTTTGTATAGTCACAAGCTTGGAAGCAAATCGATTTCAATCTTGACTTTATCATCAGAAAACCGCCTCCATTATCACAGTTACAAGAAATTAGTAAGAAAAGCCGACGCCTTTTCGGTACAAAATACACGCCCTGCTTCGATCTTCTTATTACCATGGGTATTACAACAAAATTAGAATAGATGTTAGACAGTAATCACGGAAATTGTAAATTGTAATCTAATATTAGAGAAAATTTGAGAGGCCCTATGTCCAGCAGTGACTGCAATTGGCTAATGATGTGAGTGTCGAACTGTGCAACAAATAAACAGATAAAAAATGTAAAATCACAACTGAAAAATGTAAATGTGAATAAATAAGGATTGCTAATCACAGTTGCAAACGTGGTTAGTTTGCACATCCGGTTACCGTTCTTACGTAATTGGGGTTTGCACTTCTGCATATAATTTTATGCGCGCAGAATTCATATATACGTTATACCTGCCGGCTACCCTGGAACTTACATTACGTATGCGTTAAACTGACATAATGTTTATTGAATAAGATAAATTTCTTGAAAATGTGAAAGTTTTTTCGTTTGAAATGGTTCATTAATAAGATATATTTTTCTTAAAAATCCAAGTTTTGTTGCTGCTGGTAATAACTCAATAGCTTTTGCCATTAACCAGTGTCCTGTTTCAACGCATAATAGAAGATTAATTTGAAATGTAATTCTTAGTACCTAAATTACAAGCAAAAATACTAAAGCTTGTCCAGGCATTAAGATAATTCTCAACAGCAGTATTTATTAACATTTATTAAATAACCAAATGCAGAAAGGTTAATAAGCTTAAGCATGTTATTTTTTTTGGCCCGCTTGCGTGAACCTATGTTATATATATAGGTGTAATTTTTTCACCCTTTTATCTAGGATGATTTTCGAAACATTCTGGAGTGTATATTGGAGGGCCAACGATCGGCCTTTTACGTTGAAATATCAGTCAGTGGATTAACTTTTCGTTAGTATAGGTACTTAAACACCTTGCAGATATCGTGATGACATAATTACAGACTACAATTACAGAAATAATAGACATATCTTTTGTTATCCATTGGCATCCTTAAGTAATCCTAATGCTAATTTTCTACACAGATTAAACCACGTGACACACATAAGAACGTAGCGATCTCCAAGAGAAAAGTTGTACAAGAATTTAAATATGTTAAATTGCAAATGAAGGTGCCTGTGGGTACAAGACGCATTGTATAACCATGGGCGTGGACAAATTGCACGCAGGTATTAAAGTCTAATATGTTTTGATACTGCCCTGTGGCTGTAGCTGTAGTTATAGGCAAGGTCTTCAAAGTAAGATCGTTTATTCTAATTGTACGTACGTACAGTATAGCAATAAAGTTGTTATTACTACAAAAGAACTGGCGCCTCATTCGGGAACGCTAAGTGATTCTGTAGCGACTCGTAAGCCAGATTTCTCATTCCACTCTTCCGCACGACGCGAAATGCGTAAGAGCGAGATGAAAGATCTCGCTTACGAATCGCTACAGAATCACTTAGCGTTCCCGAATGAGGCGCCTGTACATTCTACCGTTTCAACCTTGATTAGCTACAAAACATTTGTGACTTCACTGCTATCTGCGGCAGCCTACTAAATAGTACCATTACCATGAATGTATGCGAAGCATTTTCGTAATAAAAAACTATCGCTCGGTCCCTTTTACTGTTACAACAAGCGGTATTTCCGATAGATTTTGACAACGAGAACGGTTTGCATAAAGTCATGGTAATGGTACAGAGGCTTTTAAAGTGTACCTTAAAACTTGCACAGAGGTTCTTTTCATTTGGAGTCAGTGCGAAGCCTACTTAATTGGCACCGGCGTGTACGCCGAGATAACGCCTGAATGCTGGAGCCGAACACCGGACACTCGTAACTCTTTATGGACCTTATGATAACGTCAATAGGATTTAAGTTATTAAAAACCTATTATTTACCTCTCTTTTAACTGTGCATTCACAATTAAGTTGCAAAAGTTTAAAATAGTAAAGTCAACTTTCGCTAATTGGTGTCTGCACTAAGAGCTGATCGCCAAAAACGTTTCTAGCGTAACGAAAGAACTATGAATAAAATTTCAGTAGTTGCCTATGCAGAGCATAGGGAGTAACTAAAATGATTATCCCACAAGTTTGATATTCCAGGAGGCACTTTTAGTCCGACGCTGGAAGATGGAATAGTAACAATGTTAGCGGGATAATTTGAGAGAAATAGTAATTAGTCCGCGTTGGAGACTACGTAATTGCAATTTGCATAAGTTTGGATAAAGCTACTACTATTTGGCGGCAGTTCCGCGTTGTAGCTCCGTTCGGAGGCTTGAAATAGCGTGATGAGAAGCGGAATCAGGCGGAATGGTCGATCGGGACCGAGCTCGCGCTGCGGTTTGTTTACTTTGACACCGGTTTTAGATTTTCCGTCGATAATGCCGTCGGGAGACTGCTTGCGGGCTTCGACGCGCGACGGTCCTTAGTAATTCAACAGCAGACCTGCATAGTTAAGCAACGTCTCGAGATACAGCCGAAGAGGTCCTGTGGTGAGGCGAGCAGCGTACAAATCGCAAACGGAATTATAAACGCGGCTAGAACTAATTCTGTTTAAAGAAAGATGTTAAAAACAAACCGTGGAACAGCGGGTGAGTGGCAGGTCTGGTCGCGTGCTAGGCGAAGATCCATTTAATGTAGTCTGCCGTGTGCTGCCGCCAACAAACAAATTACGGATGCAAACACGTCGCAACACGCGAGCCTTGAAAGCCTTTTGCTTGCTTTGTCAATTTTGTTCCTCCCTCGGCGTATCGTTCGAAGTCGCTCGGCCGAGTAATTTGATAAATGTTATTGTTATTGCCAAAGCTAACAGAGGTAATTGTTTTACAGTTTGTTCTTGCTAATGCAAACAGCGTACTGTTGTTTGCAACAATTTGGCTCAGAGTGATAAGAAAACAATTTCAGATGAGATATTGCCTGCATAACTCCAGAAAATCAAAATTACATTGGTAACAAAATACTTGCTTATTTTTTTTTTCTCTTTATCTGCAATTCAGAAATCAACCTACTGGTTATTGTAATTAGTATTTGAAACATGTAAAAGACAAACAGAGACGATATTATATACCTACCTATATTAATGAATGTGTAAAAAACAACACGCTTTATAATTCATTTAAAATTTTGAAATAAGTAGATGAGCTCGTGGCACCGCTACTAGTTATTAAGATGTATTGTCAATTAATACAATTTCCATTAGCGCATATATTTCTAAAGATAATATTCTTAAAATATTTGGCCATTTTGGCACAACCGAGGCTAAATCATTATTTAAGTCCAAGGTCTTATAGCTTCACAAGACTGACTAGTATAAAGTGCGAAAAATGTCTTGTAGAGAACAGAATACTTTAGTCTCCTATCACGAGCACCGGTTACTTGCTGCCATTCGTAATTGAGTAGGGGGCGAGGGAGTCCGGATGGGGGGGGTGTGCTACATGGCTTTACTAATTTCCTAGTCTCATGGGCTCAAGTTGCAGCCGCACACTTGATACTACAATTTACTATTACTGAGCATAATCAAAATCAAACAACTAAAAGAGTATTGAGTTAGTATTAATTTCAGGGAAAATAATGGAGATAATATTTGTATATGGTACTTTTACCAAATAAGAACAGAGATACAAATAAAAAAAACCGGTCAAGTGCGAGTGAAACCCGCGTGCGAGAGGGTTCCGTTCCATACATGATACACTGAAATTTCCTATGTTACTTTAAATACCATAGACTTCTTATAGGTTTTCCTGTAATCTATAGGTAAAGAACTATTTTCTGTATTTTTTTCAAAATTTTAGATCGGTTTCGGAAATAAGGGGGGGGGGGAATGGTCAACTTTCACCTATTTTCCTAAATAACTTCTAAACTATTTCACTTAAAATTAAAAAAAAAATACATTTAAGATCCTCACAATAATTTCATTTGATATGTCACACGATTTCAGTTTTCTAACTTTTTTTTTTAGTTTTCTAATTTATCCCCCAAAAGTGGGCCCCATGTTCAAAATTAATTAATTTACGTTACGCATCCCTGTTGCGGTCACCAATTTACATACGTATACCAAATTTCAAATCAATCGGTCCAGTAGTTTCGGAGCGAATTGGCTGTGACAGACGGACAGACAGACAGACAGACAGACACACGAGTGATCCTATAAGGGTTCCTTTTTTCCTTTTGAGGTACGGAACCCTAAAAAGGTATTTGAAAGCATAGGCAGAACCCGAAAAATTGTAAGCTATTCTTTTTTGTGTTGATTATTTTGTATTTATAAAAGAACAATCATTTTAGCGGCTACTTCCCACACAATTCACTTTATTTCAAATGTATACAACATTACATATTCAAACGTACCTCAATATTTAGTACTTTCAATAATGTAATAAATCTTTATTGAAAAACTTATTTGAAAATGTTACAACTAAAGAATAAACATACTGATGGACAACAATAACACACGTGCCTGAACTAGGAAGTTCCTGTTTTTCAGGCGAAAAAGGACTTACATAATAAACAATGAACACATATTGCCACTATAGTAGGGTAAATTGTTATTTTTAACACCATAATCATACCACCACCGTAATAGGGTAAATGTGTGATGCTCTAATTAAATTAAACCTAATAGAGCCATCTTCGGGACAATTGGGCCAGCATTACTATCATTCTGACCTAAGAAGTCAGAATCCTAGGGTCTACGATCAACACTGATAGCCTAATAAACTCCATTTACGTAAAGAAAACAGCCGGTTAGAAACATTGGCTACGGAACCCTACACTGGGCAAGGGCCGACCCTTGCCCAGTGTAGGGTTCCGTAGCCAATACAACTTCGAAAACCATAAATATCAGCTTTTGGTGCTATTTATTTAAGATGATGTTCAGAAGGTATAAACAAGTTAGTCACTGAGGAACCAATGAAGCGTTCTTAGTCGTTATAGCTTTCCTTTAACTTCGTTATGTAATATTTAATTTAGGGTTTTTCTCAGTTTTTTTTATTTACAATTTTTACTGTAGAGCGTGGGGATACGTTACTCCAAAAGAACTGACACCTATAGAGATCAAAATTTCCTAAACGGTTTTCCGAATGTAACCTCTTTATAGCTATAGAATAGAACATGGCCCTGCGCTCGCAGACAAAGTATAAAAATAAACTAGTCAAAAAAAAATGTTTTCCATGCCATGACGGCTTGACTTACAACTCGAAAAAGAGCGAGTTAATGGTTTTCAAAGCGGGGACCAGGTGCGTCAGCCGTACCACCAGTCGTGCTGAATGGAGCTCAGCTGAAACGCGTGACTCATTTTAAGTACCTGGGACACCTGATCACCGATGACCTGAGGTCGGATGACGCCGACCTTGAGAGCACTGTGACCGTTTGTGGCAGATTCCTGCCATTTTGGCAGATTCTGCTATCGAATTTTTACCGTGACATATTATGTTGAGGACTGATAAAAGTGACAGTAATCCGCAGATTCGGGAATTTTCACAAATAGATCTGTTACATGGTCTGCCAACAACATTATAATAGAGTAACAACATTATAATAGAGTGGCAACATTTGCATCATTGGCATCATTGCTTCAGAGGGAGCGCCGGGCGTTGGCGGTGAGGCGAATATGTTGGCCCGAAGGTTCGCGCGTTGCTCTAAAGAAGTGAAAGTAACTCTTTTCAGAGCCTTCTGTACATCCTTCTATACGTGCAGCCTGTGGGCCAACTATACCCGAAGATCGCTTAGCGCCCTGCGCGTTCAATACAATGACGCGTTCAGGGTGCTGTTGCGGCTGCCGCGCTTCTGCAGCGCTTCGGGCGTGTTTGCGGAGGCGCGCACCGACTGCTTCTACACCACTCTGCGCAAGCGGTGCGCGTCCTTAGTGAGCAGAGTGCGCGCCAGCGGCAACAGCATCCTGGCCATGATTGCAGATAGGTTCGATTGCCCTTATATGGAACACTGCATGCAGCTCCATGTAAGAAGCAATCGAACCTATTAAATAATTAAATAAATAATTAAGGATATTTTTATTTTTATTGCTAATTTTAACTTTATTTATTTTAATTTTAATTGTGTACTGTATTGAAATGAATCTGAGTTGCTGGATAAATAAATGAATTATTATTATTATATGATTCGGGGAGAACGTGCGAGTGTCATATACCTATACCCTTTATAAAAATTCTGAGGGTGCGTCATACCAGGTACAAAAATGCTTTTTACCTTGCGAGTCGGGTTTTAGTTTTTAACTTTACCTTAACTTCTTTTTTACCAACTTTTTGCAGTAGTTGAAAGAAAGATTATGCACCTCGTATCAAGTGATGTATTATTGCGCTCGTGTGTTTAGAGCCCTCGCTTGCGCTCGGGCTCCAAATCTCAGCGCAATAATGATTAACTTTCTGCTTGGTGCAACAATCTACTACCTCCCCCATACTCCTACGCAAAGGTGAACTTTCTTCATATACTTACAACCTCGAATAAGGTGAATAAGGAAAAATATTATAAGTATGTTAAAAACCAATTTTTCCAGGACTGGACTGTTTAGGAAAAATTAAGCTCTAATAGTGTAAATTTTTCTTTTGGAGTTGCTTGTCCCGACCATTCCACAGCCATAATTTTAAATAAAAAATTATATGAAAGCTTAATTAAAAAGGCAGGTAAACTATCACGTGAGCATGAGTAACTTACTTAGAATACTTACCTACTGAAAATCATTGGCACCAAGTAACTTTGAATAGTAAACTAAAGTTATGGTTTTAGAGTTATAATAGCTACGGAACCCTACACTGAGAATGGACTGGCGTGCTCTTGTCGTTGTTAAACAAAAGACTACTAGAGAATGCGATAAACAAAACCAATATCACAAAACATCTTGTCACAAGCACAGCTGAATAGGGTGCCCGCCTATAGCGAAATATCTTCACCGCTCCGTGTCCGGTAAAAAATATAACTGTAATGGAGCTGATATTTTCCGGCACAAAAAGCATGTTCAAATATAAATTTCAACTCCGTCACAACCCTATCGTATAAAACAGGTCGCAGTAGGTAGTGGGAACTAGCGTGTCAGCCATAGCAGCGCCCGTGTAGCTGTCAATTAGGGTTTCAGCGCGGAGCTGGCGCGAGTCGCGTGAGCGACATCGCTTCGCCTCTGACTGGTCTGTCGCTGACGTATTTACAAAAGGCTGTAGATATTTAGTATTTAGTCGCGCAGAAAACTTCGAGTTTATATGTGTATAACAATATATCAGCAAAATATGTGTTGTCTTTAGACAAATACGTATAATTCATAATTAACATACCTACGAGTAAACGTTTATTAATACTTTTTTGCTTGAAATCAATTGTATGAAGTGTCATTTATTTGCTCGTGATGAGCAATATGCTACGGTCTTCTCTTCACGGAACAATTGCCACATTGAAATATTTGACATAGATGTTTCGGTAATTCCAAGCAATAAATACTTGTCGTCTAATGCATTCACAACTTCTTGAAGGCTAAATTACTCAATCGTCTCGAACATACGAATAGTAGTTTAAACGATTATAAGCAATACCGCTGTCGAATATTCTGCGGAACTTGAACGTGGCTGACAAAGTTTGTATCACTTCACGGAACTGGCTCCGCGGCAAGCTGCACTCAATAGTGGCTGCGTATATTAACATTTATGTAAAATAACTTTGGTGTGAGATGCAATTAATGCCGTTGTTCTGTTAATGCAAATGTTGGCTCTTGGCAATAAATCGCATTGTCACACATTTTTTCTTACACCTTTTTATTCTGGCTATTGAATTAATTAACTAAATTAGCTACAATTGTCGTACAAGGGCTTTTCTCGTAATCCACAAGACAGAAAATAAAGAATGTTCAGTTATATAACATCCAAGCACTTCTATATTGACTTTTGTGCCACGCACCTGCGCTCTTACACTAATGGTGTTCCTAACCTAGGATTGTCCATTACACTTGTGGTATAACTGTACAGTCCTCTCGAGTCGCCGGTCTAGCGACATCTGTAATGGAAGTGCCTTCGCAAGTGACACTTGTGAAGAATTGAAAAGTTACACTAACACCGACACTCACCAAGAAAAACTCTTGAACAAAAGATTAAGAAGTTAAATACAGTAACGTTAGCAAAATGAATGTTTCCAAACAGCATTGCAACAAATATGATATGAAAGAAGAGAAGTGTAAAAAATGGAAGTCAATTTCCTAGTAGTGGCTGCAAAGGTGAATAAATAATGGAAAGAAACATTCAGAACTATCACACAACAGTATGAACATGAACACGCATCACCTGCATAAATTAAATTGAGAAGCATAACTAATAACGATCATGAATGAAGCCTGACGAATCCTGATGACTAATCAAAATACTTGGTACGCTCAGCTGACTTAAGCCGCGATTACGACTCAAAACATCGTCTTGGCATAAAGTGATCCATCGCAATCCACTCACGTAAGTTACAAACGAACCGCCGTACTGATGCGTCACGTGCAGCACTGGGTGCACTCTTTACCCTCAACTTCAATTTAGTTAAAAGTAGTAGCTGAGTGCAGTACAGGCGTGATCTTACTGCGGTCGGAATTTGGTCTCGCTTTTTGAAACCCCGCAACTTTATACTCAAGAGTGAGACGACCGTTAAATTTTAAAGTTGGTACACGAAGTTGTTTGGGGTTCAACTGTAAATAATACCGAATAATAACGGTGATGCAAATCAGGCAAAAACTTCTGTTATGCACTGACTGCATTGTATCCATCACGCCATTGAAATAGACAAAATCATCAATCCAGGAACAGTTATTTCATTAAACACTGAAATTCGTATGATACTGGGTTCGATTGCACGCTTTGTAGAAGCTTGTGATGTGCCTATTTAACATGCTGGTGCAATTTGTGAATTTGATTGTGTGCCATTAATGAGATCTTAATGTAGGATTAACTTCAGAAAAAACCTCAACTCCTAAAATTAGGGAATTTCACTTCGGAGTAACATTTTCCACAGTGTAAATCAAAATGTTCTTTGCTAAAGCCAGCTTAGTGCGGCCGAGTTACCGCTTTCGATTAAATTAACTTTGCCTCCGGAACTGCCTTAAGAATCATTGTGTTTAGAAAATATATTTTAAGTGAAAAACAACAATTTGCGAAATGTTATGATTAAACTTATTAACAATTGATTATCTTTCTTTATCATTACAATATTAACTAGCCGCGGATATATTTCACCACGCTTTTTCCGCTCGAAACCACTGATAATGGTATTTCAATTATTTTAATTATTCGTCAACAAGCACGATCACATATCGATGTTATCGGAACACATTCTTGTAACATGTCGGTTTTTTTTCCAACGAAAGCTGCACCAGCGACATGTGTTTCGTCAGCCAGCCGGAACCGCCTCACGAAATTTACATACAGTTACCGGCCGTCTAAAAACCTTTTTAAAACTGTGACATGACAATGATGCGTTAACATTATGACAATGGCGCGTTAATGGTAAATGGGAAGTGAAGTCCGTTTAGTACCAAACACAATTCATGCTTTGAGGTTGTGTTTACGCCTTTCTGGTCTCTTTAAGTACTTAAGTTCTATTAGTTTGGTTGTCGCAATATATAATGGTGGTTATTTCATTCACAATTTAAACAATAACTAGTATTCAAACTGCTACATCTAATTGCCTCATGTTGATCGGTCTTGCCACTTAGCCTAACGGGTTTACTTACTTTGTTATCTAGTAAAATGTTACATTTATATGCCGTAAACAGAGCAGATCCATTAGTATTTGACGTTATATTTTCAGGTACCTCCAATTCCTATTGACTGAAGCATGTGCCGGTAAACCAGGTACTAGTAAATAGTTATGCAATGCATCATTCCATTGCATGTAGGTATTTGCATCTGGCAAGGCATCTGTATCATACCAGTGAAGATCGCTCGCGGTTACCCCGCCTATTTAGTAATGTTCGGAAACCAAGAAAACAAATGTGTTGTTGACTCATTTGCCACATTTCTTTGAAGAATGCTTATTTAGAGAAACACATTTGGGTCATACATACGTTAAGATTCAGAACTGTCCCCTCCTGTTCCCGAAAGTTAAGGACTCTGAGGCCTGATTTTTTTACTTGGACTATATCCGCATGTAGGACATTAGAAATAGTTTTGGCCTGTATGAAGAAAACGTACTCGTAAAATTAAGCAGTCGTTTTCGTTAACTTTTGGTCACAGGAGGGACAATTTTTGTTTCTTGAAGTGTGTATTACCCATTTAACCTATTTATTCAACGTTCACTTTCACTTGTTCAAAAAGTACTGACATATAATTATCACCTATCATTAAGAACACTCTTATGACCATTATGTATTGAGAGGAAGTGGAATTAATAAAAAACAAAAATCCCGACCGCATAACCTTAAAAAGATACAATGAAGAAATTAAATGTGTGTCTCGTGGAGTCAATATCGAAACAGCAATAGGTGACTCCATAAAATCCAATAATAGCTATTTCAAGTCACCGACTGCTAATTCGATATCGACCCGAGCACGGCAGAATCAATTTCACGTTTTTTTGCTTTTGAGGTTATGCAGTCGAGTGTTTTGTATTTTATAATTAATATTTATTATTTTCAACTTTTAAGTTTAAGTTGTGTTATAGGTATATGCTTGATAATTTTATATGGACAGTTCGGGTAACGAGACATGGTTTTAAATTTAGGTAATTCAGATTTTGTATATTCAAAGTAGGTACTTTTAAATACCAACATGCTATATATTTTGAGAATGCTCTTGTTAGGCCCTTTTATTTGATACCAATAATGCATGGGTGGAAAAATATCAAGTCACAAAATGTCTTCTAGCATCCGCCATATTCGATTTCAGTTGACTTCATATTCATTTTTTATTTATTTGTTCATTTAAATCAGGCAATGATGGCCCGGATGAGATGGATATATAATATACAATATAAACAATTATAAAATACAATATAATATACATAACTTATAAACTTAAATAAGTTTTTTAAATAGCATTTTTATAACATGCTTTTTTGCCCATTGCACTTTAATTTTGCATTAAAATGCGTACACAAAATTTCGTGTCTCTGCTGTTGACCGTTGAAGAGTTCCTTTATCTGGAGCTAATCCTGGATGTCGATTCAGCTCATGCTTACCATAAAATGCATTGTCATCGGAACTGAAACAATAACTTCAAATTCTGCTTCGTAGGATAGGTGGTGCTAAATCAGCTTGCATGAATTGCCCCTAACATACATAGTTACATACATACAAACATTGCAAGTTAATAGAAATCTTGTAAAATAAGAAACATGTTACTTTCGCGACGTGTTTCGCGGTGTCCAATAACCGTCCGCGAAAACGACGGAATACGTCATCCCCGACCAGAATAGGGATTATTTTTCCATCTTTTATTGGAAAGTACTGAGTAATAGAAAGCAAACTGTGCACCCAAAACATTGTTTTGTTGTTCATTATTGTTCATACAACTCGCAATAACGCTCCACACAAAATGGACCTGAATTAAGACGTCTCAGCGCAGTAATAACGTATACATCAACCAATGTAAAAAGAACGCTGACGGTCGTACATTTTATATGGCCGTCAGCGCTCTTTTTACATAAGTGGTTGGTATTCAAAATATATTGCAATAAAACGAAATTTCCAATTTTTTCCGAAAAAACTGTTTTTAGGCCAATATCGTAAAATAAAAAATGACATAAATTTGATGATTATGTCATAAACTAGTAATTCAGAACTAAAAAACAACATTAATTTTTCACTTATTTTGACATTTAAAAAAAAGGATAAATCAAAATCCAGTTCAGTAGTTTGGGCGTTAGTTGGTAAGTAATAACATACATACACAATCATATAAGTGCATACATATATACCTACTTACTTACATACTCGTGAAAAACTTAACTCTCCTTTTTGCTTCGCTGCAGTCTGATAATAATATCGATTTATGACTCTTTCTGACAACCTAAAATTAAATATTTGGATAATGAGCCCAAAACCCATAAAATCCTTGCAGTCAAAACACCCCTTTTTCTTAGTTGTTGTCAGTATAATTAAATTACCTCAGCAAATGCACCCGCAGATAAAGAATCATTAGACTCAAAAGGCTTCAAGCGCGCCGCAGCCCTACACCCTGTCTGCCATAATATATGAGGCAGCGCACCCATACCTTTTCCAAGAATCACCTACGTAGGGCTATTTTAGAGCAGCATGTAACTTATAATAGGTATGTAATTTAATGCGCAGTCAGCCCATTAAAAAGCATTCAGTCCCGCCGCGGCTACATCGCACTGCATTAAGTATGGACTGAGCTCTGTGCTCAGAGCGACAAGGAAGCACGGGTTGAGTTTTCTTTAGTGTTGTTTTATTAGGCTTACTTTATAAGAAGCGTAGTTGATACCCCGAATTATAAAAAGGATTTGATTGCTGGAGAAATTGATTCAACTTAAGCTATAGGAATTGTAAATAGAAATTTTGTCACAGGTTAGTTTTACCGTACTTGTCATTAGATGTAATCATTCTGAATGTAAATTACAGGTTTCTCTAAGGTACAGTGTTTAAGTTCGTTCACGTTATCTCGACCGGGTTGCTGCAGGAACAAGGTGTTGCCGCTAGTCGTTCGAGATCAAGATATCTGCTGCGAATACCTTACGCTAAGGTTGTTCCTAGGCTTCCTTACAATCTAACGTATCGCAGTTTACTTCCAATCGATATATTTGTAGCCAACTTAAGGTACTTTACTTGATAGGCTACGTGAAGTCCATAGTGTGTTAACATTATACCCTTTATTCGTTAGACTGTAGTCAAAAATGCACCATATACCTATGGATGTTTTCTTTTTCTACGTATTAGGATCGCAAGTAAGGATAAATTAAGATTTATTTTTATGCATAGTTTTAAAAAGAGTTTTTATCAAATCATCTTTTAAGCCACGAAACTTTGATAACGTCCTAGTAGAAGAAAATGTTGGCATCCAACTTATTCCAATTTTAATTTCACTATAAAGGTGTAACTCAGTTTACGACTTAGCTTGCCCATCAGCATTAGAGTTGAACAACAAACTTAAGTTAAAGTTAATTATCTTAACGCGTTGCAACCATAGGCACGAGGGAGATAACATAGTTGGTCGGTTCGTTGGGCATTTAAATACCACCTGTAGCTCACTGGTCCTCCAATAATTACGGAATGGTTGACTCTAATGGCCGTCTATCGTTACAATTTATCGTTAAAATTCTTTATTTGAATTTCAATGGGAACATAACTGATCTAAACGAGTTTCAAATCGCCTTTAAAATGAATTCAACAACGAGTTTGTTTACAAAAAATTATGATATTAACATTTTTAATACAACATCGGGTTATAATGAACTTGAAGTGGAAAATTAAGTAGATTTTGATGTCTTCAAATTAAAATATGAGTCAATTTTATTGCGTTGGTTTACTACGCTAATGGCTTCAAATTAATTAAACATTTGAAAAGCCTCAAGCTAACATTGCACATACATAAAAAAGCTTTTTTAATATAAGTAAAAGAACTTCTATTTAACACACAGTAAGTATTTTTACTGTCTCTATATAAATAAATTTCAAGGAGCATAAATAAAAACCACATATTGAATATAACGCCAAATTATCCAACGTAAGTGCAACTTATACGTATTGTAATAAGCGTTGTCAGTTCACTTCTGATGGAAATTAATATTAAGTGCATGGGCGTGGTAATTACGGGCAAGTAGCGATTATAGTAATAAACAGAACCAGCCCACAGCGCGGCACTCTGATCGGAGCTTTCGCTATAAAGTGGAAGGTTCGTTCTCTTCCCCACGCCCACTGAGAGCTGGAGTACCTCAAGGCTCTGTCCTCTCCCCAATCCTCTTCTCACTCTTCACCAACGACATCCCACGAGTGAATAATGTTCATTATGCCCTCTTTGCCGACGACACGGCCATTTACGCAACTTCTATTTTCCCTTCTGCCTTAGTCAAACGCCTTCAGGGTGCAATCGATGAGTTAGGGCGCTGGTTCAGACTATGGAGGATCGAAGTCAATCCGGAAAAGAGTACGGCTGTGCTCTTTTCCAGGAAACTAGTTCCTAACGTATTCCTCAGGAATACTGCACCAATCAGTCTGTACGGTAGTGCCATTCCCTGGGCTACCGAGGCAAAATACTTAGGTGTCACTCTCGATAGGAAATTGACGTTCAGTCGTCATATATCAGTTGTTCGCAACCGAGCAGCCTTCATATTAGGAAGGCTCCACCCGATGCTCAACAAGAATAGTAAATTGTCTCTTAGAAATAAGTTGACTATTTACAAGACTTGTGTGCGTCCTATCTTCACCTACGCAAGCGTTGTCTTTGCGCACGCATCTCCGACCCAATTGGTCAGCCTACAGCGGCTCCAAAATATATTCTTGCGCAGAGCCACGGGTGCTCCCTGGTTCATGCGTAATAGGGACCTTCATAGTGATACGGCCTTACCGACCGTAGCACAGTATATGAAGGATTTGTCGAGGAGATACTTCGATAATGCACCACATCACCCGAACCCGCTGTTCAGGGATGCGGTGGATTACACTCCTCTCGCCAACGTCCTTCCCAGACGTAGGCGTCCTCGTCACGTGTTGTCGGACCCAGATGACATGATTACGGCCAGTCTTGCGGCCAGTTCGATAGACTCTAGCCCACCTGTAGTGCAGGGCTCCGACGACACTAGCTCAGCTCCTTACACACCACACCGTCCCCTCCGGAGGAGGCGTGCACGTCCCCACACCTCCACACGTGGTCGGCCACATTTCTTCAATCGCTACCGGCATGTACCAGGTAGATTCTCACCTATCAGACACACCTGACTGAGTTTCTTGGTGCTTCTTCTCAGTCAGATTTAACGTAGCCTTTCCGAAGCACTGTAGCACAAAAATCCGATTGTTTATATCCCCGCTTAACGTCCTAAGTCCGAGGTCGGCTCAATAGGAGCACCCTTAGGCATGTTAAGTAAAACTCCCCTTGTTGAGCGCCATTCAGGCTGCTCGCATCTTTCCGGTGAAGTTGTCGAAGTCGTCAGAGACTAACAGCGTATGTCCATTCTAAAAAAAAAAAAAAAAAAAGCGCGGCACTCCTGCGCAGACATCGCTCATGTGGTTATATTTTCTGTCAATTTCATACAGTTCTCATATTGTTCGCATGGTGATGAGGACTTGAGGCGTGTGTATGCTGTTATTTAGAACTTAATTTCCAGTGATATGCGGTCATTAGCAAATCATCTACATATAATGGTAGTTTTAGTTTAACTATGGGACAAATGTGTTCGCTAATTTAAGTCACTATTAACTTAAAATAAGAAACGTCAAACTCAATTCAACTTTGAGTTATACAAAATGGAGTTTGACGTTTCCGATTTTAAGTTAGGGACATTTTAAATTGACCAGACTCCGTTTCGAATTGGAACTTAGATTTGCTATGATTTAGCATTTTTAGGTACTTCAAAATGAGCATATTTTTTTTTTTTAATTACTAGTTTCCTCTATCGAAAACATTATTCATACCGTTGTAGCTTATCCATACTAATAATAATAATATATATGCGAAAGTAACTCTGTCTGTCTGTCGCGCTTTCACGCCAAAACTACTGAACTGATTTAAATGAAATTTGGTACACAGATAGTCTGGAGTCTAAGAAAGGATATAGGCTACTATTTAATGCAATAAAAGGGTTGTAAATGGTTGAAAGGGGGGGAAGTTGTATGGAAGTATCGTCATTATTAGAGCTATAAACTTGAAACTTATTTTTAGACTGTTGATTCGATGTAAATAAATATGACATTCAAAGTTTGTAAAAGTTTTACCTTCAAGGGTGTAAAATAAGAATAGGGGATGGTGGTATTTGGTTTTTTGCGCAAGTGAGCTCTATTACTTACCAATTGCAATCGTTTTTGTTAATTTAGAGATTGACCTAACGGGGCTGACGTGTTCAGCAATGATCAAAGCCCCTAAATAAATAAAGATAAAAAAAAAAAAAAAAATAGGGGATGAAAGTTTGTATGGAAATATGTAAGGTTTATGTGATGTTGTATAAGTTTGCGACAAGAGACAAAATATTAGAGCTATTCTGATGTAACATTCACACGATTTTATGTTTATTTAATTAATGTTCTTCGTAAAATACACAAATGCTACCCAAAGACACTATTCCACGTGGACAAAGTCGCGGGCACGGCTAGTAATACAAATAATTCAAATCCTATACTTCTCCTTCTTTGTATCCCGCTTGAAAAATACACCAGTCTCAGTAAGTGCCTTCATAAAGGGCCTTTGACTCCGACAAAAGAGAAATTGCCGCTTCAAAATTTGAACCCCTTTTTTATTTGTTGGTAAATTGTATGAGATTTATTTAGCGGTGTTTTGTTTCATGGCCGCTCAAGCACGAGAGCAAGACGCCACGCCCCGCGCGCATGTTGCGCTGATTGGCGCAGGACACTCTTTGTCTCACCACCTAGCCTTTGTTGAAAACCACCATTCAAATTAGCGATTATGAGCCCAGCTTAAACTCCGAGCCTTAAGACGGACTTGTTTCGTAATACATTGACGCGTCACCAGTGTTGCGTCGCTCAATTTGTATGCCCTTTACAGCTCTTCAATGAAACACGATAAACGAACATGTCTGTGTGCGCCTAGTCTTAGATAGCTACGCCATATTTCTTTCGTTCTGACCTTAGTCGGTTTTTTGTACTTTAAATATCAATTAAACAAGCAAATGTTAGTGTATAATTAATCATTAGTTTTTATAGGACGTATCCAATTAGGAATTAATGTAATTAGTGCTATGTAGGCACTAAGCGAATTTAATTGCGGTTGGAGTCATAGTTACTGAATAATACTCACAGTGTGTATTCAAGTGTATCCTACTTATATTATCTATAAATGCGAAAGTTTGTGTTGTGTGTGTGTTTGTTACCACTCGGTTCCGTAACGGCTGATCACATTTTATAATTATCATGTCCTAGAAAGGGACATTTGGTACCTTTTATGCTGGAAAGTTCAAAAGTTCCCAGAGGAATAACTATAACCGAAATTCCACCCGGATGAAATCGTGGGCAGAAGTTAGTGTTGTATATATTTTACTTATATATGAACTTATATAAAAAGCGTCTAAACTGTGTAATAAACATAATATGTTAAATGTCATCCAAGTTCGTTAAGTCGTTTGCACACGAATCCGAAAATTCAAACATCTTCGCATACTTGCAGATTTCTAATATTAGTAGGAGCACTCTTCAGCAAATTCTCTATACACAAATTCAGTTAAAAAAACCTTGATTCCTTCCAGAATCCATTTTGCAATTGTCTGAGTAAGCTTCAGCCGGTATCTGAAAGTCGCCTCGCCCTACCGCAAACGTAATTTTATTATCACTTTATTGCGTGATAACATCTTAAGTTTATGACCATTTTTCTCTTAAGTAATTAAATTAGGTTTCGATTTATGTTTTGCGATATAAGTGAAATGTTTATCTACCCTATCAAAAAGCTTTTCTTTTGAGTAAATAGTTTTATGCACAGAATTATTTCGATATAGTTCTGTGGTTTTATGGTTCAATATGGAAGCGTTGTTGATTTAATAATGAGTGGACTTCATGTGTCATGATTATCTATTACATGTACAAACATGCGTCAAGTCTTAAGCGAACGTTTTTTTTTTTTTATTGCAAACATTGGTTAATTTCAGCGATTTATTACATAAAACAGTATTTTCGAAGCATAAACGTCGGCTAATAAATAATTTAATCCTTATTTTTCACTATTCGCGTAGGATGAACTAACAGAACTTCCTTAGGTTACACTAAAGATTGAGATAGGTACAGCCTTTCTTTATTCACTCCTTATCTCTACTTCTTTATTTTTATCTTTCTTATACCAGCTAAAATAGCAGCGTCGGAGATCTAAACTTTTTATCAGATCGCGTGCCGGTAATTTGTCCGTTTCTGTGTTTACTGTGAACTCGAAGACAAAGCCACTCATGTCCATCCACTGCACCATCATCCTATATTTAATCATCCGTGGGTGTTCGGTGCTTGTCTTTCGTGTAGCACGCACCCTCCCGACTAATCTATCTCTAATTGGGACATGTTACATGGATAATATATCTTCAACTAACGCCGAAATTAGAGGGAAAACCGATAATTGTAAACGAAATCTTAATATAAGCTGTTACGGTTGAAGTTTAATTAAACACCGGTAATTGAATTGATTCGTATAGATGCGTCTCGTAGCCTGATATTGTGTTTGGTTGTTTATGAGTAATTGGGTCCGTTTTCGCACAGTATCAAGTTTTGGGTGCATGAGCAAACAAACAGATGCAAATCCGAATGCAAGTTAGTCAATCACGCCTCGCACTTGGCTGTAATACAGTGATAATTTGAATGTTTCATGTAATATTATACAGCTAAGAACAAAACATATAATAATACAAAACAAGAATAAACTAAGAAAGTTTTTGAGAAGGAAAGTATCTTTCGGCGTGAAACTTTAACTTAATCACTTTCTATGGAGCTCTCCTTAAACTTTAACAGTAGAGTAACATCAAAATAGGTACTTACTCATTACTCTGAATATAGAAATAATAGTACTCGTAAACATCGCAAAGAACTCGTGGACGTGTAATTTGAAATGGACATAAAGTTCGAAGTCATAACTACCTTTTGTGTGTTACCATATTATCTTAATAGCTAACTTCCAGTCATTACGGAACAAAAACAAAATGTTTGATAAGTAGGTAGTAGACAGTTTTATGTAATATGGATAGGTAGTACATTTACGGTTTCGGAATGCTTGGAAAGAAAACCAACCCTGAGAGAAGAGCCAATTCGTTCCGTTCTATAACTTATTTCTAATGTTCCTCTCAATCTGTTTTCTTGTCGAAACAGTATTTCCAACTATCGGTCACTTTATTTATTCCTTAAATTAATAGACTGAAATAATATTTTTTTTCAACCTTGTCACTTTTATTTACCTGTACCGTCATCGGCTTATGTCTGCGTTTAAAATGGGCTTTTCTATTTGAATCGGTTGAGAGTAAAGAGGATCAGACATGCATCGCATCACAGCCACTAATGGCAGAGTAGAATATTTGAGTTTAATATAACAGTAGCATGTCTTGTAATTTACGAAGGCAACGTTCCTTTACGGCGTAGTTGTCTTCAAGTTTACAAATTGAGTCTTATAAGATGGTACTTAAACCAAAGATACATTGATGTGAATGTGCTTGAAAACTCAAAAGAGTCCTAAAGTGCAATCCAAGCATTAACGAAACAAAAAATATCACGTTCTGGAAATATTTCTGTCAGAAGTAAAAGGATCAAAGTTTTTTTTACTTAATACTTGAGTTTTCAAGTTGGAGTGGTCGGCGATTACGAACGGCAGACGGCTCGAGGGCTGGATACCTTATCTCTTACCGTCGCAAACTGCAGCCCGTAACTTTTGAGGGTTCCGTACCTCAAAAGGAAAAAAGGAACCCTCATAGGATCACTCGTGTGTCTGTCTGTCTGTTTGTCCGTCTGTCACAGCCAATTTCCTCCGAAACTACTGGACCGATTGATTTGAAATTTGGTACGCATATGTAAGTCGTTGACCGCAACACGGATGCGTAACGTAAACAAATTAATTTTAAACATGGGGGCCACTTTTGGGGGGTAAATTAGAAAATTTAAAAAAAAAGTTACGCTAACTATATCATGTGATATATCAAATGAAAGTGCTTATTTGTGAGGATCTTAAATATGTTTTTTTGGAATATTAAAGTGAATGGTTTGGAAGTTATTCAGGAAAATAGGCGAAAATTGACCCCCCCCCCCTTATCTCCGAAACTACCGAGCCTAAAATTTTGAAAAAAAATATAGAAAATAGTTCTTTACTTATAGATTACAGGAAAACCTATGAGAAGTCTATGGTATTTAAAGTAACATAGGAAATTTCAGATAATCATGTATGGAACGGAACCCTCTCCACGCGGGTTTAACTCGCACTTGCCCGTTTTTAGTTTTACAACCACAAATGATACAAGCAAAAAATCTTAGGAAATACGAACCACATAAAAAAATCAGTGATACCGCGACAACGCCACATAACACCACACCACTCAATAATTCAGAAAATTATTTAGATTCAACGTTTTCTTCTGAGTACAACACGGGGCGGAGACTTATACATATTTGATACCCCTTACAACGTATCTAATAACAAAACGATAAAATGCTATCGCCGATGCTAAGTTAATCCGAGCACCTTGACGGGATCATTGGAAATTATTCGACCCAGTGAGCATAAATGGATTCAGGCAATGCTTAATGACCTCAAATGTCGATAACTTAAAATACCTAACCTACACCAGGCGAGCTTATAAAATTAATTTCCAAGAACTCTGTTAAAGTGGCTAAAAAAAGACTCGTTTGTCCTCGGATAATAAGATCGACTCGCCATCAGAATAATGGGTAATTTGTTTCGAATAAAAAAACCTGTAAATGGGCCTTAACGCTATAATAAAAACAAAGATATGGGCCTCGGTGGGTCGGATCGAGAAATGAATTTAGATTACAGGTTAACGCCGACTAAGTGTGGGTTCGCCGCTTCACCTGTGCTTGAAAAAACGGTTGTGTATAGTCGCACACTGGGTGCCAACCCCGTCATTAGAGGCGCTAGCGTTGGCGGCTAGTCCTCGGTGATGGCAGCGAGTCGTCTCGGGCCGGCGGTTTCGTCGGGCGGTGCGAGGCCCGGCGCCGGGCTAAAAACAGCCGAGCGGTTGGCTGCGCCTTTTCAGCCTGTCGCGTCATGTGGCGACGAGCCATTTTCGGGCGGCCGCTTGTCATTCCACCGGTTCATTGTGACTTTTTCATATCGAAAGTTTTTGTTGGTATAAGTTGCTTGCTGGACGTATTTTTGAACGAACTCGTCAAATTTAATATGCTTTTTCAAATCCCGATGAGAAAAGTTTAAAGTGCATATACGTGTTTTCACTGAAATACAGCTTGTTATAAAAACTTTCGCGTTCGATATTCAATGAACAAAAAACGTCTTTCTCTGTAACTTGTTAATAAAAGTCGAACTTATCCCCGTTAGCAGTTAATTGCCGACACTTTGACAGTGTCTTTTTGCTGGAAGCTGGAAACTAACCTGTCTTATTTAATCTTTATTCTGAACTCTAAGTGTCCATTTTAATTTAAAGCAAATAAATAACACTCGTAAAACACCAATAAAAATTGTACAGAAACACGTTGACTGACGGGTAAAAGAAGAAAACAAAGTTTGACGTTCAACAGCCATTTTGTTCACAGTGCGGTAGTGCAACCTCCAATGCTTTGTTTACTCAAATGTCCAGTACTTAACGCCTCGAACTTAACGCTACACTTTCGATAAGGGATTTAGTATCAATATCAATACAGTCTACTCTTATAAAAGTTAACTCTGCCAGTTCTCAGTGCATTGAAACCGGTTCCACGAGGGAATGGAGTTCTAACATACCGAGCTGTATATAACCACGTTTAATAAGAAGGCATAGTTAGGCTGATGACTATTCAGATATGAACGTTTAATAGTGAGAGATGTATTACAAACAGGTAACTTCTATTCCAAACATCAGAACTTCGTTCGATATTGCACTGTTTTACTAAGTTTATTTTTTCCCCGTATTCGTTCAGTAAAGGTGTGACGTTTATGTTGGTTATTTTAATACAAACGCAAAATAAAAAATTTATTAAGTGCGAGTTTTGCTGTATTACAATACCACACCATCCCAAATATGAGTAGTTTTTGTTTTAAGGCCTATGATCTATATAAAATAAAAAAATGTATCCATTTAGAAAGTATGGATATGATATACCTACTGCATTTTTGACGAAACGACAACGTCTGGTATAAAATATATGTGCATAGTCTTAGTAGTGTATATATCAGAATAAGGCAGTCGACTGCAGGCCATGACTAAATATGAGCCCACGCGCGTTTAAAGCTCATGATGAATAATTTCTTGTCCCACTCCAACGCGAGCGCAGGTTAATTCGGATCGGAAGCTTGTCCGTGTAATTAAATTTATCACGCATTTTTATCAGTAGGTAATGCGATTATAATTCAGTTTTGATCGGTCCTACATTCAGACTAGTTTTTATTACATTCTAAAGCCGATCCAATCACACTGGAAGCCCCGTAAATAATTCGGCACTCAAAACAAAAATAATAAATGGAAAATCTAACGTTTCTCATAGAAATTTTACGTTTATTTTATATTTGTTGATATATTTTGATCAAATCTTGGAAGTAATATTTGAACTACTTAGTGCATCCGGAATACGCTAATTTTTGGTATTCATAATAATGGAAACCCGATGACAATGCAATATTATAATAGTACAGTTGGCAAAAAAACTTATTTTGCATTTCTATTATAGTTCCACCTTTCTACTATTAAAGGAGTCAACAAATTTCTGTCTTGAAACTAAGTTAGTATGATGCGCATTCCGGACAAACGACTCTTAGCCCAGGTTTAAAAAATCGGCAAATAAAAGCTCATTAAAATCACTCGCTACTCGACCCCGAATAAAAAAGTTACGAACGCCCTTTTTACGTCTAAAAAACAGGAAGTGAGCTGTATTTAATTTTAATCGTAACAAGCCCGGCAGGCCTTTTAATCTTCAGAATAAATTTTAATTCACTTTAACGTAATACAATAAAGGACTGAGATTCCGAGCGGCAAAATAAGAAATTCATTTCAATTGAAATGTAGAGTCAAGTGCATCATACATAACTCCAGCTCGGTGCATAATAAAATACATTTTGTATGGATTTTTACTAATACTGTGAACTTACTATTTTATTCATTAAGCGGGTCTGTTTATGTCACAATATAATAAAACTTGCAATGTAGACCTTAATCGAGAACGGATCGATATCGGATCCGGTTTAACATCGCCTTTGTTATCTATCCTCCGTAATTTAGACTTCGAAAATAACGAACCGTCAGCATCCGAACCGCATCCTCCATCGTATTTTACAAAAAGCGTTGACCAAGGAACTTCTCTTGTAAGGAACAGTGTATAACCGAAATGTTGTCGTATTGACGATTATCGTAGCCCCGGCGTAACAATAACCACTAAGTTTTTGTGGGCGATCGAAGACAAAAAGTAATAGTGTGGCAACGGAACAAAGCCTTCGATTATGTGGAAATGATGTGATGTTATCCGACAAGTTTAGTTTCCATCAACGTAATGAGACAGTTTATTGTTAACAAAATGAATTGTACCACGAAGCTAAACCATCTTGGAGTCGTTTACGTCACCTAATGGCGCAACCGACAATATTTCTTCCATATTCTATCTACATTACTTCTGCAAAAATAACAAAATAGTATTCACATTTGATGCCACAACTCGATAAGCCACGGCGGACTGCATAGAATGAGGCACTTTAGCAGTGTTGTACCTTTGTTATCTGCGTTTGAGGAAATGCAATCATATGGCACAGGGTTACGATTGCTTTTGTATATTTTGAACTTGTCTGGGAGTACCACAAAGGTTCTGATTTGTGGTTGCGATAAGCACGCGAATGATGCTCTCGGCGGGCGCAAGGACACAGTTGAAATAAAACTACACATTATTTGTGGAGATAAGCGCGGTCCGGCTCTTACGGCGGCTAGTTATTTTGATAACTCCTTGGATGTCTGCAACACGCGTAATCATTTCTGTTTTGATGCTTATCTTGGCTAAGCATTTATTTTAAAAGGTGGTTTATCACCGGTCTGTCAGACCGAGCGACACTTAACAGCTTCTAGCTTTTGTTAATACTTATTTTAATTCAACAAATGATTATAGTAAACTAGCTGGTGCCCGCGACTTCGTCTGCGAAGAATAATAATTTAAGTAACCTATGTACTTTTAAACCTTCCCTAGACCTCCACGAACATTTTAAGACTAAGATAAGATAAAATAAATCCGTTCAGCCATTCTCGAGTTTTAGTGAGACTAACGAACAGCAATTCATTTTTATATATATATTTCTCGATTATTCTGGAATATTTGTTTTTACAAACGAACATTAGCATTTTCTACATATATAGATATAGATATAGATATATAGATGTCTAGATAATTTTATAATTTTCTAGAACATTATCGTATAATTAGAATCTAGGCATATATTTTAGAACTTTCCAGATAATTCTAAAAATTCTTTAGAACAATCACAATCATTTCAGATCAATGATAGTCTCACATTTTTGAAGCTGACTTTTTTCGAACCCCCGTATTTTTCCCTCCCTTATAGATATTGACTTGCAACCACCATAGTGCACGATGGGAGCCTTGTACCTATTGCCACATACAAACACTATGCGTGTGCGATATGTAGTTTTGGCTGCAAAGTGAAATATAGGGACACACACCTCAAATTTTATATATATATAGATAACCAAAGAATAAACGTAATATCTTGACAATATCGTAAATATTTTAAAAATACCTCAGCAATAATTAATCTTCTTTAAACATAATAATGTCTAATGGTCGTTTTAAACTCGTAGTGCTTAATAAAATAAGAATTATATTAATACTAGGTTTTGTCTACTTCATCCGCATGAAATTTGGTTATAGAAATTCTTCGAGAACCGTGTATTCCCCGAGATAAAAAGCCTATGCTAAGAATTCACGTCGATCCATTGCTGCGTAAAATAAGGACAAACTAACAAAGCAACGACTCGCATTTGTATTATTTTAGTAGAGTAAAAGTTTTCTCAAAAATTCCATGTTATTTAATAAAGGTATCAGAGTGCATTTGATTTGGTTCAAAACGGCGTCAAGTCGAAGTCTCTCATTACATATTTATAAGTTCTTATATGGAGTTAAATCGATGTAAGAATTTTGTATTCAGCCGGGTCCGCGGGGCGACGTACCGGTAATCGCGTCACGTACTGCCATATTAGACAAGTTTTCAATGAATTTTAATGTCAAAGTCAAGAGTCAAGCCGTCCAGCTCGAATCATGGCTTGTGAATGTCCGACGGTTTGCTGCTTTGATTGATTGTATTCAATTTACCTTATGTTACTTAAATACAGTTCACTTGTAAATTCGATGTATTAATTGAAAAACCGGACAAGTGCGAGTGAAACGCGCGTGGAGAGGGTTCCGTTCCATACATGATTAACTGCAATTTCCTATGTTACTTTAAATACCATAGACTTCTTATAGGTTTTCCTGTAATCTATAGGCAAAGATCTATTTTCTGTATTTTTTTTTCAAAATTTTAGCCCCAGTAGTTTTGGAAATAAGGGGGGGGGGGGGGGAATGGTCATTTTTCGCCTATTTTCCTGAATAACTTCTAAACTATTTTATTTAAAATTCAAAAGAAAATATATTTAAAATCCTCACAATAAGCCCTTTAATTTGATATATCACACTATATAGGTGGCATAACTTTATTTTTAATTTTCTAGTTTACCCCCAAAACGTGGCCCCTATGTTTAAAATTCATATATTTATGTCACGCGTCCGTGTTGCGGTCACCAACTTACATATGAATACCAAATTTCAACTCAATCGGTCCAGTAGTTTCGGAGCAAATTGGCTGTGACAGACGGACAGACAGACAGACAGACAGTTCCTTTTTTTACTTTTGAGGTACGGAACCCTAAAAATAGGATTATGATATTAGTTAACAATAAGCCGAAATAGAAGAAGAGTTCAAAAATCATATCTTTTAATAACACGTTCAATATCTAACAAAATGTTTCCTTTCATGTTCTAATAAATCCCCATCCTCCCTAGACTGGCAACGCATTGGCAGCACCTCCGGTGTTGCAGATGTCCATAGGCGGCGGTGACCACTTTCCATCAGGTGGGCTGTCTGTCGGTTTGTCAGTCAATTGACATAAATAAAAACAGTTTGCTGCGTTTAAATTTTCAGATGTATAAATGTTCGTCCCTTATTTAAAAAAATTAAACTTGCAAATTATAATATTAACCACGAATTCAATTACACATAAATATTCCTTACGTATGAAGGTTGGATGTCTAAAATTTCTATTTCATGTTTATAAGTTTTACCAATCAGAAATAAGGCTAGACGTAAACTTAGACTTTTTATTCAATTAGTAATATCATTTCATTTTCTCCTTCTTTCATTTAATTTTATTCGTAAAGCACTTAGTAAAGTGCTTTTCACTAATTCAAACTTTATTGAAAATAAAATTAATATCGAAAACTTTGTGCTTTCTCAAACTGAGAAACAAGACATCCAGTCCGTAGCAACAAAGTAATAGGTACCTAAGTATGTAACAAACTTCGTAATTTCAGTTTGTAAAGTTTTCTAGGAGTTGTAAGTTACAGCTAGATGCCGCAGCTTACAGTTTTTGTAACTTTGGAATGAAGTGTTTTCAACACTTAGTCTTGGAACTTTCACCGAATTCATATTTGACTAAAACCTTTTAATCATTATGCCGTGGAAGTTGTAATGTTTGTCAAATGCAAGTATTTCAGGTTGTCTTGCATGAGAATTTATTCAAAAGCCGAACCAGTTTCTAAGTTCTGAGATAAAAATGCAGCTTTAACATTCCTAACAGTCTGACATCCGAAAGAAATATTTACCCGCCACGTCTTCCTGGAACCGTTTTAATTCTTCGAAATTTAAATAGTTGACAAATTAATATTTGCCAATACTTTTTTAGTATCATGAGTTATTACATTTTATTCTGCTTTATGTTATAGGGTTGGCCATATACAATACTTACAAACGAGGTTTTTAAACATATTCATTGGGATACCTTGAGCATTCGCTCAATCAATTTTATTAGTTTTTGTAGAAGACAATAAAGAGAACAAAGAACATTTATATTACATGGAATATTGTCCTAAAACGACCCATTGTTAAAGCATGTAAACAGAAGGAGAAGGAGGATGTATACCCTATACATGTGTGATAACAAAATTAGGGTTAACACATCAGCATTATTTACATAATATGTAAATAATACATTACAATATTTTATATATTATAGTAAATATTTACATAATATATAAAATATTGTATATGGCCAACCCTATAACATAAAACAGAATAAAATGTAATAACTTATGATAATAAAAAAGTATTGGCAAATATTAATTTGTCAACTATTTCACTTCTGAGCGATAATATTTCAATGAAGATGATATACCTTATGAAAATAATAAAATAATTATGTAAGAAATAACTTCATAATTTGTTTACAGGTAAAAAGACAGCCGTTAGCCCATACAACATTTTGACTAACAATTCTTCCGTAAGTACAGCGAATTCTTTTATTTTCATTCCAGTTTTAAATTATGAGAAAGGATTTCTGTGAAGCTTTAATGGATATACAATTTAATAAAAAAATATGATATTTGTATTTTAACTTGCACGTTATAAACTCTCTTAAATATTGTCACTGTAATAACTTGTAGCAACCCTAGCAGTCAGGCCGTGTGTGCACGCACACATACGAGCACTAATTTCGCTTTCGGCGACGTCGGCGTTTAACATTTCGGACGCGCCGCGAGTTTTAATTTGTGATCAATTATGCGCGAGCACTGTTATTTATACTTACTTGTTTTATTTTATTTATTTTCTCACGGCGCTTGTGGGTGGTCCGGTCACGATTTTCGGGATGCCGCGCTCACCGATATGTTGTACCCAATCGTTTTGCCATTGAGTTAGTTTTTGCGTTGTTCCGTCTAATTGAATTTGACTGCTTCAACTACGTATGACTGCCTTTTTACTCTAGCAGGCACTCGAGGTTTAAAGCGAGCTTTAAAGGAACAAATAGGGTTTCGAAACAAGTTTTATCTACACCCATATCATAAAACCTCCATTGGTTAATCAAAAACCGTAGGAAATTACCACCATTTTGACAACCAATTAGGAAAAACCAGTGCTGCGATAAAGAAATAACATGACTTCTTTATCGTTTTTAGTAAAGAAATGAGATTAAATTTGGAACAGCTGTCAAAACTCAAGTGGGTCTCTATTCTAGTATCCATAGATATTAAAACAGTTATTGATACGAAACGTCAATTCAGTATGTTTTTTTTAATATAAACTGCACAATATTTGATCTCGAGTGACGTGAGAATAGAGACTTCATCCGTTTGTCTATGATAAAAAAAAAGAATGGTCTTGACGGAGGATCGAATGGCCGCCATGTTGGTGTTTTGCTGAACGAAAATAGAATTGTTGTTGAATTGAATAGAAAAAGTTGTTTGTAATTTACATTTTATTTGAAAATATGAATAGTAAGTAGTCTTGTCGGAGTGTGTGTGATGTGAAAATGCGCCGGATATCGGAAATATGCAGCCACGATTGCAACAAATAACTTGTTGCCAGAAAATATTGTTTCTGAACCCATCATGGAGGATTTATAATATGTGTGTAGATAAAGTTATGTATGCAACTCTGCATAATTTGGCCTTAAAACACACGTGCGATCTTATTATGAAACTCGCTAAAAGCTCGTTTCATAGAACCGCACTAGTGTTTTAAGGCCTATCATTATGCAACCGTTGCATAAACTACTATTTAGTAACTTAATTTAAAAGACCAGCTCTTTATTCCCGTCACATTGAGGACCTTAAATAAGTAAGATCTTCATCTGTAAAGTCTCAATGCTTAAGAGCCTAGCTCAAGCGCGCTTGAAAGTAAACGCGGACTTATGCTAATGATAATAAGGTATTTTGTGTTAGTACAAGCAAAGTCTTATGTTTAAATGATACTTTAGAAACAACTTTGAAATAATTAGACTTTAGTAATTATTTCATCTTTGAAAATTAACTAATGTCCTTGAACTAACCGGTGAACAACCTACGTTTTACTTTACCAATCAAGTCATACCTTATTCAGCATGTGCAGACGCCTTTAAAGCCTTCATGGGTCCAATTCGAAACGGTGTCCGCTAAATTTAAGATTGCCTAAATTTAAAATAAGAAACGTCAAACTCGATTTTGTATCGCTCCAAGGTTCAAAATCGAGTCGAACGCGTCTTATTTCAAATTTAGCGACTTCTAAATTTAGTGAAAACACTTTCGAATTGGACCCCATGTCTCTCACCATTCAACCTAAAAATAAAAGAAAACATTGTGTATTTTTTACCCAATTTGAAACAAGTTGATCCGGCAAGCTAGTTTTTACCTGTATTCACTTTAATGGATGTATACAATATTCATTGATGTTATTGTGTTTTGTTGCGGACTCCAATCCTCACAGGGATTGATGAAATAATATATGCTTAGTTCGACTTATAAAGATCAATTGATAGTCCTTAGAATTTGGGCATGATAACGGTAGTGAACTTCAAAATCAGCCATGATCCGCTAAAAACACTACACAATCCGCAACAAGCAAACAGCAGAAAAAAGCCTTTCATTTGGTTCCCACTTGTTAACGAAAATGATTGTTTCTTATTACCCGACTACGCCAAGCAAAGGAGGGTTATGTGTTTATCAGTCTATAGGAGTATATAAAGTTGTTCCTTTGTACGACTTCAGAGCAAAAACGTGTGGCCCGATTCTGTTACTTCTTGCACCAATAGAATCGTCTTGTTCTTGCGAGTGTCACTAAATCTATGGCAATAAATGACATTCAAAATGGCGGACACCAGACGCTATTATACTATGGAAATAAATAAATTAGTTGATCCTATCAATATGGGTATGAAATTAAAAAGCTTTCAACGGCGATTTTGGATACGTATATATTATTATCTTATTCTTTTCATTTTGCGTATTACTTACTTGTTCACGGACAATTTGAATGTCATCATTAAATGACGTAAAATGATTTCAGTATTTTATACTCTTGAACTAAACCCAGACGACCAGTCCCAAAGGCTAAATAGCGTATCTATAATACGGTATTTCGGTCAAACTACTACCACAAACTACCACATTAATATTATTCGATAGAAATGACTAGTTTTTATTGGTGTAACGGTCAAGTTCGGCTGGTTAGCTCAGCAAGTAACGTGGCTCTAATTGGGCAGCTAATTCCTACGGAGCACCGCCCAATTAGACAACACCGCATTACCGCTCGGGCACGGTTCCTCCAGACTTGGTTTGAGTTTTACTGTTACTTGATACTGGCCTGTTATTGATTGAGAAAACAAAAAATAAAGTGGTTATAAACTTTATTATATATTTTCTTTTTTAATGTTTGTTAGTTTTTATAAAGTTGACACTTACTATTGAAATGGCTAGTTACTTGTTTACATTGAAATTCTCTAACGAATCGCATACTTAAAGACATTTATTTTTATAAAATGTAAAACCTCTTGTAATAGTTGTAAGTACACGGGGTCTTTCACATGTCTGAATCTACCAGCGCTTCAAGGCGTGTGACATCTGCTAAGAAGAAACTACCACACTGAACCTACCTAAGTCTTTTCTCAACCAAATAAAGATCAAAACGGATGGGTTTTGTTTGCTACTTTATTTTGCACGAATGATAATCATTTTAACATAAAATGACAATTGTGAACTCCAAAATCTCAAGAGAAGGATATGCCTATCAGTACAATTTCGTGTAACAAGTCTCATAGAAGTTTGTCAATCGCCAGTGCCATGGCTATTCAATTAAGCACATCCTATTGCTGATGTCTTAATTCTTACGACATACATACAAAAGTCTAATATCGCTTGATTCACACGCTATCATATCATTGTGCGCGGTGGGTTCGGTGGTGCTGCGGTCTCACACCGTACGATGCGGGAGGGCAATTTTTCAATTCTAACAGTGTCCGTTAAACAGGTGTCATGGATGGTGGTTGAAATGCGACTGAACCTTCGATGGTGTCAGATTCGCGTTCTGACACCTCAAAAGTAAGCCTTACGAAAATTGCTTTGAGCATTTCCTTACTATATATTTCAATGGTGAACTCTAAATTCAAATTTGGTTCTATTTCGCAATGGCTGGGAGAGACATCCTTCATTATAATTAGCATAGAATTTCCTCGGCGATTAATTGGCTGTAGCAATTACGGTTTTTGTTAATAAGAAGTTTAATAGCTCTATAATAAGCCCGTTGTAAATATGCCTAATATAGCTGAATACGAACAAAGCTGAAACAAACGAAGAGTTGTAACAACCTAATCCTTATAATAACCGTAATTACCCTTTGTTCCAGTCATACCTACGTACCCATAACTTAAAGTGAGCGCTTCTGCGAAGTTTAAAATTTCTGATCTTGTTTACTTACTAGCGATTTGGTAAATATAAACGTTTACAATTGAAACGTAATCTTACTTCTTAATGCTGTTTCTTTTGAAGTTAAGTTTTGGAACTTAAACTAGTCAGTAGTTACTATAACTGGACGTAATTTAGGGAAAAGGATCCAATCCACAATAAAACCAATTAGGATTTTAGACGTTATATCGATGTAGATTAGATCGATTTTTCGTAGTGGTAGAGCCAAACAGTAATCCTCACTATATGATTACTGTTCGAATGGGCAGGCTCGACCGGGGTAGTACCACACTCTCACAGAGTATCGGCGTAAAGTAATAGCTTGCTATTGCGTTTCGTACGGTGAGTGACGAGATCCGGAGGCCTATTCCGTCATCCCTATCCCATCCCCATTCCCCATCCCCCTTAGACTGGCAACGCATTGGCAGCACCTCTGGTGTTGCAGATGTCCATGGGCGGCGGTGTCCACTTTCCAATGGCAATTCCGGTGGCAATAATTTTGGTATGGATCCTTCTTGCTAAACTACGTCCACTACTGTCAGCACTGGACCTATTGTAAATTCTTCGCATTTATTTACCGACATCTTCACCGCTCCATTATCACAAGAGTTAAAATATCGTATTAGGTGATTTTAGGCACTCATTTACACATTACTAGTTATTAAAATAATAGCGCCGATTGACTCCCTTGATGCCACTGATATAAGACAACAAACGTGTTAATTGCACAAGCGGCTGACGTCTCCTTTATTATTAAATTTGTATGTCATCCTGACATCGCCCACGCCGTGAATTCTAATTAGTTCCGAAATAGCCCGGGAAGATTTGTCAACTTCCGAGCCTTCGCGGCATGGCATTCCTTTGAGGTGTGCCCACCGATCTCTCACGTAAATAGATCGTTAAGCGACTGTGACATATCGCTCCGAACTTTGAGGGTGGTCGAACGAATGTCACCAAAAAAACGACAGTTCTTAATTACATGACAAGTGGAAGTCGTAAGCCATTTGTCTTTCGCGAATCAGAATATGATGAACCATGAATTTACTATTTAGCTTTTCAATTTCTAGAAAGAAAACGATATTCTACGTTCATATTATTTTTATTTGCTACCAAAACTTTATCGCGGCTTAAGGCGCTGAAAAGACTTAAAATCGGCTTTACTTAAACAGTTTCGTTAACGAAAACGATTTGATTTAGCAAAGCGAAAATAATATATGTTCATATTCTTTATATTATTAAACTAATTAGCTATTTCAAAAACACGATTTGATGAAATCGATTTTTTTGTGATGTAACTACAAATTTACAGTAGTTTTCGGACCTTTTTATTTACTTGTGCTATAAGACATTGCTTCTTGCCAAGTTGCATGAAACTGGGTCAAATGGAAGTACTTACCCTATAAGTTTTGATTCCCTAGCGAGTATCAAAATATGTGGCATAAACGGCCGTATCTTTTCATTGCAGTGCCTGAGAAGGTTAATTTTGTGACACCTCCAGGAGATTGCAGACCTGGGTATTTGATATTAATTTCAAATTGGCACCTCCAAGCGTTCTTGAGAAAAAGGTCTTGACACACAGACAGACGGACAGATAGACAGACAGACGGACAAAGAAGTGTTCCTTTTTTCCTTTTGGTACGGAACCCTAAAAATCGTGATGTTATGTCTGAAATCCTCTTTAAATTCATCGGTATTTGATTTTCCGCATACAGATAACCGCACAGTGCTTCTCGTTCACTCCGGTGCAAACAGACAGTGACCGATCACTCAAGGTTATTTGCACTTGTCAGCGTCTAAACATGACGTCTGACGCCTATTTCCCAATGATCGCCACAACGGCCGATTCTGTGCTTCTCTCAAATTATTCCTCAGGAATTAAAAAAACATGTTGTGCCAAATTTGTAGGGTAAGCTCAGCCACGTAGTGAAACAAATAACTGATCAACATTTAACTACTTATTGTAATAATTTTTACACGCCTGCAGAGGAGTGTATTGTGCCATGAGCTATCCAGTTGGATTGTTTTTTTTTTTTTAACTTATATCTAATTGTATCATGTTATTTTCATATTTTATTAGTAGAATGTAAATCAATTTTTTTATCATCAAAATAACTGATTTTGTATCAGCGGCAACCAGCCTCGAAATATATTATTTTATGCTAAAACAAGTGACAGAATTCTACAGTAACAAACGTGGAAAATAAAGAATTACCGCGTCTTTTTCTAGCGTTTCCGTCTTAATAAACTAGATAAATTATGAAACCCGCATGACAAAGATGGTTGTTTAAACAAAATAATGAATTTACGAAGACAACACTACTGGGGAAATTAATCTGGAGCTAAGAGACGCGCTCGGAACTTATCTGCGCGGAAGCGGAGCGGCATGACCTCGCAATCAAATGTCAAACAAAGTTTTATCAGAACCAAGTCGACAAATAAATCGCTCGTCCCGCAACTTTTCTCATAGTCGACGCAGCGCGACGTGATTCGACCGTCTCTATTGCTCATAATGTAGAGGTAGCGGACAGACAGACGCGCAACTAAGTAACCTGACGCTTAGGACTTTTCATTCGGCCCTATAATATAAATAAAATAGTTTAAATTCTTTCCATCATGTTAGAATATGTTCATAGAAAATACTTGACAACATGGAACGAGTTAGCGAGTACATGGAACTTAGACTGTAGATTTATTTATTTATTTGACATTGTTTTATTATTATTATTGTTTTCGTTGTAGTTTCTAATTTATAATTTGAAATGACGATCCTTTACGGAGATCCCAACCTTTTTAATTTGTGATTCTGACATTTAATATTAGTTAATTTAAATTTAGATTATTACTTTTTATTTGTATTTTTAATAACTGACGATCTCAATTTTATTTCATATATCTTGACATGTGTACAATTTATAATGTAATATTACTCGTATATTGAGAAATAAATAAATCTAATCTAATCTAATCATGACAATATGTATGTTGTATTAACGCACACGGCCTGATAAATCAATGACAATGTCTCATCCATAAAGTTAATTCTATTTTTGTATGTACAAAAAACCACTCGATCACAGATGTTCCTTCCATCCTTTCTTTTCTTCCTGAACAGCACAAATCACGAAAGGAAGAGCCTCTCTGTCTTCTTTAGTCTTATTCTGGCATTAGGTTTGCAAAATACCTTACCAGATTATATAAAATACCCCTCGGATACCGTCGAACCAAACTTGAAATATGTTTCATGGTTCACGTGTTTTCGAACGACGGCCCCACTCGACGAGTCTCCAAGATCTTTGTCTTTTAATAAACATATAAAAGAGCCCCTGGCTAAATTAATATAAGTTAATGTGACTTTTAGTAGTGATTAAACTAATTTATAAACATAAAACGTATCTTTGTCGTCGATGAGAATTCCTGTCGTAATTAATTTTGTCGCTGTAGCTTCTCGTACTCACTTGACAGTTTAATTCGCATGAAGTAGGTATTTTATTTATAACTTGCTTTTTCTACGATAGTCCTTTCTATCAATTTGGATGATTGCTGCGTTGAGATTAATTTGTTCGAGACAAACGATTTAATTCATTATGTGATTTGTTCACTTCGTACCTTTAATAATATGACTGCCAGAGGACAATATTTCAGCACAATTAAGATTGGTTTTTAATATATTTAAATATTACTTAAAACTTTAAAAAACCGGACAAGTGCGAGTTAAACTCGCGTGGAGAGGGTTCCGTCCCGTACATGATTATCTGCAATTTACTAGGTTACTTTAAATACCATAGACTTCTTATAGGTTTTCCTGTAATCTATAGGTAAAGAACTATTTTCTGTATTTTTTTCAAAATTTTAGCCCCAGTAGTTTCGGAAATAAGGGGGGGGGAATGGTCAATTTTCGCCTATTTTCCTAAATAACTTCCAAACTATTTTACTTAAAATTCAGAAAAAAATATATTTAAAGTCCTCACAACAAGCCCTTTCATTTGATATGTCACACAATATAAATTGCATAACTTTTTTTTTAATTTTCTGGTTTACCCCCCAAAAGTGGCCCCCGTGTTTAAATTTCATATATTTACGTCACGCGTCCGTGTTGCGGTCACCGACTTACATATGTATACCAAATTACAGCTCAATCCGTCCAGTAGTTTCGGAGCAAATTGGCTGTGACAGACGGACAGACAGACAGACAGACAGACAGACGCACGAGTGATCCTATAAGGGTTTCGTTTTTTCCTTTTGAGGTACGGAACCCTAAAAACTAGCATCTAAATTCATATAATTGTCACATTGCCCTTTGTGTTCCACGCTTCTTTCTCAGTCGAAGTAAATCATGGCATTCTTCAGCGCTAAGGTTATATAAATTATCTGGCTGGAGAAGAGCCCTCTTAGGGATAAACCCTCCCGACGTCGCCATCGCACTCGTATCTCGTGCAAGGCCTCGGATCAGAGCTATCTTCTGGTCGCTATTTTAATAAAAGATAGTTGTACACTGCTATGCAACTAGTGAACTCTGCTTTGTTTACAGGTAAATTTAAGTTAGTAAGACCCGATTTAATCAAACTGGTATAAGGTATTATGCTTAGATTAAATGCCAGATGTCTATGGACTAATCTCAGTTTACACCAGATTGATAAATTTAACCTAATTGCATCAAATAACTATATGGTTAATTCTGATTGGAAGGTCATCGATCCTCTTAATAATTCTCAGTTTTCAATGAAGTCATTTGTCAAAATCCAAATTAAATAAATTAAAATAATTTTTGATAAGCATCGCTTGAACGGGAAGCTCTGTTTTCTGCAACTGAAGTACGTACACGAAATCTCTTTGAAATTCGGGAGTCAGTTATAAAGAATAATTCATAAGCCATTAAATGCCAGCAGAATACAGAAACATAATCTCGCACATGCTCCCCAGAGGAGAGCCGCAGTTGGAGACGTTTCGGTACAATGCGACTGCGGTACATATTCGGATGAATTACGGGTGGGTTGCATAGCATTATTCTTGAGATAAACTAGATTGACAACCCGGTCCGGGCTTGTTGATCCCGGCGCTAGTTTGCACTGGATTAGGTGCTGAATTGTTGGAGTGCATGGTATTAATATTTATGAGGTTTTCAGTACATTGTTATTTGGGACCAGTTTGCTACTACTGCTTGCATAAAATAAGTCCTCATAACAGAACCTCATTGAAGCTATTTTGGTATCTATGCTCAAATTATGAAATTCCTACTTAACAGCCGGATTGATCTTGAATGAGCTGACTATTGATAAGAATTCTTAGAACGTCTTTTGTGATTCAATACATCTTCAGAATAAATTATCTTTGAAGACAAATATCAAGTTCACTAGCAAATTAGCTGTATGGCTCGATAAACGTGACTTCAATAAACCTAACATCTGTAGTACCCGCCTATGCTCTATAAATCTCAAACAATCCTGATTCGTAGGCGATAAAAAGTCCTCGCAGATTAGGGAAGATTCACCGTCTGCCGTAGGTCAGCCACTAGTTTTATTCCCGTGAATGCAAGTATTGTATCTAAAGCGATGTCATTTTTTCTCATCTTCTACTCTGATCATTTTGTGACTCATCTCTAATTTTCGCCTAACTTCTTCTCACTCTTCTTTCACTAAAAAGCATAAACAAACAGGGGTGAAAACTAGCACATTAAGTTATCCATCGGGACTGGCCAAAAGTGATGGATGGTCGGACGTTTCCGTTTTAAAACCGTGACTTCGGCTGCGCATTGTTATTTCAGTCGTCGGAAACGTAACGAGTGGGAATGTTCAAAGTGACGGCGCACATATTATAAGCGACCATTTGTCTGAGGCGCATGTGTGTTCAACGCTTGCGCTGAAATATTTACGAGCTATTAGTGCAACAAGAACAAATATGTGCTCGCCTCGCATTTCTCTCCCTCCCGATCCCGGATCAAGCGTCCCTCGGCAATGACTGATTTAATACCCGTATGGAATTAAATCAAGCCCTATAATTAACGTCACATCTTCAATATATCTTGGAGCACTTTGATGTGTTAGGGTTATATGAATTGCCTGTCTAATTACGCATTCGCTGCGTCCGCATTTAGATATTCAATTTGAATAAAATGTAAATTGTACAAACTACAGTTAGCTTGTCGAACTGCGGTCTCTAATAAATCAAGCACGTTATCGTTTTGAATCCATTTCTAAATTGAAATTCAGTTAAATGAGTACAGTTAATGATCGCTGCACCCAGATTCAATATGGGCGCAGCGCACACTTGACAAATTGGTTCATTTTATTGAGTGGTCACATCGGCTTACCGGACTATTTATTTGCCCGGTCACAGGGGTGCAAGGATGGCGCGGAGCACAATACTCGCCTTGCATTCATTCAGTGAACTGCTACATTAACTGACTGTAGCAAAGAAACTGTAATGGGCTCGTGTATTATGCTAATAAACTTTCCTAATGCATGTTTTAAATTAAAATAATCCCAAATTTATATGTTAATTTGTGACCGCACTTTGTCCTTCGCGGCTCCTCGTTTCGACATCGATTACGTTACACGGATTTGGGCTTAGATGCGACGGAGATAAGTCTAATGAAGGGTTTAACTTAAATGGGGAAGCTTTTGTATAATCTACTGGACTGCGCTAGTGCGATTCTATTAAAACTCGTGATGGGAGAGGTTATTGAAATGTTAATGTATATTAACTATAAGGAACTGCCATTTTAATGGCTGAAGTGTCTCTATATCTTTGGAGTTTTATTGGACGGCATTAATGTTTAGTTCGATAAAATTGAGGTTTTACGATGTTCGCCGCATTCGTTCCATCACTATTATCTTAATTTTTATTTGGTTCCCTTTAGCCGGCATATTATCGGACAATGTAAAAGCCAAAGTGGCGGTAAACGAGACCACCCGGGTTCGCTGAGTTAGGCAATCGATGTGTGTGCTTCCCTTTATGTCACTTCAATTAGTCATGATTAAGTGTAATTTATAGGTTCGTTTAATGGTCCATTAACCAGCTCCCTAGTGTCTAACGACTTCTTATTGTGAAACGCTATAATGACATAAAACACTTTCACTCAATTAAACTAAATGATCACCAATTATTTATTCTAAAACAATTGTTTTCCAATGCGCCAGATTAAACTTAAGTAAATAGAAACAAACTATTCAAAACAAGGATTCAATCGTGACCAGGAGATGCTTTCAAATCAGATATAAAGAAAATCATAACATAATCATGACAACAATAGTTGTAATCTCAAAATATACATAATTACTTTAGTAAACGCGGTTAGCCTAGTTGGGAGTGACCCTGCCTCCGAAGCTAGCGTCCCGGGTTCGATCCCCGGTAAGGGCAAATATTTGTGTGATGAGCACGAATGTTTTTTCCTGAGTCTTGGATGTTTCCTATGTATTTAAGTATTTATTTCTCTATATAACTATGTATATCGTCGTCTATTACCCATAACACAAGCCTTTAGAGCTTACTTTGGGACAAGATCGATTAGTGTAAAGATGGTCCCCTGATTTATTTATACTAAAAGAATAAAAGTTATAAACCAGGTCAATTACCTACTTTCTTAAATATATCTAAAGATATAACCGTATGAACTGAAGATGATATTATAAAAAAAATAACGTATACATTTACGTGGGAAGAAAATACTAAAAGAAACTAGCGCTCATTTAGTCATAAAGATGCCGAAAGAATATGTTTTTAAAGTTCTAGATAAAAAACTGTATTCATTCATAAGTCGATAGGCAGGGTCGCGGTTCGATCGTTGTTTTCTGAGAGCTGTATTTATATTATATCTACGGGTTTTATGCGGCAGACGTTCGGCGTGGAAATAATATGCAGACTACAGCGTAAATTACTGCTAGTTTGTTCTATTTTTTAAATTTTAACTGGCAGGGTTTCTATACCGCTGATAACTGCCGCGGGCTGAAACTCTGAAACTAGCGATTGTACGGAGACTTTGCGAAGGCAGAAAATTATTTTTGTATTCTATAATTTTCTTAATTGAGTCTGCTCAAAGATTTTATAAAGGCATGTTTTATAGAACGATCCTGCATTTTTATTCATACATATGTCTACGAACACGTACGATCCAGCACTTCATACCTACGTCTTATAAAATTCCAGGACTTGCACTATTATTGGAACGCATGGAAATAAAACGAATTTCACGGCTACATGCACCGATATTATTCTAAAGTCATCAATATTTTCTCCTTAACCTATAACAGTTTGAATAACCCTAACCCTCTACAAAAACACAGCCGTCAAAAGCTACTTCTAATGACAAACCGCCATAAAAAGCGTAAAGACCGGTGTCAATAGTCACTTAGTTATCTTTAGTCGTACCTAGATGTAAATAGTAAGCATGACAAATTGTATTCAATTTGCCGGGTGACAGCCACCGAGGAAAGCATTTGGCTAACAAATGCTTATGCTCTGAATACACGCGATACAAATGTATGGATACGGCGCCGGCACCGGGTTAGGGCTAACCCGTGATATCTTGGTGCTCGCGATTTTATTCAGTTTCTACCCGACTGCGCAAAGGCAAAAGGAGGGTATTGAGTTTAATAGTCCATGTATATATCCTGAACTACAGGACAGATTTTAATAAACATGATTCTTGCGACGTCATAGGCGTAAGGTTGCGTATCATACTAGGAGCAAAAATGAATACTACTTTTACCACAGTCAGGTTTTCGTTTTTAACTTTTTATACAATTCAAGTGACCTCAATATTAGTCCTGGCATGTCGTAAAAGTCGACTAAGGGACGGGTCCTCTCCAACATGGTGGACTATCTGTATGGGCGATGGGCTGATCACCTGTCACCATACGGTTCATCATATACCATCTTAGGACTAATTCATCGAACGTGGCCACAGTAGTATTGTGGCTCTGCCCACCCCATTAGGGATTTCGGGCGTGATGCTATGTATGTATGTATGTCAATAGTAACGTTTCTTACGAAAATATCCTTTTCAACTACAACAAGTTACTAAAATTACTTTAAAAAAATATCATACTTTTTAAAATTACATTTACATTTCTTGCGGCGTTTCTTCTCAGCAGATGTCACCTTTCGAAGCGCTGGTAGATTCAGACATGTGAAAGAGCCCGTGTACTTGCAATATATTTCCATTTTAATTGTCATCAGGCATCTTTTAATCTCACAATTTCACAATTTCTATCGCACAGGTCACTTTAACGAAGACACTTATTTAATGCCAACTTAGCTTTGAGGATACAACTAAGCACATAATTTACTTTAACTATACCTACGGTAGGTATACATATATCTCTACTCAAAATAAATAAAAGCTCATTTTAAAAGCATTTATCCGTCTGAGAAAGTAGTTACTTAATACCTTAGCTCAAAAATAGTTTTACAAGAGCCCCCTAAAGTCTTATTTATGTACGAAAAAGGGGCAGACGTTGCTAGCACCCAAGATACAGGGTGCTTCATTAATCATTACCCCCTAACGCCAGGGGCTAAACGAATATGTTTAAGCAAAATACAGCTAAGAAGGTAAAGACTTTCTGCTGATACCTTGTCCCTTGGAATCTTCACGCAAAAGTGATTTAATGTCTTAGTAACTTGTATTAATTTTATGAAGGTTCACAATACTAGACAATTATACATTAACCTTAGGATACGTTTACCCCCGTAAAGTACTTGTGGTTTTCGGCATGTCTTATAAAAAAAAATTTTTTTTTCAGTAATGTGTCTCTTTCGCGATCTTCAAGTTACGATCCTTTTATTCTTAGGGCTTTTGGAATATATAAGATATGTATGTAAAATGCAGCATTAAACTCTTTGCACTAATGCATTAATGGAACGGAAGATACAAAAGCATTTAAAGTTGTTCGAATTTAACGATATTAAAATCGTTTTCAATTTAAATCTCGTTACGGTCACGGCTGCGCAATGACACCCAGAAATATTATTAAAACGCGTTTATAATACGTAATATTACCGACATTAACATAAGAACAAACCTCCATTTGGTATTACCAAAACTAACTCTGTTGGTAGTTAATCAAACCTAATCTGCTTTCAATCTAACTTTAACATTGTGTAGATCATAATTACGCTGTGCACTGAGTCGTCGCAGCCAGGAAGCTTTGTTCATATCGCGAACTCCATCGCATGTAACAAGCTGACCCTATTCAGATTATAACCAGTCGACAGCAAATCTCACAAGTCTCCGCTCCCTTACTATCATATCGTTAAAAACTACAGAGAAATAAAGACAACTGCTATTTTGTGTAACACGATTAAGAATAATCGTACCTAATACTAGCGGCGATACAATTGTAATCCAAACTGGGAAGAATGCTGATTTAAAATATTTCTAGTGTTCAAGTACTGAAATTGAACAGGTACTTACCGGAATTTTAACTTTATTACTTTACTTAGAGTTTGTTTTTCACGCACCTTTATTAAGTAAAATTTCATCTTCAAAAGAAACTGTTGAGTAATATTATCAAAGGTGCTGGGAATATGCTGATCGCAACACTTTCAGAACCAGTGAAGACCCTTTCAAGTTTTTACCGGGATACAAGCCCTTCAAAACTTTAGACGCAGGTCTTAATCAAGCCCCTGACTAATTTGCATGTCAACACCATGCTTTGTTTCATAAATCTAATCTATCCATCTCTTTCCTTCTTCTCTTAGACGGAACGAATTTTATACGGTGTTTTCAAAGTGTTACAGTGCAGTATTTAGTAATTTAGGACCCTACTTGTCAAATTAGTCAAGTGCCTTTTTAAAGCAAGGGAATTCCCAAATATGAATAATGTCGGTTAAGTGCTTACCAATTGGACAGATATTTCTGCAATATGACTGGCGAGTAATATTTCGTCTTCGGTAAATTACTTGTGGTAAGAAGATAATTTGACTTATCGGTCCCAACTTCAGAACCTCCTGGAACCCTTCTCAACTCCATGGAAAACAAAATCATCTTTGTGCTTTGGGCACAAGGAGCGAAAGTGAAAAGAACTTTTTAATAAGATAAATGTTTGTCCCTCGCAAATTTATAAGAAACTAGAAAGTAATTTCAGGAGTAAGAAAATACTCAATGAAAAAGGGCAGAAAATATAATTTTCATCTATCATACTCCGAAAGTACTTATTTCTTTATCTGAATTGCGGGATGAAAATGATGCAATTTTTATTTGCCATTTCCTAGGGAAAAAAGTAATTATAGAGGAATTAATTCAAGATAAACCTATATCCAGTAAAATTACAGAACCTAGTTTAAAGGAGTTGAATTCTTCATATAACTATCCACAGCCATGTGAAGAGGTAGAATCTCCTCTAAGTAACGAAACTGGACGTATATCAAACCCCGTTTTCGTTGATAGCAAAGAATCTCCAAAATTTAGGAATACGCTTGGATCTCAAATTACGCAAACCGTGAATATACCGTGGAAAAATTTGACGCTGTCGTTTTCTAACTGTTATTTTTTTTTAATAAGTTGACTTTTATAAAAAAACTGCATTTTTTCTCATTCCTCTTATTCGAAATTAAAAGTAGGTATAGTGTTTATTAACTCGTGTGAAAGCACTCATTCCAACTTCGAACTATTGGTGCTTTCGTTCGTTCGGCGAACTTTGTTCGAGTGCCAAGATATCTCGGCTCCAATGGGTTCCTTTCATCCCTTGGTTAACAATCTACTATTTCTTTCAACTACGCTTTAATTCCATCATTATGTCTTTAAATACTCAACACAAAGCAGCACTTATTTGCTCTAGAGCAATAAATTTGCATTAAAAATTCATTATTTCAACGTCTTATACTTTTTTTAATTTGGTTAGTTGATTAAGAAGTTTACACGACCAGCCACGGTGTACCATTCCACCCATTCACTATCCGACGGGACCGTGTAAAATGTTATGCTCAAAGTACTGGCTGAAAAGATAGTATAGGTTACTAAAAGAAGATAATGGCGTAATATAAAAATTAATCGAACAGATACACGGTTTCTGTGAAAATTTTCGGTTGTTCTTACCTTAGCTTCTGAACAACTGGACCGATTTGAATAAATAGGTCATCTTAAAATTTGGGGAGAACGTGCAAGTCTTATAAGCTATGTTATATACAAATTCTAAGGGTGCGTCATATCACCACCACGAGCCTTGCTTTTTACGTAGCTAGTCGGGTTTTAGTTTTTAAGTTTACATTTACACTTTAACTTTACAGTTGGAAGAAAAGCAGTTTATGCAACTAGCATCCAGTGATTTATTATCACGTTCATATTTTTAGAACCCTTTACGCTTACGCTCGGGCTCCAAACCAACACTCGGCACAATACTGAATCACTTTCTGCTTGGTGCAACAATTTACTATTGTTTTGTTTATTTATATTTTATTTTCGATAATACCAAATTTTCTTACTTGTATTTAAAAAAACGGTGTTGAAATTTACATACTTGACATTATGTCTTTTTGGAAATACTTTGCCAAGGCCAAGTAGCTACGCATATGTCAATAGAAATTATGCATGAAACCGTAGCTTTTCGTATCTCTTTAAACATTACTGAACGTGAGATGGGAGACAAATTGAATAAACATTTTCCCCAGGACCGATTGCTTAGGGAATACCTACGTAATTCATAATAAATTATTAGGAAATAAGGACGCAATATAATATACCTGAATAACATTTATCGGATATTTTCATTTTATGCATGACTTTACAGCACAGCAACGTCGACAAAGATGGTAAGTATACGTATAAATTAGATGTATAGTTTGTATAATACAGCTTTGTTACATAAAAAGATGCCAACGAGATGTTAGTATAGGTATACATAGTTTTGATTACGTGGAATATTCACTGATTAAATTTTGCAGTCCTGAGAATCCAATATCGATGCGAAATAGTCTTATAATAAGCCAAGTCCGAGCCTTACAAATTGCGTGCGTATCTGATTTGTACTTCAAAGGCTAAATGAACAAAGGTGATTTCACAAATTCCCTGTTTGTTTTTTCTTGTAACAAAGACGGCTAGTACCTGGGGTGGTTTTTGAATGTCCTTCAATTCGAGCTTATTGTAGTGAGAAATAAAAGTAATTCGCTTTTCATTCTGTCTTCGCTGGAGAAGCAGCTCAAAGGTTGAAGAGCCATCGATGGTGGAGTGGCTCAGACTTTATTATTGGCTCGTTCTGAATCCGCACTCGGAGGGGAAGGCGAAATGAGGTCACTGTATTATGTATATTGGCTGTACTTACCTACCCAGCGGCTGTATTAATTTAGTAATTAATACAGCCGTTATTTATTCGGTACTTATTTTCGGCGCAATTCCGTGTACAATCTTATTAATCTCAATATTGATCATGAAATTTGTATATTGGTATTATCTCGGAAAACATGCCATTTTGTTTCTTGGGACTCAAACGTTTGAAAAGCTATCAATAAGTTTTTGTTGCGCAATTGTAAATGCTCTGTCAGGTGAGATAAAGCTAGCAACTGTATTGCTGCCATTAATTTATAGAACCTTTTAGGAATAATGGTACCAATGTTCTTGGCTTATCTAAAAGCTCACGGAACTTTCTCCCGTTCGGTTACGATGTCTGTTTGCGTAGTCTTATCTACCAGGCCTTCTAGTGCTCCCTTTTACAACGGAACATTAATTAAGTTGAATTATTCACAAATACTTATCTTTATAAGTATGGAGAATTAATAATTGGAGAATATCGTAGAATGATCGTGGAATACATTTCTACTTATATTTAGCTGCGACTGTATTCGTAACCTATGATAATTTACTTTTGTGAATTGAGATTGTGGACCTCGAGTAATTGAAATAAAATGGGTGACATTTACTTTCCCGTCACGGAATACACCGAGATTAAAGTAGCTTTATATTTTGTCGTATATGAGAAAGTTGATGTAAGAACACGTTGGAATTGAATGAGACTGCTTTTATTACTTGGCATAAAAAAATTGGGTTGATGAATAGAAGCCAGGAATTAATAAAACGAATTTTACTAGTGAAAATTCTAGGTTGTTTTGTACAGAATAAAAATAAGTTGTAATTTTGCGTTTTGTTGTAGTAGTTATTAAAAAGTCCGATTTAAAATAAATCATAGTTTCAACACTTATCATATTACAAACAGAAAACGTTTTAATTAGCATCCTTTACAATAGCTATAACTTCCATATTATTATCTTCTACCGATAAAATATCAATAAAGCACTTTTCGTGACTTGGTATAGGTTCTTTTAAAAATCAAACTCTGGTCATGTAACTTTAAATCCAGGAATACAGAACCAATTTTGACGCAAAATAAAAGCAAATTTTCACCTTAATCCTGACATCACCGGCCCCGTACTTCTTAACCCGGGCCGTCACGTAAAAGTGTTTAGCCTTCTGGGCTTTATTCGGGGAAATAATTGAAATTAAGTAGGTGACGTTACGGCGGGGTGTCACGCAGGGCTGATGTATTGCACCGGCCCTAAATAATTGTGTTACTGTAACCTTGGCGCCACACGAAATGACGGCCGCCTTCCTGTATTTAGAAAACGAATACTTTTGGTTTCGAAGGTTATAATTTGACATTTGTCGCTTGACAAAAAAACATGACAAATTTTAATATAAACATTCGTAACCACAACGATTCGTTTTCTAAGTATAGGAATGCGGCATTCGTTTTTTTGATGGTTTTTGCTTGGAACTTATGAGGAATTTAGTTATTTATGTAATTATTAATTAATTACATATATTTTTTATTAATTTGTCGTTATTTCTTTATTCATTGATGAGTTTGTTTGTTTTTTGAACATAGAAACAAATTAATATTAGGTAACCGTTAGTTCGTAAACAGCTGCACTAGTTTAAACTGTGTCGCAGCTGTTAAGGCCTAGCAGAGGAATTATATTCTAATTAGACTTTTTTGTAGTTCTATTGAATAGGTAAGTACCTATGTAGATAAGTGTAGCTAGGTTATATACAAATTTAAGGTTTATACACGATCTGCGCCTGTATTCGGGAATGCTAAGTGATGTTGTAGCGACTCGCGAGCGAGATTTCTCATCCCCCTCTGCCGCACGACGCCTAATGCGTCAGAGCGAGATGCGAGTCTCACTCGCGGGTCACTGCAGTGTCACTTAGACGTTCCCGAATAGACGCCCTGCTTTACGTCCACTACCACTCAATCGCGAAAAGTAATTGTACCCTTTGTACCAACTATGTACCCAATTGTACCAATAGTACCCTTATTTGCGTCGAGTGATAACTAAATTGGTTTACATTTTGATTCAAACCGATACGATCTGTGTCACGTAATCGAGCTGCTGGTGGTATAAACACATTACACATAATAGCTTGATTTTTTTAAGATGATCGTGCGAGCCTAGCCTGTGGACATGTTTCACTGCAGGTCTTTGCACTTCCCTTTGCCACTCGTCGCTATGGATCAGTCCTTTTGAGATGTCGCCAAATAATCCGCCATCTCCTTTATCCTATCCACTACCATTTGTCCTGGGAGGACGTTTTCATTGACAACTTCTTTATTGTGATCTAACATTATCATATCATTAAAAAAATACATGAAATTGGTATTTATGTAAACTTATTGCAGCTGATCCAATAAGGACATTCTAAGACGCGCATGTCGCGTTATGTCAAATAAAAATATGGTGACGCATCGCACGGCCAGAGACAACTTGCGCACGTCTCGATGGCAATTAAGCCGTTCAGTCCCTGTAATGGAGTCAATTGATTACTCGATCTCTCTGTTCGGTGAAATTTTAGAAGTCTTTTTGTTAGGCCTTCGGGTCTATTGTCGGTGCCCTCGCTGTGCTCACATGCACGGCCCTTTGTCCTCTCAGCCTGCCTCTGACGCCGCCCTGTTAAGATAAATGACGATGAACAATTATATTCAATCCTCCGAAATGAACTCACGGCTTACTGTTATTTAATAAGCTCTCGCTTACCGTAAGTAACGGTATCAGATAAGCAGTAACTAAATTACTTTTGAGTTGTTATTAAAATGTCAGAAGTCATTTTGATAAACGAATAGGCCAATAAAACTTTAAATCAACAACAATATTGAACATTGAATTTACCAAACATATTTGAAATACATACATACATACATACATATTATCACGCCCGAAATCCCTAATTGGGGTGGGCAGAGCCACAAGACTACTTGTGGCCACGTTCGATTAATTAGTCCTAAGATGGTATGATGAACCGTATGGTGACAGGTAATCAGCCCATCGCCCATACAGATAGTCCACCAGTGGAGAGGACCCGTCCCTTAGTCGACTTTTACGACATGCCAGGATGATAAGCATCTGCACGCATTATATGCTATTTCTTCACTCCCAGTGCATTAGAGGAGTGAGGAGGAGGATATTTGAAATGATCTTCTTTTATACTCTATCTAAAATAACTTACTGTAAAAAACGATTAAAATGGGCGTTTTCTAGATAAACTGTTGCTAACAAACCAATTATTTGCATCTTCCTTCTTTTTATCGACTGATTGGGAAGCTTATTTCCTTAGCTTCCAGACTCTTATGTAATTGTTAATCCAATAGGAAAATATTCTATCTGAAAACACGGTTACGCAACAAGACGAAATTCAGCCAGCAGACGTTTCTAACCGGCGGTACCGTAGTTTCTCTCGACGCTTAATCCCATTTAAAATCAATGGAGCGATAACCGCCGCCATCATGCATATTCGTCCACATAATCGTAATCTAAATGAGCGATTACCGTCTTGTGCGCAGCAGCGTGGGCGCCGCTGCTCGACTAAGTTCCAAATTTGAAAGAGGCACCTAGCACGCACGCCTGACCAAATTAAAAAGGCTTTATCTGGCACCACCGTAATTATAATGCCGTTGGTCAGGTGACGGCCATTTTACCTTGAATTAGCGCGCTAACCAGCCATATTCTGTAGATTGTTATCACCTAATTACTTTTTCCGAGTTATTTATAAAAAATATATTTTTACGTGAAGAAGTAGATACCTATCGTTTTCAGATTCAACCCCTTATTTCAATAAAATCACGAGATGCAGTACCCAAGTGGATTGGATTTTAAAAAGATAAATAAACCGGAGAGCGTCTGAAAGGAATTTTCTTGCATATTGCAACAAGAACAGCATACACACTACAGGATGATTTTGTTTCATTGCACTAGAAATTATGATTGGTCTTAAATTACATTTTTATAAAAAGCGTAGTTGCATATGAATTCGAAGAAGCTAATTAATTTAGCATAAAGAAGCTTAATTAATACGAAAACGAGCGGTATAAAGTAAATAACAGCAATAATTTGCTTATAAACACCGGAGACGCGCATTTTGTATAACGAAGGATCTTTACGAGAACCGCGAGTTTATAATACAAATTAAAATTTTATTTCTCAACGAGAGCTGAACGCAGGTCGGGTAAGCAAATCGCATCAATAAATCCACATCGTATGTTTTCGAGCAATTAGATTCGTGTTTTTCCGTTTATGGCTGTATCGACCCATCGCCTAGTAAATTCATTACGTAATTTAAAATGCTAATGGACTGTCGTCTGGGAGGCAGGGAACGGATGAATAATGAAACATCCGATACAAATCTGGTATTCCGCAGTGATTGAAGACTTACTTATAAACAAGGTGAATTAAGTTCCTATATTTTTGTTTGAATAAGAATGAATCCTGAAGAGGAACTTGGAATTGCAAAAGTATCAAACAATTTATTGAAGTTGCACAGTTTTCCAGTACCGATGCAATTCTTTAAAGTTAGGTTTGCGATGTTGTTACAAATTCACCGTGCTTGGTTCCATCTCGAAAGGGGAATTGTTTCGACGAGGATCGCATGCTTAACAAGATATAAATATTAACTTTATAATGGAAAATAAATTTGTAGTTCGAGATTTTGTATAGGGTCATGGATAAACTCGTTTAATTTTTCATTGATTTTCACCTTAAAACATTAATTAACACAGTTAACGATATTTCGTCACTAACGTTCATATTCACTGGCATCACCAATTTTCTGAACTTCAACATATAACCCGAGACATCGTCCCTCAATCTCAGGTCACATGCTCTCTAATCTCCGTCATCGCCGGTGAAATTTAAGTGCCATTTAGCTTTGAAATATCAAAAATACTTGACAAACGAATACCTTAACCAGCACTTCCCAACAGTCGGTCCAATCAATATGTCATCTATAAAACATACATTGAACGGCACTAACAGGTATTTATTGATCGTCAGTCAGGCGTACATTGTAACGGCCACTCGAATTGACTCGTCGGTTAGAGGTGTTTGTATATTAAGAATTATGTGGCATTTATTGTCATTCAATAATCCCGCATGTGGGTGTTGTCCTGCTTATCGGACAATTGGTTGCTGGTGACCGATGTGGTCAAGCGCTCGCACGATCCACGCTGAGTCATTGTTATGGCATTCTGGGCCTCCTAGGTCATACAATTCATAGATGCATAGCATTTGTTCTCCATCAATATTGGAATAAAAATAAGCAAAATTAGTAGTGCTATTGTTGTGAGTAATGGTTATTTTACGTAGTTTATTCGTTGATTTGATAATTAAGCACTAATATCGGGATAGCCTTTCTAAGAGATTTTGTTTATACGACCGAAGGTCCATTTTACATGTTTGATGAGGGTTATAAGTTACCATGCAAGCCGTCCTATTATAATATTAACTTAGAATGGAAAATCATTTTATTATATCAGTCAGATCTCATTGACATGTCACGTCTGAACTACACAATCACTTTACACATTGTAGGCATTTATTTTTATTTGATTTTTATTGATGTTGTAATTTAATTTAGGTTTTCCGCCCGCTGGGTTACTTCATTTGATTATCATTCACACGTACATACAAGACACATGACCCCTGCATATTGTAAAGCATTAAAACTATTGTTATAATCATAAGTAAATCGTATATTTATTCCATTTTATTTATTTTCAGAGTCGACAGCCGCCCAGCTTAAACATGTCATAAGGTAAGTTAATCTACTTCGAGCCGTTTAAAAGGAAAAAATGTTTTCGTCCACAGCCGGAGCTTAGGACTATACTGATTTTACAGTTATTGACATAATGAAGCCCCTCACTAGCGTCAACAATTTATTTCATAGCATTTTTGATAACATATATTGCAGTTCTGAAAGGCTATAACAGATGGAATGAAAATGAAAATGAAAATGAAAATATTTATTTTGCAAGTAGGCCACACGGGCTCTTTTACATGTCTGAATCTACCAGTGCTTCGAAAGGTGACATGTGCTGAGAAGAAACGCCGCAAGTCTTTTTTCCACTTTAAAATTACATATAACTAAAACTAACATAAAAAGTGCAACAAATAAACCTAATGGGCACAAATTAATTATAGTATACAACTAATAAGGGAGATGTAGGTATAGTCTCCGCGTCTGAACAAGTAAATTTAAGTGCCTTAGAGATGTATAAAGTCTCTAAGGGTCATAATAATAAGAATAATATTAAAACAGAGAAAACATCTAAATTGATTAATCTAGGTTACATGGAGATGTAGACAGTCTCCATGGTCAAGTATAAAGATGGAGATGTAAGGTCTCCAAATATCAAAAACAATCTGAAATATAACATTTCATGTCCTAATAATACAAATATAATTGGCTATTAAGCCAAAAAGAAAAGGTCAATAACAGTTTATTAAGGAGACACAATAGGAGACGGAGACAGCGCCAGGAAACGACACACAGGCTCCCGGACACTACGAGGTTACACTGTTGCGTTTCTTGGCCTCAGAGCTGGCCAAGCTTTTTTGTCATTTAAATAATCTTCAACTCTATAATATCCTTTCTTAAGCAGCGAATCTTTAATGTACCGTTTAAATGGATTAACAGACAAGTCCCATGCTTCTAGGGGAACTTTGTTGTAGAATCTTATGCAGTTCCCCAAAAAAGATTTACTTACTTTCTTAAGGCGAAACTTAGGTACAAGGGGCTTATTCTTACTACGTGTATTAAAATTATGGACATCAGACACTTTCCTTAAAACCTTTAATATTCTTGTGCGTATACAAGATCACCTCATAAATATACTGTGATGCTACTGTAAAGATGTAAATTTGTTTGAAACGGTCTTTTAACGAATCACGGGAGCCCAGGTTTGAAATGGACCGGACTGCTCTCTTCTGTAGAATAATAGTAGTTTATGCAACGGTTGCATAATGATAGGCCTTAAAACACTAGTGCGGTTTTATGAAACGAGCTTTTAGCGAGTTTCATAATAAGATCGCACGTGTGTTTTAAGGCCAAATTATGCAGAGTTGCATACATAACTTTATCTACACACATATTATAAATCCTCCATGATGGGTTCAGAAACAATATTTTCTGGCAACAAGTTGTTTGTTGCAATCGTGGCTGCATATTTCCGATATCCGGCGCATTTTCACATCACACACACTCCGAGAAGACTACGTACTATTCATATTTTCAACTAAAATGTAAATTACAAACAACTTTTTCTATTCAATTCAACAACAATTCTACTTTCGTTCAGCAAAACGTCAACGTAACGTAATGGCGGCCGTCCGTCAAGACCATTTTTTTTTAAAATCATAGACAGACGGATGAAGTCTCTATTCTCACGTCACTCGAGATCAAATATTGTGCAGTTTATATTAAAAAAACATACTGAATTGACGTTTCGTATCACTAACTGTTTTAATATCTATGGATTATAGAATAGAGACCCACTTGAGTTTGACAGCTGTTCCAAATTTAATCTCATTTCTTTACTGAAAACGATAAAGAAGTCATGTTATTTCTTCATCGCAGCACTGGTTTTTCCTAATTGGTTGTCAAAATGGTGGTCATTTCCTTCGGTTTTTGATTAACCAATGGAGGTTTTATGATATGGGTGTAGATAAAGACCGTTTCGATGTCAGCCGCCTTACCCCAGACCAGGATGCCATAAGACATAATACTATGAAAATAACTAAAATAAACAAGTCGCGCTGTTTGACGTAAATTGACGAATTCTTCTTACAGCATATGCAGCAGAGCTCAATTTGTCTGCAAGAACGGATATGTGTGGACCCCATTGTAATATTAAATATATCCTTTGGCGCCTAGAATAGAATTTTAAGTTTTCAGTTATGATCATCACAATTCGTATACTGCACTAGCCTTTTGTAGCACAAACAAAGTCGTCGCGTCGCGCCCCTCGGTGGCGCTAGGTGCGCTGACTAAACAGTAAAGCCGATCAGGCGAGGTGATACACCCTTCACCGAACAGTACTCTTGTGGTCACATTTCAGCAACATAATGCTTGCTAGTTTAATACGGAGTGCAACCGTATTTACTGAGAGCAAACCGGCTCGCCCAGTACGCCTCGGGCGTATGTCAACGGCTCCGTTCCAGATTATAGCGTAATCCCCTTTCTCTGGCCTAAGCCGCTTTCATAGCTTTGTGCTGAGGATGTAACGCTGATGCCCGTCAAGTGTGCCCTAAATCTGTTTTCGTAGCCTAACGTGTATGGAGTTTGCAAAGTTTAAAATTGAATCACGGCAAATTACGGTAGCTTCAGCTGTTGTTATGGCTCTTATCGCAAAATACGGTATGCAAAGTTAAATCAGGTTTTATATAAAATTACATTAGGTAGGTATTTCAACAAATTTTCACTGACGTGGTTATGACGGGTGAAGTTGAATACACGTCTGACGATGACTTAGGAACAAAAAAACTTTATTCGACAGACTGCGGTTCATTTTCAAAAACGCGTAATGCCCTTCCATACTTCGCTGTATATATAATCTTTGTACATGTACAGTAGTTTAGGGAGCGTTAAAGTATAACGTAACAAAATTTAGGGGGGAGGGGGGTTGTCTTGTAAAACGTTACGATGCATTCCAGAGGCGGGAGGGGGGTTTGAACTAACATTTTTGTAACCCTTCAGAACGATCGCGTTCTCGGGAAGGGGGGTACAGAAAAACGTCACGGCACGTTACATGGGGGGGGGGTCAAAATACTCCAAATATTGCGTTACGTAATACTTGAACGCTCCCTTATGACGATGTTTGGGTTGAGTTTATCGTGAGATTTTTCCCACTTCAAAACTTCCAATAATGCAATATTTTGTCTCTTTATTTGCAGACTGCATTCCAAAAGATAGGCATTGGAAAATGCAGTGGAATCGCTCGTGCTGTGTGTGGATAATAGATGGAGAGCTAATGTGGCTTTAATGTGGTTGAGGCACGACGCGTGTCCCGGCATCGCCCGGTGAGATTACCGAATAATCCCCATTCTTTCGAACGGTTAGCAAGGAAAGTCGAGGGTTACAATTTATTTCAAGTTTAAACTTAAATAATAACCACCTACTGTTAATTGCCTATTTACAGCCTTCCGTTATGAGAGAGATTATGTATTAGGCCATAATTCCCATCACGGACAAGAAACTTATTTAACTTCATTAAATGTTTTAAAGGTTTATATGAATGCAATGTTAAGATAGTGTATGATTATAATGGTAGGGGTTCAAGTCTTCTCAGCTGCCCAGTTTATTTCGATAAGCTTTTCCAGATTTTCAACTAATAGTACCTACTCTTCAAAAACATAATCGGAAGCCGCCGTTAGTTAAAAAGTAAATGAACATGTTAATCTACAAAATGTATGGTGCTGCTGTCGCTACCACACGACTTTTCCTCTCGATCTAAGCCGACGACGAGATTTACCAAATCAATTGCGATTTATTAAAGATTTAGACATGTTCTTTAATAAGAGGCGCATGAAATAAAAAATGGCATTTACCTAATCGGTGGACTTTAAAAACCTTTAGGATATTTACTAAATCGCAAAGGTAAAGTCTTTATTTATGTGTAGCTAAATCCGGTCTTCCGGAACTTATAAAATTCGCAAGTAAGGACTGCGCCTCTATTCGGGAACGCTAAGCGATGTTATAGCGACTCGCGAGCGAGATTTCTCTTCTCACTCTTCCGCACGACCTGTATTGCGTAAGAGCGAGATGCGAGTCTCACTCGCGGGTCGCTGCAGTATCACTAAGACGTTCCCGAATAGACGCCCTGGATGAGAACAGACCAAGACAAGAAAAGGTGGAGAGAGATGGAGGAGGCCTATAATCGTCGAGAGGTCTTTAATAATTAGAGAGAAGGAACAAAAAAGAAAAAGTAAATAAATATGTAATACTACTTATTATTAAAGAAATAAAAGGCTTAAAGGATAATAATAATAATAAAAATCCGGTCTTACACAATCATTATGTTATATTTTTACAAATTATTGTGCTTTCTACAAACTATTCAAATTTTAAATTTAATTGTATCTTCACACTTTGCAACATAAAACTTAAAGATTTTTTTACCTACGTTACGTACTTGTTGTGTGAAATCCCTAACTTAAAATTAAACGGATAGAAACCCTGTTTCTCTGAAGACTAATTTACCTCAACAAATACCAAAGCGTAACACTACTTTTGTGACGTAACCTTTAAAAAAAACAGCATAAATAAAATCAGTAAAAAATCACATGTGGCCACACGACAGTAAATCCGAAGCCATGTAGTCAAAATCTGTTTCCGACGAGCGAACCGTAAAATCCAATAACTTCCCGAATCGTTCGTTAATGCCAGTCATGTTCAGAAACTTAATCGCCGCTTTATCTAATTGACAAGACAAGGAAGCCTACAATTAAAATCCAGTTAACGGAACCCTACTTAGCGTTGAGTTGAAGTTTTAGAAACGTTGGCATTTTGAGCTCTGCTTGCGTGCATACATATTACAGTCGATATATCGATATCGATACTTAATACTTAAGTAGCAAGGTGATTGACCTCACGACGCTCCAGGAAGGTGCGTCGAATATTATTAATTAAATTAATTAATACCTACAAATATATAGAATGCAGAGAGAGAAGTATATTTGCGTTTTAATTTTCCAACTTGTTGCCACAGTTCATTTTTAAAAAACATGAAAAACTAAAATAGTACTTTATGCAACGGTTGCATAATGATAGGCCTTAAAACACTAGTGCGGTTTTCATGAAACGAGCCGATAGGCGAGTTTCATAATAAGATCGCACGAGTGTTTTAAGGCCAAATTATGCAGAGTTGCATACATAACTTTATCTACACACATATTATAAATCCTCCATGATGTGTTCAGAAACAATATTTTCTGGCAACAAGTTATTTGTTGCAATCGTGGCTGCATATTTCCGATATCCGGCGCATTTTCACATCACACACACTCCGAGAAGACTACTATTCATATTTTCGACTAAAATGTAAATTACAAACAACTTTTTCTATTCAATTCAACAACAATTCTACTTTCGCTCAGCAAAACACCAACATAATGGCGGCAATTCGATCCTCCGTCAAGACCATTTTTTTTAAAATCATAGACAAACGAATGAAGTCTCTATTCTCATGTCACTCGAGATCAAATGTTGTGCAGTTTATATTAAAAAAACATACTGAATTGACGTTTCGTATCAATAACTGTTTTAATATCTATGGATACTAGAATAGAGACCCACTTGAGTTTTGATAGCTGTTCCAAATTTAATCTCATTTCTTTACTAAAAACGATACGGGAATAACATTGCAGCACTCGTTTTACCTAATTGTCGCTCGCTATGGAGGTTTTATGATATGGGTGTAGATAAACATGTTTCTGCTTTTAACTATGTTAACGATATAAAATATTAACTATTACAATTTTATATGCGGTATCATAGTAGAACTTGATACTATTCTGTCGAATCTTCTAGGAATATATATTATTAAGCGCAATTAAAATACCCCCAAAAATTGGCCCCTATGTTTAAAATTCATATATTTACGTCACGCGTCCGTGTTGCGGTCACCAACTTACATACGAATACCAAATTTCAACTCAATCGGTCCAGTAGTTTCGGAGCAAATTGGCTGTGACAGACGGACAGACAGACAGACAGACAGACAGACAGACAGACAGACAGACAGACAGACAGACAGACAGACAGACAGACAGACACACGAGTGATCCTATAAGGGTTCCTTTTTTCGTTTTGAGGTACGAAACCCTAAAAAGCTCTTTATAAGCGTAACGAATAATTTAGAATATTTAATGAAGCACGATTAAACTCAACATAGGCGACGAGCAGTCGCGCCTCTGCCAATTGTTATGATATCAGCTCCCATTTTGAAGCGTTATTACGTAACAGCTTGCGCCAGTTCTCGGTTCATATTCTTAACTTACTCTGAATCGTATGTACATAATTCGCCAAATTATATTCCGAGCAAGTCTCAAACTAGGCGTTTATTATCACGACCTTTTTAGACGAATATGAAGGTCAATCCGTAAGGGCATTATTCATTACCCGATCAACACAAAAGCTGTCCTTATATACATTAATCGAAGTTTTTAAAAACCTTAGTAACATAAACCAAAATGATTCCGTGAGTCATCCATTTTCCCGGTTTGAGCACGGAACACTTAAAACGAATATTAATGAGTCCGGTGGGATTGAGGAAGAATTCTGCCATATGTTTAAGTTAAAACATTACGCAAAGAAACAAAATCAAAGGTAAGTTATATTTATAGACCGTTCTCAATGAAACCGTTTCACGCACACGTGTTGACTATTTCTAGGTAAAGTTTACTTTTTGTTTCGTACCACATAATAGAAATAACACCAGATGTCGGTCGTAGATCATCAAAAATTTGTTTGTCTTGCCCCAGCAATAACAAGTCAATTTTCTAGTTCGGTTATATAGGGGTGTTGTGAGAAACGATTGTGTTAAAAACAAATAAACCCCATCTCTGTGTTTGTATGTTTTTCGGTGAACCAGTATGGTGATTATTAAGTAAACAGAACCATAAAGTTTTAGTTATAACAGGGCCCCGGTTTTACTCGAACCGATAACCTCCACATCATAAAGTTTAAGGAGATGCAGTCATTATTCCCGAAATATATTGTAAAAAACAAATATACGCGTCGAATTGAGAACGTCCTGCCGGTTTTTTTTTTAATTATATATTTCATTATTTTACAACAAAAAAAGACTTAAAAATATTTATATTTTATTTAGATGCACCTTTCTTTGTCATAATGAGAGGTTAAGTGCTACCCGTTGATTTGGATCCAACGGACTCTAACTGCAATGACATCAGTTAGACAATAAAGTGCCACTTGGATATTTAAAAACAAATATTTACATATAAGTAAATAGTAAAATTAAAACTTTCATGAGACATTATGAATATTTGAAAGACACACGGTAGAGCCGCGTGCGCGGGTTGCTCTGACCGCGACCGCAGTCAACCCCTGAAGAAGGACTCTACACGAGTTCGAAACATGTCGGGCTATCTCTGACATTTCATCTTGAGTAAAGCCGTGTGTATTTCAAGTATATATAAGTAAATATATACTACGATGAGGCGATGACAGATGTAAAATATTTTCATAACAACGTTTCTGGAACAAGGTGACAATAATGTATTACTTATGTGATCCAGATATGCCATACCGAATCCAAAATAATGTTGTACTGACCTTTACGACCATACGTTTTTGTTTACATATAGGCCGAAAAAGTTGTTGAAAAGATTGGAACCACGACACGTCCCTATTATTTATTAACGCCTTCTACTAATAAAGCAAGCATGCACTGCTATTGCCCTGATATAATTATTTTCAATAAAAAGTGTAACATGGCAAGTAAATAAAGAATTGGAGTGTCCGTAATGGCGGCGTCCGATGCGCCATCACCCTCTGGCGGCGGAACGTCAATTTCCGCCGTAAGTTGATTTTCCCTTAACGGTAGCAACACCGATTATATTTTAAAGATTTACTGATGAAGAGGTAGCGGATATAATTAAATTTACAACCATTGCATGCCTGTCATGTGTCAAGATATATAATTCAAATTCAATCATAAAATACCCAGTATGCATTTATCAAGCAATTTTGTTAAAAGTAATTTATAGCAGAACCATATCATTGCAGAAAGTAAAATATATATTTTCCTTCGTTTGTTGCTTCGTATTTTCATTCACGGATAAGTTATTTGTTTTTGATCCAGTAACACCGATAATTCTAGCAATATGGAAGCATAATGCCAGCTTTCAAGTAGCTGCCGATAAACGATATAGAATGGTCAATATAGTATCATTAAGAGGACAGATATAACAATTCATGAACAAGTCTGCCAAACGATGACAATAAATCATGTAAAAATAGCGTAAGAATATATAATGATGGAAACCCACGTGCAATGCCTTATCCGTTTGAATACAATGCTCCACCAAGAAGATTGTAGACTGAAATATAATTTACACATAATACATTAGTACAATTGGAGATCGCTTTATTAATTTAGAAAAACAAAATAATTCTTACCAGGAAAATACATTATTTCAAATAGATTAGCAGAAATACGTTTTAATTATGGAAAGTCCGTGAGGGGGGCCTTGAGCGGCCTCAGAGTTCTGTTCGGTCCTTACACCTTCCGTCTTACAGTATAATTATTATTAGGTCTACCTTAATGGGAATTCTATCAGGGGAGCCGGTTTTTGTAACATTTTATTTTCTACCAAACCAATACCTCGGAGAATTTATAAATAACCAACAGTCTGGAAAACGTGGATGAATTAATAAAATCAATCTTACTGTTTTTAATGTGCTATGTTTTTCATTAATTACCCAACTGAACAAAGCAAAAGCATGTTATAATATTAGTTAGGTAACGTATGTTCCCTTTTACCAATGACCATGAAGCATGGTGCGAAAATGATCATTTTTGTATGAATACGAGTAGAATCACCTCGCCATGACATGACGATATAGTACATTGTGCATCTAGGGCCGTAAGAAGGGGATAACTAACGAGAGTCTGTTAAAAGTTCGACGCCGATGACTCGAGTTTGTTATCCCCTTACTGCCCGTGATACACACAATGTTTTTCATCACATTTGCGAGGAAATGAAATAAAAATTAGACAAAAAAAAGTATATATATTAATTTTATTTCCATTTTACATCGTGAATTACCATCAGGTAAGTGTTCATAAACTGAGCTTACGTTGCGATCAGCGCGGGGCAGCTCCGCCGGCTTGCGGTCGCGCGCCCCGCCGGCTGCGGCTCCCGAGCAGCTCCGCCGACCTGGCGCACTTAACTGCCCGCGGGAGTTCGAAACCATACAAAATCCATAACTCCATAGGGAGTTATGGATTTTGTATGGTTTCGAACTCCCGCTGACGGCGGGGCCCATAGAGGAGTTAAATCGGCTATAGTTGCTCTATACGCTTGCGTATAATAACACCCTTTCCGAGCAAGTGTGATGAAAAATAAAATCCTAGTTTGCACAAACTAGACGCTATCATGAGAGTTTTTTTATGTTTTTCATAATGGTTCTGTAGGTATATGATACAAAAACGGATTATAGGTACTAATTTTACCTACAGAATACTTTTGTTCACAACTGTATGCTAAGATTTATAAATTCAAGTATTTTCTTACGTTCTTCCAGAATTTTGATTATTTATCCATTCCCACCAAAGTTCTATAGATAAGGTAATTTATTTGCTTTTGCGCTGTGTATCAAATTTGAATTCTATCCAGGAGTTCCAATCAAGTTATCTACGGGAAAACTTTTTATTACGAAAGAGAAGTTTCCCGCAAACACATAAACTTATTGCTCTTGTTATTAACTTTTTTGTTTTTTTCTTAATAATCACATTCTTACGGATCTCTAACTCAAAGTAGTTTAATTTAAAGCCTATACTTAAATGAAAGTAATCAGTAAACTCATAGAGAAAATTAATTTATGGTTCCTACCGGTATAACCAATAAAGTACTTACGCTAGAACCGAATTGAAATAAAGTTACTTGGATGCTGAAAAAATATACTCCACCTACGATTAAAATAATATATCAGTCCTGTTGTACATTATTTCACCGAATATATACGGCGTCACGTCAAGTGGAACTGAAGGCGAAGTTGAGTTACGCCGTCTAGTCACCAGCTTTAACCATTCCCCGCGCTGTAGCCTCGAGCAAATATAAATCTGTCGAGAGATCGTGTATTAATCGTCGTATTTGGTGAATAAATTTACTTTTGTTTGAGTTTGCCTTTGCTACAGCGTTATTTATTCAGTAGAACGACCCGGGGCCAGGAGATACTCTGTTTACATAACATTTTCGTCCCACTGTTACCGCGTTGACTCGCGCATTTCCACAAACCTAACAGAATTTATAAGGTAAGTAAGGTATCACTCCCCTGCTTTACAAATTGGGGAAATATGTACCGACGGAATGCTCAACTCTCGGAGGCGTTTGAATCACAATTTAATTAAGTAACTGGCATTGTTCCACACTTTGTTGTTATATGGTGTGACATTTAATTGCGCACGCACAGCTGATCGATATCTACTGAAATGATCATCATCATTAGCCTATATACGTCCACTACTGGGCTCCGGCATCCTCTCATAGTAAGAGGGACTGGACATTAGTCCCCACGCTAGGCTTGTGTAGTACATGTACTATGTACTAAAAAGAACTAATTCCCGTTACTGTACTAGAAGGAACTATTCCGTAACGTTTCTGCTCTTAGTACACATTTAGTATAGTACGCGGAGCGGGTAGCGACAGCGAAGCGATCCGATTGACCGACCGAACGCTATACTCGGACAAAGCCAATGTGGAGCCTCTGTCCGAGTAACATAGCAAGAGGGAAGGAAACGGACCGCTCTTGTGTGTGAACTAAACATGTATATATGCACTTGTGCGGGAGCAAGCAAGACGAAGTACGAGTAGTTTTGACGGGCCATCCTGTAGGGAGTAGACCATAGATAGATTATTTCAGTGTAGGTACTAGTGTACCTACTAAAAGAAGTAAAAGACCGAACGATTACATTTGCACGATTATACTAGTTCGGAGCGTTCTAACGAGCACGCACAACTATAGTCCCCACGCGGGCCCTGTGCGTATTGAGGACTTCACACACAAGCATGCTTCAAACATTTGCATGTCGTCGAAGAAATTCGAAGATTAGCGTGAAGTCCAAAATCCGCTACCGAAATACTGAAAAGAAATAAATGTTATTTTTTTAACCGAGAATAGCCACTCATCATCACGCACATTTATTGCCACAAATCTGTGTCATCTAAAATAGACACGAATGGAATGACAAGTTTACTAGGACTCCCGGTAAATCTCGATTCCTATCACACGCACTGAGCTGTCTGGTTGTTTTATTTTATTGCTCTTGACGCCCGCACAGTGGAGCTAGCCAGTTTGAAATCAAGCATCGACATGTTTATAATGGCGCGCTAGTGACGGGACATGAGCGTGGGCGATTGATTTACACCACGCGCGATAATACATGAAATCAATTGCGTAGGTCAGGTACAATTTGCGTATTTCAGAGTTATCGCTTTTATCGCGTTGCTGCTAGTTTAGCTAGCATGAAAGTTGACAACTGTTGCCAGAACAGGCGCAAGAGTACGTGAGATATCATAATCACAGTCATGCGCTGTGACGTATGTTCTGCAAACATCAAGACTCATCATTAACTTTTATTTAAAAACTTCAGTTTGTTTTTCTGAAGCTTAAAATGCCGTAAAAGAATCATCATAATTACAAGACTGAAACGGAGTCCTCGAAGTCAGACCTTTATCCATTAAATCGATATTCTTGTACCTATGTCCTTGCACACTTACCTTATTCAAATGCTCACGATTACCTATATCTGTAAAAGCACCTGGAATTTGTTTCACATAATTCGTTACCTTCATAAATCTGGGCTTATCCGTGCAAATCCCTGCGTGACTACATTATAAACCTTACATTTGTACCACAAGGACAGAGCACCTGAGACTGACGTGTCTTCATTGTTATTTTAGTCGTCTCCCGAGGATCTGATTGAGACACGAAGCACGTCGCACAAAAATAAGAACGGATATGGGCACAGCACAATTCAATACGAACAAACACGTAAAACCGAAATTGAATTGGAAAACGCATGATTTAAGTGACAGAAATTAAGAAACTCTCTTAGCAGTGTAATGAAAGGACGGGGACACCATTCAAATAACGAATCATAAATAATTCAGTTGCGGGTTTGGCGTCGTTTCAAGACATTTCCACATTAAATTTCATGAGAGGTTCATTTTTCTGGGGAGCGCGCGGCGCAGTCGTGCGGGCGGCCGCGCTGCCGCTGCTGCTATGTAATTGACCGTTTTGTCCGTTTACCAGACCCACTGGCCCACCAGGGCCATCAAATAAATTATAAAGCAAGTATTGGAAAATGGAATTTTAAACGAGCCGCAAGGAATCAACTGAATGGGTGTTTTCTCTAAAACTAACATACTGCTTGCCAGATACAAGTAATATATCTGCAAGCAAAGCTTTATACTTTTTTGATCGAACTTACGGTCCATATTTCCCAATGTATTTTTTTCAAGCTGTCAATACAATAACCGAACGTGGTCTGAAGGCAACCAAGTATCCCCGCTACCTATAGGCAGGAGAAGCGTTATTTGCCTGTTCGTTTTTCCCTGCTAGCCGCCGGGGACGCTAACGGGACCAGTTTGTTCATTTTATTTTTCCCTCGTAAAGCAAACTCTGCGACTTATGAACACTGATTTATATGTTAATGCGCCGCCACAGACTTTCTCAATTGCGTTTACTTTGAGCAATGATTTTCGAGACATTAAACTGTAGAGTCGACTGATTCACTAGATTCAAGGGTTGCTCGACGGCGCGACGACGTGAAAACGGCCATCTATCATCCGTATCAAATTTTGTATTTGACATAAAGTAGATGAGTAAAATGATTGATGTACCGACCACATCCCAAAAGCCATTGGAACTTACCATTACTAGAATAGTAATTGAATATCTCATGCAGTTGGGAATTAATATCCACGTGTGGATAATTAATAAATTGGCCGGTAAATACAGGTACTAGGCTTGATCCTAACGGTAGGAAATGAGTTGTTAACGACTCCATGATTAAAGTGTAATATTCATTAGTGAGGGGAATAATTATTCACATGTCTAATAACAGTGTCATTAAAATTCATATACGTATAATGTTGAATTTTATACGCCAGCCACAATTTAAAACTCCGCCCGTAATTTTACTATGCAAAGCGACTTTATCATGGTCACGTATGAAAATAATTATAGTCAGTACTTATTTAACGTACAGGGAGGACTGGGTCACCGTATTTTATTAACCCCGTGTAATCGTAGGTACTTAGGACACCAGGGGTTACCATGACTGTTACAAATTAAAAAATAAATAAATAACTACCGGTGTAAGGAAAGTTATAGTACATAGTGCATCTAGGGCCGTAAGAAGGGGGTAACTAACGATTCAAGAGTCTGTTAGAAGCCCGAAGGCGAGGGCTTTTAATGACTCGAGTTTATTATCTCCTTACTGCCCGTGATACACAATATTTTCCATCACATTTGCGAGGGAATGAAATAAAAATTTGACAAAAAAATAAAAAAATCCCATTGTACACCGTGAATTACCATCAGGTGGGTAGAATAAACTGTCTGTCGCGTCGGTTGCGCGCTACTTGTATAAGAGAACGATCACCGCCGGCGCCGGCGCGCGCCCCCGCCGAACCTGTTGCACGCCCCGCCGTCAGCGGGAGTTATAAACCATACAAAACCTATAACTCTCGTGGGAGTTTTTGATTTTATATGGTTTATTACTCCCGCTGACGGTGGGGCATATAGAGCAGCTAAATCGGCTCTAGCTGTAATATACGCCTGCGTATAACAACACCCTTTCCGAGCATGTGTGATAATAGTAGTTTATGCAACGGTTGCATAATGATAGGCCTTAAAACACTAGTGCGGTTTTATGAAACGAGCTTTTAGCGAGTTTCATAATAAGATCGCACGTGTGTTTTAAGGCCAAATTATGCAGAGTTGCATACATAACTTTATCTACACACATATTATAAATCCTCCATGATGGGTTCAGAAACAATATTTTCTGGCAACAAGTTATTTGTTGCAATCGTGGCTGCATATTTCCGATATCCGGCGCATTTTCACATCACACACACTCCGAGAAGACTACTTACTAATTCATATTTTCAACTAAAATGTAAATTACAAACAACTTTTTCTATTCAATTCAACAAAATTCTACTTTCGTTCAGCAAAACGTCAACAACATAATGGCGGCCGTCCGTCAAGACCATTTTTTTTTTAAATCAAAGACAAACGGATGAAGTCTCTATTCTCACGTCACTCGAGATCAAATATTGTGCAGTTTATATTAAAAAAACATACTGAATTGACGTTTCGTATCTATAACTGTTTTAATATCTATGGATACTAGAATAGAGACCCACTTGAGTTTGACAGCTGTTCCAAATTTAATCTCATTTCTTTACTAAAAACGATAAAGAAGTCATGTTATTTCTTCATCGCAGCACTGGTTTTTCCTAATTGGTTGTCAAAATGGTGGTCATTTCCTACAGTTTTTGATTAACCAATGGAGGTTTTATGATATGGGTGTAGATAAAAATATTTAACTTTCTTGGTTACACACCATACACGAGAAACCAAAAGTTTATAATAAAAAAGAGAACTGATAATGTAAATAGTAAATATAATGATTACTTTGTAAAACATGAATAGATGAATAGATGTGAAAGCATTTTCAAACATCAACACACCCACAGCTAACAAATTGTTCTCCATCTCATGCATAGTACGCTAACTGTTCAACTTCACACCCGTATATGGCAACGATTTCATTAGAGGCAATGCATTACCCTGAAACCATTTATTCCAAAGCGGTAACATAGGGGGTTGCAAATTTGTTCAAGAAAAAGTAGTTCATTAGTTAGGTGACTTGCATGCTACACACGGACGGAGGAGCATGTTACGCTAATGGAGGTTACACAGGCTTACCCGCCTTGCGACTGAGACTCAGTATATTTAAGAACACGGAGCACCGAGCCGGTTGCTATACAATCTTCAGCTTATGGTAATCAAATTTGCATTATTTCTACTTCCTCGTGGTTATTTTCAACTTGTTTTGAGAATTTATAGAAATGTAACAATATAGCAAGTAGTGTCTAAAAGCAATAGAAGTCCTGTCATATTTTGTGCATTAGGTAAATTTGTATGAAAGTAAAACTCCACAAGATTAATCTTGGTAAAAGAGTGATTAAAAAAATTGCGGTGAAAGAATAATTTTAGATGAGCTTTTTTAATTTTACAATAGTTATCATTTAAGTATAATTTTAGCTCTCAAAAACTATTACATAAAATAGGAAATGCCTCGAAAACACCAAAAGTCTCTTATTATGTCTCTTATAAAGTCTCTTTGACGACGCGGGTAGCCTAGTTGGTAGTGACCCTGCCTCCGAAGCAAGCGTCGCGGGTTCGATCCCCGGTGAGGGCAAATATTTGTGTGATGAGCACGAATGTTTGTTCCTGAATCTTGGATGTTTCCTATATATTTAAGTATTTATTTCTCTATATAAGTATTTATATCGTCGTCTAGTACTCATAACACAAGCCTTTAGAGCTTACTTTGGGACTAGATCGATTTGTGTAAAGGCTGTCCCCTGATTTATTTATTTATGTTTCTTTTATACTATAACTTCTAATTTGACCGTGAACTAAAGGCCGGGGCAAACCGCGTTTGCGGCGCGAACGCGGGTCCGCGCCGTTGTCGCGTTTGGTGTGCCCGGGCCTTAAGCATAGGTTAGGTAGTTAATGCTCTATGTCAGTGGTATGGATATGCTTTATATTATACTGCGTTGAGTAGTGAGCATGCATATTGTTTACATCTTTACCCAACTCAAGTATACATTTTAGTTACTTATCAGACTCTGATCAATTGCACACAAATTATTAACTATATAGTTATTTTTCAAATGATTAGTCCTAAAATAAGCCAAATTAAGTATACTTATTTCAACTCTGGCTCGTCTACGCTTTTCAATCTCGTTGAGCACTCTTTACGAGCAAAACCTACTTGTTTCACTGTATTACTATCGCTTTATTTCACAGCAATTTGAAAATGCTGAAATTTTTACGTGACTGAAAAAGCAGAGTAAAATTTCGCAGCGAATATAATCTCGCTGTTTTTAGGGTTCCGTACCCAAAGGGTAAAAACGGGTCCCTATTACTAAGGCTCCGCTGTTCTTCTCTCCGTCTGTCCGTCCGTCCGTGTGTCACCAGGCTGTATTTCATGAACCGTGATAGGTAGACGGTTGAAATTTTCAGATGACGTATTTCTGCTACCGTTATAACAACAAATACTATAGAACAGAATAAAATAAATATTTACGGGGGCTCCCATTCAACAAACGTGACTTTTTTGCCGTTTTATAGATAATGGTACGGAACACTTTGTGCGCGAGTCCAACTCGCACTTGGACGGTTTTTTTAAATTAAAAATGTATATAAAAAGTGTGGCTTCATCAGACACTAACAGCACTATCTTAGTTAATGAGTGACATATAAATAAAATCTATAATTTCATAATGGGACGGGGTAAAATAAATACAACTCTTTTTACATTTTATGTCTATATGATTCTTTTAAATTGATTAAGTATTTAGAAACGACACGTACATAATGTTAAATAAAAGTAGAGCTAATATATACAACATTTAAACTAGTAGTTTAACTTATTCAATTTTATCCGCATGGATAAATATCGTCGACTGCAATTCGATTACAAGGATCCATCAACAACCTAGCATTTGAAGTCGCTTACGCTGGAAGTGCAAACAGATAGATTAACTTATTTACAGAGGCTCGGCCGCGTTACGTTAAGGTGAGTGGATTCATCAGTACACGTGACTTGCACTGTGAAGTCGTATGTCACCGGACACTCCCGTTATTCCCGTGCTGGGGACAAGAGACAGCGGAATACAATGTTTCGTAACCTTTTTGTTTATATATTTTTAATAAATCCGTGCATGGCCCGCAAGCTTTCTAAATCAAAATTAATTTGTACAAAACAGATTAAAGACGCTATGGGATCTTTTTTGTAGATACGAGAACTGTGTACCAAGTTTTAGATTTGGTAGTGAGTTAATTTAAAATTAGAAGAACATTTGACCGACATTTAGGCCACCTACGCACAGGCAGGGTGGCTTGCTTAGCGCCTAGAGCCTCTATATATATACAAAATACTCTTAACCATCCCTGAACGTTTTTATTTAAATCCATTCAGCCATTTCGGAGTCAATTCGGAATAAACATTAAGACAGACAGACGGACAAAAATTCTAAAACCCCTAATTTAGGCTTAAGCATACGTAAATAGAATTTTCTATTTAGATATTTGTTCTTCAATTTTATTTATTTATATAAATAAACAAAGCGTAGAGCGAGTCAGTTCACACGTTAAGATTTATTATTCATTTAAAAAAAATTGTATTCAATAAGTCGCAGATAGCGTAATAATTTTAATCTTAATCGATACCAGTCATTTGTGACTTATACCATTCTTTTGCGGCCGACACCCCTCGTTTCGGATTGAAAGTACTTACCTGCATTAGACTAATTAAATTTCAAATGCTCATTTGTTTAAGGTTTCCCGTTTTTGTTTGTTTACTCGCTCATGTTTCATTTTAACCGGAGTATTATGAGATTAAATGGGTAACCAGTAAGAGTACATAATCCCCGATACGTGCTTGGTACTAGCATGAATACTATAATGAGCTTTGACGAAAACTAACAAAAAGCCATGGGTAATAATAGTATTATTAGTAATAAATCCTGCGTAATTCCTTATGATTAAATATAAATTCGTTCTGTACCTATGCAATACGTCACACAAGCTAAGAATAGGTCCGGCTGTTGAATTAAAAACAAAATACCTTCTCTGTATTTATCAAATTTACATTTCTCTACAAAGTAAATTCCAAATGGCTATTTTGACAATAAATACAGTACCTATGTAACACGACGAACAGCAAACCCGTTGATGGCTACGTTGAGCCGAGCACAATAACACACTGTTTGCTAGTATTCATTCGTTAATTTAGATTTTATCATTTTACAAAATTAATAAATTACCTCTAGTTTTAAAGCCGGTTACACATTTTGTATCATTCTATGGTACTGACCGATAACATACTGACAGATGCATAAAAAGAAAAATATATAAATTCCACCATTCCACAAATCCTATCACATCTTCAACTATGACCGCGGTATAGTCACGTTAACGCGTTATAAGCAATTGTGTAAGTTATTGAAATAACGCATTTTATACGTTTTATGGCCGAATTCAGAAACGACACTTTCCTAAGCTATAGTTAAATGTCTCTCAACTAGTTGTCATCCTATACTAAAACGTCACTTTAATTAAAGATCAATTTGAGTGGCCTTTCTTAATTTGGCCGTTAGAATTTCAAACGCTTAAACAATAACTTTCAGAACTGACATGGTCCATTATCTTGATGCCTAAACTGTAAATTTTGTTTTCTCTACATAGGTAGGTATAACAGATAAGGTCGGTAAACAATAATAACGAAAATGGCACATTCTATCAATTTGACGTCTTCATGATAGAAAAGCAGGGTGTTACCATTAATAATTTAATTGTTATAATTTTTATATAAAAAACTATTCTGATGTTTTTAAGATAGGTAAGTATGTACCATAACCTTTCTTGTCGTCCAAAGTTTGACGGGGCAAAATATTTACTTTTCATCGTGTTATATACTGTATATCAGCAACGACGGATGATAACAACGATAACATTGCTGTAAAGATGACTCTTTGTCACATGATTTCACGATTGGATCGTAAACATTCTTAAAACATCACTCGACTTTTATAAGCTTACTTTGCGGGTGTCTTAACTTTTCATCCCCCACCTTTGCTACAAACACTTTTGTCACGAAAGGCTTTTAGGATCGCGTAATTCTTTATTATTACTTGATGCCTTCATAACATGAGATGACCTGATTCCGGCCATCTTTTTCCGGTTTATTTTATTTTTAACGGCAGGAAACCTGGTGATGGGCTGTATTGATTTAGAAATTCAAACATGCGTTGTAATTTAATTGATGGAAGAGTAACAAGTATTATTGGTAAACGATAAAATTAGATTTGTAACGCTACAACTTAAAGTTGCTTTTCGCCATGCAGCATTTATGGATAAGACTTTTATTCCCGTGTTCGCTAATAAGTATGCCAGACAAACACTGGGATCGATCGCGTCTATCGAGTGTTACATTATCATATTGCACGGACTGATTGATGTCAAAGGTCGTGGGGTGACATAATGTGAACTCGGGATATCTGGTGAGCGATATTTTCCCTATCTACAAATAAATTACTGCCATTACAGCTCCTCGTATCGCCCCAACGACAGGACGATACAAGGCGCTGTTTGCTTATATTTTCATAAAATCTAGGGCCGTAAGAAGGGGATAACTAACGAGAGTCTGTTAGAAGCCCGATGCCGAAGGCGAGGGCTTTTAATGACTCGAGTTTGTTACCCCTTTACTGCCCGTGATACACACAATGTTTTTCATCACATTTGCGAGAAAATGAAATAAAAATTAGACAAAAAAAAAACCCGTTGTACACCATGAATTACCATCAGGTGGGTAGAATAAGCTGTATGTCGCGTCGGTTGAGAAAACGATCACCGCCGGAGCAGGCGCCGCGCGCACCTCGCCGGTTCTGGCGCACGCCCCGTAGTGTGACGACGCCGTCTGACTCCCGCTGATGGCGGGGCGTATAGAGCAGCTAAATCGGCAATAGCTGTTCCATACGCCTGCGTATAATATTAATAACACCCTTTCTGAGCAAGTGTGATGAAAAGATATTTTTAATTCTCCTTTGCATACCATTATAACTTCGATATCAGTACAAAAAGATACAAACGAAATGCGTATAGAAAATATACGGGCAATCTAAGCGCCGCGATGGTTTCAGTGTCTTGTTATTTCGCAGTTTAATTTAAATATGTAAATTTTATTAGGCATAATACTAGCTGAGGACTCTTGAATTGCAAATGAATGTGACATTACGTTTTATAGGCTGGTAGCCAATTCGTCGGCCCGTTTCCTCGTAGCTGCCGGCAAATTTTCACTTATAAATGGCCTCAATATTAGTGTTGCTCTTAGAGGGCACTTTGAAACAAATTGATGTCTTTGTACTTTAATCCATGGAAATATTAAACCGTTGAATAAAATAGTAATTTATTAGACGAGATATAAAAGTCAGATGAAAGGCAACTCATAAAGTCTAATTCCCCGTCCGTTCATATTTTTTCGTGGATAAAACGATCCTACAGAAATCTTTAAGATGTGTTATTGGAAGTCGGGGAGGCACCCGATATGAAAGGCATCGGAGAGTCACGAACCGCCGAACCATCTAACTCTGAAAATAAACGAACTACTTTATAGTAACATAGAAAAGAAAAAAGAAAGAAAGAAACATTTATTCACTAACACAGAAGACACACAGAGTAACGTAAATAAAAATTTAAACAATAAAAACAAAATGGTGGTGTGTGTGTCCTCGCGGCTGTGAATGGGATACTGGCTCAGCATAATGCTGAGGTGTAAGACACCTGCGGCGCTGATTTTCAGCCAGCACCGTCTGTGACTCACGGAGTGCTATACATATAAATACATAACTTTTGTTTTGTTTAATATTCGATTAAGTTACCAGAAACAAAAAGAAAACGGTGTTATATTGCCAACAAAATTACAGAAATGATAACAGGCAAAAAATATTAACTAAAAGAGCATGTTGGGCACTCCTCAGTGTAAGGCTCCGTAACCAAAACCATAACTTTAGTTAGTTTTCTATTCATATTACTTGGTATTATTTTAAGTAAATAAAAACAAGTTAGCCGCCTATAACTCATGAACCAATGAAGCCTTCTTAGTCGTGATAATTACTTTTGCTTTTACTTCGTTATATAAGCTATCATTAAAGCAATTTTTCTGATTTTTTGGATTTTTAGTTTTTTGCTGTGGGGGTGGGGACACGTAACTCCGACAAAACTGATACCATTAGAGCTCAATGTTTCCTAAACGGCTCCCCAAATCAAAAAAATGGTATTAACATAAGTACTTATAATGTTTTCAAAGAGCCATCCAATGATAATACATTCCATATTTAAATTAAAATTAAAATCACCTCCGCTTTAGGTGTATGATAGCTAAACAAAAAAAAAAAACACTTATTTTATACTTTGTTCGTGTGCGCGAGGCTATCTTCTATAGGTACTCGTAAACTGTCTAACTGTCGCGTCGGTTGCGCGCTACTTGTATAAGAGAACGATCACCGCCGGCGCCGGCGCGCGCCCCCGCCGAACCTGTTGCACGCCCCGCCGTCAGCGGGAGTTATAAACCATACAAAACCTATAACTCTCGTGGGAGTTTTTGATTTTATATGGTTTATTACTCCCGCTGACGGTGGGGCATATAGAGCAGCTAAATCGGCTCTAGCTGTAATATACGCCTGCGTATAACAACACCCTTTCCGAGCATGTGTGATAATAGTAGTTTATGCAACGGTTGCATAATGATAGGCCTTAAAACACTAGTGCGGTTTTATGAAACGAGCTTTTAGCGAGTTTCATAATAAGATCGCACGTGTGTTTTAAGGCCAAATTATGCAGAGTTGCATACATAACTTTATCTACACACATATTATAAATCCTCCATGATGGGTTCAGAAACAATATTTTCTGGCAACAAGTTATTTGTTGCAATCGTGGCTGCATATTTCCGATATCCGGCGCATTTTCACATCACACACACTCCGAGAAGACTACTTACTAATTCATATTTTCAACTAAAATGTAAATTACAAACAACTTTTTCTATTCAATTCAACAAAATTCTACTTTCGTTCAGCAAAACGTCAACAACATAATGGCGGCCGTCCGTCAAGACCATTTTTTTTTTAAATCAAAGACAAACGGATGAAGTCTCTATTCTCACGTCACTCGAGATCAAATATTGTGCAGTTTATATTAAAAAAACATACTGAATTGACGTTTCGTATCTATAACTGTTTTAATATCTATGGATACTAGAATAGAGACCCACTTGAGTTTGACAGCTGTTCCAAATTTAATCTCATTTCTTTACTAAAAACGATAAAGAAGTCATGTTATTTCTTCATCGCAGCACTGGTTTTTCCTAATTGGTTGTCAAAATGGTGGTCATTTCCTACAGTTTTTGATTAACCAATGGAGGTTTTATGATATGGGTGTAGATAAAAATATTTAACTTTCTTGGTTACACACCATACACGAGAAACCAAAAGTTTATAATAAAAAAGAGAACTGATAATGTAAATAGTAAATATAATGATTACTTTGTAAAACATGAATAGATGAATAGATGTGAAAGCATTTTCAAACATCAACACACCCACAGCTAACAAATTGTTCTCCATCTCATGCATAGTACGCTAACTGTTCAACTTCACACCCGTATATGGCAACGATTTCATTAGAGGCAATGCATTACCCTGAAACCATTTATTCCAAAGCGGTAACATAGGGGGTTGCAAATTTGTTCAAGAAAAAGTAGTTCATTAGTTAGGTGACTTGCATGCTACACACGGACGGAGGAGCATGTTACGCTAATGGAGGTTACACAGGCTTACCCGCCTTGCGACTGAGACTCAGTATATTTAAGAACACGGAGCACCGAGCCGGTTGCTATACAATCTTCAGCTTATGGTAATCAAATTTGCATTATTTCTACTTCCTCGTGGTTATTTTCAACTTGTTTTGAGAATTTATAGAAATGTAACAATATAGCAAGTAGTGTCTAAAAGCAATAGAAGTCCTGTCATATTTTGTGCATTAGGTAAATTTGTATGAAAGTAAAACTCCACAAGATTAATCTTGGTAAAAGAGTGATTAAAAAAATTGCGGTGAAAGAATAATTTTAGATGAGCTTTTTTAATTTTACAATAGTTATCATTTAAGTATAATTTTAGCTCTCAAAAACTATTACATAAAATAGGAAATGCCTCGAAAACACCAAAAGTCTCTTATTATGTCTCTTATAAAGTCTCTTTGACGACGCGGGTAGCCTAGTTGGTAGTGACCCTGCCTCCGAAGCAAGCGTCGCGGGTTCGATCCCCGGTGAGGGCAAATATTTGTGTGATGAGCACGAATGTTTGTTCCTGAATCTTGGATGTTTCCTATATATTTAAGTATTTATTTCTCTATATAAGTATTTATATCGTCGTCTAGTACTCATAACACAAGCCTTTAGAGCTTACTTTGGGACTAGATCGATTTGTGTAAAGGCTGTCCCCTGATTTATTTATTTATGTTTCTTTTATACTATAACTTCTAATTTGACCGTGAACTAAAGGCCGGGGCAAACCGCGTTTGCGGCGCGAACGCGGGTCCGCGCCGTTGTCGCGTTTGGTGTGCCCGGGCCTTAAGCATAGGTTAGGTAGTTAATGCTCTATGTCAGTGGTATGGATATGCTTTATATTATACTGCGTTGAGTAGTGAGCATGCATATTGTTTACATCTTTACCCAACTCAAGTATACATTTTAGTTACTTATCAGACTCTGATCAATTGCACACAAATTATTAACTATATAGTTATTTTTCAAATGATTAGTCCTAAAATAAGCCAAATTAAGTATACTTATTTCAACTCTGGCTCGTCTACGCTTTTCAATCTCGTTGAGCACTCTTTACGAGCAAAACCTACTTGTTTCACTGTATTACTATCGCTTTATTTCACAGCAATTTGAAAATGCTGAAATTTTTACGTGACTGAAAAAGCAGAGTAAAATTTCGCAGCGAATATAATCTCGCTGTTTTTAGGGTTCCGTACCCAAAGGGTAAAAACGGGTCCCTATTACTAAGGCTCCGCTGTTCTTCTCTCCGTCTGTCCGTCCGTCCGTGTGTCACCAGGCTGTATTTCATGAACCGTGATAGGTAGACGGTTGAAATTTTCAGATGACGTATTTCTGCTACCGTTATAACAACAAATACTATAGAACAGAATAAAATAAATATTTACGGGGGCTCCCATTCAACAAACGTGACTTTTTTGCCGTTTTATAGATAATGGTACGGAACACTTTGTGCGCGAGTCCAACTCGCACTTGGACGGTTTTTTTAAATTAAAAATGTATATAAAAAGTGTGGCTTCATCAGACACTAACAGCACTATCTTAGTTAATGAGTGACATATAAATAAAATCTATAATTTCATAATGGGACGGGGTAAAATAAATACAACTCTTTTTACATTTTATGTCTATATGATTCTTTTAAATTGATTAAGTATTTAGAAACGACACGTACATAATGTTAAATAAAAGTAGAGCTAATATATACAACATTTAAACTAGTAGTTTAACTTATTCAATTTTATCCGCATGGATAAATATCGTCGACTGCAATTCGATTACAAGGATCCATCAACAACCTAGCATTTGAAGTCGCTTACGCTGGAAGTGCAAACAGATAGATTAACTTATTTACAGAGGCTCGGCCGCGTTACGTTAAGGTGAGTGGATTCATCAGTACACGTGACTTGCACTGTGAAGTCGTATGTCACCGGACACTCCCGTTATTCCCGTGCTGGGGACAAGAGACAGCGGAATACAATGTTTCGTAACCTTTTTGTTTATATATTTTTAATAAATCCGTGCATGGCCCGCAAGCTTTCTAAATCAAAATTAATTTGTACAAAACAGATTAAAGACGCTATGGGATCTTTTTTGTAGATACGAGAACTGTGTACCAAGTTTTAGATTTGGTAGTGAGTTAATTTAAAATTAGAAGAACATTTGACCGACATTTAGGCCACCTACGCACAGGCAGGGTGGCTTGCTTAGCGCCTAGAGCCTCTATATATATACAAAATACTCTTAACCATCCCTGAACGTTTTTATTTAAATCCATTCAGCCATTTCGGAGTCAATTCGGAATAAACATTAAGACAGACAGACGGACAAAAATTCTAAAACCCCTAATTTAGGCTTAAGCATACGTAAATAGAATTTTCTATTTAGATATTTGTTCTTCAATTTTATTTATTTATATAAATAAACAAAGCGTAGAGCGAGTCAGTTCACACGTTAAGATTTATTATTCATTTAAAAAAAATTGTATTCAATAAGTCGCAGATAGCGTAATAATTTTAATCTTAATCGATACCAGTCATTTGTGACTTATACCATTCTTTTGCGGCCGACACCCCTCGTTTCGGATTGAAAGTACTTACCTGCATTAGACTAATTAAATTTCAAATGCTCATTTGTTTAAGGTTTCCCGTTTTTGTTTGTTTACTCGCTCATGTTTCATTTTAACCGGAGTATTATGAGATTAAATGGGTAACCAGTAAGAGTACATAATCCCCGATACGTGCTTGGTACTAGCATGAATACTATAATGAGCTTTGACGAAAACTAACAAAAAGCCATGGGTAATAATAGTATTATTAGTAATAAATCCTGCGTAATTCCTTATGATTAAATATAAATTCGTTCTGTACCTATGCAATACGTCACACAAGCTAAGAATAGGTCCGGCTGTTGAATTAAAAACAAAATACCTTCTCTGTATTTATCAAATTTACATTTCTCTACAAAGTAAATTCCAAATGGCTATTTTGACAATAAATACAGTACCTATGTAACACGACGAACAGCAAACCCGTTGATGGCTACGTTGAGCCGAGCACAATAACACACTGTTTGCTAGTATTCATTCGTTAATTTAGATTTTATCATTTTACAAAATTAATAAATTACCTCTAGTTTTAAAGCCGGTTACACATTTTGTATCATTCTATGGTACTGACCGATAACATACTGACAGATGCATAAAAAGAAAAATATATAAATTCCACCATTCCACAAATCCTATCACATCTTCAACTATGACCGCGGTATAGTCACGTTAACGCGTTATAAGCAATTGTGTAAGTTATTGAAATAACGCATTTTATACGTTTTATGGCCGAATTCAGAAACAACACTTTCCTAAGCTATAGTTAAATGTCTCTCAACTAGTTGTCATCCTATACTAAAACGTCACTTTAATTAAAGATCAATTTGAGTGGCCTTTCTTAATTTGGCCGTTAGAATTTCAAACGCTTAAACAATAACTTTCAGAACTGACATGGTCCATTATCTTGATGCCTAAACTGTAAATTTTGTTTTCTCTACATAGGTAGGTATAACAGATAAGGTCGGTAAACAATAATAACGAAAATGGCACATTCTATCAATTTGACGTCTTCATGATAGAAAAGCAGGGTGTTACCATTAATAATTTAATTGTTATAATTTTTATATAAAAAACTATTCTGATGTTTTTAAGATAGGTAAGTATGTACCATAACCTTTCTTGTCGTCCAAAGTTTGACGGGGCAAAATATTTACTTTTCATCGTGTTATATACTGTATATCAGCAACGACGGATGATAACAACGATAACATTGCTGTAAAGATGACTCTTTGTCACATGATTTCACGATTGGATCGTAAACATTCTTAAAACATCACTCGACTTTTATAAGCTTACTTTGCGGGTGTCTTAACTTTTCATCCCCCACCTTTGCTACAAACACTTTTGTCACGAAAGGCTTTTAGGATCGCGTAATTCTTTATTATTACTTGATGCCTTCATAACATGAGATGACCTGATTCCGGCCATCTTTTTCCGGTTTATTTTATTTTTAACGGCAGGAAACCTGGTGATGGGCTGTATTGATTTAGAAATTCAAACATGCGTTGTAATTTAATTGATGGAAGAGTAACAAGTATTATTGGTAAACGATAAAATTAGATTTGTAACGCTACAACTTAAAGTTGCTTTTCGCCATGCAGCATTTATGGATAAGACTTTTATTCCCGTGTTCGCTAATAAGTATGCCAGACAAACACTGGGATCGATCGCGTCTATCGAGTGTTACATTATCATATTGCACGGACTGATTGATGTCAAAGGTCGTGGGGTGACATAATGTGAACTCGGGATATCTGGTGAGCGATATTTTCCCTATCTACAAATAAATTACTGCCATTACAGCTCCTCGTATCGCCCCAACGACAGGACGATACAAGGCGCTGTTTGCTTATATTTTCATAAAATCTAGGGCCGTAAGAAGGGGATAACTAACGAGAGTCTGTTAGAAGCCCGATGCCGAAGGCGAGGGCTTTTAATGACTCGAGTTTGTTACCCCTTTACTGCCCGTGATACACACAATGTTTTTCATCACATTTGCGAGAAAATGAAATAAAAATTAGACAAAAAAAAAACCCGTTGTACACCATGAATTACCATCAGGTGGGTAGAATAAGCTGTATGTCGCGTCGGTTGAGAAAACGATCACCGCCGGAGCAGGCGCCGCGCGCACCTCGCCGGTTCTGGCGCACGCCCCGTAGTGTGACGACGCCGTCTGACTCCCGCTGATGGCGGGGCGTATAGAGCAGCTAAATCGGCAATAGCTGTTCCATACGCCTGCGTATAATATTAATAACACCCTTTCTGAGCAAGTGTGATGAAAAGATATTTTTAATTCTCCTTTGCATACCATTATAACTTCGATATCAGTACAAAAAGATACAAACGAAATGCGTATAGAAAATATACGGGCAATCTAAGCGCCGCGATGGTTTCAGTGTCTTGTTATTTCGCAGTTTAATTTAAATATGTAAATTTTATTAGGCATAATACTAGCTGAGGACTCTTGAATTGCAAATGAATGTGACATTACGTTTTATAGGCTGGTAGCCAATTCGTCGGCCCGTTTCCTCGTAGCTGCCGGCAAATTTTCACTTATAAATGGCCTCAATATTAGTGTTGCTCTTAGAGGGCACTTTGAAACAAATTGATGTCTTTGTACTTTAATCCATGGAAATATTAAACCGTTGAATAAAATAGTAATTTATTAGACGAGATATAAAAGTCAGATGAAAGGCAACTCATAAAGTCTAATTCCCCGTCCGTTCATATTTTTTCGTGGATAAAACGATCCTACAGAAATCTTTAAGATGTGTTATTGGAAGTCGGGGAGGCACCCGATATGAAAGGCATCGGAGAGTCACGAACCGCCGAACCATCTAACTCTGAAAATAAACGAACTACTTTATAGTAACATAGAAAAGAAAAAAGAAAGAAAGAAACATTTATTCACTAACACAGAAGACACACAGAGTAACGTAAATAAAAATTTAAACAATAAAAACAAAATGGTGGTGTGTGTGTCCTCGCGGCTGTGAATGGGATACTGGCTCAGCATAATGCTGAGGTGTAAGACACCTGCGGCGCTGATTTTCAGCCAGCACCGTCTGTGACTCACGGAGTGCTATACATATAAATACATAACTTTTGTTTTGTTTAATATTCGATTAAGTTACCAGAAACAAAAAGAAAACGGTGTTATATTGCCAACAAAATTACAGAAATGATAACAGGCAAAAAATATTAACTAAAAGAGCATGTTGGGCACTCCTCAGTGTAAGGCTCCGTAACCAAAACCATAACTTTAGTTAGTTTTCTATTCATATTACTTGGTATTATTTTAAGTAAATAAAAACAAGTTAGCCGCCTATAACTCATGAACCAATGAAGCCTTCTTAGTCGTGATAATTACTTTTGCTTTTACTTCGTTATATAAGCTATCATTAAAGCAATTTTTCTGATTTTTTGGATTTTTAGTTTTTTGCTGTGGGGGTGGGGACACGTAACTCCGACAAAACTGATACCATTAGAGCTCAATGTTTCCTAAACGGCTCCCCAAATCAAAAAAATGGTATTAACATAAGTACTTATAATGTTTTCAAAGAGCCATCCAATGATAATACATTCCATATTTAAATTAAAATTAAAATCACCTCCGCTTTAGGTGTATGATAGCTAAACAAAAAAAAAAAACACTTATTTTATACTTTGTTCGTGTGCGCGAGGCTATCTTCTATAGGTACTCGTAAACTGCAGCTTTGTCCCTTTGATTGTCTTCCGAAGAAGTGGCCGTGACATTACGGACGGATGGATAGACGGACGGACATGGCGGAATTATAAAGGTTCCTAGTATGATTACGGAACCCTAAACAAAAAAAAAAAAACCGTCAGAACTAAAGGATAAGTCTTTTTGTATAGCATAATAAAAACTGAATGTTCCCACAAGAAGAATTGTATGTGATGAGTCCGAATCGGACTCAGCGCGCCCACGCCGTAGCTCCTTATTTACTTTAGACAAGTTTTCACAAATTATTGAACTGTCTAAAAAGCGTTTTTAATCGTGTTTGTGGTTGACAGCATCGTTTACCCTTTGATCAGACGTTATCCCGCTTTCCCGCTCATTGCGCTGGTCAAAATATTAGCAAATGGCTTTTTTTAATATACTTACATATATCTATATATATATGAATTTAGAAAAGAAAAAGCAAATCAAACAAGAGCACAGCAAACAATGGAATCGAGAGTTTGTTATAACAACAATTACATACTCAATTTCGTTAAGCAAACACGAGGGCTTTACTCACCGAACAGCGAGGTTACACCGCCGTTAAGCACATCTCTAATTTAGAGAGCCGGGTAAATACAGCAATAAAACGAGTATGAAACGAGTATGGACTGGGAATAATTGTCACGACAGCGAGCCTATCGTTTCTAATGTGTTCTTAGCTTTACTGAATTATAACGACTTAAGTCTGCTTTCCACTTCAGGCGTACTTGATGGAGTGTTATTAAAAACATGAACATTTTCCCTTGAGATCTATAAACGTGTTAAACTACCATGGTTTTGGGTTGGAACGAACTTTTTCATGTAAAACTTACTGAAACTGTGTTAAATTGTGTTACATTTCTATCTTAAAGTATAGAATACTAATATAGTAAACGTTGATACCGTCAAGCCATGCCGCCTAAAACGTCAACTATACAGGCCAGGGATTCATACAAAACATATGCGCATTTGTTTGGCCTGTAAGGTTATGATACTAAATAATATTGGCAATTAAGTGTTTATTTGTGACAGCATTATTACAATCTTCTTAATTTGGTCATACTGTCACTGGCTGACGTAAGGCGAAAAAACATATTTGAAATCAACGTACTAATAAAATACAGCCATCTTGTTTTTTCATTAGGGCGCTGATGTTTGCGGGAGCAGCGTAGCATTACAGTCGTAGGTTCACTTAATTTACAGCGTATCTTTTACTTCTATAATCTAAGATTTCTATAGTCCCATTTGACGTTTGTCAACTGACGCAAATAGAGGTAGGGCCAACTAATGCGCATCGTAAGATAATCAAATCCGATTTCAATAAGAATCGATTGTTCTTGAGGTTATGAACGAATATAATTATGATTATCGAAATGGTTTTACGCTTAGACAAAACTTAATTTAATTGTACTAAAAGCTTATACTGTTTCAATACTTTGAAATAAGATTATGGAGAATGTATAGTAATGAAAACCGTTCAACTGACTTAGGAGTAACCTTACAAGTTGGTATTCTATTGTTTAGATTTAGCCGCTTGCAATTAATTTTATTAGTAAGTATTTGGTTTTGAAATACCGTCTAATTAACTTTGCAGTTTTCCGATTTATTGGAAGTTTACAGGACCTACACGACCGGCGAAGGTCTAAATAAAAATAAATCCGATAGAATGTCATTGTTTTTAGTCGTAGTTAAATTACTAATATTAAAAGAAATGTGCATGATTGAAATATGAAATGTATAAATAAGTGGAAAAAAAAAGATATTTTTTGTTTTCAGTTTTGTTGTACATGTTAAATTTACATTACTTATATAAGTAACGTAAATTTAACGTGTAGGAAACGTCAATTGGGACAAAAATTCCGCTAACTATAGTTTTTATAGAGAAACGATTCGTTATAAAGATTGATTAACGTACCGGCGACGACTTTCGACGCAACGAACGATTACAATAAAGATATGAACAGAATGCCACTATGGCACTCGCTGATTTGTGACTGTCGAAAACTGACAGTAATGAGTATTCTTATTTACCTACACTTTATAACGCGTGTTGTATAAAAAAACATCTGCCGAAAACAAAATAATTACGAGTAGAGCTAGTAGTACTATTACCTACTAATTATGTGGTAGAGCCTTTATCTCTTTAACAAGACTTTTTAATAGGCACATTTTACGATTATTTTTAGTGAGTATTACTTATAATGACCACGGGTTAACAATTGAGGCTGCATTATCGTGGTTTCATTTTCACGGACAACTGAATAAGTGACCCTAATCGGGCTTGCATTTGGTTCATATGAGATCAATGTCCACCGTGCACATTAATTCAAATACTTGTACACACCTTGCACGCCATCTCCACACGCCAACACGTTTCCTATTTCTACAATTCAAATGTTTTGGGTCAGCGATCATACTCATTGCGATTTGGACAAACTAAATGGAATGTTAAAACAATCAAGCGTCAACATATAATAATAATTATTTAGAAAACATAACAATTTAAATTAAAGTCATCAACTTGCTATGGAATACATGCTTTGCGGAAGAATCAAATTTTAAGAACCATGTAGTTTCCTTAATCTGCAATTAGTCCATGATATTTAATTCCTTCAGGAGTTTAAGTGATGTTGAGTTGCTTAAAGGACTCTTGACGAAATTCTGGCATGTTTATGGAAATAAAAATGGTTACGTCTTGTAATACTGTTAATAGTTTGTTTTTATTCAAAAATAAATAAAACAGATAAAAATGCAGCTACTAAATTAAATAATATTTTGCTTATTTAAATATAAATCCTACAAATATACCTACCTACTAGTAAAACAATGCATGTAGTGGAAATAATTTGGGTCACTTACACGTGGAGCTAAAGGGTTACATTCTGAAATAAACACCAAGTTATGAGTTCGGAAATGGTCTTACGGATATTTTCGCACGTTTTATTAACTTTCTGTAATAAAACGCGGAGATCCCACAAAAACCACTTAATGCTTTCTGCTTGGAGTGCCGTGCCATTAAAATGGCTCCTTGAAATAACTAGTGGTCTTGTTATTGTTTTACTCGACGAAACGGTTTGAGTACGTGACTGTTGTTGTATAATATGACTCACGAATCAAAGTTTCACAAACATTAGATGTCGTGCTCAACCTCTTCAATGTATGTGGATTCAAATGTCAAAGCACTTCTACCCTTCCGCAAAGAGAATAAGGTTTACTATGAGACGTTCGCTTTAATATAAGGTGATGACCTGAGACAAATTAAATGATGTCGAACGCTCAAGTCACCCGACTCAGATACTTACGTAGATTCGTCACGGATTCTGTGATTAAAAAGCCAACGAACCTGATTCTATACTGAAGTACATATGAATACGGCCAACATATTTGCTCAATCGCTCCAAGCCCTTTTTGAATAAGTATTGCATCAAAACTTTTTTACTTGGCACCAATGAACTTACTCTTTTTATAGTTCAAAGATTTGTCCGAGATTGTTTTGAGAGACTGCCATTGGTCGTACAAGTTAAAGTTACATATTTTCAGTATGAGAATACTACAGAAAGAACCAGACTGCTGGAGCTGTAACGTCTTGTAATTTGCAAATCGGTTCTGTATTTTAATAAGTAGGCTCGCTAACGGCCGACCGTGACACTCGGCGGATCAATTTTGGGTTCCTGTCAACTCCACGTTTTCAAATTCCTTTTAAATATATTAGAACCATCGAACATCCTCAAATAGTTAGCTCAAAAACGTGAGAATAATTCAAACAAAACTAAGAAGACTTGGAAACCCTCTTTTTGCATATTTATCTTCACCCCATATAATGTGCATTGATATTAAAAATACCAAAGCTACATACGGAATATAAAATACATATATTTACGCGCCATGAATAAAGTTAGATATAATGTTAAGTGCCTTAATGGGGTGCCATTTTATGGTTGATAATTTTATTAAATAATTTTAGAGTTGATATTGTGTATCACAATTTTGATAACTGAAATTACATCGTCATATACATACATACTGTCATTTGTTTTTATAATATCCATGAGCAATGCAAAAAGCGATTTAAATAACCATTCATTTTGTTGCAATTATGCCGCGATCAGGCGTCGCATGCTTTTTTATCGTTAGTTATACCATAGGGGACGCGTTGGGGGAATAAAAACTTCTCCGCTGCACGTCAATATATCACATCACTGGAATAAATTGGGGGAATTCGCCAATTATGATTTTGGATTTCCGTGGTATTTTGGTCAACGTTCTACATAATTTTTCAATCGGTTTCAATTGCAAAAGCGGCTTCTTTGTATAGCGATTCAATTCCTAAGCTGAATTACCGACTGCTGACCGAAATAAATTAATTATAAATGGAATTTCTGTATTAAATTCTTAATTAATGATATAATATTATTTATTAGTTATTAGGTATATTTTTCCAGTACATGTCGCTTCAAAATGTTCTTAATTTGTTTATCTGTTGTCTTCTCAATTATTTTAGATAATAACACCTGTGGGAATCCATTTAAGATACTAGGCAGTAATTGGGACCACACCCTTTTTCCGTATTCATTGTTGCTTTTTGATATATCATAGGTTGGAAGGTGTGAGATCTTTCTTAAGTTGGCAGGCCTTGTATTTTTTGTTAGTTTATTTATGTATGGTACCGCACACAAGTTAGGAGCCGTTTATAAATAGGACGTCCTTACAGCCCATACCCAATTGTACCGAGAAATCCCAGGGCGACGATGTGATGGCGGCATAACGAATTATTGTCGGCGGACGGTCAACGGGCGCTTTACGAGGCGTTTCCCAGCGCTGATCATGATTTAGATGCAAGGAATATCGGACGGAAGCCCGGCGATAAACCGCGGGAAGCTAACCGAGAGCGTTACCATGGCGACGCGACGAGGGTGCCCGCCCCGTGTGATGCTCCTTCTTCGCTTTCTAGTTCACGGACACTTATCGTTATGGTAATAAATCGCGCAATAACGCAAGGATCGCAGTAAAAAAGCGACATCATGAACATATTTACCTAGCAAATTGGAATGTTTATTGAAACATTTACAAGCAATATTTCACATTGTCAAAAAGCTTTCAAATTTAACAATCAATAAAAAAAATTAAGCCGTAAGACATATTTATTTCAATATATTTTAAGACCTCGTCCTTTAGAAATTACTTGCGTAACAAAGGCAAAGACTTTGTCGGTATGATTCCCATAATATATACAGTGATAGCCTCATTACCGTCTTGTTATGTTTCCAAAGTTTGCCTGAGTTCGTATTACTAGCTAAGTTATTTCATTTCGGTACCGTATAATGGTGTTTGAAGTATAAACATAACAGTAAAGTCTTGATATGAAACGCAAACACAATGTGAAATCCCTTTTATGACCCGTCGACTGATGATGATATATCGACGTCGGCCACGGTGTTGATCGTCACTTACCCCACCCTTATCACGGAACATGTAATTTCGAATTCATTGACCTTAGTTCAACCCGTCCCGGGACGCGAGATTTTGTTAAAAGCTATTCCATGTCCTTTATGTCTTCAGTTCTCATAGACAGAATAATCTTTGACTAATGTAATTTTGTGTTCTTTGCAGAAACCAATTGGATATGAGAGGATGAGCTATGGAATCACAAAGCGCGCCGCCAAGCCCCGAGGAGTCGGGGGAGGCGGTGTACGACCCGCGCTGCGCCCGCTATCAGCACGCACCCGCGCTGCAGAGGACCTTCGCCAGCTGCCGCGAGACGGCGCGCCCGCGCCCGCACCACCGCCACGCCGTGTCCGAGCCCGCGCGCCCGGACGACCGCGTGCTCACCACCGCCGAGGTCCACGACTACCCCTCCTCCGAATCAGGCATCGCCGCCGACTGCCCTCACCCGCACACCAGCAACCCCGACGACAGCCCCTCCTACGATCGATCTGACTACGAAGCAAGTTCTAGTTTCAACCTGAGGCACACTCCTGATTATCATCATACTTTAGACTGTAAACATAGACCGACCGATTATAACCGCAGTCACACGCCAGATTACAATCACGGGCATGGGTCTGAATGCGAGCGCGTTCATGCGCGCACGCAGGGTCGTCGGCCTCATAGAAAACACAGGAGAGAGGAGGATGACGGTGCACAGTCGCTTGACGAGCGCTGCTCAAGAGATTTGGATGAAATCCTGCCAGCCAGGCTGGCGGCCGTCAATCTATCGAGGGAACCGCCGCCGCAGACTTGGAACAGAAGCAATATCGCTGCCACGATGGAGCGGTTCGAACCCGTCGACTACTCTTACGCCTACTACGATCACCATTTATCCATGCCGTCTTCTTCGAGAAAAGCAAATCGGCATCGAGGTCGCGGAGGAATACCACGTGACCGTACCGCACGCCACAATTACGTTACTCGATACGGAACCGAAGAAAATATTTACGAAGAAATTACAGATGGTTCTAGAACCTGTCCAAAGCACCGATATGCGCCCCGACAATCACTCGTTTCTTTAGACAGAAGCGTTGTCGAAGAGGAGGTTCGAAGGGTAGAGTCGAGGCATAAACGAATTTTAGGGGAACTTAATCTCAGCGTGGAAGCCATGTTGATGCCGGAATGTGAATCGCCTGATTCGGAGCGAGCTGAAGACAGGGATAATATAGAAGAATTGTTGCGAGTCGGGCCAACGGATGAGTTACTTTCTCCTGCGAGTTGTAATCCCCCGGATTTAGACAGCGGATTCAGTGGTAGCAGCAGCGGGGCGAGCTATGTGGGCAGTTTACGACGAAAGCCAACGGGGTCAGTTCCCCACCTGCCAGCGGTGGCGTATGGCACGCGCGGCGCCAGCGTACGCATTCTCGGCGCTGATGAGTGCAGCGTGCGCTGCCCCAGAGACGCCACCTCGCCACGCAGCTCCAGCTGCGGAGACGCCAAGACAACGGGCTTTTGGAATAAAAAATCCTGGAAGAAAATTTCAGGTTTCTCTAGCTCCAACAGCATCAATAAAGCAGGTCTCACTGGTGAGTTGACCAAGGCTTTATCAGTTCTGAAACATTTGAAAACGTTACAAATATCATACGATACTTAAGTATCACTTTTGTCACTGAAAAATATTGAGAAATACTAAGCACTTTTGTAATACTTAACAAGTATCACACACGGATAACAAATGCCATTCACTTCAAACGCGTTTCCGTTCTCACATAAAACACGAATGATACCGCGGTATCAAGTCATAAAACCCCTGAGCGTACGAGTATCATTCCCTTTTTTATTTTCGCCCGCTTTCGTCCGCCCATGGGCGTTTTTCAGATGGACGCGCGCGCGTGGCTCTGTTTATTGTTTTTGTTTGTTTGTTTTGTTAACGGTGCGGCATTTTGCATTGCAGGTCTGCTCGTTAGGTACACTTTCCGGCGTAAGTCCGGGTCGCAGGGCTCTCAGAGCAAGCGGCGTGCCGAGCCGGTCACATGCGATGCGTGCCTCTCACAACGATGTTAGCCGCACCATGGTAAGGGTCCCAATACTAACCACCCACTGCAAATACCACACCTCACTCACTAATGATGCCTTTTCATTGTTCGATAACTTCACAATGATTATTGCGTTCGCTTTTAACAAGATATTTTTATTTATTAAACACCCCGATTGGCTAAGCCGCGTCCATTAAAAAATCTTTGTTTTCACCTCATGGAGGACTTCAGAACCCCATTTTTAAATCAAACATTTCATTACATAACACTTGAAGAACTTATCGGTCAATTTCACGGAACCCACTCATAATGTTCAAATATGAAAGCATTAAGAATAATAACGAGCAGCGCGCAGCGGCTGGGTCAGGAACGATTAACAAAGTCGATACAAAGTTCCCTCGTTAAGGTATCGAAGATATTACTTCTACCGAGTTCGACTTAAGATAAGTATTGTTCCGCAAGAGCTGAGACAATAGCATGCGCTGCCACTTAATTAAGCTGGCGATACAATGTAACTTAGAACGGAAGCGAAGTTATCTTATTAGTCCACCAAGACATTGTAAAAACAATACGTGTTACGTCTTGGTTGCAGATGACGCCTGTAGGCCAAGCCGAGCTAAGTCCAGAACAGCTACTATACCATACAGGTTAATATTTAAATTTACTCGAGCTATTATAACATAAATCATGATTATTTTAGAGAACAGTTCGTGTAACAAAACAAAGCATAAAAATCTAAAAAGTAGCTAGAATATTTATCGTCGTGTGGCTGAGTTTCATTGGATGCTTTAATATTTTTTCTTTGTTTCAGCTACTCCAACGGAAAACTGGTGGTGCCGCTGGATTCCCTAGCGCAGAGTTGAGGGAGCTCGCCCCCTCGCGCTGCCCGTCTCCAACTCCTCAGAGGGGCTCCTCAATACGGTCGGCCAGCGTTGAGCGCCCGCACGCCTCTCGCCGCGCCAATCGCCGCGCCGCCCCAAAACGAAATATAACAACATAAATAACAAAACATTCCATTCTTTCGCAACAAATCCATGCAGCACGTCTCAAAGACACCCTGCACTAGTTTGGATCATAAAACTAAATATAAGAAAGTGTGTAAATAAACCACGAGACTTCGAAGGGAAAGTAAACGCGGCGAGTATACGTTGAAGTGATAGAAAAGCCTAATTAATTATTTGTGTTGTTTTGACAACCGTTTCATAGAAACATAAGGACTTTGTTGTTACTATTATCAATTTCTAGTAGTTACTAGGTACATCAAAAGGCTGACACAGTTAGATCGCATTTTGTACATGGTAAACGAAGAAAACGTTGGCGTTAGCTTACTTATCACTACTTTATTGAATACATATTTGATGTTTGTCTGTAATTTTTCCTATACCTAAAATTATCGCAAGTAGCTATGTGTAAAATTAATTATTGATGTCGGCAGTTTTTGGTATATTTAAGTGCCTATTTATTATTATATGAACAACTCCTGTCCGCATAAAAACATCTCAGACTGTAAAAGTAATTGACCCGTCGAGTGTCCCACGGACAGGGTTGTGAATTAAATACATTTAGCACTTAAATCTATAAATTACTTTTTTGCTAAAAGTATAAATTGTTACTGTGACATAGTTACAAACCATTCGTAACTTTGAAGAAATGTTAAATGGTCCAATTTATTTATTAAAATACCTAAAATTCTGTAAAAAAAATACTGTGTTTTAAATGGCAAAATGTTATTCTATAAAGTCCATTGTTAATAGTTGTTAGTATGTAATTTATTGTATATTTTGTAAATACGTAAGCAAACGGTGCGCTATTTTTTGTTACAAAAAGCATTATGCTAAAAATATCATGTATAATTTGGGAAGCTTTAAAATGAGAATCCTTTATCTAGCAAACAAGTGATCGTATCTGCAATTTAACTAAAAAGAACAGGAAGCAACTATTAAGACCAGCTGTAATTATGTAAAAAAAGCAAACAAAATGTGCACCCCCGATATACAGTCAGAATGACAGAATGATTGTCATTCCAATTTTTTATTAATGTATTTCAATTTTGAGACTTTCTATTATCAATCAATGTGAAAAATGTAAAACAGATAAACAGAATGAACTTATGGTATCACGGACAAAGAAAACGAGTGATTTTTTGTCGATACCTATTTATCGATATCTTATTATATGTTTACTTAACAATACTGGCATAAATGGAATGCATCTTCATATGATAAACACCGTCAATATCCACAGGAAATCACTGCGAAAATCATTCGTGATACCAAAACTTCTGTCTGGTGATAGAATCTTTTTCTCGACACTTGTTACTTTAGAGGCAAGACCAAGTTTCTTTCAACATCTCTGTGATTCTTATTTAAAAATTTGACTTGGTTTACTGGAATTGCGGGAGTATTTAAACGACTCTTAACATTTCTGAACGATAATTGAAATTTTATGGTGTTTTACATATAGTGAATATCACATTTGCCATAAAAATCATTTAAAGACGAACAACTTATTAGATGGCCATAATTTTAATGACTTATTAATGATGTCAAGAATCGATTTCATACTTCCGTTATTTGACAGATCCGTTTCCGTTATCTTAACCATCGACAACCCTTTTTCTTAAGTGTGCCCTAAATACCGCCTCCTTATTGAAGAAAAAAGAATACCCTCTTATTATCCTGATGTCAAGTGTCTAAAAGAACATTTTAATTAATACATATTTATAATTAATGTAAATAAAGACTAATTTATAAATATTTGAATCAGTCAGTGAGACTTAAGTAATAGGTAGGTATGTAACTATCGTGCTAAGCTACTGGACTGATAAGAGGTAAACACTCTCAATGTTATATTTCTTTAACTGTCTGTAAGAATTTAGCGACCGTGTTCAAGTCAAAAGAGATTTTTATTAAATAAATCATAAAAGTCATGATATTTTTTATTGAATAACCCACGTAGGCCCCATCACTCGAATCACACGTACAAAATATGTCTCGTACTGAAGCTTAATGACTACAAAGATTTAACTGTGGATTTCTGGGGCGCTGGCAGCTATGAAAATGTCAAAAACATAATGTTTACTGCTATGGAAAATATAATAGCTCCAGTTTCAGCCATGCCACAGATAATTCGGTAGACCCATCTTCGACTCGTGTGACTTCTGTATAAATCCCAACCCAAACCATCATGTCGACGAAGAATTCATTAGGTCCTATGAAATTGCCGTTTTTCAATAATTGGCTACTCTTAGCACGAGTTTTATAAAGATCCATAGGTAGGTAAAATTATCGAACCAAATACTTATCCGTAAATCAATACAGTTATTGACATCTTACATTTAGCCTGACGGACCTTTATGAAACCCGCTCTTAACCTTTTGGCCGCCGTTATCGACTATGCGTGACAGGCTATACAGGGTAAAAAAGACTTTCACTGCCTTGACTTAAAGTTGAAATGCTTGGCGGCCAAAAGGTTAAACATTGTAAATTGATTTAAATCAAAGCGACGTGCATATAGAATTTTTTTAATTCCTCTAGAATGGTGCAAATTGTACCTAAGTTATGACTTCGTGATCAGGCTTGATATTCGCAACTCCCCTTAGAGTTTGATTCTCTCCTTATATATATCCTGTACTCGCGTACAAAATGAGCTGAACTGAACAGTATTAACATTGCCTGGGCCACTATTCGGGAACGTCCAAGCGATATTGTTACGGCTCGCGAGCGAAACAGACTCGCATCCTAATCTTACGCATTACGCATCGTGCGGAAGAGTGAGATGAGAATCTCGCTAGTTCGTCGCTACACTATCACTTGTTCCCGAATAGAGGAGCAGTACTAAAGAAAAAAAACCGCTCAAGTGTGAGTGAAACCCGCGTGGAGAGGGTTCCGTTCCGTACATGATTAACTGAAATTTCCTATGTTACTATAAATACCGTTGACTTCTTATAGGTTTTCCTGTAATCTACAGGTAAAGAACTAACTATTTTTTGTATTTTTTTCAAAATTTTAGGCCCGGTAGTTTCGGAGATAAGGGGGGAATGGTCAATTTTCACCTATTTTCCTAAATAACTTCCAAACCATTTATCTTAAAATTCCAAAAAAAAACATATTTAAGATCCTCACAATAAGCACTTTCATTTGATATGTCACATGATAGAGTTTGCTTCACTTTCTTTTTAATTTTCTAACTTGACCCCGAAAAGTGGGCCCCATGTTCAAAATTAATTAATTTACGTTACGCATCCCTGTTGCGGTCACCAATTTACATATGTATGCCAAATTTCAAATCAATCGGACCAGTAGTTTCGGAGCAAATTGGCTGTGACAACCGGACAGACAGACACACGAGTGATCCTATAAGGGTTCCTTTTTTCCTTTTGTGGCACGGAACCCTAAAAATAACGAAACTAAAGAAATAACGCTCTGCATCCCGCCAATCGATAAAAAGGATTGCATTTTTGCGAGCTAATTGTATTTACTAATACAATACACATAAACATGAAATAGGTACCTACCTAATCTTTTGTACGAACCTTATCATAAATCGGATTTCTAGCGATCGAATACCGCCTTGGCACAGACTCCTTACAGTACATCTTTGTTAACTGGGAGTAGCCTAGGGGGTTTGAGTACTGTTTATTTCCCCACTCCGCCTTTGTAGTGAGCTGTCAGCGAAATTGCGAATTACTTTGTAAATAAATAAAATGAATTAAGCCAGGAGCTAGTCTGAATAAGCTAAAGTGATAGCGAAACCGATAATTACTACGAGTATAATAACAAAATTACGCTCTATTTTGTGTCATTTTCTTTTCATAGAAGATATTCAGTATGCCATTGTAATCGTTGGAGTTAGTACAAAAAAAGTCAGTCGGAGAGTGAGGCTGAGGGTGTGACTTTAGTTTGTATTGACCCAGGGCGAAAGGAAATCTTCACCATCCTGTAGTAGCTATTGGAAGCCACCGAACAACTTGTCCATATCGACCACTAGGGCTCGGCAGAATCAATTCTTTGTTTATTTTTAGGGTTCCGCACCTCGAAAGGAAAAACCGGAACCCTTATAGGATCACTCGTGTGTCTGTCTGTCCGTCTGTGACAGCCAATTTGCTCTGAAACTACTGGACCGATTGAGTTGACATTTGGTACACATAATGTAAGTCGGTGACCGCAACACGGATATGTAACGTAAATAAATGAGTTTTAAACATGACGGTCACTTTCGGGGAGCACACTAGAAAACTATATCGTGTGACATATCAAATGAAAGGGCTCTTTGTGAGAATCTTATATAAATTTATTTTAGAATTATAAAACAGATAGTTTGGAAGTTATTGAGGAAAATAGGCGGAAATTGCCCAGTCCCTTATCTCCGAAACTAGAGGGCCTAAAATTTTGAAAAATTACAAAATATTGTTCGTTAGCTATAGATTACAGGAAAACCTATAAGAAGTCTATGGTATCTAAAGTAACAGCAAGTTTCAGATAATTATGTACGGAACGGAACCTTCTCCACGCGAACTTAACTCGCAATTGTTCGGTTTTTTGATTTACAATTTATGCATTTGAAATTTTTTCATAATTTTATGCACTATGGCGCCGCCGGAGTGAAAATGAAGAACGAAGGTGGTTGCAGACTAGATCCATAAATGTAGGGACGTTCGTTAGTAACTAGTGACGTCATCGTCAGCACAATATCGCTTAGCCAATGCCGAATAGAGACCTAGGTCAGAACTGGCATAAGCTAACGTTATAAAAAAATAAGTAAAATAAGGGTCAAAGTTTTAATTTATATATCTATAAATTATTATAATTTCAGAAAAATATGCAAGCAACCAAGTTCGGTATCATGACACGGACAGTTAAGAAAACGCACGCATTGTTGCACGCCAACGGAGTGGAGTGTAGATATGTGTAGGTGATGTAGTAGCTTGCCGAAGATATTTTATATATCGGACGTAATAATTGATTATTACCTATATTTTTATTTACATAAATCTCTGTGCTTAACGATAAAATGTAGGTAAAAAAACTCATTCCCTGACACAAATGTAATCGACCAAGCATATACTGAGCAGGTTTCTCTAATTCAACAAAACCAAAATTTTGTCAGTTAACCAATAAGGTTACTCAGACTGCTTCCAAAAGTACGAGTATGTATGAGTTTGTATAGAGCTCTACGTAACCTCCAAAGCTTCATATTTGGGGATTCAAATCTTTTAAGGACGCACAAACATCAGCTTACAGGAAAAATAAAGTAAAATGCTTGCATTCACTTAGGCCAAACGCTTTCATCTCCGGGCCTATAAAAAACAACCCTTAAATATTTGCACAATGCCCTGAATGGGTGTAAAATTTCGCATCTCCCGGAGGGGAGTAACGTGCATTAAGGTCTTTTATGCTCTTGCAAGGGTTAATTGTTTAATTGCCAATAAAAATTAAAACTGAGATTACATTCGTTGGAATTTATAGTCTGATTGTTGACGTGAAATGGTGACTAGCAGCTGCTGAATGCACATGAGTATTAACATTTTGAACTGAAATACGAAGTAAGTCTATAACTTATGCGGGGCGCTGACGGATACCCTGCAATCTTATCCTATGGGATAATTTAAAAAAGTAGGTTGTATGAACTGGATTTCCAAAAAACATAGTAAGGCTAATGCCAAAATTATTTTGGCGAATTTGTTTTTAAGCCGATCCTTCTGATGAAGTCATCACTAGAAGTGCTATTATTATAGTCAAGATATAATTTGGTTGAAGGATAGTCCAGTCTATTCATGAAAGCACTCCATCCATATTTGGCTTGGTCGTCGACATTCATAATATAAATGTCTGAAACTTTATACAATGTAGGTCATAATTATGTTGGCCTGTTTTTTAGGGTTCCGTAGTCAAATTATATTATAGTTTCATCATGTCCGTCCGTCCGTCCGTATGCTTCTTTTTCTGGAAGACTAGTAGTCTTCCAAAGCTCAAATTTTGTACAATTATTGAAGATGTCTATCTACACTTAGTAGGTAACATTTCAGAAAATTTATAAAATTAGTTACATTTTTTTACGGTAATTTCTATAGGTACTCCTAGCAAAGGTGTTTTGGTTTTTGCTTATACAACCTCTCATAAGGTCGCATCGAATGCTCTTTGAAAAACAATATAGGTATGTTCTAACCATTTTTTGGAATTGGGCGACCGTTTAGTAAGTATTGAGTTCTAAACGTGTCATTACTGTTGGAGTTACGTTACCCCCCACAGCCAAAGATTTAAATTCTTAATCTTTGTCTGTAAAATCTGAAAATATCTTAATGAAAGCTCATTTATAACGAAGTTAAAAGGAAAACTATCACGAGTAAGTAGGCTTCATTGCTTCATGAGTTATAGGCAACTAACTTGTTTATACCTATTAAAAATTCTCGAAACTAGCATCAAATAACTTTAAATAGAAACCTAGGTACAGTTATATTTTTCGGAGTTCTAATGACTACGGAACCGTACACTGAGCAGGGCCCGACATGCTCTTGACCAGTTTTTTAGGATTGAAAGTAAACATCCAGACTCACTTCTCCAGCCTTAGCCCGAGCCTTGGCTGCTTGCCACTACACACCCACTTTAATTAATTTTGAAACTCGTACCTTACATAATGTAATGTTTGTTACAGAACAAGGCGTCGTTTCAAACAAACGACATTGAGTTTAAGTTTACATTTTGTCTGACTATTATAGTTACAATCCAATTATTAATTAATTCATTCTGAACTCTGAATGATCTGGCTTTTTATTTCATGAAAATGCGACCATAATAGTAGTTTATGCAACGGTTGCATAATGATAGGCCTTAAAACACTAGTGCGGTTTTCATGAAACGAGCCGATAGGCGAGTTTCATAATAAGATCGCACGTGTGTTTTAAGGCCAAATTATGCAGAGTTGCATACATAACTTTATCTACACACATATTATAAATCCTCCATGATGGGTTCAGAAACAATATTTTCTGGCAACAAGTTATTTGTTGCAATCGTGGCTGCATATTTCCGATATCCGGCGCATTTTCACATCACACACACTCCGAGAAGACTACTTACTATTCATATTTTCAACTAAAATGTAAATTACTAACAACATTTTCTATTCAATTCAACAACAATTCTACTTTCGTTTAGCAAAACGTCAACATGGCGGCAATTCGATCTTCAGTCAAGACCATTTTTTTTAAATCATAGACAAACGGATGAAGTCTCTATTCCCACGTCACTCGAGATCAAATATTGTGCAGTTTATATTTAAAAAACATACTGAATTGACGTTTCGTATCAATAACTGTTTTAATATCTATGGATACTAGAATAGAGACCCACTTGAGTTTTGACAGCTGTTCCAAATTTAATCTCATTTCTTTACTAAAAACGATAAAGAAGTCATGTTATTTCTTTATCGCAGCACTGGTTTTTCCTAATTGGTTGTCAAAATGGTGGTCATTTCATACGGTTTTTGATTAACCAATGGAGGTTTTATGATATGGGTGTAGATAAAATAAATAACACAACAAAAATGCAATCACATATTACATATTATAAACAAACAACAAGAAACTCATTTGGTCAATGCAAGTTTCATTACGTAACTTATCGAACAAATATTAATGTTGAAGATTTGAATGTTTAAGGTGTTCTATGTCCTAAACGTCGTAGAACCAAACTCACGAATCCTACTTTCAATTGTAGCGCATGGTTAGGCACATTTGATGATCTAAAAATCACAGTGAGAATTCCTAGGATTGGTTCGTCTCTTATTAATTCTTTTGTTCGTTCCTTTGAGCGGTCTTTTGTCGTCCAATTAATATCAATATAGCGCGTATGGATTGAAGCATTCTGTGAGTACAGATGACTCAAATAAAGATGGCCATTCACAATAAAATATATTTTACATAATACCAAAAAATATCGCTACTGATTGTCGTTTTCGACGAAGACTTCTCCGAAATGACAAACAAATTTCACGAACAGTCAGTCAGTCTGCTATTTTTTCTTTCGAAGGGCCCGGAAGACGTTCCACTTTGTAGACTACCAATTTCTAAGACTTTTTTAGGGTTCCGTAGCCAAATGGCAAAAAACGGAACCCTTATAGATTCGTCATGTCTGTCTGTCTGTCTGTCCGTCTGCCTGTCTGTCCGTCCGTATGTCACAGTCACTTTTTTCCGAAACTATAAGAACTATGCTGTTGAAACTTGGTGAGTAGATGAATTCTGTAAACCGCATTAAGATTTTCACACAAAATAATAATAAAAAAAAATTGGGGTTCCCCATACTTAGAACTGAAACTCAATTATTTTTTTCATCAAACTCATACGTGTGGGATAGGTCTTCAAAAATGATATTGAGGTTTCTAATATCATTTTTTAGTTTGTGCGAGAGACACTTCCAAAGTGGTAAAATGTGTGTTCCCCCACCGAAACTTGGTTCGAACGAGATCTAGTAAGTAGTTCTTTTAATACGTCATAAATCACGGAACCCTTTATGGGCGAGTCCAACTCGCACTTGTTATTATTTAGTTTCATCATACTTGGAACATTATAGGGAAAACTAAAATCTAAAATCTTAGATATTATCAAACATTCTGTTAAAAAAAAAAAACATAGTAGCAAAACACTGTGCACTAAAAATGTCTCTTCCTACCTATTTGTCACCTTCATCTGTAATCTGTACGAGTACTAACTCATCTTCGCATAGTTGAAAAGACTTAATCATTGTTTGTAAATACAATTGCCGTCAACCACACAAATATAGTGGAGGAAAGTGAGTAGGTACGATAAAAATCATCTCGTGTAACTTTCACAAGAACTATCAAATGGGATATCTATCCGGATTGATGGTGGCGATTTCTTAGATTAGAAGCTCGTAAATACGATCAACGAGTATCAAAGTATTGGATATATTTATTATATTAGTGGATCTGCTTTATTGTGCGCTCTTTGATAAATCCAGTCGATTTAGTTCTGTGATGTGACCGGGGTTATTGCATTCCATTTTCCAGGTAACAAAATGTTGCGGGTCCTTTTTCTAATCGTGACTAAGCTAGGTTCTATGTCATGCAGCAAAAAATAGGGCTATCAAGCTAAAGCGATGAAGTTAAAAATAGGTTTCTTTTGGATGTAATTTATGTTCCTGTAAAGCTTTTATTATTTACTCACATATTTTTAACCTCCTCTGCTGCACTGGGAGTGAAGAAATAGCATAGAATGAGTGCAGATGCTTATCATCCTGGCATGTCGTAAAAGTCGACTAAGGGACGGGTCCTCTCCAACATGGTGGACTATCTGTATGGGCGATGGGCTGATCGCCTGTCACCATACGGTTCATCATACCATCTTAAGACTAATTAATCGAACGTGGCCACATGTAGTCTTATTGTGGCTCGGCCCACCCCATTGGGGATTTCGGGCGTGATGCTATATATGTATATTTTTAAATAATATACGTACATAATGCGTTATAAACTCAAATATAATGACATTAATGGCTGAAGAGCATTAGCATAAATTGTTAAACTTTGCCCAAAACCGTAACACGAAATTAATAATATTATAAAGTAGAGATAACTATTATAAATGGGTTTGTAACAATAAACGCCTCTGGCCCTTGTTTTTGTTCTAGAATTCCCGGAGTTCCTATCGAGAAGGGCAACTTGGGTAAAGTAAACATTAGTTGACTTGCAACCCGACCCCATCCGCCGCGGGCCAAATTAGTTCTTAACACCAATACCAGATGAAGTTAACCATAGTTATGCTGGCAGCTCAGTAGCAAAACATAATATTGTAAAACTTGTTAACCAATAACCTATATGTTAGAAACCGAAAATAAACATCAAATGAAGGGCGTACGAAACAACTTTGAAATTTTAAGAGCGTTATAATATTGACCTATAATATTACGAAGTTTGATTGTTTTGCGTCGGGGTTCGTTCTTAAGTTTGAAGATCAATTTAACGTAGGTACATAGCATTATTATTTATTAACTATCTGATTCTTATACTCCTCTGCTGCACTGGGAGTGAAGAAATAGCATAGAATGCGTGCAGATGCTTATCATCCTGGCATGTCGTAAAAGTCGACTAAGGGACGGGTCCTCTCCAACATGGTGGACTATCTGTATCGGCGATGGGCTGATCACCTGTCACCATACGGTTCATCATACCATCTTAGGACTAATTAATCGAACGTGGCCACAAGTAGTCTTGTGGCTCTGCCCACCCCATTAGGGATTTCGGGCGTGATGCTATGTATGTATGTATGTATGATTCTTATACGTAAAGTAATTAATTTTTTTTAAAACCACTCGTGGTACTGTTGGATCGTAAGACGCGGAATTCGATTAAAGTAATGACTCAGTCACTTTGCTCTGACAGTACTCAGCGTAAATCAATAGGCGTCAGATATTTAATCAATTTGCTCCGTGTTCCAGAAATTTCTTTGACATTACGATTTATTAGAAACTAGCTTTCGCCCGCGACTTTGTCAACGTGGAATTCTATAATAAACGGACAAAATATAGGATGGTTAGGGTGGAATCCCATCTATCAGCATCGAATCGCATTTTATCTACGGAAAATCGCTATTTACGTGCGCATCAATTCACCTTTCCGCAACGATTCAGCTTCAGCATTAAATGCGTATAAGTGTGACACTTAATTTTACATGCCAAAAGAATGCTTGCTCAAGTTACCGTATGATACAGGATGCTTACGCATGCTACAAGGCAGTTGCGCTTGAGAACGGCTGCTTACGGGTGCGGAAGTAGAAAATCGCGAGCGCCACTATGAAATTTCGTCGTTTTTAGGGTTCCGTACATCAAAAGGAAAAAAGGAACCCTTAAAGGATCACTCGTGTGTCTGTCTGTCTGTCTGTCTGTCTGTCTGTCAAGACCTTTTTCTCAGGAACGCGTGGAGGTATCAAGTTGAAATTAATATCAATTACTCAAGTCTGCAATCTCTTGAACCTATGAAAAAATCAACCTTCTAAATCACCGCAATCAAAAGATATGGCCGTTTATGTCTCATATTTTGATACTTTCAAGGGAATCCAAAGGGAATCAAAACCTATAGGGTACTTCCCGTTGACCTAAAATCATGAAATTTGGCAAGAAGCAGTTTCTTACAGCATAAGTAAAGGAAATAGTCTGAAAACCGTGAATTTTTAATTACATCACATAAAAAAAAGTTAAACGGAATAACCTTTGCAAAGTCGTACCACACTACGATTGAACGGGAGATAGGAGCTTGCGAAAGTTATTTTTTGTCTTATTTCATAGGTAGGTTGTAAATGGTTACCCCGTTGTTAAAAGCATTTTTTTTTTAGGGTTTCGTACTTACAAGGTACTGTTTCTTTTTCATACGTAATTGCGGAACCCTCGGCGCGCGAGTCAGGCTCGCACTTGATCGGTTTTTTTTATTGGATTGGTGGCCATAGTTAGTTCACTATTGCATCAAATTCTTCCATGGTCATACGAAGATAACTTTTGAATTGCGTATGTGTTTTTAGGGTTCCGTACCCAAAGGGTAAAAACGGGACCATATTACTAAGGTTCCGCTGTCCGTCCGTCCGTTTGTCCGTCTCTCATCAGGCTGTATCTCATGAACCGTCTTAGTAAGACAATTGAAATTTTCACAGATGATGTATTTCTGTTGACGCTATAACAACAAATACTAAAAAACAGAATAAAATTATATATTATACTGGAAAAACTGTAATGGTTACGGCTACTAATCCTTGAGATCGATTGCGTGATGCCTGCCATCAATTTGTAAAAATCTATCATCTTCTTTCACCATATAGTACCGCCCACCCGGCGCGGCGTCGCGCTTGACAACAACTGCGGGCCTCGTAGGTACCTTGAAACTCAGTGCGCGCGGCAATAAGCGACGCCCGTCATACAGGTTGCGATAGGTAAGCGACACTCGCTATTACGAGACGATATCATAATATTTATCAACTCTCGCCTAATAGACTTTACATCTATTAACCACGTACCTATCCGTCTGCACGACGTAACCTTCACAAAATGAAACTTAAGTCATAACACCGAGGCTCCTGCCATACATCCCGTTAATAACGCAATCACGTAACGTACTAATGAAAATTGTTCCATAACGAGTGAATGCACAGCCATTTTGTTTCGTTACCTACATCAAAGAGATGTTTAATTGGGTGTTGAGATATTTGCGAGCTCTACAGTAATTAAATTGTGATTCAAAACTGGTAATAAAATTACCTACTGAGGCCAGATAAAAAATCTTTATCATTATATTGCAAAAAAATATGAATTTGTAATATGATATCAATTTTCAGCTACTTATCTAAACCATAAATCGACCCGATTTATCGGACATAGTCCTTTTATGATTGTATAATATGGGTCAACCTAAATTGATGAAAAAAAACGGACAAGTGCGAATTAAACTCGCGTGGACAGGGCTCCGTTCAGTATATGATTGTCTGAAATTACCTATGTTACTTTAAATACCAAAGACTTCTTATAGGTTTTTCTGTAATCTATAGGTAAATATCTATTTTCTGTATTTTTATTTTTTATTTTAGTCCCAGTAGTTTCGGAGATAAGGGGGAATGGTAAATTTTCGCCTATTTTCCTGAATACCTTCCAAAATATTTATTTTAAAATTCTTAAAAATATATATTTAGAATCCCCACAACGAGCCCTTTGATTTGATATGTCACATGGTATAGTTTAAAAACTTTTTATTTTTATTTTATAACTGATCCCCTTTTAAAATGGTCCGCATGTTTAAAGTTCATTTATTAACGTTATCCGTCGGTGTTGCGGTCACCGACTTACATGTGTACCTACCTCAATCGGTCCAGTAGTGTTGGAGCAAATTGGCTGTGACAGACGGACAGACAGACATACAGTGATCCTATAAGGGTTCCGTTTTTTTCCTTTTGAAAATGAAAATGAAAATATTTTGCAAGTAGGCCACATGGGCTCTTTTACATGTCTGAATCTACCAGCGCTTCGAAAGGTCACATCTGCTGAGAAGAAACGCCGCAAGAAACTCAGCAGTAAGTCTTTTTTCAAGTTTGGCAGTAGAGTTTTATCTAAAAACTAACACAAAATGTGCAACATAAAAACCTAACGGGTACAAATTAATTCTAATAAAAAACCGGCCAAGTGCGAGTCGGACTCGCGCACTAAGGGTTCCGTACCATTATGTATTAAAACGGCAAAAAAATCACGTTTGTTGTATGGGAGCCCCACTTAAATATTTATTTTATTTTTATTTAATTATTTATTTTTTAAGTAAATATATATCTAATTATTCTGTGAATATTTCAAGCGTCTACCTGTTGCCGTTATCAATATCGAGCAAAAATGAGCAAAAAAATCACGTTTGTTGTATGGGAGCCCCCTTAAATATTTATTCTATTCTGTTTTTTAGTATTTGTTGTCAAAGCGGCAATAGAAATACATCATCTGTGAAAATTTCAACTTTCTAACTATCACGGTTTATGAGATACAGCCTGGAGACAGACGGACAGACGGACAGCGGAGTCTTAGTAATAGGGTCCCGTTTTTACCCTTTGGGTACGGAACCCTAAAAAAACTAAGTAACTAACTTTGAGGTACGTAAAAACTACCAAGAGTTTTTGAGTTTCAGCTTCAAGAACGAATTCATGAAATTTCCAGTGAAAAAATACATCGTCGTCTTCAACAACAGTTAAATTTGGAATCTTAAACTACAAGTTATTATATCAGCTGTTCATGCAGAACTGCTTTTAAAGGGTTACGTACGCACTCCTATAAAATTTTAATTGCCCCACAAAGAACGCCAGTGTCCAGTCGAAAAGCCGCAAACTCGCCGTTTCGAGTTTCGCCGTGGCGACGAATTTAGAGCTTCACCCGTGGCGATTTAAATTTTGTCGTGCATAGCTTTGAATTCTTGATAAATGTTGCAAGGCGAAATGTTCAATTACAGCTTCCAAAGAACGCTTTGTACCTAACTAACGCACTGGCTTTTATTAACTTGGAATTTTGATGCAGTTGCGTTTTGCATATATCTTTTTTAATTCTTTGCGAAACTTTTACGTTAATTAGGGGAATTTTATTCGAATAAAAGGCAAACGTTTATAAGTTCAAGAAATTGCTTCGAAGTGTGAAAGGCATGGCGGTACCGAATGACAGGCGACAGGCTAAAGTTGCATTTGATTAAAATAACTGCCAAAAATACTGTATCCATCCATGCCTACCCACATCAATGCTACTATTAGTTCCAGCTAATAAGATAAGCTTGTGGCTGGGCAGAGGCGATTGCTAACCGCAACCACACTAAGTTACTGCGCGGGCTGGTCACTATGATTTGCGCAAATTCGGGAGATTACTTGCCACTGTGATAGTTCCTATAATTAAGTAGCTTCCGTTGTTCTCACATTTAATTTACTGTATCAAATACACAGTTCAGATTTATAATAGGTAGTTGAAAAACAAATGAAAACTTCCTCGCGTTATGGACTGGACATCACACTAAGTGTTAGTTTTTAACTTAAATGTGTGTTCATTTTGGGTTTGTGGGTTCGATCCCCGGTAAGGGCAAATATTTGTGTGATGAGCACGAATGTTTGTTCCTGAGTCTTGGATGTTTCCTATGTATTTAAGTATTTATTTCTCTATATAAGTATGTATATCGTCGTCTAGTACCCATAACACAAGCCTTTAGAGCTTACTTTGGGACTAGATCGATTTGTGTGAAAGATTGTCCCCTGATTTATTATTTATTATTTATTATTTTGATATCATTATTATAATCTGCTGACCCTTACCTTGATGTACGAATATGCTTTTATTTATTTATCCATATTTAATTCTACAGTACTATTCTAGACTATATCTAGTGGAAGTACATTCTAGAAACCTTTACCTTAAGGCTCACAAATAAAAAATATTATAGAAGCAAAGCCGCAAACCAACTCATTTTCGCATTTAAATAAGTAAGCATACATAGGATTATAACAATAGATAGATCAATAGATAGTGCATAGCTTCTACCAAAATATTTGTGAATAGGTATATAACTTATCTAGGTTGTAAAAATTCGATGCCTAGTTTGTCCACGTTCGCTTGGCATATTGCTGGCCCCGCGCCAAGCATCTGAACGTGGAACGACACTTAAATTTTACATTTTAGACCAAAATATATGACGTTTTAGCGTGGTTTTAGTCTAAGATGTATTGCTTTTTAACCGACTTAAAAAAAAGGAGGAGGTTCTCAATTCGGTTGGATTTTTTATTTATGTTTGTTACTTCAGAACTCCGTCATTTATAAACCGATTTTGAAAATTCTTTTTTTAATCGGTAGGAGGTATACCTCCAGTTTGGTCCCGTTGTTGTCAAAGTTGAGTTATGATGAGAGGATCTATGAGGAATCGATGGAGCTCTTCAAATATTATAGGCAAGCATAGAGCAACTTTAGTATTTTCTGTAATAACTCAAGCAGTTAAGTTCCAAAAGCATTATTTGGTGAAGTGGAACTGTTGATGAGAACTATACGAAATGTTGAGTATTTCACAGTTGGCGATTAAATTGCTGTATAAAGTTCTAAAGCAACTTATGTCCATGAAAATTCATATAGTAAAATTGAAGGACCATGAGAACTCCTCAACCATTGACATCCTTGCACCGTGGATAGCAACAGTTTGTAAATGGTGATGAGCAATTGGCATAATGCTATTGTTACTTGATGTAGTAGATGTGTGTCGTTAAATCACAGGATAATAAATAAAATGTGAAAAAAAAACTTTTCAAAGGCTATTTGAAGTCGGTTTTTTATTTTATAAATTATATGATTATTAGATAACGTTCACTTCGATAAAGCTTAGAAAGTGACTGAGCCATGAAACAGCTTTACTGCACAACCTGACTTCCACCTTCCACTCATCGTCATGTATTCTGTGAAACCTAATCTGGCCGAAGGGTACCAGTTCAGGTACTTCCGGGACAGCTTGCCCGTTCAAGACATGACTCAAGGATTGACGACCCTTGACGAACTTTTCATCGCCTACATGATTATTTTAATAATGTATGTTAGCCTGTAAGTTATTTATGAACATGTTTGGTATTAAAATGATGTGCATCTTCCAGTGTTTCGGAACACGTAATAGATGATTGATTTCTCTATTTAGAAACCAAGATATTCTGGAAATATATCAAAAGTTGTTATACCGATCATTACACACCCCTAAAAACATCATTACAACGTATGCCAGGCACAGCTAGTAGTCTATATTTTTCTAATACCGCATCGTTATATTTTTTGGTACCTTGTCACAGGGGAACGGGGCATTTATTCCAGAATATATTGGTTTCTAAATAGAGAAATCAATCATCTATTACGTGTTCCGAAACACAGGAAGATGCACATCATTTTAACGGGTGTGTAATGAGCGGAATAACAACTTTTGATAAATTTTCACTAGATATATAACACATCTAGACATATAGCTAACACATCTAGATATATAGACATTTGATATAATTTCATAGAATATCAAGCGGCATAATAAACTTTTGATATAACAACAAAGTAGATATTTTCATGGTGTATAATGTTCAATAAGTATAATAAATGTTTCATATAATGTTTACCTAATATAATGGACGTATGTAGTATTATAGTATTATAAAAAAACTCGGTTCCGGCGCTTCGCCGGCCGCTGCCGCGGCACGCTCGCTTCGCTCGCTCAGCTCGGGCGCTGCAAGGTCGCAGTTCTTCCTAACACTCCTCCTCGCTTCGCTCGTCGTCGTACATAACGGAGACCTGCCTTAACGCAGAATAGGAAGGTTATGATAATAGTAGTACGTATTCCAGATTAGATATACCAGTACTACATTATACCCACTGAGCTGTTAGATTAATAGTTGTTATATTACAAGTTCATTATACCTAATGATAGTTAGATTATATCAGAATATGCCAAATATTGTTATACCAAAAGTGCATTATATCCCTTAATCGTTCTATCGACCAATAATATATCAAAAGTTGTGATACCGACCGTTACGCACCCTGTTTTTAGGGTTCCGTACCTCAAAAGATAAAATGAACCCTTATAGGATCACTTTTTTGTCTGTCTGTCTGTCAAAACTCTTTTTCTCAGGAACGCGTAGAAGTATCAAGTGAATACTCGGGCTTGCAGTCCCTTGGAACTGTTGAAAAAATCAAACTTCTAAGTCAACGCAATCAAAAGATACGGCCGTTTATGCCGCATATTTTGTCATTCACAAGGGAATCAAAACCTATAGGATACTTCCCGTTCACCTAGAATCATGAAAAAAGCTAAAGCAAGGTCTTATGGCACATGTAAGGAAAAAATCCGAAAACCGTAAATTTGTGGTAACATCACGAAAAAGAATTGTTTTTGCAGATCGCAAGCTTATTTGCTCCTGATAAACTGTCCGCGACCTATGTCCTTGTATGAAGACAACAGTTTTTCGACGGTAATGTTAAGTTTTTTCCCTCAATAAAGTTTATCTTTTCGTTAGAGCAAAATTCGGTGCTTTCAAAGTTTATAAACTTAAATAATGTTAAGTTACCTATGTTCTAATCATTTTGGTGAATGTAGCTGCACAATTACCTAACTACTTACACTGTTATACGTACTTGTTACATATAATTAAATTAATTATTATCTTTATTAATTTGCGGCATTTTTTAGGGTTCCGTACCTACAAGAGGTACTGTTTGTTTTTCATAGGCAAGTACGGGACTCTAGGCGTGCGAGTCAGACTCGCACTTGACCGGTATTTTTTGTCATAATCCTTCTCGAGCGCGCGCAGAATCCCTCACCAAAGTTTCATCGTAATCGGATGAATAGTATACGAACAAACAAACACAAACAAATATGTATCTAGTACATAAAGCGTTTAAATGCATAATTTCAAGGGTTTAGGGAAATTTGTTACTTTAATACCATACTAACTTTAATCCCTTTAACTTATTTTACCCCCTCCAGTCTTATTTCCAAACGTTTTTATAGCCTATGTCCTGAAGTTGTCCTTAATATAATATTGAAAGCCACATTGAAATCCGTCCAGCAGTATAAAAGCTTATCGCATACATACAATCAGACAAACAGACAAATTCAAAAACCATTGGGATCTTGTGGTGCTCATTCTGAGCCTCATAACATTTTTTTACTGTTATCTTCGACTTTTTCATTTTATGATTTAATTATATAGATTAAAATTTGGAAAGTACTATTAATCGCATAAATATACTGTACTCGCGGAGAAATACATTTATGACAGATATTACGATACACTTCAATTTAATTGTTGAGAATGCCAACATTAATTCATGACTGATATATTGGGTCTTAAATGATTAATATTGCTGCTACATTATTAAAATACTTACATGTAATACGAATACGAAACTAATACATTTTGCGAAGATATATTTCGAGAAGGCAAATAGACTATCAACAAATGTTATAAATGTTATGAAGGTTCAAGGAGCACATCCTTTAATATCAGTAGAACATATGTTATTAGGTCATTAGCAAGGGTTGCAACCGCATGGGAAGTTTAATAACGTGTTTGGAAATAATCTGCAGAAGGTAAACGGGAAGGGTAAACACCGAATTGGCGTGGCGAAGTCGGCCCAACCACGCCCCGCGTGCCTTCCACGGGTTACTAATTAGAAGCTTCATTTTCAACGACAAGTTTGTCATCGTAATATCAACTTAGTTTTGTTTATTAGAAAAGATCAAGAGAATGATTGCTTTATAAAGTTTTAATGAAATCAATTTCAAAATGAAGTCGATCATTTTCCTTCAGATCTACCAGACGAGGCTTATCAAACGATCTCGAAAAGTTGACTTCAACCTTCAATTCAATCGTTTTGCTTAACAAAACAAACTTATTTTGAGAAAATGAAGTTTATTGATGAAAAATTTGAGAATTAGAAATAGAAATAGTTTATTTGTTCAACACGTGGGTACAAAAAATATATGCATAAGGTCTTGTTCTATTGAGGAAGTATCACTATGTTGCGCCGCGAGGAATACAAAAATTGTATATGCTGTTAATGAGGTGCAGCATGAATATGCACAGTTCAACTTAACAGACAAAAATTCGTAAAAATACTTTCTATTTTTATTATTTCTTTCGGTAGATTATTATAAATTGTAGGAGTTATTCCGAGTATACTTTTCCGAAATAGACCGGTTTTAGAGGGTATCGTGCTTATTTTATTCCTAAGACGTGTACTCCTAAAACTTTGAAATAAGTCCAGATTACATCTTGCAAAAATTACCACTTTATATATATATAAACAAGGAAGAGTAAGAATCCTTAATTTTTGAAAATGAGGTTTACAAGAGTCAAGATAGTGAATGCCACACAATGATCTAATACATCTTTTCTGTGCTTTAAATGCCATTTCTTTATCAGTTGAATTTGCCCAGAATATGATGCCATACCTAAGTGCCGATGCTACATAAGCATGGTATGCAGTTAACACCACTGACTCATTTATAACTTTTCTTAAATTATACAAAGCAAATGAGAATCGATTTGGGATTGTAAATGCTCCAGACTTTCTGGATGTAACTATTGGCAATGAGTTATAGGTACGTCTCGTTCTACTGATAGAAGCTTGAATTAGAAACGAATATGTTTTCATATTTTAGTACATACTTATTATTAATTATGACAATCGAGACAAATCATAAATATTGTTTTTGGATGCTTGTAATTTATAAGTTAACTCTATCCAACTAGGCTATTTTGATAGCCATTATTTAAAAAAAAAATGTTTTCATGAATTTCATGAACTCCACAAACCAAAACACTTAAATACGTAACAATATACGTACATACTCGTACATTTTCCTATCTACGGACAGTTTGGCTTAATCCACTAAAGCGTTACAGCTCCGTAGGCCGACATACTCGTACCTGTTGATTGTAATCATGACCTGGAATCCCTTACCCTTTAATTCTTGTGTTCCTATTTGTTTCCGGAAACGAACTTGGAAGTCAATAGAAGTTCAATTAATTAACATTAGGTATCCTTCTGAGTACTACGAAAAACTGTATAGTTTTCTTTCAATATCGCTTGCAATTAGCACAGGATATAAAAAGCACTTTTTTGTAAAAGTCAGTTCTTACACCATGGGTAAGGTTAGACGTTAGTTAAACTTTTCATGGGCATTGCTATTATTGAGAGAAACAAACATACTTGAGAAATACAATTGGACGTCACTCACTCCCAAAGTGACCGCCGTTATAAATTAAGTTCTTAACATCCAGTGCCTCCGCGGTGCCAACATTTGGGTCAAGCATTGGCCTGTATCGTCACTTCGCCTAAATGTCGCACCTCATTTTCCGTCACTTAGCTTCATATGGGCTTATTACATAACTATAACATCAGCCATTTAATACAAGATAGACCTTACACTAACCAAACAAAGTTCATTTTCAAAAATGTGTGCAAGATTATGCTACAAAAAAATTAAGAACGTTTCTTTTGAACATTTCTGATGAGTCGTGGCAAAGAGCCATGTTTTAAGCGTCTTTAATACTTATGCACGGAAAAAGGCACAAGGGTTATTAATATTCAGGGCCAGTAAAACGCCTACTTTAGTATTTGTTGAGTGTCGCCGAATCCTTGAGGTGCAAAGGACGGCGGAAAGGCATTCCCATTGAACCTTTTATTCAATTGACGCGAACACAATTTGCACATCCATCAACAAAGTAAAACCTCTTACACTGGTCCTAAAGTGTTTTGTATAAAAGTTTCCCATGTTTGCAAGTATGTACGTAGAAACCTATTCACAAAAGGAGACGTCTAATAATCTTGCATAACGAGACATGGTCTTTTTAAATAGTAGTTTATGCAACGGTTGCCTAATGATAGGCCTTAAAACACTAGTGCGGTTTTCATGAAACGAGCCGACAGGCGAGTTTCATAATAAGATCGCACGTGTGTTTTAAGGCCAAATTATGCAGAGTTGCATACATAACTTTATCTACACACATATTATAAATCCTCCATGATGGGTTCAGAAACAATATTTTCTGGCAACAAGTTATTTGTTGCAATCGTGGCTGCATATTTCCGATATCCGGCGCATTTTCACATCACACACACTCCGAGAAGACTACTTAATATTCATATTTTCAACTAAAATGAAAATTACAAACAACTTTTTCTATTCAATTCAACAAAATTCTACTTTCGTTCAGCAAAACGTCAACATAATGGCGGCGAGACCATTTTTTTTTTAAATCATAGACAAACGGATGAAGTCTCTATTCCCACGTCACTCGAGATCAAATATTGTGCAGTTTATATTAAAAAAACATACTGAATTGACGTTTCGTATCAATAACTGTTTTATTATCTATGGATACTAGAATAGAGACCCACTTGAGTTTTGACAGCTGTTCCAAATTTAATCTCATTTCTTTACTAAAAACGATAAAGAAGTCATGTTATTTCTTTATCGCAGCACTGGTTTTTCCTAATTGGTTGTCAAAATAGTGGTCATTTTCTACGGTTTTTGATTAACCAATGGAGGTTTTATGATATGGGTGTAGATAAAATTAATTACAAACGAGGAGCTCTAACAAAAGAAGAATTAATTTTCCAAATTAGAACGCTGTCCAAACAACGTCATCGCGTCGTAAATATGCTAGCATGCCGCAGCCGCCGTCCATTCATACGTAAAGGTTTAACCACAAATTACCTTCCTGTTGCCAGTCAAAAATAAATAATTTTATTCGTCGCCGGGCATAGTTACATCCGATAGCTGCCGACTTCCGGCATCGATCGACACACGGATACAGCTATTGACCCTCGATAATAGTGGTGCTGTTGAACCTACGCAATTTTGCCGCGTTAAAATAATACAAGCTCAAATTAAGGTACCTTATAGTTTAAGCTATAAGGGTTAAAATGCTAACCCTCAATCATAGTCGCAGTTAACAAAAAGTTTGTCAGCTCCCAATTCAACAAACGCATCGATGCAGTTATAGTAGGTCTTTTTAAAATTGAACTAAAGGATGAATTTTCCTTGCCAAAACTACGTTGGCAGTTGGATGACAATGTGACACCCTCGTGCGCCCGCTGCCTCAGACGTGGACATAAAGAAATGTGGTATCATGATACCGCACAACACAACATGTGGAATACTTTTGAGGGGCGAAATTGTTAGTTATTTTAGTTACGACAGCGTGTGCATTAATGCGTAATCGTATAGTTGGGTCATACACACGTTTAGGTTCAGAAATGTCCTCTCCTGTTCCCGAAAGTTAAGGAACCTGAGGCCCGATTTTTTTGTTTGGACTTTCTCCGCATGTAGGACATTAGGCATACTTTTGCCCTCCATATAGAAACTGTACAATTAAGCAGTCATTTTCGTTAACTTTTGGTCACAGGAGGGACAATTTTTGTTTCTAGAAATGTATATTACCCAGTTATCGATTTATTCAAGTTTGATATCTTTATAATTGACAATCTCTCAGTTTACATAAAGTACCGTATGTGTATCGTATCATAAAATTCTGTCAAATTATACGTCACTTTCGTCGACTAAAGTTCATTATTTTAACAACTTCACAAGTCATTTGTAATTGTCATTACCGCGTTTTATATTATTTGATTTTTTTAAATAAAATATCGCCTCTCTTATTAACTTTAAATATACATTTTTATCTGTGAAGGGGACAACAAATTAAGTTTTTCATTTTGCAGATATTAATACGTTACAATAAGGCTTTTCATGAGCTTCATAATACGAAGCAAAAAATGTAGACTAGTGTGTTTATTTTTGTATCAAATGGAAGCTTGAATTGTGGAGATTTCGATAAATAACTTACATCCAAAAAACTATCCACTCTTTTGTAAAACTATAAAGAAAAAATAATCTATGTTTATTATCTTGCGTGCACTGTTACTGTTAATCGGTCGATAGTTTTTAAGGGGGCATTTTCATCATTTATTATTATTGATATAGTTTTCAACTTTATCTTGTTACATAACACATACATGTCTTACATTTTCTAGTAGGGTGTAAGACGGTCTAGATAGTTATTTCGTAAGATCAAAATTAAGTTAAAATTATAATTCCAATATACTTTTGTATAATACAAACCAACGCATTGTTATACATAGGTATGTAGTTACTACTCTTTTTGTAATTTCATATCTACATATCATCCATACTCTGATTTTGTGTAAGATTGAAAAGGGGGAAGGGGTGTCAACCAAGTTTTTTTTTTTCTACCAGGGAAGGATAGGTCAGAAATTGGTTAAAAATGTCTTATGTAATACATACTGCTGAGTTTCTTGCGGCGTTTCTTCTCAGCACATGTCACCTTTCGAAGCGCTGGTAGATTCAGACATGTAAAAGAGCCCGTGAGGCCTACTTGCAAAATAAATATTTTCATTTTCATTTTCATTTTCATTTTCATTTTCATTTTCATGAACAGTCCTATATGCTAGATACATGCTCGTATAGTCATTTACAATCTTTGTTTTTTCAAAGTAGCATTAATAATTCATCGTACACTCGCTATTGGATCATTACAGCGCAAACATACTCAGCGCTACTGCGCCGCGTCACCCGGCGCCCTCGTTCCCGGCTTCACATCACAAGCAGGCAAAATTAACAACCCTCGCCCGACCTATTTTCTGTCGAACTACTTGGCTGTGCAGCTTTTTTCTAGACCACTTCGCAAGGAATAGACTGTTGAGAACATTTGGTACAGTTTCGAATGATCTCACTATTCGTTATCTGAGTTATGTTTTTATTTTTTCGATTTCAGCGGTACCACTTTATTTAAATGAAGATGAATAATAGTAAAATATACTTAATACAAAGAATCAAAATATAATATACGTTAAAACAAGGTATAATATCAAATATTTTTTCAATGTAAAATGTAATGTTGCTAAATCTATTTTAACTATCCTACATAATTTAATAAAACGTATATTTCCAATACATTCTTATTCTTACTTACTACAAGGGTATAATAAACATAGACTTGTCTATTAGTAAAAACCCTTTTGTGAAACGCGTGCAGAATGGGTGGCGACGCTCGGGCTAATTCCCCGCGTTAATAGGGCGTGGACTGCGCGGGCGCACGTGTCGCCCGCCCGCGCCCGCGCCGGGCCCGTAAATTACAACTGTCATGTCATATTTCCTCTTTTTTGCTAAGCTACAAATCGCAGTAAAGCTGTGACCATATTTCATTCACGATTCTGACGTGTTGTATTATTGATGAAAATTATTTATAAGAATATTTTCTCTTTTATAAGAAGCCTTAATAAGTAACCAAAAAATGTACTTATTATATTGCGGGAAAGTGTGGGAGAGAAGAGAAGAAAAACAACCGTTATGCGCGACAATTTTACTAACGAGAGAGAGAAAGAGAGATACAATATCTGCACGCAGTACTGGCCCTGTCTATCCCAACGAAGGGTGAAAGTACACAAGAGCTAGCACAGAGCTTCTAGTCTTCTAGCAGTACGACATTAAACGTCCCAACAAGGCTAAAAACGTATAGCGTGCAAGCTAAGCAGACTCTCACATAGCACTGACACTGCAGCTGAGGTCACAATTTGGTGTCAACCAATCGATAGCGCAATATAATTGATTTGTAGCGCAATCTAGCGACGACCGTATATAAATATGGTGCTATTACAGTCATCATTTCATCCGAAAAACGTCCACTGCTGCGGGCAACGACCGATTCTGTGATGCTCGCATCCAGCGGAGTCCCACCATCTTCAGTCAATTTTCGTCAGTCTACCGAGTGCCTATGCTTTACCTTCCAGTACGCGGTCGCTTCTCAAAAACTCTTCGGTCCCATCGGCCATCTATTCGACCAGCAACGTGCCCCTCCCACATTTATAAAAGCGGCCAAGTGCGAGTCGGACTCGCCCATGAAGGGTTCCGTGATTTATAACGTATAAAAAAAAAACTACATACTAGATCTCGTTCAAACCAATTTTCCGTGGAAGTTTATATGGTAATGTACGTCATATATTTTTTTAGTTTTATCATTCTCTTATTTTAGAAGTTACAGGGGGGGGCACACATTTTACCAATTCGGAAGTGTCTCTCGCGCAAACTATTCAGTTTAGAAAAAAATTATACTAGAAACCTCGAAAGCATTTTTGAAGACCTATCCATAGATACTCCACACGTATAGGTTTGTTAAAAAAAAAATGTGTTTCAGTTCTAAGTATGGGAACCCCCAAAATTTATTGTTTTTTTTTCTAGTTTTGTGTGACAAATCATAATGCGGTTCACAAAATACATCTACTTACCAAGTTTCAACAGCATAGTTCTTATAGTTTCGGAAAAAAGTGGCTGTGAAATACGGACGGATGGACAGACAGACAGACAGACAGACAGACATGACGAATCTATAAGGCTTCCGTTTTTTGTCATTTAGCTACGGAACCCTATAAAAACATCAAAAATTCCATATTGTGGTAATTGTCCGATTTGCGGTGAGAACATTGTTGATTTTTCAGAGACATCTCTCATGCGGAAGTCGAAATGAGGACAGCCTCTCTCGTTGTCTCTTTTGCTCTAATCTGACAGTGCAACTGGAATATTTCGGTTTTGCCAAACGTTAAAGTGGGAACATGGTACTATTGTTGTTACTAGACCATTTAAGCTATGCTGATTACTATTTGATAACTAACAAAAGCTTCATTAAGTATTTAACGAATTTCAAAACATATTAATAATACAATTTTTCCATTTACGACGCAGCTATTTTTATCATTGCTGTATCTACACGAAAAATAAGTGTGAGCGCAGCCCTAACGGAGGTTCAGCAGACCATGTGACGCTTGGGCGGGCGGCCACACGCGCACACGCGCATTCCGCATCACATTTCATTTAAGACACAAATATCAATTCCGTTAAACTAAGACAGACTTTATTTCCGAGAATACATTCATTAATGAAAGTTTAACTATGGAATAAGTTTAAAACCCAAAAATATTGCCATTAGAATGAAACAAACCATTTCAAAAGTATACATCCAAGTGTGACCATCAATATTATTTGTACACAAATTTAGAATGACTAGCTTTTATTCCTTAAAATATTCAGGGCATTTAAGTGTTTTGCAAACTTGGTTTGACACTGTCGTGTGTCTAAATTATCAAGTGAAATTTAACAGAGAATATTACTATTATCATGAAAGAAAATAACCATTTCTAATATACTAATCCGTTTATTTAATTAGTACGAAGAATGTTTCCACTTTGACGTAGAGTATTTTAACAATGCTTCAAGAAACTCCTTCGAAACTTTTAGTGTTCTAAGAAAATACTTGCCTACTTTGTGATTTTAAGAATTTATTCATTGCTAGCTTCTGCCCGCGACTTCGTTCGCGTGAAATTCGGTTATAGTTATTCCCCTGGGAACTTTTAAATTTTCCGGGATAAAAAGTAGCCTTTGTGTTAATCCAGGGTATAAGCTATCTCCATTCCAGATTTCACTCAAATCCATTGAGCCGCTTCAGCGTAAAGAGGTAACCAACATACTAACTCACACACATATGCACACAGTCACAAACCTTCGCAACTATAATATTAATAGCTTTTACTCGCGACTTCGTCCGCGTGGAATTCGTTTATCGCACGCAGCGCCATCTACCGAAGAGAAGCATTTCTCATATTTTCTATATTTATAAAGCTTCCTGAAAATCATTCCAGCATTCAAGTCTGCTGAGCCGTTTGGCAGTGAAAACGGAAAAAACAAACAAAATGTCATCCCGCATTTTTTTGTATGGATAGTGTGATGAGCATGCTGTGCGTAAGACTACACGCGCTAGTCGACCCTGCTTAAAAGAACTTTCGTTGTCGTTCGATTGAAATTAAACAAATGTTTGGTGCTACCTTGGACCTAACCACGAGTGAATCCACTGGTTAAGATCTCTTCGATCTCTGTTCAGTGTTTCATGAGTGACATTAGTTCACTGGCGCCGCTTTCACTGGTTAATTATATGAAGGGATGCAGTTAGAATGCTTGTTTGAACAAAACTGCATAATAACAACAATACATTTTTGGTGTTGTGGTAGTGGTACCAACAGGTAAATACAAAAAGTGGACTAAGGATGGTCTATATCCGATTACTTAACCAAAAAACGTTTAACCAAATGTGTTTTTTACAAATTTTCATTTCGTAAAATTCTTATTGTCAAATGAAACTGTTTACTTTTCAGGATATATCGTATATCGTACCCCAAAAGGTAGGTTACTTTGGGTTAGGTTTATGACAATCCTTAGTTAGGCTTTCGCAGGAAATAAGAAGTTCGCCGAATTAAAATTTATGAAATGACACACACATTTGCGAAACGTCGAGTCGCCAATCATTAGCGAACCGGTCTAGTACTATGACAATATTTAACAATTGAGCAAAAGTTAAATATGTTCAATGTTCACGAAGCTATGAAAATATAAAGCACATCGATTTAAATGATGCAATATTCCAAACAAAATAAACGCCCAATTTATGTTGAATCATGGTGCAATTATATCTTTCAGCAGCTACGATGCTGCAGTTTACAACCGGATACATTATCAGCGTCAAGTATATCGTGTCACATTAACTATGTCGCTGTAAAATACAGAGCGTAAATATTTCTACCAATGCGAACACATTTTTATCGACGCATTCTGTCTGTAATCAATTTATCTATTATGTATTTAAAACCATATCTATAGGGGGAAAATAACAACGCCTTTGTAGCCAGATTTATGATATGGTACTGAAGTTTAACACTTTCATTGCGAAAAACTCGGTATCCGGGTTTTCTGTTAGATGACAATGAAAAACTGGTTGAGAATGCTTGTATCAATAAATTCAATACATTATACAGATAAATAAAAACGTACAGTTGGTGACCTTATCACGCCCGAAATCCCTAATGGGGTGGGCAGAGCCACAAGACTACTTGTGGCCACGTTCGATTAATTAGTCCTAAGATGGTATGATGAACCGTATGGTGACAGGTGATCAGCCCATCGCCCATACAGATAGTCCACCATGTTGGAGAGGACCCGTCCTTAGTCGACTTTTACGACATGCCAGGATGATAAGCATCTGCACGCATTCTATGCTTTTTCTTCACTCCCAGTGCAGCAGAGGAGTATAAAAAATGCCAGTCAATATATTTTATAACAAAACAAAATAACAAACAAAACTAAATAAATAACAACAACTAAATAAACTATACACAAATATTTAACTAAAGAAATAACAAAAACTAAACACACTATACACTGATATTTTCAACAGCCACTGTTTGTATAATAAACATTCAATGTTTATATCAAATCTCGCACGTCAATTTTGATCTATTTATACCGTTATAAAGTTTATCTGTCCATACATCTTTTTACATAGTATTACTATAAGCTTTCCGTTTCGATGTACGAGTACACAGGCTGACTGGAACATCTAAATATGCTGGTGCCGGCGCACCACATGTGTTATTGTAGTTTGTTGCCAACGCAATACAATGGCATCCATGAACGTCAAATTAATTATACCCACATGATCCATGACCACCCATCATTATAATTTGATTAATATCACCCATAAACTGAATATGGTTACATGGTTAGACTTATTTTTGATTGCGCAGCTCTAAGTAGAGTATAAATTTAAGGAAGTAAGTAATTTTAAACTTTGCTATTATAGAGGTTTTTTTTTTCAATAGCCTACCAGTTCGTACAGTACAATTTCATTGATACATCAACTATGTATGTCGTACACTTTTGAATTAAGAACTTCGGTCGTACAGATTTTGATATTGCGAGACTATGCTAGATGATAGGCAAAAGGTAAGGTAAGCTTAGTCATTTTCTCGTTCAGTAAAAGTAGAACATACCTACTAAGCTCATAATATGTATCTGTTCCCAAAATGATCGTTTTAGTGCAACTTTTTGCTTAGATTTTTTATTATTTTAAAACTGTGTAAGAATAAATATAGCTGAAGAATAACTGAGCATATGGCTATAAATATACGTTGTCCACTATATGAAATACCCAAGACATGTAACACGAACGAATTAATCACTGGTCACGGTCCGTTCTGCGACAAGCAAGAGAATGCCGATGTCTTCGGCGACGCATTGAAATAGACGATAAAGCGCAGTCGGCACCCGACCGGGGTTCACGCAGGAATTCAGACATTGAGCTGTTCCAAATGGTACTAAAGCGTCTGCGAATTCACACAACTGTAAATCTTCCTTTCGTGTCGCTGTTACTGTTCATGAAAATAATTACGACCCCTTTAGCCTTAGCTAATGTAACACCTTCGCCACATATTACATAACTCGATCAAAAGTGAACAGATAAATAGTAAGAATAAAGCGATTAAAATAGACTAGCGAGAGAAACTGCGGAAAACTGACCACGTGTTAAAATGCCTTATCATTGCACACACTCGCATTAAGACAAAATTAAACTTAATTAAAATCCAACTTGAAACAAATTACGAAACAGTTTTTAATTTTCACTATTAACTAAGCATCTAATCGAGTTTCAGGATATTTAAGTCAACGTGGAGGTCAACGCCTCGCCTACAATTCATTGTCTGCGCGTTCATAGCGATAGTGACCGGCGGTCACCGCCCAACCAATTTAAATTTATTTCGTGCCTCCTTCGCCGCATCGTTAAAGTCAAGGGCGTGCTTAGTGCCAGACCCCATTAACTTAATATATGGCTATGAGCAATCAGCTTTTTGTAACGATGTCGACTCAAACGTTACGCGCTCTCGTTCTTAATTGGTAAAGTATGGCTCGTATTACCCAAGTCGTTACTTTTTCTTTCAAAAGGATACGTGCATTTCGGAAACTGAAACAATTCGTTGCCGTTGTACTTTACTAACTTAAAATTTAAGTGATTTTGAAACCGAATATAGTATACCTAGCAAAAGCAAACTCAGATGAAATCGAATAACAAAAAAATCTCATTCTTCAAAACCAATGAAGCAGCAGCAAGCGTTAGTGTTACGTCAGGCGGGTTTCACTCCGCACTTTAGGTACGCGCGGCCGTAGCGTTGCTCGGAGGTGTAAATTGCAGCAGGTTGCCGCTCGCTCGCTCGCTGGGTGATTCGGGCGTTGTTGTCATTGGATGACGCGGATAAAAAGTGACAACCCTAGAGTACACGAAGGAGCACGTTTTATGCGACGGAGAGAGAAGGCATGAGTAGGCATATTTTCGTGCCTAAACACCGGTTTTGTTAGACAATGATTCTTCTGTACGTTAGTACTATTATCTATTCTGTGGTTACGTTTCACAGCTGCAAGTTTTGCGGCATTATTTATTGTGCAAGTATTCGTCAATTTCACAATTATCAGAATTGTTTATTCAAAACTGGAATGTAAATAAAATGACAGGCGGTGTGTGCGTGTTTGCGTTAGGTTGATTGCCTCTCTGTTCGAGGGAGGCCTGCAGTCTGCAACTATATATTTTGTTTTATGTAAAGTTTTAACAAGCCTTTTCGATTCGATGGATACGTCGAATTCGCTAGTGAGATGGAACTCAGAATGGAAAAAGCGCTTCGCTACGTTAGGTACTCGTGGATTTTTGACTGGTGTAAGGAAAACAGCGAGTCAAAAGTACGAGTATTTCGGATGGCGGCACTGCATACTTACCAATAGTGTAGCTATCAGAAACTTCATTTTATGCGGGTTAAATAGTATATCCGACAATCCTGTCCCTCCCACTAATATTCTATCCTGTTAATATCTTCATAATATTATAATTATAAACGCGTAAGCATGTGTGTGTATCTGTATGTTTGTTACCACTCAGCTCCGTATTATCATGAAACTTGGTATGGGTCATTATCCCACTTAGTTTTTTAGCATCCGAGCTGATAATGCTATGCTAGTGTATTGCAGTGGCGCAGTCTGCCTACAAGACGATTCCTGACGGCTTTACCAAGCTGTCAGTGAAGTCCGTGTTACTCTAACAAAATGTTAGACTCGCACCGTACGGTTCTAATTCTTCCGGCTTCCCTTGGGAAACATTTGACGCTTTGCCACTGGTGAGCATTTACTTATTATTATTATTTTATTGAAAGAACACAAATCCTCGTCGGCCCACGGTAAAATGCAAATATTATATAAATTAGAATAATACTTCAAATTATCCAAAGGACGAATTCCAATACTTCGTGGCGCATCCGAGTGCTACGTAGTGACGCAAACTAAGCCATTATCAAAAACTGTCCCACGTTTATGCTAAAGATTAACTGCAAATCTATGTCAAATATTGCATCATTAAGCCCATCAATCATTTGTCTTACTAATACTAGCCATGGTTGACGGCTACATTTTGTCCGGGCGCGAAAACAAATTTTGATGGGTAAATTTCAAATCGTTACAAAATCCGCACCGATCAGTCGCGATTCGATGCTGGTGAATACGGATGGGCGGCGAGTCACTCCGGTTCTCAGCTAATCATTAAAGTATCATTCCCCGGTGACGCGGCGACAATTTTATACCAATGTTAACTGGTTACTTATTTATTTGCAGAATATTATTATTTATTCTTAAGTGCATGTTTACGATACGAGGTCTTATTTAGATTTAGAGGTTTAGGTCTTTTTTACCCATTTTTAAACAAATAAATTTGTGTTTATATCGATTACAGTTTTGGTGGCGCAATTTTGGTTAGGTCCTGAAACAGGACATAGGGTACTTTCTATCACAATTTCTCCAGGGAATAAGTATAACCAAACCCCAAGCAGACGAAGTCGCGGGCAGAAGCTAGTTACAAATATATAATAAACTGTTGTAGAATTTATAGTGAAAAATATTACAATAGTCGTACAATAAGACAAACCAGAGAGTCCAGTAACGGCCATATTTTCGTATTATTTGTAAGGAATGTTCAATTTCCCAGCAGTAACAATGCAATGTTGTATTTGTAGGTAAGTATTTAGTGTTTCTATTATTTGGCGCAACGTCTGAGTAGTAATGAAGTACCTACCTGCGAGGCAGCAATGGGTGCACCTAGAGGAATGCTTTTTGTTGCAATGAACTTGCATTGGTTGAAATCGAATTACGTTGCACACTAAAAAGGTAGACAGACAGGTTGGATTCAATTACATTGAAATGTTGGTTCAATGTTGGTTTTGAAACCATTACAACATTCGACTCGTTTAAAAACAATAATAAACAAATATATGAAATAAACACGGCTTTAGGCACTCACGATTTATTGACAGGAATGGCCCGACATGTTTCAGACTTGTACGGAGTTCTTCTTCAGAAGTTGAGTGCAGTCACGGTCAAAGCAACCCACATACTATGCCCGCCCCCCACTTAACCTCTGACGAAGGCCTCCATACGAGTCCACCGACTGCTATTTCCAAATCGACCCTATGAGCACGGTAGAATAAATTTCTTGATTCTTTCTTTTTAAGGTTATGCAGTCGGATTTTTTGATTTTTAGGGTTCCGTACCTCAAAAGGAAAAAACGAAACCCTTATAGGATCACTCGTGCGTCTGTCTGTCTGTCTGTCTGTCCGTCTGTCACAGCCAATTTGCTCCGAAACTACTGGACCGATTGACCTGAAATTTGGTATACATATGTAAGTCAGTGACCGCAACACGGACGCGTGACGTAAATATATGAATTATAAACATGGGGGCCACTTTTGGGGGGTAAATCAGAAAATTAAAAAAAAAAGTTATGCAATCTATATTGTGTGACATATCAAATGAAAGGGCTTATTGTGAGGACTTTAAATATTTTTTTTTCTGAATTTTAAGTAAAATAGTTTGGAAGTTATTTGGGAAAATAGGCAAAAATTGACCATTCCCCCCCCCCTTATTTCCGAAACTACTGGGGCAAAAATTTTGAAAAAAGTACAGAAAATAGTTCTTTGCCTATAGATTACAGGAAAACCTATAAGAAGTCTATGGTATTTAAAGTAACCTAGTAAATTGCAGATAATCATGTACGGAACGGTACCCTCTCCACGCGAGTTTAACTCGCACTTGTCCCGGTTTTATAATTAATAATTTGTATTTTCATCTTTTTAGTTTAATTGATTAATAATTTACATAGATTCAAAATTAAGGTATTTCTATGTAGAAAGTACTAGTAAATACAAACATGTTATACATTTTTGGAATGCTGTTGTCCCTTTCATTTGATATCAATAATGCTTGGGTACAAAATATCAAAAAACAAATGTCTTCTAACATCCCCCATATTTAATGTTATAGGTCATTCATTATACATTGATATGCACACATTCTTACCTACATACATACATACTTCGCTGCAGTCGGGTAAAAATCCAAATTAAATTAAAGTTTCTCAAATTAAATTACATTATATTCAGTACATGTCAAAATATATGAATTCAAAGTTGAGACCGTGAAAACATTAAATAATAAAATAGAATATATAAATTAATAATAAACAATTTAAATTAAAACCTTAAAATAATACAACACTATCAAAACATTAATTCAATTATCACATATTAATAACAAGCGACTTATAATAAAAATAAAAATAGTAAAGTCAGTCATAAAAACAAAATAATAATTTCTATTAATAATTTAGACTCAATTAAATGTCAATTCCATGTACTCATTGATTGAGTATATGGGGTTATTCAATAAAAGGTTCTTTAGTTTGCGCCTAAATGCTTCATCAGATGCTTCTGATTTGAGTTCGGCGGGTAGACGCTCGTAATAAGTAGGACATATTTATTATTCGCGGGTTCTTTTTCGCTAGTGCCATGCGATGAGGGAACGTTTTTAAGCGTCCAGCACGGCGGGACAGTTTACCGGAAACATTAACCCGTTCGAACATCGAGATGTTGCGTCTTATGAACATTATTATTTCGAATAAATATAGTGAATAATGAGTCATTATATGGTGAGTTACAAAAATACCCCTGCAAGAGTGTCTTGGTTTCACCCCGACGATCGTACGTATTGCACGCTTTTGTATAATAAATACTCTATTGGCATCCGGCATCCGTCGAGTTTCCCCAAATCAGAGTACCGTATGACATCATAAATAACAAACATGTTTTTGGTCAAGTTAAACCGACTTATTTGTAATCTGATTATTGCTTTAATCGACAATATGAGATTAATGAATATTGAGTAATATTTTATCTTTTCAGTAATTCATACATAATGCATTCACTATTCAATAGCGCCCGCCCTGGCGTTGTAACACCTAACACACTTTTGTAGAGCAATTGAGTTTCTCAGAAGTTGGCCGGCCAAGTCGACTCTACTCGGTAAAGCGGCGAAAATCGAATCGAAGATTGGGTTGCTTTCACGTAACTTTTGTTTAACCCCATGGAGATGGAGATTGAGATGAACTTTGAAACTATTTAGCAGGACCAAAACTGGTGGGTACAGTCAACTTCAGCAAATATAATTTCGTCTTTATTTAATTTCCATAACTAAAAAACCACACTACATGAATACTGGTATTTAATTTTCTTATCTTCTAAAATGTTTTGCTCTCTCTTCGCCCGGCGTCAGGCAATAACTTTAATTTCTAAATTAAGATATCATATTTACGATTGAATTAACTTCGTAACGTCATTTAACCTCTGAAACCGGTTTTTTTTGCCACAGGTACCTACTCACACTTTCTAAGAAATCACAACCTTATTATTCTTTTGTAAATTTTCTGTGAAATGAATGCACATTTTTCTTTTCTTCTTTTTTAATTTTTACTTAGATTTGGCTTCTGTTTTTCGTCGAAGTTGATTAGGATAATGGAGAGTCAAAATATGTCTAGGGGACGTTTCTCATGACATTGACATACCTTTTGTCAAGGGAACTTGTGCCAATTTATCTGTGGCATTATCCAAGCTTTTTTTTCAAATATTGGTAAATATTATAAAAATGTAGACATACTATCACAAATTTGACAGTCAACTCAGTCAAGACTCAAGTTATCAATCGATTTTAATTTACTAGTGGCTAAATTCAGAAAGGCGACTCAAATTAATCTTTAAAGTGATATTTGAGTGACGTTTTTATGTAGGATGACAAGTAGGTAGTTGAGGGACATTTAACTATTTAATCTGTAATAAAATGCTTAAGTGGCGTTTCTGAATTCGGCCATAGGTAATTTATTACCTCTTCAGCGTTTCAATATGAGTATTTATTGGATAGGTAGTACCTTCACCGCCATAATACGAAAACCGCTGATGGGCCACTTTTGTATTAACCATTTTTGATACGGATTTCTTTTGTAGATGGAACGAACAGTAGGCTTTAACGAAAGAAGCATCACAAGAGAAAATTTCAAAATGTATAAATAATGCACTTTCTTCAGGCTTATAAAGCGATTCATGCGATGCATCGCGGACAATCGATCAAGTTGCGCCGGACGCCATCATTCATTCTCGATTACCATTATTGTGCCAAATTCTATGCTGGCGGAATTGATATATTGGTGTTAATCACATTAAGCATTATGTCATCATATGTTCATTTTACAATAGGTACAATAGAAGCACTATTTACTATATTGTACATTAAATAACAAGGTGTAATGAGATGTAAAATACCTAAGTATTTTATAAGCGAAGAGGAAAGAAACGCAATAAAAATCCCCCTTCATTGAAAATAAATGAAATTTTGAATAAAGAAATAGAACCTGAAACTAGCAAGCTAAACGAGGTAAGCTAATTGTCTTCTTATTTAAAGAATACCTTTGACTGTATAAATTGCGCAGTAAACCTTTTTTCGTATTCACCTGCAATCCAATAACAGTGCAGACTTCCCGACCCGTTTAATGAGCAAGCGCTAATTTGTTCTAAAGTCTCCATTATGCGGCAAGCGGCAACTATCGGCCTTCGCTCGCTGATTTTTGTTCTATCTGCGGCGGCCAGGTACGCCGTAATTAACCGAGCGCCCCTTCAATTTATAGCTGGTAAATTATCTTTGTTGACCCACGCCAAGGCTTAATTTTTCCACTCTTTGTAACCTTGCTTAATACTGTTTTTAATTATATTTGTATCGTTTATTGTGCATAACGTTTATAAAACGGTTACGCAATGTGTTTCGGCAAACACTGCGAAGTGAGAAATTAAGCAAGTCACGGAAAAGTTAATGGGATTCATATAATTCAGGGAAGGTTTGTGTTTTACTTTAACGAATTGTAAGTAATTATGATGATTGTATTGTGAAAGTACCAAATTCTTCAATCAACGAAGTATATCTGCTGTTACTACATATGACGGTACCGTAAGTAGGGTACATTTAGTGAACGCAGACGTCGTGAGTCCCCGAGCGCGTCCCGCGGCGCAGCGGAGACTCTTCTCCATTGGAGCACTTAATGCACCGTGCATTTTTAATTCATGTCAAGGGGCCTAAAGCGACCGCACTGTGGCTAAGTGCAGCGATGACAGTGCCTAAAGAACTATTTTAAATTAAACACCTTATAACCGCAGTGCACCATTCGAATATTTATAGCTTAAAAGGTAGATTTTGTTTTCCAGCAGATTGTTCTGCAAACTTACTTTCTGCTCGTTGTAAGAAAAAAACAAGAACTGGTCAAGAGCATGTGCCAATTAGCAATTATAACTACGAAAAATTACGTATAGATAGTTTTCTATTCAAAGTTTTTTGGTGCTATTACCCGATGATTTTCAGCGGCCCTAACTTGAATGACACAAAGATAAGATAGACCGTCGTATCTCTAAGTGCGTCTCTCTCACACTAGTGCCGACGAAAGAGATAGTCATAGAGATAAACGGGTTTAATCGACCGAGCGAGCGAAGCGTCTCCGTTTCAGCTTTGGCAAAAATGATTTCGTATGTCCGGCGAATGTCCACCCAAGCAGCACACTAGCTATATAAGAGCTTATACAGCCATTATAACTCTAGTTTGAGCGTTATAAGGGCTGTATAAGCTCTTATACAGCTTGTATGCTGCCTGGGCAGCGTCTGTCCATTTGTTCTCGTCTACAGGTCGCAGTTCTCAACCGATTCTCGTGAAATTTTGTGAGCAGGTTCGATAATTATATAGTTTTTTTTGTCAATTCAGATTTTTTAAATTTTTCAAAATGGCAGAGATATGGGGGATTTTGCAATTACCAACTTATTTGCGGTATTGGTAAACTGACCCGACCTATGTCGACGTATTGGGATATCAGTTTTTCAACGCCAAAGTTAAGTTTGTCGCGAGGTCTGCAGCTCACGGAGCCACTAGTTTACCTTTGTGTCATTCATGTTAAGGCCGCTGTAGGAGTTAACCAGTTAGTCGCTTATAACTCATGACCCAATGAACCAGGCCTAGTCGTGATAAATGGTAATATTTGACTTCGTTATACCTATAAGCTTTTAACAATGAACCTTTTAATAGTGAGCCAATGATTTTGTATCGATTGTCAACAGACGGTGACTGTAATAATGCATTGTGTGCGTCTCGCGCTCGGCCTAACGCGATATGTAAACCAAAGAACAAATTGACGTACGCACCTTCACGATAGAGCTACAGTTTAGAATAGTTTTAAATGAAAATGTAATTAATAACTAATATGTTTGAAATAATACCAGAATAAATGATAAAAATCATGCCTTAGTCTCGAGATGTTACAAATGAATGTAATTTTAATCAGTGCTTTATCCGTTATATGGGTTCAGAATGCATAAGGTATTTTTATCGACCGAGCGAGCGAGGCGTCTCCGTTTCAGCTTGGGCAAAATGCTTTCGTATGTCCGGGCGGCGGCTGTCCGAACGGCGCCTGTCCATTTGTTCTCCTCTATAGGTTGCGTTTCTCAACCGATTCCCGTGAAATTTTGTGAGCAGTTTCGAAATATTTCAAAATGGCGCAGATATGGGGGTTTTTGCGATTACAAACTTATTTGCGGTGTTGGTAAACTGACCGCGTCCTATGTCGATATATGGGGATAACAGTTTACCAATGGCAAAATTAAGTTTGTCGCGAGGTCTACAGCTCACGGAGCCACTAGTTTTATTAAGATCCACGTAAATTAATAATAAAACTCTAGACTACACTGAATAGTAAAAATATTTTGATTATTTTTTTCACCAGTTGCCCTATTCTAAACAACGTCGAAAATGATAAAAAGGCAGCGGAGGTTTCTTTTTTGCTCATAAACTGTGAAAGTTCCGGTGAAAGGTCGCTTTGATCAAAATAACATTCCCATATTTCTGAGCACCGAAATACTGTGACAGGTAAACGACATTAAAACTTAATATAACTTGCTATTGCCCGCAAATTCAGCCTTGTATCCTCGATTCGACAATCTCGACATATATTCCAAAATTGATATTATCCTTCCAACTCTTCGATGTTTTCGATAAAATATAAACTACACATACATACACATACATAGCATCACGCCCGAAATCCGTAATAGGGTGGGCAGAGCCACAAGACTACTTGTGGCCACGTTCGATTAATTAGTCCTAAGATGTTATGATGAACCGTATGGTGACAGGTGATCAGCCCATCGCCCATACAGATAGTCCACCATGTTGGAGAGGACCCGTCCCTTAGTCGACTTTTACGACATGCCAGGATGATAAGCATCAGCACGCATTCTATGCTATTTCTTCACTCCCAGTGCAGCAGAGGAAAATATAAACTAACTATTTTAAAAATACCTACTTTTAAAGTAGTCTAATTTAATCTACTCTAATAGTTCCTAAGCTAGCAGCTTAACAACGAATAGATTAACTAGTATATACATTTTTGTGCTTAAAAAGCCTGTAGCGATGAAACATAATTAAGGCTGAAAATACATAATTAAAGCTGAAAATACTAGAAATACAAATCGGAACTAATAGCCTGTGCTCGTAACTCATAAAACACCTTTGTGTTCATACGCTCATCGGGCAGCGGGCGTCCGCGTCCACGCCTGCGAGCGTGAGACTTCACACAAACGATGAATTATTGCGTGTCATCAATTACCAGACAGACACGATGCTCTGCTCCACAGCTGTAGGGATTCTGGAAGATTCTTCAAATAAATAGAGCATTCCAAGAAAATATTTGTCAATCACATACATGCCTTTTGTTTTGATTTAAAAAAAATATTGGTCTTCTGCTGGCGCGCATGTAGTTTTAATGTCGTTTTGAAATAAAACTGTTTTTTTCTGATTAAATAGCTTATTTTTAGGGTTCCGTACCCAAAGGGGAAAAACGGGACCCTAAGGCTCCGTCTGTCCGTCTGTCCGTCCGTCCGTCCGTCCGTCCGTCTGTCTGTCACCAGGCTGTATCTCATGAACTGTGATAGATAGTTGTTAAATATTACCCGTTTCTATTATATTTTGTTCGAATTTTCGCATTTTACTCTTTTTTTTCGTGACATTCGCACGAGTAAGACGACTTCGTAAATAGCTATAGACGCTGAAAAATAACTAAGCACATTCAATATACATGTATGTATATTTTAAGATAAACCTAATTTGAATGATCATGTCCATGAAATTAAATCAAATCCATTTATTTGCTACACTTTTCATGAAGCTTCGTTACTTTGCAGTATACGAGCGCATCCTGCACGCATATTCATTTTAATTGAATTTTTAATAATAGCATTAATATTTCGCTGGTACAGATATACACAAATCTAGTCAAGCTTATTCAAATTAATATATGATTCTTCCCCGCTGGGGATTCTTCTTCTGAACCACAGAAGGGCCAAGTATTTTATGAGTATCATGATCACTTCCCCAGCCTAGAAATTACAAAACGATACGACAGTGTGTTCGGGCTCCACAGACGTAGGGAACGAAGATCTCTGTGCCGTTTCCAGAGTTTATTAATCCATATCACTATATTCTAAGGGTCTGTTTACACCGCCTGGTTTCACATTGAACTGCGTCCTAATAACGCGCAAACACCATCCGTTGCTTGTACCATTGTCCGCCGCTTGGTAGTCCGATTAATAACAGAAAACTTCTATAATTTAATTGAATAGCAGTAAAGAAATGCATAATTGTTCATTTCTGTAGAATTATGGTTTTTTGACCAGACTGAGCAAAGCCACATGGTCATACCTAGAGATGGGCACGTTTCCGGGTATTTACCCAGTGGCGGGTAAATACCCGGTAAATACCCGATATTTACCTACCCGCGGGTAAATTCGAGGGTATTTACTATTTTTTCTATTTTTAAAATGTTTTATTAATTCTGAGTCTAAAAAGAGAGTTATTTAAACGAATTGGGGCAATATTTCGTTAATCATTTTAACTTAAAGTGCGTATAGTCAAGAAAAACCTTCTATTTAATTTATTATGGTCAATATTTGGTGACAATACATTTAAATGTATGATATACTGATCTCTATTAGTAATAAATAATTAAACTTAAAAGTAACATTGCAGCTTGACTACTTGCGATTTAAGAACAAATACAGTTAAACAAAAAATACTTATCTCTCACTCTGTCGTATTTGTACCTGACTGTCAGTCGTTATCTTTCCCATCCCACAGCCACTAATTAGCTGTCAAAATCGGTTATTTTATTGGCTTAAGCTTAACCTAGCTACCTATCTTATATTTCTTACAACTGTGGCCCTAACATGAATGACACAAAGATACATTAAACCCGTTTATCTCTATGACTATCTCTTTCGTCGGCACTAGTGTGAGAGAGACGCACTTAGAGATAAGACGGTCTATCTTATCTTTGTGTCATTCATGTTAGGGCCACTGGTACCTCATGCATCGTAACGAGGAAAGCAATGATACCTACCGACGAGATTGATGAGGATATTGAAAGCTGACTAATCGGGTCTTCGCGCTCAAATACCACAATCAGAAGTTTATACTGATGTTGAATTTATTTATAGATTTTAATAATTTGATCAGTAGTGATGGTGAATAATTAAACTAAATAGGTTTTTCTTTTTGATTTGAAATATTTTTTTTATTAAGCAAGTTGATGTGTTTGGTTTCGTTTTAATACTGTTAATTACAGGGTTTGTTTATAAATATCAGCGGATATATGTATATTTATATATATATATATATATATATATATATATATATATATATATATATATATCATGATATTTATGTGGATATATATCAATTGATATTTATATTTCTAAAGTAGAAATTTAGCCAATCCAATGCTTACGCTGGCAACACTTACCTTGAAATTTACTGAATAATTAAATTTTAAACTAAATATAAAAATAACTAACTCATAATATAACTTTAAATTTGTTAAGTTTAATTAAATAACATTGATTATTATTAAAATAGAAGATTTTTTTGTTAATTTTTTAGTAAGTAAATAAATATTTTAATGAAATAATATAACTCAAGTTTAATTTTACACTTTTGACTAGAGATGCAACGGATATCTGGTTACTATCCGGTATCCGGCCTATCCGGCCATAATTTTAGTATCCGGCTGAATACCGGATAGTGAGTCGCTGTCCAGCCGGATACCGCATAGTAAAAGCTGGCATCAGAAATAGGATACAACAGATAAAAAGCCATCAAAAATAATCGAAATCAACGTCAGATATCAAATGAAAGCTTAGTTTATTTTTATTTAAACATTAAAATTCAATTAACATCACCTCGTGCACGTTCAAATATTCCCAACTGACGGAATAGAGCGTGTATTCAACCTCAAAGGGCTGCCCGGGCATTTACAATTCGTAACAAGTTGAAACCTGCTCGCCGCGCGAAGGCCGCGCCAGCTTACACGACTTAACAGATGCCTAATATGCAGCCGGATATCCGGCTATCCGGAAAATGGGCATGCCGGATATCCGGTATCCAGCCAAACCACTATCCGTTGCCTCTCTACTTTTGACATATCTAATTTAATTAAATAAAACCACTTACAGACTGAAAATCGTATCTTTCTTATATACGTGATATATTTCTGATATATATCAGATATACATATATCAAATATCGGAGGTTTTGATATTTATTATAAATATCGGATTTTTACAAACCCTCGTTAATTTATAGTAATATTGTATTCATTCTGCCTGATTGACATGTGCATTGTATTTAATTTTTTAGTTATTCTTGTTAATTTTGAATTTTGTTGACTTTTTTATCCCCAAATTATGTAATAAAGCTTACTTTAAAACATATCTATCTACATACTTTTATTACAATCCGCAATCAGCTCATTTTCTGAAAAGTATCTACCCGTCAAATCGGGTAGATATGGGTAAATACCGGGTAGAAAGGTATTTACCGGGTATTTACCCGGGTGGGTAAATAAGGTAAATACCCACCGTCCATCTCTAACTCATACCGCACTTTTTGACTTTTCTTCGTATCATTTTCGTGCAAATTTCAGATCTCTCTGCGCAAATATAAAGTAACAAAATGGATTTTAGAAATAGAAAACGTTCTATACAGTTTGTGAACTGAAAATGAACTTTAACTTGGTGCCCCGAAAAAGCTATGATTAAGTAATCCTTAAGCTATTTTTGTCGAACTTCTTAGTAGCTGTCACTCGCATTGCTTAAGTTTATTTGCTTGTTTTTCGCTTTTTATAGCGTAGGCGTAAAACTGAATAAGAGGTATATACTTTCAAACTGACGAATATTATTGGCACGAAAAATGAATGTTAATCGTCAAGTATTTAATTAGGTAATAGCTTTTATTTTACTTAATCTGAGGAGATGCTTTTGATGTACTCAACAGTACGGATCGTTACGTAAATAATAAATAATAAATAAATAAATAAATCAGGGGACAATCTTTACACAAATCGATCTAGTCCCAAAGTAAGTTCTAAAAGCTTGTGTTATGGGTACTAGACGACGATATACATACTTATATAGAGAAATAAATACTTAAACACATAGGAAACATCCAAGACTCAGGAACAAACATTCATGCTCATCACACAAATATTTGCCCTTACCGGGGATCGAACCCGGGACGCTAGCTTCGAAGGCAGGGGCACTCCCAACTAGGCTAACCGCGTCGTCAAAAAGAGCGCTCACGACTATACAATTGATATGATCGTCAGCGCTCTATTTAAGTGACGCGAACTAAAAAATGATTTTATTTCTAAACACTATACTCTAAGTCCAATCAACACCAGCAAAACTAACACCATCATTTCTTTAATCCTATGGTTCAGTAAAAACTGCTGCCGCTGAATGTACGAGAGTAATAAATTAACGCTAGTAATTTCACACGCAACTGACTTCGGGTAGTTGAACCTGATTGAAACTAAATGGGCTAGTAGAAAAAGAGTTATTTGCTGAATACTCCAACAAGTTTATAAAAGCTACAATACTGTCAAATTAAAAAAAAACTGCTGTGGCTGTACTGTGGTAGCCGAGTCTTAGTTTCCATCGGCCTCGTGAAGAAATTTACGGTTTAAAATCCCAGCTCGCGTCTCTGTTTTTCAATTTGATATTTACCGCCAGCATTTTGGTGAAGGAAAACATCGTAAGGAAACCTGCACACACCTGCAAAGTAATTCAGCGATGATGTGTGTGATGGGAACCAATTCTCATAATTATAAAAGATAATTATAATACCTACACAAAGAGAGAAATCGCGTGTTCATGTTATTAGCGATCGCCCTAGTAGGCGTTTCGAAGCATAATTGGAGCATTCCAGGATTTTCAGGAGATGTCTTTCTTCGTCTATAAGCATATTGCAATGCAAAATCATAAATAAACACTGGAAACTAAAGTTTCTAACGCGCGTAAACAAAATCATAATTATTTTAGTTCATTTCGTCACACGTTACGTTAAGTAGGTTAAGAGACTTTCAATTAATAAAGTTCTCCGTCCAGTTCTATTATTAACGACGAAGCCGCAGAAAAACTCACGAACATTTCTTATTTTTTTTACCCCAAACCTCTTACTACTACGGCAACTGTTTATAATGTTTCATGTTTTAACCTTAGCCAAAGTATGATTGTCAATTAGATTGCATTGCTAGATCGTCATAAGCTAGTTTATCAGTGACATCGGCAAACACAGTTTCGATTAGCATTCAAAAGTTTTAAGGTAAAGTTATAATTAAGTAAGTATATTCATGGTGAAAGAGGATAAAGACAGTTTGCTTTTTTATAATTCATTGTTAATCTTCCATACGGTGAATAAAAGTTCAGAACTAGCTATGCTCGTACGCGCAGGGGGGGGGGGGGTAATAGTAACTCACAGGGCATTGGAGCAGCCTGTCCTGACCGTCACATTCAATTAAGAATTACTATATTTATATTGTATTTGGTTGATATTAAGATATGATGTTGAATTAAAAAATAACGTAATCCCTTAATACTTTTCCTATCATACCTGTTCAAACAAATTTCTGTGTTACGAGTATATAAATAAACTCATTCTTGCGACACTTAAGAATGGATAAAACATTCGATAGATGCCAACAGTTTGCTAAAACACAATTTAAGCAATTCTTCGAGCTATGTCTGATACGTTAACTCTTTTGCGGATCTCCTCATTTCTAATTCGGTCTCGCAGTGAAACTCCGAGCATCCATTGCCCTTTGGATAACCTTGAACCCAAAGGGAAATGGATAGGACTATGCTCGGAGCTATGCCTTCTTATGAGGACCATGATGAGCGAACAAACCATAAATCATCACTGGCAACACAATACTGGCCAAAGACTTCAGTCCACTTTGTGGGCGGGGCACATTGCTCGTAGAACATATGGCCTATGGGGCCGAAGAGTTCTTGGGTGGTGAACGCGAACTGGAAGACGCAATTTGGGTAAATCACCAATCAAAACTGTGTACTGATGATCTTGCAAAGAGTACGGAGCTCATCTGGTTGCGAGTAGGGCAGGATAGGTCATCGTTGCGATCATGGGAGGAGGCGTATATCCAGCAGTGGAAGTCTTTCGACAGAAATGATGATGATGATGATACTGTAATATTATTTTGCATTAATTTATTTGCTAATACCTAAAGCAAATCTCAAGACATAAATAGTAATAAGTTAATCATTTCATCTATCATTTGCATCTGATGGTATGATGAGCATCTGCTTCAGAGAATTCAGTTACTCAAATAAGATTTTTATTTAAATAAAAGCATTTTGCAATCTACAAAAAGCACCGTGTTCATCTAGCTTTAAGATTATCAGGGCTAATCGACCGTGGGCGTTTAGGGTGTCACGACCTTGGAAAGCGACATATTTAGCTGGAAGCTCAAGTAATATTACTAAAAGAGCAGTAGGTACTCGAAAATAATTCTTTGCATGCCTTTTGAGTTACATTAATTAAATTTTGTAAGTATATTATAGACAAGCTTTTGTCCGCGATTTCTTCCGCTTAAAAATCCGGGGAACTGTAAAAACATTCGACATAAAAAGTATCGACAGTAAAATATCCCATTTACAAGACGTACGTATCTTTACTATCCATACTAACATTATAAGAGCGAAAGTAACTCTGTCCGTTTGTCTGTTACGTTTTCACTGCCAAACCCCTGAACCATTAAAGGTGAATTTGGCAAGGATTTATTGTGGTATCTGGGGAAAGACATAAGATACTTTTTATCTCCGGAAAATTGTACAGTTCGCAAGGCAATCCTTATAAACGAATTTTACGCGAAGTTGCGGGCAAAAGCTAGTAAATCATAATTCAAATTGAATAGCAATTTCCATCATCTAGCCAAAGTCAATGTCAAACTATCTTTATTCGATTTAGGCTTTTACAAGCTCTTATGAAGGTCAAAGAATGAAATTACCACCGGTTCGGAAAAAATCCTCTACTGAGAAGAGCCGGCAAAAAACTCGGTGAGGTATCATTTGTTCAAAACAGTACACATATTAAGTTATAAGTTAACAGTGATGTGTACAGTTTTATATAAATCTAAGTATATACCACGCCCATCGAGACCCAGGGATCGCCGGTGCAGGTCAGGATTGAACCCAAACGTCCCTGTCCATGACGTAGTCTTTTACTGTATAATATGCCGCCAGCGGCCAGCATTTATACTACTACTTTTTTGTGCTTAAAACCACTATTCGCCGCTAGACAGATAAGTAACTGAAATCAAATCTTTAGCTAGTAGTCGAAACAAATTAACACAGCCATTACACTAAGATAATCTGAAACTATCTTAGTGTATTGGCCGTATAAATTAAGTAGTTGATAACAGGAGAGTTTGGTATCTGTACATCTGTTGTGGGTGGTGGAGATCTCTTAAGACATTGTTTTATTATGAGAAGCCCGAAAATGTCTCAGAATGAAGCGAAGTGTACTGGTGGGTGGCAAACATGTACTAACATGACAGAATGTTGTAGAAAGTTTTGGAGCGAAAAACTACGTATGATTACTGTTCGAATGGGCCGGCTCGACCGGGGTAGTACCACACTCTCACAGAATATCGGCATAAAGTAATAGCTTGCTATTGCGTTTCGTACGGTGAGTGACGAGATCCGGAGGTCTGTTCCCTCATCCCTATCCCATCCCCATTCCCTATCCTCCATAGACTGGCAACGCATTGGCAGCACCTCTGGTGTTGCAGTTGTCCATGGGCGGCGGTGATCACTTTCCATCAGGTGGGCTGTCAGCTCGTTTGTCAGTCAATTGACATAAAAAATATATATGTATGTTTCTCTATGGTCTCGTAACCCCGAAACGTAAAATTATCGATCACATAACACGAACATTATAAAGGTGAAATTATGGATGTGAAGAAGTCTGTTTGTTAGCACTGAATACTGAAACTACTGAACAGATTGTAAACGACTTGGCGAAAAAAATCAAAAAATACTAGGAAAAATGAGACTACATTGCATGTGAAATCACTATCAGAAGTGAGTGAATTATTTTAATTTTTAATAAACCTCACATAACATATATTTTTGTAGTACATCATTTTCAAGTATCCTAACTAAGTATTTGATCAGGACACACCAATAAAGCAGTCAAGCAGCGCTTTTTCTTCCAACTTGAATAACTAATATTGATATTTTGAACTGAAAACTTATATTTATTGAAATAAAATAATAGTATAGTGTAGCTTTCTGTAAGTGAAATATTGTTTTGAATCGGTCTTTATAATATTTTATTAATTAGAGTAGATGACATTACCTACATGATTAATGTATGGACTGTGAAGGTACGATATCGTTTCCAAAAGCTCTTTTTTTGTGTAACGAGTGCTTAAAATTTAAACCCATGTTGAATGTACACACCGTTTCCAACATAATGACTCCTTAGAGACCAACGAATAAAATTAACTCGCGACTTTTTAGTACTAAGAAAGTGGGACTTTTATAATTAAATATTTAATAAATTGCTAAACCCTATTCCAAGGAAATCATGAAGTTCTGATTTATCATGTTTTACGACAATGTGAGATGGTTATCGCAAGGCGTTATTACTCAAATAAGAGCTAAGCCTCGTAAAATTTAATATCCTTGAATCTGAGAAAAATAAAGTATCATTGAGTCATAAATCTTTATCACTGCTTTCAACGGCGACATATCACCACGAATATGTGAATATTTGGGAAGTTTCCCATTGGCTTTATGGGAGGCGTTAAATAACATAGTCGTGAGTACCGGATATTAACATTTAATATTACGGGGCTCACTATGGCAGCAACGAACCTTTTGACATTAAAATTTGTTTGTAAAGGACCACTAGGTAATTTGTTTTTGCTAAAATCAATGAATTGCCCGAAGGCATTAAATTACATTTTCTAAGATTTACTTCTGTACCTAGAGACTACAAAACAGATAAATTTATCGATTCGCAAGATTACAAGTAAGCCAAGAGCCAGTACTTTCCTATTAAATACTCTCTGTGGTAACATTGTACCAAATGAAATTTACGAGCCGGCCTAAAACATCTCAATTTCGCCTTGAGTCCCTTTCGAACCCTCGAGCGGGCTTTTCATCTTACAGATTAATTTTAAATTAGATTAGATTAGCATTCATCGGATACCTAAAGGTCGCGTCACGTAAAAAAGCGCTGGTGCTGTCTGTATGTTGTCCAGCACACTTTTTACGACTTGTTATTAACTTTCAATGAAACAAGTAGGCATAGCAAATATATTTTTCATCACACTTGCTCGGAAAGGGTGTTATTATACGCAAGCGTATAGAGCAACTATAGCCGATTTAACTCCTCTATGGGCCCCGCCGTCAGCGGGAGTTATAAACCATACAAAATCCATAACTCCCTAGGGAGTTATGGATTTTGTGTGGTTTCGAAATCCCGCGGGCAGTTAAGTGCGCCAGGTCGGCGGAGCTGCTCGAGAGCCGCAGCCGGCGGGGCGCGCGACCCGCAAGCCGGCGGAGCTGCCCCGCGCTGATCGCAACGTACGCTCAGTTTATGAACACCCACCTGATGGTAATTCACGGTGGAAAATGGAAATAAAATTAATATATATACTTTTTTTGTCTAATTTTTATTTCATTTCCTCGCAAATGTGATGAAAAACATTGTGTGTATCACGGGCAGTAAGGGGATAACAAACTCGAGTCATAAAAGCTTCTAACAGACTCTCGTTAGTTATCCCCTTCTTACGGCCCTAGATTCACAATGTACTATACCATAATACAAGGGAAGATGCAATAAAAAATTCTGCTATACGTCACGTAAAAAGAGCGCTGACGGTCGTACGGCATGACGTGTATGCTGTCCAGCGCTCTTATTGATAAGCATGATTTTATTGTTTGTCGTTTAGTCAAGTGTCTTAACAGTAGACATAAAAAAGTCTCAAACACTACGGAACATCATTACCGTTTTTAACAAAATGTATGCTTATTTAGTTTAAATTTCCATCATATCGAAGCTTCTGCCGTAAATCATCCATCAATACTTACTCCATTACAATTACAATAAAGAAACTAGGTATATCTGGCTAGCCTCTTGAATAATAGTGGTTTTATAGGAGTCGGTCTACTCGCTGCGACTGCGCACGGATCCTTTTGTTGCGCCCGGCCCAACCAGATTGCCCGCGTCCGGATTACACCGGATTACAAACCGATGAAAAATTCCACGAAATACAGATAGAAAATCGCAAATTGAATGGAAACGTAGTTTGCAATGGACTGATGCAAGGCCCGTTTCGATTTGTTCTCTTGCTTTTGTGCACAGACATTATGCGCTGTCTACCAAAATCACTCCTTCAACTCTTATTTCTAGATTTCACTTTTTTAAATGTTTAAATTCGTTTATAGTTACGGATGGTAATCAGTGCACTAAGGAGGGATTTTTTGAAATTCCATCCCTAAAGGGGTGAAAAGGGGTTATAAAGTTTGTATGGAAATTACCGCGAGCGAAGCTGTGGCGGGTCCACTAGTAGGTTAATAACTGTTTTCAGGTATTTTAGAACAAGTTTTATATTATTTCGCAAACTCTAGCTAAGTTCGCTTGAATATTATTCAGTTACATAACTGAGCCGAATAAATCAACTGTAGAAATATGTACCTATGTACTTAATTCGTTCATATGATTAATCTTAGAAACCTATTACGTAAGATATAATAATAACTGGTTTAAACATTTTGCAAAATTGGAAGGCACTAGAGGTAGCGTAGCAAAATAATTATTAACGACATCGAATGAATTCATTATACTCATAAGTTTAATTGACGCCATTCAGCCTGAATGCTTAATATATGCAAAAGAGTTTCAATAAATTATTTCCCGCTAACAAGCGAAATTAATCTCATATCCGATTAATTAGTCAAGTCGCCCGTCAGCTTACAGAGAATATAGCTTGTCTTGTGCTGTGGTGTATTCTCTAACGGCGCAGCTGCTGATCAGCGGATAGACGAAACTATAGACTGTATCACCAAGTCATTCGGTCTAGATTTGCATGTGTCCCTCATCGCTGATCAGCCACTGCATGCGTTAGAATCACATGGCTGATCGCATTGAGATTACGTGGATTATGTGTGACAATCAATGACTTCAATACATACACTGTTTAATCTCGCGTGACGTCGCGACACGAGACAGATATAATACATGATCGCGTAAGAGCACAGACTGAACGTATCGTTTCCAAGAGGTTTTATGCTCGTATAGGCTTTATTAATGAACACCTTTAGCCCAGAATTCCGGCACGGCGACATGGTAGCGCCGAGTTATCGCTCGGCTTAGCAGCGACGATGACAAATCTATGCGAAAACACGCGTTTCGTTGCTTGTGTACGTTCATTCCTGTGGATACTCAAGTGATCCGAGCTTCAATGATAACATAATTTGGGTGACCGTTTAGCCCCGTGGTTCAAATGTTGAACTCCGAAATTTTGAGGTCGCGGGTTCGATTCCCACCAGACCGGAGCCAGATACTTACTCGCATCATAAGAAAAGTACTAAATCGACTTCGGGGTCGGACCCAACAGACAGGTCATCGTAGTTTGGAATGTTGAGTGTGACGTTATTTATTTGGATCTATATTGTCTCCCATAAAATTAAAGTTCCGATTTTCACAATCCATAACGTTTTCGGTCATCATTATTATTAGTCATAATGTTGAAAGTCATATATTAATAGGTATAATTTCGGAGTGCCGATTTTCGCTGGTCATATTTATCGAAAGTCATAAAAATTATATTCATAACTCTTTGTGTCATAATGTATTACACTTTATAATATTACAGGTAATAATATTACTTGTAATAACGATTGTTACGTCTAAACTTGTTGAACATAACAATAATTTACATACAATTGAAGTACCTAACTTTTGCAAGGGCGAAAATTGCTGAGCATGAACTTAACTTAATTAATTTATACTAAATATTGTTAGGTATCTTCAAATTCATAATGTATAACATGAAATCACAAAGTAAAAGACGAGAATAAAGCATAACATCTTACAAACAAGCAAGATTTTCTGGGCTGTTACAAAAAAAAGACCTAACATCGAAGGCTAAGGGGGGAGCTTCGCTTCGTTACGCTCCCGCCTTAGCCTTCTGAACCTAACCAATCCAAGTCGCTTCTGCTCTGACCCATTTTGCTCGCTCACTCACTTTACCATTTGTAGTCATAATATATCAACCTCTTCAGCATAACATCTTACAAACAAGCAAGATACTTTCGAAATATTGAAAAATACGATTATTAACTTTAGACAATTAAACGTTATGGGTAAAAATAATTTGCACTTTAAAATATATAGCTTAAAATATTTCTGAATAATAATGAATGTCTTTTTATGTTATCGATATCAATTTTATGACTTTTGAAAATTATAATCTGTAACAATATGGATTATAAACGTTAGAATTATAAAGGTTATGCTTTACAACTTTTATGACTTTCGATAATTATGAGCATAAATAATATGGGAATCAATTTCTGACTTTCAAAATTTGAAACAATAAGTTTATGGGTAACAAGGGGATCCCTATTTATTTATTTGAAATCATATTGCAGCGAGCGCGTTTTTATACTTCTAAATAGGTACTCAGATCTCATTCTCTTGACTGCCCCACCTTATACTTGTAAGTCAGACATAAGAAGACTTATAACATATATATAATATTTGAAGTTGTTTTAGGTATATTTAGGTAAATCTATGATTATGATAACATTAGGTTAAAGCAGAAAGTTAGTTTAATATGTGCAGATTGGGCTTAATAGTTTCCGGCGCTTTCTTTTCTCCTAATCTTTAAATTAGCTTAATACATTTTCATGATCCTGTGCAGTGCAAAGTGAAATGGTTCAATTCGGATTGTATATTTGACACGATGCCTGTACATAATTATATAATATCATAATCATGTAAAGACGACTTTCCTGAGTTTTCCACAGAAGTCCTCAAATATAAATCCGCTCGCCATATCCACCAAACTACCATTCTTTCGTATAAATTTTAAATTATCCGCCGGGAAGGATTGCGTTAGCAAAAATATTCATAACCGGACTGAAATGTAGCGGGTAATTTTATTCTATTCCCTGTTGTAATTTTTCAAGAAGCATTTCTACAGGTAATGAGAAGCTACTCAGGATATATTCGAGCACGGCCGTGTCGGCCGGCGGCTACACATTTGTTATTCCATTATTACCCTTATTTAATACTCCCGTGATAAATGTTGTCGTTTTTCCTGCCGCTGGATTAAAAATAAGGAAAGAGTTGAGTTTTCCCCCTTATTTGTAAGTAGCAAGTTGCAGAAGTAGACACCGCACCAAGGTCTTATTGAACAATATACATAGGTATATTTGTAGCCACGACACTTTTAGGTGTCCGGCAATGTTGCAATCGGCTGACAAATTTAATTGACATTCTCCACATTACCCTTACCACATTTTGTAGTTCAAATTGAATTTAATGATAATTATCCTGGTCATAACTAGATATTTACCTAGTATAAATAAGAGGGCATTTTCTGATTTGGTTTCATACCAATATCCACAACTGAGATTTTGAGCTGCTTGTAAATGACTTCCTGGTCCCGCCTGGTGCCGTGTAATTTGTTTTTGTAATATTACGAATTGTTAAGTCTTTTTAATTTTCATAGCGAAACCTATAATATCATACTAGTTTAACTTCAAGGTCATGCTCTAGTTTTAACCGACTTTAAAAAAAGGAGGAGGTTCTCAATGTGGTTGTATGTTTTTTAACGTCTATGTTTAAATTTATAGCCTGAGGATATTATTCTTGTTTATTATAGTAAGAAATCTAGACTTCTTTGAAGTCAAAGTTATTACTTTTTTGAGACACATATTACTTAAATTGGCTGTTGCCATGGAAACATGATCTCTTCAAAGTCTCGCTCCAGACGCATTTCATCAATACATGATCAGTATACTCCACTACTCCACAGTCAATATAATTACTAACTAAACTAACTTTTTTCATGATGAATGCAAACTTCTTCGATGGAATTTGTCCGAAGCGTAGCCTGAGAGCAGTTTTCAACCTATCTCTGAGAAATGGTACTTGATCAATCCATGGGTAACTACAGAGAGGTTTGTGGCTGTGGACCAGTCACATAATTTAAACTATGAAATTTGAAACCATCAATCGAGGAAACATCGCTGGACAATCACAAATAACATTTCTTATTGGATGATGTTCAAAACGTCCGGATGTCATGAATTAACATCTAGCTCTAAACGGTAGACAGGGCAACATGTCTTTGATCTTGCCTGTCTCTGAATTCACATAATGTGGTATCATCGCGAGAAACAAAAAGCCTTCGGCGTGCCATGTACTGGAAGAGATAAAGATGCCCCGCCCATGCTTGACGTGACCTCCACAAAAATACATCAGTCTCGACGTAACGTGAATTTCGCGTTATTTTTTACCTATAAAAAATATTTGAGGTCTTACAAACGAAAATAAAACTTATCGCGTGAATAATGCTTGTTATACGTATTCTTATTGTAACATCTTCAAAATTAGACGAAAAAGATTTAACGATATTATTTTATCAACCATAAAGTTCTGTTCTTATAACTCAACAATTAAAATATAATCTAGAATCTACATAATCTAATTCCTAGATTTTCAAACCGCTTCTATTATTAGGTCTGAAAAGCTCCCAATAACCGGCCTTTCAAGAACCGGTAAATAGTTTTGGGTTCATCATCATCATCACAACACTGATTTATTTCACAACAGGTCAGAAACAATTCCTTTTCTGTCTTAGAAATACCTATATGTATTAATATTATGCTTTACATTCGGTTTTTAGTTTCCGAATGACCAATGAAAAAACTGAACCCTTATGGGATAACTCTCGTCTCTGCCTCTGTCTTTTTTCTCCAGCTCTCTGGACGAAAAAAACAAATTTGCTCCCCAAAATGAACCCTCAAAATCAGAATTTGTTTATAATAACGCCGTAATTGGTTTACCTAACTCTGTATGTATACGTACCAGAACTGCGTTGTCCAGTACATTCGGAGAGAATAGGCTGTCGATGAGTCGAAAACATGACCGTTTTTTTACTATACACGTTTCACGAGTATACAAATAAAATTTCATAATGTATGTAGGTAAATACTTAATTTAACAAAACAAAATACATTAATTAATGGACAATTTAAATAAGGAAGCAAAAAGGCTTATCTTTAAAGGATCTCTTTCATTTTAACTCTGGGCGATTCAGTGACAAGGAATAGCATCGTATAAATCGCCCGTTTAAAAATAAAAATAAATAATGTGAAATACAAATCCATTCCAAATTCAATTTTAACGCGTTTGAGTAAAGTTTAAAACAAAAGTAAATTTCATTTTGACTTGTTTTTTTTATTTTTAAACTTGCGAAATATAAGACCGTACAAAAAATTCTTAGGGAGAAAAATAAGTAAAATAAAAAAAAATATTAATATTAAAATTAAATATCAGAATTCATAAATAAATATATAATATTATCTGTCCTAGGATAGGTGTTTGAGATCGTTGATTTAATAGGTAATCCTCGCTCATTTTTCTATTCGCTGCGCTGCGGCGATGTTCCCTCTCTGCCCACACACTGCTTCTACTCGCGCAATAATCGCGACGCTCCGCACTAGATCGTTTGCGTTTGTCGCCGGTCCTTTGACTCGTGCCCAAAAAACCGACAAAAACAGGGAGCATGGGGCATGACGAGGAGCATAACGTTCGGCATGACGAGTAATGCTGCCACACTACCCGCCTAACTCCGCGTCTTTGCCTCCTTTCCTCGCTACTTACCATGCCACTCGACGAAAGTGTGGGAGAGCTGTAAATAATTAGCACACGGTTTCAATATACCTGACCGACGCGGTTAGCCTTGTTGGTATTGACCCTGCCTACGAAGCTAGCGGTCTCGGGTTCTATCCCCGGTAAGGGCAAATATTTGTGTGATGAGCACGAATGTTTTTTCCTGAGTCTTGGATATTTCCTATTTATTTATCTGTAGAAGTATGGACATCGTTGTCTAGCAGTAGCGAAGCCTGCCTACAAGCCGATTCCTGACGGCTTTACCAAGTTAGAAAGCTACGGCTAGCTGTCAGTGAACTTCATGATACTCTAACTTAATGCGAGACCCGCACGTACGGTTCTAATTCTTCCGGCTTCCCTTAGGAAATCTTTGACGCTTCGCCACTGTTGTCTAGTACCCATAACACAAGCCTTTATTTAAGAGTGTTTTTCAACCAGGGGGTCGCAAGGCCTTGCTCAGGGGGTAGCAAAACCTTGCTCAGGTGTCGCGGGCGCAAGACAGGTTTTTAAATACCTCGTCGTTGAAACCACTGACATAGTATTAATACGGTCATGGGGCATCGCCAATTTTTTTTTCTTGTAAAGGGGTCGCGTACTCAAAAAGGTTTTAAAACACTGCTTTAAAGCTTACTTTGGGACTAGATCGATTTGAGTAAAGATTGACCTCTGATTTATTTATTACTAGCTCCCTCCCGCGACTTTGTCCGCGTGGACACCCTAATCACCTAGCGGTATGAAATATACTTTACGGCATATTCTCATACCTACCAAATTTACATAAAAAATCATAAAAATCGGTCGAGCCGTTTCGGAGGAGTGCGACCACAAACACCGTGACACGAGATTTTTACATATATAGATTACTATACTTAATATGATGTGCGTGTGTGTCAATAAAAAATCCCCCGTCATTATACTCGTATAATTCATTAACATAAGGTCTCAGGTTGTGGGTTATAACTTCCTAACCACCCCTGGAGTTATGAGTTGTGGAACACTCAAATGAATTAAATTCATTTTATTGCAGCGACTTAGGCTTCCATTCAAATACAATTTCCCTAATGCAGTCGCTCTAGAGAGGTTTTCACGAGGGAAAGGCCTTAATTTGTATCGATTTATACTCGTAGTTACTTAGATTTCCCAGACTCCATTAAACTGACTTTACCGGTTTTAAGAGTGATTGTAAAATACGTTAATATTGGTTACTTAAAATAAAAGGATTTTCAGTATCTGGCTCTGTAACAGGCTATTTTTACATTTTGACTCGTAATTGTGAGAACGGGATATTATTATTTATTCTAGCTTCAAAGTAAGGTATGTAGGTTCGTTGGCCGTATAGTAAGTATTAATTGATTGTGGATACCATTGTACTAAAGCTATATAATATATTGCCCTCATGAGCAAGTCTTCTGAAAAGCGAAACGCCTAAGTAGCAGAATAGAGAAGATACATTTTTTTTCTCATCTTTTATTGCAAAGTGCTGAGTAATACAAACCGATCTGTGTACGCAAAACATTATAATGTTGATTATTTTATGAGTTATGAAGCTTTGAAAAATCATTGTTCATACCACTCGCAAATACACTCCATACATAATGGACAACAACTATGAGGTCACAGGTCACAGCCACAGCTGATGTTAGACTGTATAAAATATATGGCGTTTAAACTAAATCTGCAATTATTTCTGAAAATACTGTTTTAGACCAACATCGTAGAAATAAAACTTGACATAAATTTGATGAGGCTGTCCAAAAAAACTAAACTCAGAACTAAAAAACAATATATATATTTCACTAATTTTAACACTTAATCAAATAAAATTGAATAGTCAAAATGATCTGCTTTTTTTCTGTAATATACTTTTGTTTACATTTACTTTCATAATATATCTATTAAACCTCATTTTGATTTTCATGCAACTTCCCCATTCCTAAAACGCATAATGCCTATGTATCAAAATGCCTTAAATGCATCATGTCTGCTTTTTTACTTACCTGAACGTTTGTTTGTTCTGTTTGTTTGAACCAGAGATTTAATAATTGTTACTATTAAGACATTTTACGTTTGCGATCATTTCAATCTTAGGCAAAATGATTTAAATGCATTTTGCATATAAGGTATTAAGCTTCTTAGACATTCGCGTCAGGTATTTTGCTACTTAGGCGTTTTGCTTTTCAGAAGACCTGCTCATGAGGGTAATATATTATTCTAAGCACAGTGACAAACTCTAGAGGTAGTTTGATGTTTAATGTAAAAAGGCATGTTATAATTACTTATATTTCATGATGATCGCATTGAGTGTATTTGCGAAAGTGTAACGTTTTTATCAATGTAATAACATATCGACAGAATGAGCAATTCTAATTGCTAATAAATTCCATAGGTATCTGAAATGTATGCATGTCATCGAAGAGGAATAAAAATAGCAAAAAAGCTAAAATATACTCTAAAAATAGGTTATTACTAAAACTACAAAATATTCTTAATGAATGCAAGAATGCAGTGTCTCATAAAATTCCTGACATCATTCTATTAGGCACAATGCATTAAGTAAATCTATAATTTAGTTATTCAGTGAGCTGCCTGGACGGATCCACTGTCCTGTTATTCACCTTTAATCAGCTTAGGCTAATTTTAACTTTGCCGTCTAAATTAAATGGAAATTAGGAGATTAAAATAATAAATTTCAAAGTATGCTAACCACTTAAGTGGCTAGTATGTTCCTTATATATTAAAAATTGACTTCATATTCTCATAATCGAATAGTCAATTTAGGTTTGGTAAAAGGCACTTAACTTTGTTTATTTCATGTCAATTGTACATCAAGAGGACTGTGAACCAACGGCAGAAATCACCCTTTCATACAAAAGGCGATAATGATTTGCATCCCTTAAATGTTACCCAATTTTGATAAATTTTTAATAGGTTGTCAGAATAAATTGAAGGTCTATACATTTTTTGAATATTGATTAAAGATCAAGAAAGTCAAATAATGCCGAATTTTTTTTGGTATGAGAATACTGAAATAGCAATAAAACAGAATTTATTAATTATAATGAAAAAACCAAAACGTATACACCTAGATTTTGTCAAAATCGGTTAAAATTTAAGGGGTGGAAATCATTATCGCCTTTTTTATGGAAAGCCGTAGGTGCATGCTCCTCTTAACATACTTTAAATCAGTGTTCCATAAACTCATTAGACACATTATCGCAGCTCTCTTATCTCCTCGAGAATATTTTATCTCAGTTATGATTCGATTTTCAAATGTTAACGTTATGTTATAACAAGTTTATTCCTAAGTAAGTAAACCACGATTGCATTATTTACGGTGCCTATTAAAATTTAATAGCAAAAGCCCCTTCTTCAGATTTAGGCGCTGATAAAGTTCCGAATATAGATAACATCGCATGATGCCGTAACACGAAAACTCCATTTAACACCTTCAAACAGCGTAAGGGCAAGAGAGTCGGAATAGTCGTGGAATGGCATCATTAGCCGGGATACGTGACCACATATCTAATTGAAAGGACTTACTTCACCACAAAGGTGACAATGGCGAAGTATTCTCGTGTGTTTGCGAGAAAGCCGCAGTAAAAGGCCAGGTTTTGAGACCAATATTTGAATTATTGTACTATTCGTTTCCCTGTAGTAAAATATTTCTATTATATTATCATTAAAAAAAACCCTAGGGTTTGTTTTTTTATTTTTACGGTTCCCTACCTCAAAAGGAAAAAATGGAACCCTTATAGGATCACTCGTGTGTCTGTCCGTCTGTCCGTCCGTCCGTCCGTCTGTCCGTCCGTCCGTCCGCCCGTCTGTCCGTCCGTCCGTCCGTCCGTCAGTCTGTTCGTCCGTCTTTTTTTTTATGTCAATTGACTGACCGTCCGTCTGTCTGTCTGTCTGTCCGTCTGTCACAGCCAATTTGCTCCAAAACTACTGGACCGATTGAGTTGAAATTTGGGATGACATAAGTCGGTGACCGCGACAAGGACGCATAATGTAAATAAATGAATTTGAAACATGGGGACCACTTTTCGAGCGGTAAATTAGAAAAAAAAGGTTATGCAAACTATATCGTGTGACGTATCGAATGAAAGGGCTTATTGTAAGGATCTTAAAGGTATATTTTTTTGACTTTAAAGTGAAATAGTTAGGAAGTTATTTAGAAAAATAGGCGAAAATTGACAATTCCCCCCCCCTTGTTTCAGAAACTACTGGGCCAAAAATTTAAAAAAAAATCGTGAAATTAATTCTTTACCTATAGATTACAGGAAAACCTATAAGAAGTCTATGGCATATAAAGTAACATGGGAAATTTCGGATAATCATGTACGGAACGGAACCCTCTCCACGCGAGTTTAACTCGCACTTGTCTGGTGTTTGCCTATGGTTTACACGGAGTTAAAATTAAAAAATTAGGTTATTTAATAAAATGCGGAATATTTACTTACATAAAACTCATAACACCTACATATGTACCCTTTTCACAAGGCCGTATATATGAATACGACCTCAGCTATTTATTGAATGTTGGGAACTTAAACAGGGTTTATAAACGAACTGTTTTGTTCATCGGCACGCTGTTATGTTTCGTCAAACGCGATGACGAACGAATCGTCAGCAGGAAAGGAAATTACATCCCTAATCAGATTATTCCAGACTGGTGACAACTGACGGGGTGGAGTCTGTCGCTGCACAAGTCAATTATTTGCGAGCTATTTAAATTATTTTGGGGAAAAGTACGTTGGCGCGCGTGTAAAGCAGTTGGCAGGGCGAACACAGAGCAGGTTACATGGCTTATGCGATATAGCGTATCTTATAGCTTTGCTTAGTCTTTGTCATAATGCAGAATTGTATTGTTGTCACTTATTTGCAATAAAGAGTTTACATACATACATAGTTTGCGAAGTTTATATTGAAAAGAAAGTGACAAAACAAAGTTACATATTGTAACCATAGTATCGATCTGTATCACTTAGACCAATGTCGAATAGAGGCCCTGCTAAGATTAAATAGTCCCGATAAGTACTTTGTTGAAGAAACTTAAAATGAATTCACTTTGCAGTCAGATCGTTGTGTAAATAGACTTATATTTGTAGGGTAATATAGAATCCTAGACCGAAAACACGGAGAGCCAGCAAAGTACCAATTTGGCTTGTCTAAAATTTAACTGCTTCATACAACCGAGACTTATTTCAAAATGAATAAAAGCTTTGTAAATTATACATAAGTTATTGCTTTGACTTGTTTGATTTTAGCAAACAGCTTTGTAAGCTCTGTCCGAAATAAGTCACTTGGTTGATATTAGCATTTTTTTTTATGTCAATTGACTGGCAAACGAGCTGACGGCCCACCTGATGGAAAGTGGCCACCGCCGCCCATGGACATCTGCAACACCAGAGGTGCTGCCAATGCGTTGCCAGTCTAGGGAGGATGGGGAATGGGGATGGGATGGGGATGAGGGAAAAGGCCTCCGGATCTTGTCACTCACCGTACGAAACGCAATAGCAAGCTATTACTTTACGCTGATATTCTGTGAGAGTGTGGTACTACCCCGGTCGAGCCGGCCCATTCGAACAGTAATCATCTAGTGCGGATTACTGTTTGGCTCTACCACTATACAAAATTTGCCAATTTTTAGCCCTCCCATATTTTCAGTGTAAGAAACTTTTGTTTGATACTCAAGAAAAACGCATTTTTAATGAACAGAAAATGGTTTTACCGTTCTTATAAGGTTTTCCTTTATAACAAAACGTTTGGTTCATATCCGAAGTCTTGTAAAGCTTTGTGCAGGAAAAACAATACCTTTTCAAGATTATTTCAGTAAATAGGCATTTTTTTAATTAAAGTATAATTTCCTGGGTAAACGCAGGAAGCTCTAATTAAGTTGTTAGTAATGTTTTCAAAGGAGGGCGCGCTTTGAGGTCCGCGGGTCTTAATTAGTGTTAATCTTGGGATAATAAGCCACGTGTTTTCACTAATTGGTGTTAATTTAAAAAATAGTCTCAGAAAACTCTCTGAGGAAAATTATGAATTGCCTTTAGCCGCCTTTTTGGTGTCTAGTAATTCTAATATACATTTTTTCTCCCGTAAAAACATGTAGTAAAGAGTAAAATATTCAGCCCCAGCATCTATTGGGGTGAATATTTAGCCTACTGCAAACCATTTTGAGGGAATTAAAAACTTTGTCTTTTCCTTGCTTATGTTATATATATATATTAGGTGTTGAATTTGTTAAAAATAACCATAACTTATTTTCGCTTCATGATAGTGTATATTATATTATAATAAGACAAATATTAGATACCAGCACAAATTATACCTATATAATATACCTTATCATTATTAAATTAATCATTTATTAATTTATTTAGCAACAACATATTATATTGTATGGCCATTAAATTTTACCATAATAGTCGCTTGGTTGATATTAGCAATAATTTGTTTATTTCTAGCCCTCCCATTTTTTCACTGTATCTACATTTCCAGAATTTTACCATGCTCCATAAAACGCAATATCCTCGTGCAAAAAGTTTTATTTTTCAAATTACTTACATATAAAGTTTCAAATTTGTCATCTCCATTGTTTGAATTTAATTATAGAGCACACAGAAAAAGGAAAAAAAAACATCACGTAAATAAAGGTGTCGAATGAGTGGGCTTGCAGACTGTACTTGTGCAAAGGAAACGGTGGTACGACGGTTTTAATAATCGACACGAGGAAAAAAATAGGCCAGTTTTGATAGACTCTAGTCACGTCACGAAACAGAATTAGAAGTTGAAATATAGATGTACAAACACGTGAGTAGCCGCAGGTGCACAAATTAGGTCCATTTAATTTATTAAAATGTTCTTTAGTGCATTTCATATTTTTTTTATTTACTTTAAACCCTGTATTATATTATAGTAACTTTGAGTGTGATCTACGAATCTATGATCATGTCCATCTTTGTAAACTACATGCATATAGGTTTGTAAAAAAAATATGCTGGTCGAATAGATAACCTTCCTCCTTTTTAAAAACCGTTAAAAAATAATCTACTAACTTTATATTTAATTTTTTTGGTCTCGATGGAAGTTTATAAATTAAGGGCGGGTCCACGACGTAAAGGGTAAAACGGGACCCTATTACTAAGGCTCCGCTGTCCGTCCATCCGTCTGTCCGTCTGTCACCAGGCTGTATCTCATGAACCGTGATAGTTAGACAGTTGAATTTTTCGCTCATGATGTATTTTTGTTGCCGCTATAACAACAAATACTAAAATACAGAATAAAATAAATATTTAATAGGGCTCCCATACATCAAACCTGATTTTTTTTGGCTGTTTTTATAGATGGTACGGAACCCTTCGTGCGCGAGTCTGACTCGCACTTGGCTGGTTTTTTAAAGATAACAAGTGTAAGAAACAACATTTTATAATAATAATATAAATAGATAGTAATTATTGAGGTAGTAGTACCTACATGTGACTACAGAAGGAAATTTATTATATAATCGTAGCAAAATACGTCTAGCTTTCTCTAATATTTATTTCCTAATGCCTTGCAAATACTTATCTTCCCTCATTAGTATTTTTTCAGGTTCGTGTTACATACTGCAAACGTATGATAAAAACGTATTCCTTATAATGCTGTAGACACTGATATCGTACCTAGGTTGTAATAATTGATTAATTAAATTGGGACATCCACGTTTTAATTTCGAAAGTTACGTATTCTTTACAATGACAATAACAATAAAATTACAGTACTTAAAAACACGGTCAAATGATAATAGTTCATCTTGAACTTAATTTTGGATTGATAACATATAAGACGCTTCCTAGAAGTTTACCGCAGTAGGTAGACCTTGTTTTGATGAGCGATCGCTTGGCCGCAACAACAGGGGTTCATCCATATTATAAGTACCTATACTAATGTCTCAAACTGTGTAGTAAGAAATCTGAAGATCATGGTGCAAGGGTGGTACGTAATTTTGGTTAATGTCTCGATAGTTGACACTTCGTGTACCTACATCTAATCACATTAGTTCAGCTTTTCAGAATTAACTTACCATAAGGCACCTAACCCAAAAAATGGAGTAATGAAATAATTTTAAAAGGTAACTTTACACTCCAAATGCATCCTAGCATGAGATAAATAAACTACCTTCTAACTGTGAACTTAAATAAACGTCATATTCCTAATTGGTCATATTCCTAATTCGACACTTTCCGAACTGGTCATAACCTAACTCGTCATATTCCAGATTCGTCATATTCCTAACTCGTCATTATACAGGTACAGTTAAACGAAATCGCGAACACGTGCTTACAGGATTAATAAGTATAAGGACAGTATTAAGTAGATTTACTTCGCGCTACGGTTATAAGACAATAATTTACTAAATGGCGGAGAAAGAAAAGGCCGGAACAACCATTTTTTTTTAGGGTAACTATATTTGTACCCAGCATGCAGCAGTAACTTTTTCCCTCTTTCACTTACAAGTCTGCAAGGCCATCTTCTCCGATTGAAACGATATTGTGTGACAATAACGTTTAGATAAGCAACACTCATCTATTACTTATCTAAGAAGGTTCATATCATTTACCAGAGAGGATTTCTATTATAAGTTTGTGTAGGCAAATGTACATAGGTATTATAACGAGTAAGGAATATGACGAGTTAAGAAAGTGTCGAATTAGGATTATGACGAATCAGGAACAAGTCTAATAAACGACCCCGACCGTCTTTTATTTACGAACAGGTCAAAGGCCAACTAGGAAAGGTTACCATTTGGTACAATTCTAAATATTTCACTTTCATTATTGTTAGTAAAACTAACTTAACAGGCAGGCCCTAAAATCTCACGGACATGAATACAGAGGTTGATATAGCGTGCGTAATTTCATACCCTTTATCATATTATGCGACTCGGTCCCTCAACTTTAATTGTGATCCTCATAACAACGTTTCCGCTGCTTAACTAAAGTTCGAGAATGCCTCGCTTACACCGTCATTAAGTTTTAATTAAGTAAGCTTTTGATGCGTTAATTATTATCCATCTTGTTCTAGTATTAACAGCTTGGTCGGAAGTGTTTACTCCGGATAGGTTAAAGGCGTAGGTTGAAAATCGAATGGTACCATGTGTTGCATTCTCTCAAAATGGATATTGTCAATGCGTAGCCAATCAGCATACCTATGACTGACTTGACTAGTTCCGAGTATGCTGGAACCATCTTCGGAACAACCTATCCTAATTATTACTAATATTATTGTTTATTACGCTTTCACGTAAAAATTACTTAACCGATCATCATGAAACTTTGAACACATATTCTCTAACGTATTGGGAAGGATATAGGATACTTTTAATTCCGGAAATTTTTAAAGTTCTTCTCTTAACTATAACCGAATTCCACTAGAAGCGGTAGAAGCACAGAACAATGTCTCTCTCACAGTTTCTCTTTCTGTGTTCTGTGGTTAGAAGCTAGTGGTCAATAAAAGTAAATTTGGGTCCAATTCGAAACGGTGTTTTCTTAATAAAAAAATCCTAAACTTAAAATAAGAATCGTCAAGCTCGATTTTGTATGGCACAAAGCTGTCAAAATCGAGTTTAAGGTTTCTTATTTTAAGAGGGCGCCGACCGTCCAGTGGCGCCCTCATCACTGTTATTGTGTTTTCTATTAAAGGAAAGTATTTTATTAAAATTGAAGCCGTATAAGTTGTTACGCAACTTAATACACAACGTATATGTTATATAATATAGCTTTGCAAAGTATAACCATCATCTAATCAATTTAACAGAAAAAAGCGGCCACTATTTTCTATTAAATTGATTAGATGTTGTTATACTTTGCAAAGCTATATTACATAGCATATACGTTGTGTATTAAGTTGCGTAACAACTTATACGGCTTCAATTTTAATAAAATACTTTCCTTTAATAGAAAACACAATAACAGTGATGAGGGCGCCACTGGACGGTCGGCGCCCTCTTAAGTATAGTGACTTTAAAATTTAGCGAACACACTTTAGAATTGGCCCCATTGACAACATTTTGAAATTGAAACTTTACTAAAATCGAATGCAACCCAAATAAGTCAACAACAGCGGGAATCCTTTGTCAATAAGTCTTCCCTCGATTTTTCTTAAGAAAATAAATGCTACCATGAAATCAAAACCCTGCAAATTGTTTGGATATTTTTAATTACCCTGCTAAAGAATACTTAGACACGTGGCAAAACATTTGTTTTCAATTAAGGAGGTACCTAAATCCAAAAGAAGTACTTAACATCTGTGGAGGGCATGGAGAGGCTGCGGTGTAAATGCGGTGTCCCGTGCCCGTCAGAAACAAAGCGCCCTGCAGAGCGGGGTCGATGTAGCGGAAACTGATAGAATGTGGAGCGCCGGCGCCGGCGTCGCCTGCCCATCTACCATCTGCACGAGAACGCTCAAATGTGCCCCGGACAAGGACAAAATGCACTATTTGTAGTGCGCTATTGCAGACACGAAAACTGGTACCTACTTCAACCACATAAGTAAGGGTTTTTTAATTTAACCTCTTCTCTGCACGTTGTACATACGTTCCCACGGTTCTGAAACTACTATTTTGAGATTATTGTGACACAAATGTAACTTCGTTATTATTTCTCCTTACTTAGTTAAAAAAAAATAAAGCAGCGCTTTATAATTGTAGCTATTAAAAAGAGCAAAGAGAAAATTTTGCACAATTTGTCGGTATCTGCTATATCGTGAAAATTGTTTACTGAGAAAATATTTACCCATTACTTAATCTGTAATGGCTTCCGATTTATAGATATATTGATGATCTCAGGAGTTGTTTGGACCCTCGCATTTATAACCAATATATTAAGCCCACTAGTTTAGGGTAGTTGATAACAATCGGTCGCCCATATGTGATGCCCGCAGGAGCCACAGAATAATGAATATTCATCAAAATTTAAAGTAAATAAATTATTGATACACTCGGGGGTAATAGATCTTTCAGTTCGCTGGCTATCCGTTTGATTCGTAATGATACCCAGTAAATTTATTTCGTAAATGGCGAAGCTATGTTATTTGAAATAACATACGTATTCCCAAATGAGATATATACCTACTCTATTTGGTAGTGTTTGATGAAAACCGGCTTTTCTCACGATTTATTTTCAGGAACGCCCCGACATGTTTCGGACTTATATGGATTCCTTCTTCAGAGGTTGAGTGCAGCCGCGGTCAAGCCTTTTTTGTCTTGTTTATAATGAATCACGAAAGTTTTAATTTGACTTATAGTTATATTCATAATAATAAAAGTATATTAGTATTTTTAGAAGCCCATTAAATAATTATTTCTTTGCTGTCTCTTTAAATATCCTGCTCTTCGATATCGTTCAATATTCAGATCAATAAGGAATGTTTTTACATATTATCGAAAATACGTTAGAACTTGAAAGTGTACAATATTAAGCCGAATTTCCTTCGAATTTTCTATGAGAACCTTATTTATTTTGTGCCGGTCTTCTAATAATGGTAGCTGGCGACCATTGCTCCGTCTGGGACGGAAGCCGCATGAGACGCTTCAGCCTCGTTGAATGCGATGCACAATTTGTCGATCGACCCTCAAGTGAACCCATTGTGATGCACCAGTCGGTAATGAAGGCAATAGGATAGAAAGAAAAATCCGATAAGAATATTCCTATCAAGCAGGGTTTCGATTATAATGATTTACCTTTGTATTTTTTGGCCTGTCTAGCCAAAGCAACTCTAAACTAAATCTAGCAATAACGTGAGAGGTGATCGGCAAGTAACCATAAACTACCCTCAGATGAACTCCGGGTTATGCCCGTGCCGGGATGAAATTCATAGAACTTTATCGCCTACAAGTTACTATTGATTAAGAAACATCGTGGTCACCTCAACATTACTGTCAAAACACTACAATCAGACAATCTGGCAAAAAGACTTGTGTATTGTTCAGCCTCTTCCTTGAGACAAGTTCAACCAATAAAAAAGGATTTGTGCCAAAAAGATTTATTTGTACGGATTCTCGTACTTTGCAATCAGGATTAAACGTGATTGCGCATTTCTCCAGGAAGAATCTCTTTTAATAAAGCCTCGTTCAAGGAAAATTATTCAGTTCGTTATTGTAGTAGAACGATATTTGATGATAGGTAGATATTCATAACATTACATGAGATATGATGTAGACTCTGATTATGGTTGAATGCTAATGAACATTCCCCTTTGTTGCCTACACTCGATTTGTCAATGAAAGCAAATATGGCCTGGTAATACTTTAAAAATATCGAAAGCGCCACCCAGGCCGGCCCGGTTGTTTGCGCGTAACGATCCGTGTGTTCGGTGCATTTTCAATCAGATTTATATCGTAGCGGATTAAAAATTTAACGAGTTGTCGTCACACAGCGCGTCTTTGTGAGGCGTGCCTTTGTTAAAAACGTCCGCATGTTTGAACGTAACAAAGAGGAAATGTAAAAATAATGTTTATCTACACCCATATCATAAAACCTCCATTGGTTAATCAAAAACCGTAGGAAATGACCACCATTTTGACAACCAATTAGGAAAAACCAGTGCTGCGATAAAGAAATAACATGACTTCTTTATCGTTTTTAGTAAAGAAATGAGATTAAATTTGGAACAGCTGTCAAAACTCAAGTGGGTCTCTATTCTAGTTTCCATAGATATTAAAACAGTTATTGATACGAAACGTCAATTCAGTATGTTTTTTTTAATATAAACTGCACAATATTTGATCTCGAGTGACGTGAGAATAGAGACTTCATCCGTTTGTCTAAGATTTAAAAAAAAATGGTCTTGACGGAGGATCGAATTGCCGCCATATTGACGTTTTGCTGAACGAAAGTAGAATTGTTGTTGACCTGAATCGAAAAAGTTGTTTGTAATTTACATTTTAGTTGAAAATATGAATAGTAAGTAAGTAGTCTTCTCGGAGTGTGTGTGATGTGAAAATGCGCCGGATATCGGAAATATGCAGCCACGATTGCAACAAATAACTTGTTGCCAGAAAATATTGTTTCTGAACCCATCATGGAGGATTTATAATATGTGTGTAGATAAAGTTATGTATGCAACTCTGCATAATTTGGCCTTAAAACACACGTGCGATCTTATTATGAAACTCGCCTATCGGCTCGTTTCATGAAAACCGCACTAGTGTTTTAAGGCCTATCGTTATGCAACCATTGCATAAACTACTATTGTTTGTCGCGTGACCCGCCTCGGCGACGCGTTCATTCAAAGCTATAGTGGGGCCACTACGATACAACATAAGCACTTACATAATAAACAGCTATTCTGTAATGACAATCAACCAATCAATAAATAATGATGTGAGGTTCCTCAAATTGGAACACGTAATTTAAGTTTTTCGCGTCTTGATTATAGGTGGTTGTTTCTTTTTGTAATGTAGAAAAAAAACAAACTCACACAACAAACAAAAACACATTTTACATAATTACAAAAGGCGCATTGACATGGGAGAATGAATTGCAATGTTGAAATTCACATAATAAAAATCCACAATGTTCTTTGCAGTTTCCAAAAAACATATATACCTATCATACATATAAGACTAAATCCTTAATATCTGGTTTTAACTTTTTTTAAATATATAAATATAATATATGTATACATTCACAGGAGTCCCTCCTGCAAGAAACCTTAAAGGTAATTAAAGGTCGTTTTAAAAAAAAGACAGACGATTAAATTTTCTTCATGAAACGAATTATAGATCATTTCATTACAATTTATATTTTAATATCATTTCACCAAATATACTTAATTTGTTGATTGAGAAAATAAAGTTTAAAATGATTGCATTCACGCAGTAACCTATTATAAAAACAATTTACGGTACGTTAAGCGATGAAAAAACACAATTAAATTATATAGTTTGTCCGTAACTACCATCCCGGATAACGATAGCAAAAGGCTTTGGCTTAATTATCATCAACGTAACTTCGTTAGCGCGCGCACTCTCTTTTCTATTGAATTACACAAATCCGTTCCCTTTTCAGTTTGAAACAAATATTTGAACAAACTAATCCAACAGTTTGACAAGCACAGGTACTTGTCGTAAGCCTAAAACTTCAAGTTTAATTTATAAAGTACTTTTCAAATATAATAGTATAGCCATTCGGATAAATTAGTTTGTTTCATGTTTGATAAATTCAATTATCCATTTATTTAACATTATTTACGGTAAATCTACAAATAATAATGTTCAGGGTAATCATATTGCACTTTTTTTTGTTTTTCCCAAAAATAAGGGATTAAAGGGACCTATACTCTCTTAAAAAAAAAAAAAAAAACCTATAAAAACAGGACTTAACATTTCTTAACTACTCACTCTTTACTCGGCGTTTGAGATGAGACTGGTAACGTTCATTTAGTTTTTATCCCATCTAGCAGTGGCCTTAACCCCGTTTCTGTCTCTCTGACTATCTCTTTCATCGGCACTAGTGTGAGAGAGACGCACTTAGAGATAAGACGGTGTTAACTTATACTCGTGTCAACCTTGCTACGGACGTAGCGGGTTAACCACGATCTCTTAAGAGGGGTGTGAACCTACGGTTTTTCATACAAAAGGCGATAACAATTTCCACCCCTTAACACTTTGAGTGCCAAAAGCCCGCTAGTCGGGTTCACCGTTCGTAGCGCATTTTCGCTACAAACCGGAAAAACGCTGCTACGCGCTACGCGCTTAGCGCGTAGCGATTGTCGGCACTAAATGTGTTAAATGTTAACCGATTTTGACCAATTTTTGATAGGTGGTCAGTCAGTACAAAATCTAGGTCTGTACGTTTTGTTTTTTTCACTATAATCAATTGTCATTTTTATTGTGGTTTCAGTATTCTCATACAAAACTAATTTCGGTATTATTTGACTTTCTTGATCTTTAATCAATATTCAAAAAACGTATAGACCTAGATTTTGTTCTGACTGACGACCTGTCAAAAATTGGTCAAAGTCGGTTAACATTTAAGGGATGGAAGTCGTTATCGCCTTTTGTATGACAAGGGTGATTTTTGCCTTTGTTTCAGTCCTCTTAATGCGATTCTCTTTAGGTTCGAAGCTGAAGTGCGTCGCTTTATCGTACCACGACGTTGTAACTACATATATGTAAAATATATGACGTGGTATGAAATACCGACGCTGTTCAGTTTAGGGCCTAAGGAGAACAGCATTGAGAGATCTCAGTAGCCTCCCTGAGCACTCTTCGAATATTAGGGGCGTAGTGTGCCCGACTGATATATTCCGGCTATTGTTGCTCCCGGCGCGGCGGCCATTTGTTATTTCAATGCTACCGTTATTTAATGCGCCCTAGATAAATATCCTGAACCCTTTTTATGTCCGCGGTACGTGATGCTGTCTTATTTTAGGAGGTCTCAGCTAAATATTTAGAGGTGCTTGTAGCAATAAAATACGAGTCAAATTTCAGAACTGGGATTTGTTGAAAAGAGCAAATACAACCATATACCGTGATAGCCATAGTTGCACTACCCAACTTCATGTTGGTACGTTCATTGAAAGACCGATATTGGAAATCTCGTAACATTGTAACTAGATTTAACTAGTTTGTCTATTAGTTGGGTTTAACCTGTAAATAGCGAATAGGGATGTTGCCTGGGTAAAAAAATATATCTAATTAGTCCTGATTATCAAATCAATCAAAATTGACAAAGATAACGCGCATCAATGTTCAGGAGTGGGGGCTCATGACGTCACATCTAGTTAAAAAATGTACCTAGGCGTGACGTCACGCGGAACTTCAACGTACTATATCTTCGTAATTTTTTGTATAATTGACAAAAGAAAAAATATGTGTTCAATATTTTTAATAATGTAAATGACAGATTAATTTGAATTTTTCAGGCATCACGCCCATTAATACGTGACGTAAGAATAATTACTGTCTTATGACGCAATTCGAACCCGCATTATCGCGTTAGCTTAGCACAATGTTGATCTTTATATGCTGCGTGGTCCTAGCAAGGTTGATACGAGGATAACTTATCACCGTCTAATCTCTAAGTGCGTCTCTCTCACACCAGTGCCGTCGAAAGAGATAGTCAGAGAGATAAGACGAGCTCAAGTTATCCACTTGCGAAGGCCGCTGTAGGGTAGTTTAAGGAAAGAGCTTGGAACGTTTACTTTAATGAACAACAATAACAGAACAATAAAATAACATAACAAACTTGAACGCCAACTTTTTGTTTCGCCGAGTTATAAAAATACCCAACGGCCACTGAGAGTGTTAACTTCACTGCCAAGTGCCAAGTTTCCTCGCCACTTCAAGGAGCAATATTTATAAACAATGACAAAAACAATAGCTTTACAGAGCAAAGATTTACGTCGTCCCGTAATTCTATAACTACAAAACTCATCACATTAAGTAAAAGTTTTGACTCTGGCTAGTCGAGGTCGGCTCAAAGTCGGTTAACAGGTTCTAAACAAGAAACGCAGATGTTAAAATCGTTGGTAAAATCAACACGGTCTTTACCTCATCATTATAAGTATCAGTTTCCTCCAGCACGAGGCGGCCAGTTCGTGTGTGCCTCGCAAATAAACGCCAGCACGTCAGAATCAGGAGCCCTAAGTGTCAGTGTTGTAGCGTCCATCTTAGAAACGGGCCAACTTAATCCACGCTCATGTCAAGAAGCAATTGACTTTGACTGAATTCCAAGCTCTTGTTAAGTAATTAAACTTGTAAGTCTGATAAAATGTGATAGATGAATAAACGGATCACTAAGCCATTATGATTTCCATTCGCATAAAAAATTTAAGTTTGTAATTTAATTTAGTTTTTAATAATTAACCGAAAACTTAATTAAATCTAAAGTTCAATATTTTATTGCAGAAACAAATAACGAAGTAAGATAACATTTAATGTTCTGGCAAATTTTAGATTTAAATTAGAGAATATAATTATGGGTAATTATATTCTCTAATTTAAATCTAAAATTTGATTCTGATTCATTCACAAAGGTAATTTTCTTCAATATCAATAATAAATTTATAATTATTGTCTAGAAATTGAAACTTCTTCATTTCACCTACATTAATCAATTAAGATGTTTCTTTGTTTTAATTATTATGACACTTATTTTATTATTATAATTAATGTAATTATGACAGTTATTTATTATAATTAATTTGTACCCATTAGGTTTGTTTGTTTCACTATTTAGGGTTCCGTACCTCAAAAGGAAAAAAGGAACCCTTATAGGATCACTCGATTGTCCGTCCGTCCGTCCGTCCGTCCGTCCGTCCGTCCGTCCGGTCTGTGTGTCCGGTCGGTGGTGTCTGTCTGTCTGTCTGTCTGTCTGTCTGTCTGTCTGTCTGTCTGTCTGTCTGTCTGTCTGTCTGTCTGTCTGTCTGTCTGTCAAGACCTTTTTCTCAGGAATCAAGGGAATCCAAAGGGAATCAAAACCTATAGGGTACTTCCCGTTAGCCTAGAATCATGAAATTTGGCAAGAAGCAGTGTCTTACAGCACAAGTAAAGGAAAAAGTCCGAAAACCGTGAATTTGTAATTACATCACATAAAAAAGTTAAAAGGAATAACCTTTGCAAAGTCGTATCACACTCTACGATTTAACGGAGATAGGAGCTTGCGAAAGTTATTTTTTGTCTTATTTCATAGGTAGGTTATAAATGGTTACCCCGTTGTTAAAAGCTATTCTTTTTTGGGGTTCCGTACTTACAAGGTACTGTTTCTTCTTCATACGTAATTGCGGAACCCTCGGCGCGCGAGTCAGGTTCTCACTGGACCGGTTTTTTATGTGTTAGTTTTACATAAAACTCTAAGGTCAAAGTTGAAAAAAGACTTATTGCCGAGTTTCTTGCGGCGTTTCTTCTCAGCAGATGTCACCTTTCGAAGCGCTGGTAGCTTCAGACATGTGAAAGAGCCCATGTGGCCTACTTGCAAAATCAATATTTTCATTTTCACTAAATATATTTTCCTTATACATTTTCTCAAAGTACAAGGTCGCAATGTACCGGTATGTCTAATCAACCTTAAGAAGGAAAATAAAAATGAACGCTGAACGTTAATACAAGAGGCAGCTTGAGGAAATTACATGGGTTTGTAATAGCGGCCATTCTCTTTCTTCCCATAATTGGGTAGTTGTTATTGTTACAAATAATTAATTGGGTATCTTTTCCCACCAAAAAATAATAATAATTAGGTATTATGGAGCGGCCGTGTAAACAACCAAATACGTAAATTAACAGGGGCTGCCTTTGTTACCGATTTATATCGAGTTACTTACATGTGTCAGTGTTTTTAGTGTGTTTCAATCATAATAGTAGTTTATGCAACGGTTGCATAATGATAGGCCTTAAAACACTAGTGCGGTTTTATGAAACGAGCTTTTAGCGAGTTTCATAATAAGATCGCACGTGTGTTTTAAGGCCAAATTATGCAGAGTTGCATACATAACTTTATCTACACACATATTATAAATCCTCCATGATGGGTTCAGAAACAATATTTTCTGGCAACAAGTTATTTGTTGCAATCGTGGCTGCATATTTCCGATATCCGGCGCATTTTCACATCACACACACTCCGAGAAGACTACTTACTATTCATATTTTCAACTAAAATGTAAATTACAAACAACTTTTTCTATTCAATTCAACAAAATTCTACTTTCGTTCAGCAAAACGTCAACATAATGGCGGCCGTCCGTCAAGACCATTTTTTTTTTAAATCATAGACAAACGGATGAAGTCTCTATTCTCACGTCACTCGAGATCAAATATTGTGCAGTTTATATTAAAAAAACATACTGAATTGACATTTCGTATCAATAACTGTTTTAATATCTATGGATACTAGAATAGAGACCCACTTGAGTTTGACAGCTGTTCCAAATTTAATCTCATTTCTTTACTAAAAACGATAAAGAAGTCATGTTATTTCTTCATCGCAGCACTGGTTTTTCCTAATTGGTTGTCAAAATGGTGGTCATTTCCTACGGTTTTTGATTAACCAATGGAGGTTTTATGATATGGGTGTAGATAAATACTTTTTTTTTATTGCATTATTATAAAATTTTTTTTTGCTCATTGCTCTTTTATATTGCAATAAACTGCGTACACAAAAACCCTCAAAATGCATTGTCATCGGAACTGAACCAATATATAAAAATTCAGCTTCGTAGGATAAGAGAAACTGGTCCTGCGCCTCTATTCGGGAACGCTAAGTGATTCTGTAGCGATTTGCGAGCGAAATTTCTCATCTCGCTCTTACGCATTACGCGTCGTGCGGAAGAGTGGGATGAGAAATCTCGCTTATGAGTCGCTACAACATCACTTAGCGTTCCCGTAGGCGCTGATCCTTGCAAGATTTGACCCGAACATACATAGTTACATACATACAAAAGCTTTTAAAAACGTCCCAAACGCGTGAATTGTTTCGTCCATAAGAAAATAGAGTCTTTAACGCAGTTCGAGACGTTTGCTATGACTCAAACTTATACTAAAGGATAAGAACTAACCAGTGGGCTGACGTTATGTTGTGATTTGAAAAATATACTATTATAATGTCGATAAACTATTAACCGAACCCGCGCGTAACCTAAAAATAACAATAGCGAAAATCTATTGTATACACAAAAAAATAATTTAGAGAGCCAATGAAATTGATGGGCAATTTTGAATAAAGCAACTATTAGTAAAATATTTGGGAACAGAAAGTTAAACGCGATCCCAATTTGAACTCTGCTATTCAGGTCAACGAGATTTTTACGTACGGCTTTTGATTTATGCCTGTAATTTTTCAGACAAAATAAACAGAAAGGATTCTTTATACTCTATTTTTTTTAAACACTGCTTTTTAATATAGCTACTATATTTCATTAATAATAATAGAAGGGTGCATCAGTTATGAATATTTATTAAAATTATAAATAACTATTTCTTAAAGTTGAAATAAAAACGGCTTTACTCACGATTTATTGTCTGGAACAGCTCGACACATTTTGGACTCGTATCCCGTTTCTTTTTTAAATTTTCCTAAAGACTCACGAAACTTTAAATTTTACTATTTCTTACACACTTATTTAGTACACTTTGACAAGGAACGACGACTTTATATTTAACACTCCGACCGTCCAGTGGCGCCCTCATCACTGTTATTGTGTTTTCTATTAAAGGAAAGTATTTTATTAAAATTGAAGCCGTATAAGTTGTTACGCAACTTAATATACAACGTATATTCTATGTAATATAGCTTTGCAAAGTATAACCATCATCTAATCAATTTAATAGAAAATAGTGGCCGCTTTTTTCTGTTAAATTGATTAGATGATGGTTATACTTTGCAAAGCTATATTACATAGAATATACGTTGTGTATTAAGTTGCGTAACAACTTATACGGCTTCAATTTTAATAAAATATTTTCCTTTAATAGAAAACACAATAACAGTGATGAGGGCGCCACTGGACGGTCGGCGCCCTCTTAATCCGCATGAAGACACAATTGGTTTAGCCACTTGCTTCTATAATAATTTTCTTTGGTATTCAGTGAATAACAAACAGATTTAATATTCCTCTAATTTACAATCCTGTTATCCACACGATCGCACCACAACGAACTCTATTTTCCGCTATTTGAATCTGAACCCTAATGGACATCAAAGTATCCAATAATCCGAATGGAATGGATCTGACAAACGGGGTATTACACTATGATCTCAATTCTCAAGTAAGCCGTATCTGATCTTACAATATAAGCTTAAAGCGGTTTAACTGGTGGAACAAAGCCCAGTGTCTATTGCAGCCGACCCATCGCCTGTACACTGCACCCGACTGATAAATAGACGTACTGATGGGTTACTGTAAGTATAAATTACTATAATACCTAATCCGATTTCCTTGCGTTTATGCATACATAAATCACATTTGAATATCACAGTTGCATTGTTAAAGGTTTGTAAAATTATCCGCGGAACAGTGTTTCTGAAATTTCCACCTTTTCACAAGGCTCTGAAGTCTGTGTAATGCTTAGCTGAAGTTAATTACAAATGCATTTTAAACTCTTAAGACCTAAGTTACTAAAAGTAGCAAAAATAGTGCAGAAAGCGCTCAAACAATTGGTGACACAAAACTGTATAATAATAATAATAATAATAAATCAGAGGACATTCCTTACACAAATCGATCTAGTCCCAAAGTAAGCTCTAAAGGCTTGTGTAATGAGTACTAGACGACGATATAAATACTTATATAGAGAAATAAATACTTAAATACATAGGAAACATCCAAGACTCAGGAACAAACATTCGTGCTCATCACATAAATATTTGCCCTTACCGGGGATCGAACCCGGGACGCTTGCGTCGGAGGCAGGGTCACTACCAACTAGGCTATCCGCGTCGTCAAACGCGTATCACCGTACTGTCCTGTACTGTCAAATCATATTTCATATATAAATACGTAGAAAAGGTTTGCAGTCTAAGTTATAATCAATTGATTAGGCAGATATTGTAAAAATATTAGCCGAAGCAATAATACCAGTAAATTGCTGAATGATAGATATAGTTCGTTCAAACAAAAAACCGATCAAGTGCGAGTCGGGTCATCTAACTCTGGATATGAACCCAATTTCAACTTTTTTTCTGTCTGTAGATTCGGAGAAAATAGGCTGTGACAGAAGAACAGACAGACACGAGATTGATTCTATAAGGTTTCCGTTTTTTAAACGGACCCTAAAAATTGCTAAATGATAGAGCGAGTTATGAGTAATGAATTCAAATCTTAATATTAGGCCCTAAGCAGATTAGGAGAACAATTATGGAGTTTTATTATTTATACTTCCACACGAGCTCAGCTCCGTAAAATGCTGTATCCTGATTATAGAAACAAGATTGGAACGTGAGCAACCTGGCAACACTGCTGAAACTAACTGCAATCCCAGAAGTAGCAGTCAGCAGCAGTGAAACGAAAATGCTAGAATTACATTTCCATGAAAAAAATCCTCATCTATTCTAGAAAGAAATGTTGGTCAGCATTATGCCGGGCAACATAGTCTACGCTGCCAAAATACTGATAATGTTAAAAAGTTAAGACAAGTAAGTACATTTTTACAAATTTTAAACAAAGAATAAACGTAACCGAGTTCTGAAAGTTAGATACTTGACTAACATTTTTACATAGACTTCCTTCCTAGCTATGAGGCTTTGCACAATTCATCCCCTTGGGGATAAGGACGGGTTAAAAGTTTGCACACTCGTAATACCTTCACATTCTCCTCGGTAAGATAGTTCTAGGTCATATTTCTACCGATAGCATTCTTTTATTTTATCTTCTGTCATTTTATTGCCTTACACTCAAGAATATTCGAGAATTTGGTTATATTTAAAACCGTTTTTATTATTATTTTAGAATCACACGTGCGCTTAGGTACTTTGTCTCAGTTAATTAATAGCTGATTGTTTTCAGAAGCATGCCGTTTTTGGATCGCCTCAGGGCAAGAGCGCATCATGAATACCTCGACACATACCTCGAGCGAAAACGAGGCCAAACAAATAAAAATATGCCTCCACAAAAACACCAACAAAAATATATAGAACAAAACATTATATTCATAATTATAATACTCTAAGTTTTCATCCCAGGATTCGGTTTCAAAATTACTAATGGACGTTGAAAAAAACGCCCTGCATTTGCGTGTGTTGCATTGCTTACAGATAGTAGCAACTAAAGGCTAACCTTCGTTCTTATCTGAAATGAGTCGCCGCCGGCCGCACGAATCCCTGGCTAAGAACCATAAGGACTGCTGTCGGTGAAATTTCTTATTAAATATTTTAAATGTTAACTAAGAATGGAATATTAAATTACTAGCTGTGCCCGCGACTTCGTCCGCGTGGAATAGTGTGTGCGCTCATTGTGTACGGCGCGGTGCTTGGCAAGTTTCTTAATCGCGTTAACTTCAGTTTCACATTTTGTAATTACTCCGTAAATGTTACATCAGCATAGCTCTAATATTTTGTCTCTTGTCGCAAACGTATAAAACATTCACATAAATCTTGCATATTTCCATACAAACTTTCATCCCCTATTTCCTATTGTTATTTTACACCCTTGAGGGTAAAACTTTTACAAACTTTGAATGTTATATTTATTTATATCGAATCAACATCCTAAAAAATAAGTTTCAAGCTTCTAGCTCTAAAAATGATGATACTCCCATACAACTTTTCATCCCCCCTTTTAACCCCTTGCAACCCTTTTTTCGCATTAAAAAGTAGCCTATGCCCTTTCTCAGGCTCTAGACTATCTGTGTACCAAATTTCATTTAAATAGGTTCAGTAGTTTTGGCGTGAAAGCTTAACAGACAGACAGACACACAGAGTTACTTTCGCATTTATAATATTAAGTATGGATAGTATGGATTACGTAAGAAATCTTCAGTCGTTTTACCTAGCTTTCATTTACAAATTAGAACGCTATTTATATTACTCGTTGAAAGGAAATTGTCTAAGGCAGTAACAAAATCGATTCGATAAGCAGGAAATTGCAAGAGCGGTCTCCGATTCAAACTTAAGTAGTGCAAAACTTATGGTATTTTAAAGGTACTTGAACTATTATCCGTGTCGCGTTCAACCATGAATAATGGATATCCAACCGTGACCCAGCTTAGCGTCAATGAGATCACGCGCTGCCGCCCCCATATTGGATTATTGCGAATAAATGGCAAAAATGCTGCTAGCCAGTAACACCGCGTATATTAGGCTGAAAAGGACTGCATTTTTTTATACGTACCTCTGAAATATTTTTATTCTTATTTTTGATGAGTATAATAGGCATCATTGATTTTTCCTGCCAGGACGATAGCGACAACGAGCAGGTTTATTATAGAGATACTAAATTTTCTAAAAACTGACATAATTATAATAATAAAAGTAACAATAATTAATTGCAAAATCTGAAAATAGCCACTTTTGTCACTCGCTACACACACAAGCGTACCGTCCGCAAAGTGTTCGCAGAATAATCATATAATTTAAAAAATAAAAAAAACCGGCTTCAAATAGCCTTTGCAAAGTAAGATTTTTTTCCCAGTTTAATTTATTATCCTGTGATTTAATGACACCCATTTACTACATCAAGTAACAATAGCATAATATCAATTGCTCATCAGCATTTACAAACTGTTGCTATTCAAGGTGCAAGGATGTCAATCATTAAGGAGTTCTCCTGGTTCTTCACCACTGATTCTATTTTACCACATGGATTGTCATGAATAGAAGTTGCCTCTAAACCTTATACGAAAATCTAATCGCCACCCGTGAAACAGTTATCATTTAGGAGTTCCGGTGATCATCAATGGTCTTCATCGACAGTTCCGCTTCACTAAATAACACTTTCGGAATGTAACTACTTGAGTTATTACAGAAAACACTAAAATTGTTATATGCGTGCCTATAATATTTGAGGAGTTCCATCGATTCCTCATAGATCCTCTCATCACACCTTGACTTTGACTACAACGGGACCAATCTGGAGATATACACTACCGATTAAAAATTTTTTTTTTCAAATCGGTCCATAACTGACGGAGTTCTGAAGTAACAAACATAAAAAAAAAAAACATACAACCGAATTGAGAACCTCCTCCTTTTTTGAAGTCGGTTAATAAATACATTAACAGACCAAACAAAGTGATATTTACATAAAACCTTAATTCTATTTAAATGTCAATCAAATGTTTTGAAAAGAAACGATACAATGCATCAAGACATTAAGAGAATAAGCATTTTCTATTCAGGAACAAAATTTCCATTTTTAGGCTTCCGTAGTTAAACTAGGAACCCTTCTATTAGTTTCGCCATGTTCGTCTGTCAGTCTGTCTATCTGATATGCATATCACAGCCACTTGACATGCGCAATTTATAATGTATTTTATCTTGAGAAATAAATAATCTAATCTAATCTAATCTTTTTCTGGAATAATATGATATAAAGTTATCAAGCTGAAATTCTGTACAATTATTAATGTTTACCCCGGGCACATTTTTTTTTATTATTATTATTATTATTCATTTATTATCAGACAACAGGGGTCCATAGAATTATTACAATTTACATTTAAAATCACATTTATAACTACACAAGAAAAGAAAATACATGAATACTACGACATAAACCATAACATTATAACACACAACACATTTATAATAGCTTTATGATAGCTTTTATACTAGGATATATTTAGAGGACCGTTTAGGAAATATTGAGCTCTAAAGGTATCAAAACTGTAAATTCTGAATATCTAAAAAATATCTACAATGAAACAGTTTATAGGAAATCTATCACGACTCGGTAGGCTTCATTGGTTCATGAGTTACAGGCGACTTACTTCTCTATAAGTACTGAAAATATTCTAAAATAATTCTAAATACCTTTGAATAGAAAAATAGCTAAAGTTATAGTTTTCGGAGTTATAATGGCTACGGAACCCTACAGTGAGCATGGCCCGACTTGCTCATGAACGGTTTTTTAATGTCCATATTTAGGGTAACGTTGAAAAGATCTCAATAGGTACTATTGAGACCGTACCTTAGGAAGCTTCTGTTTATTATTAATTATATTTAAAATCACAGCTTTTTACATCTCATACCGATGATGCCTGATTTTTATTTTATTGTTTATTTTCGCTTTGAAAGATAACAGAACGCAATGAACGTAGAACAACAAGCAAAGTTATTTGTGGAACCCCCGAACTCTGTCAACAGCGAATATTTTACAAAAGCACTTTTTTAATTTAAAATCGTACAGGTATTTTTTTGAGAAAAGAATCAAGCAATGCTCCGCAGCACCGCAGGTAAACATTTCGCATTTTGGCTCCCTTATAATTGAATAAAACCCCCGCTGCTTCAGCGAATGCTCGATAAATTCATTTTGTCAGCTCTAGCTTTTATACTGTCTACTGATATGCAGAGCAGGAAACATAGTTAATTCTGCGTATTGCACGAAATTATAACATATTTTGTACAACAATGTAAAAACACTTAAAAATGAGAATTTTTTAGTTAGTTGTGTTGTGTAAAACATATACAAAATTAAAATGTTCAATACACAAATGCTTATCATTTTTATGCTTAAAATTTCCAAGTTTATTATTTCTCTCCTATAGGTAATCATTGTTCAATATTTGGACAGGACTTTGTTTATTCATTGCAATAGATCTAAGCACGTTTGAATGGATATTTATTTGCAGCGAGCGTTGCATTTTGCTTTTAATCATCCGATCAAAGCACAATAGATACATCAACTGCTTATCAATTTTTACTCCCCGCAAATTTATTATCAAGCAATATATAACAATGATTACAACATGTTCATTAAGTAATGCTGAAAGATTTTAATGAAGTATCATCTAAATGTAGGCTGGTTCTTTGAACTAGTGTTTGGAGAGGACTTCTCCTATGCAAAAAACAAAACAGGTACCTACTAAAAGAAAATATTACCATTGAATGTGATGCACTCACCATCACACTTCAGTTACGTATAAACTTCAAGATAAAACTACGTCATTGAGTGAAACGAAGGATGCATCTTAGATACAACCGACCAGCGGCAGCGCCTAATGAAATAAAGGTTCCTAATCGAATTCAACAGTTTAATGATGCTTTAGAACATATTAATTTTAATTCTGAAAGCTGAACCCTGGGTTCTGCTGAAATAAAACTGCGACCAATTAGGAAAACAAGGTGGCCGTGCCTTTGGATTAATAGCCTTAATTAACGGTTAAGGAGGAGGCCGGGTCGTTAAAGCGTCAGGATCTGCGACAGTAAACTTGAGCCACTCCACTTTTTACTCAGGAAGGTAAAACACGTAATACGTGCAAATCTTAAAGGTGCACGTTGCTTTTTTATTAACAAGAGAAATTCAGTTAAGCACTTTCACCCCTACATTTTAAATAAAAAGGGTTCTAGGCCAATCCATGTTTGCAAGATATGTTCAGAATTTAAATTGTCTGAGTTTATTTACCGAACCCAGTGCCACAAATTTGACATATACCTAGACAGAGCTTAATTAGAATTTAACGACTGTGGCTTCATTTCAACACTCACGCAGTGGTATGGTATGGTCAGTGTAGGTGAACCCCCAAACCTATAATTTATAATACATAACCAACCCGCATATCAGTAGTTCAATGCACTCTTAAATAAATATAGACCGTAGCAAACAGTATCGGAATTCGAAAAAATTATAGGGACACAATTATTACCGAGGGATCGATGTCGTAAAAGTAAATGATCGGTTTTATGGCGTCGGTGGGTCCAATTTTATGATGTGGGAATTTCAGTAGCCCCACAGCATAATATTACGCTTATCTGTGGCAGTTCCCAGACAGCTGAGTTGTCTGCAGACTGCAGGCATACAATAAAGCTGACAAATCGGCGATTGCCGACGCGCACCGCTCTACCACCCTTGCGGCTGAGGTCGGCGTGGAGATAAAAGGCGTCGCCGACGTCATTTGTTTTCTGTTTAATATTTTTATTATATTATAATCTGTTTTATTTCCGTATGGCTAGCACGACTTGCATTTTCTAGCTTGAACATCGCTTAAGTTGGAAATTAGTGCTACTCGTAATTGACGAAGGTCGCTATGGCTGTATATTTTGATTTGGTTTGCATACATTTTCAAACCACGTCAATCGAAGTGAAAGAAAATTTTACCGAAAATACCATAAAATTAGGCGATTCACAGCGTGTAAATCTTAGTTAAAATACATTCAATTATTATTTGCTCTTTTTATCATAGTTTGTCGCCACCTGTGTATACATCGGACCGCGTCTCAGCGCGAACGTACTTTACGAGCTTTTCTGTCGGTATGCTGAATAAATTGCATTCCTCGTCTTTATGTAGATCCTGGCTTGCGCAGCGATATTGACGCGTACTATAAATAATCTATCCATAAATACGCGAGTGGCAGTGGGAGTACTGGACAGTGGTAGCGGGTTCAATACTGTGCCGTACCAGCACTTTACATGTGACATTGTGAACGCTGTTGACTATAGAATGGCACCACAGGAGATAGTAGTCCCCTGCTGTAATTCAATAATTTGCAAAGGTACACAAACTATCCAGAGTAGTTACTTTCTTTATACCAACTAAATCGCTCGTGTGTTTGGCCCCAGTGCAGTGGTTGGACTGTACGGCAGATAGTAGTCACAATAACATACTTGTCTTTATGTATTTCAAGGTCTACTTGTTTTTGTCTTTGTGTGAAGATCACGGACTCAAGATATAGTGTTCTAACGATCTGCATTTTCACGGGTTTGACGTTTTCTATTACATTTTGTACTAAGCAAAATCAGGACACAGTGGGATATCTTCGCAAACATTAATCTGTCCTCGATGCCATCACAGTGGTTAGGAACACGAAAACATTAAAATGACAAATCGTTGAATGCTGTGATTCCATTTTTCATAGCGAAGGAGGTACGCCCGCCATTACGCCGTAGATTGAGGCATATTAATTCGCGCCATTTCGTTTAGCGCAAACGATTGACGCGATAAATCGGGAGAATTCTAATGAGGAGTTCCAATATTTTATATTAGATGAATTTTATTGTTTTCTATGACAGAAAAATTGTACTGGGAATTAGAAACTGCAAATTGCATATTATATGCAAATAGGGCGTTTGAAGACAAAAAGCATTTGGGCAAATCTGCGACCCGTTCATCGCTACTGACTGCCCGTCGCAAAGAATTTATAAATAACTTATTATTCGTATCAAATACTACTAGGCATTACCTACGTTAACCAACACAAAGGTAACTTTGCCGGCGCTCTACTTGCACCGAGATAACGTCACAGGCTGACAGGATGTGAATTGTGAACGTAAATTGCAATAATCTGCGCCTCTATTCGGGAACGCTAAGTGATGTTGTAGCGACTCGCGAGCGACATTTCTCGTCCCCCTCTTCTGCATGACGCGTAATGTGTAAGAGGTCGCTGCAGTATCACTTAGACGCTCCCGAATAGACGCCCAGGCCACCTTTGTGAAAATGTTGCCAAATTTCACACACTGTGTGACCTTGAATTACACATTTCCTCTAACGTTACACTTACATGCAACGACGTGGCACTTTTGGATACTTTTACTAGTTTAGTTAGTATATGTATACATATCACTGGCGAAGCGTCAAAACTTTCCTAAGGGAAGCCGGAAGAATTAGAACCGTACGTGTGAGTCTGGCATTTAGTTAGAGTAACATTCATTTCACCGACAGCTAGCCGTAGCTTTCTAGCTTGATAAAGCCATCAGGAATCGGCTCGTAGGCAGGCTGCGCCACTGATACATATTAAGATCATGGTTTTATATAGAATTTTCAATTAATAAATTGTGATGAAAAATAAGCGCACATTCACCATAGGAAGTTTATTAGTGACAAGAAGATTCTCCTACTTCACTAGGTTTTATAGGTACACTGCTTATGTTTATTGTACAAGCATATAAAAACTTGAGCACGGCTTTGCTATACACGTATTACATTGGTAGTTGGTGTCGTATTAGTGTCGAACATCGGCGTATTCCCGCGCAGCTATCGCTCGCCGGAACGTCGGTAAAAGGCGGGCTCTTAACACACCGTCATGTACCACCAAAAGAGTATGTGGTTGAATCTTTTACGAGCTGTTAATTAAAATTTCATTCGTCATCACTAGTATTCAGTTTTAAAACTGTGGTCTGACGCACGCCTGCACTTGTAAAAATCACGTTATAAGTATTTCGTGTACCTGCTCATTAAAACAAAAATAGTAGTTTATGCAACGGTTGCATAATGATAGGCCTTAAAACACTAGTGCGGTTTTCATGAAACGAGCCGATACGCGAGTTTCATAATAAGATCGCACGAGTGTTTTAAGGCCAAATTATGCAGAATTGCATACATAACTTTATCTACACACATATTATAAATCCTCCATGATGGGTTCAGAAACAATATTTTCTGGCACCAAGTTATTTGTTGCAATCGTGGCTGCATATTTCCGATATCCGGCGCATTTTCACATTACACACACTCCGAGTAGACTACTATTCATATTTTCAACTAAAATGTAAATTACAAACAACTTTTTCTATTCAATTCAACAACAATTCTACTTTCGTTCAGCAAAACACCAACATAATGGCGGCAATTCGATCCTCCGTCAAGACCATTTTTTTTTTAAATCATAGACATACGAATGAAGTCTCTATTCTCATGTCACTCGAGATCAAATGTTGTGCAGTTTATATTTAAAAAAACATACTGAATTGACGTTTCGTATCAATAACTGTTTTAATATCTATGGATACTAGAATAGAGACCCACTTGAGTTTTGACAGCTGTTCCAAATTTAATCTCATTTCTATACTAAAAACGATACGGGAATAACATTGCAGCACTCGTTTTACCTAATTGGTTGTCAAAATGGTGGTCATTTCCTACGATTTTTGATTACACTTTGGAGGTTTTATGATATGGGTGTAGATAAAAAAAATTAGCTTGCGGTTTATAGATATATATTTTTTTCAAAGGAATATCCAGTGATCTTTCGTAAAAGTATTATAAGTAAAATCGAATTTTATTTCCTCTTTCAAAAATAACATTTTGCCCTTGTCACACTACAGAATGATTGCCTAATTACACTCTGGTGTGACAGATATCCACATAAAATCGCTTAAACTGAAATCGTCGTGTAGGTCCCAACGCGGTCGTGCAGGATTGAATCGCTTAGCGACAATGTCGTTTTGGTTCGCCTCAAATTACTTCAATGGGTTTTCGATATACTGCCCATTTTGTGGGTGAGCCCTTTTAAGTTGTATGAAAGCACCTTCGCAAAATTGTAAGCAATACTGGTAATGGACGCACGTACTATTAGGACATGCCTTTAGAATTTATCGTTATTGTCCTTACAAATTGTGTAGATATTTGTACTGAGCGCTTCGTCCGTATTGTAAAATCAATACCACCAGATTTGACCATCGACTTTCACAGAAGACAGACATAAAACCACTTAATAAAATCACCATCATATATTACGCACCTAATCTGGTATAGCAACAATAAATCATAGCGAGTGAGCTCAACTTTGGAACCACAAATTATTGGTTCAATAAATTATGCCACAAACATGAGCAAAACATCAACAATTTCAGATTCGGACTTGACAGGAGGCAAATTAATGAATAGAGGTCCGAGCGGATTTATTACGGTTCCTAGGGGCCGCTTTTGTCGATTAAAACACCTACTACATGTAAGTGTAATTGGTGGCTTAGGAGGTATTTGGTCATCAACAAATTACCTCGAATAGTGGAATTAGTCTGTATAACCATAATAATAAGGGATACAGTAGTACTTTACGAACACAATGTAATGACGACCATACACAAACGATTACCGAGACGAAGAGATGTGTCTGGATTGGAAGTCAAGTATTTGTCTTTTCTAGCGTAAAATATGTTGGCTGAAGATATTTCATGTTTGAAAGGACAATATTATTCCTAAACGTTTTTCAATACACACTTACATACATACATAGCATCACGCCCGAAACCCCTAATGGGGTGGGCAGAGCCACAAGACTACTTGTGGCCACGTTCGATTAATTCGTCCTAAGATAGTATGATGAACCGTATAGTGACAGGTGATCAGTCCATCGCCCAAACAGATAGTCCACCATGTTGGAGAGGACCCGTCCCTTAGTCGACTTTCACGACATGCTAGGATGATAAGCATCTGCACGCATTCTATGCTTTGTCTTCACTCCCACACACACATACACACTTACTTTCATACGATATCCATCATAGCATTTTTAAAGCACGAATAGTTTAATACATATATAATGTGACTAGCGTCTGAACATCGGCATGACACTAAGAGCACCTTGTTAGTATTCACGGTTGGTTCCAGCCCCTTTCATATTGAGATAAACAGACCAGTAGAAACTGGAAAAGTTGAAAAGTACAAAGTACCTAATCAAATGTTAGAATACGATATTTCAGCACCCAGTTTTGCTCCACGCTTGGATACTCAAGATTCCCGTAAAAGGGGTTAATAATTTTATTTGTATAAAACAGTTCTTAAAGGTAGCTTCAGACATGTAAAAGAGCCCATGTGGCCTACTTGGAAAATAAATATTTTCATTTTCAAATATTTTCATTTTCATTTTCATAAAGTAAGTAAGTACCGAAAATTCAAACATAAAGAATGATTTTTATTGAGGACTAAGCAAAATAAGTCTGTTATTTATCTTTGCTTCTTCGTAATAACTGATGTCATCATAACGAATACAACAATATCTCAGATTCAATTTCTATAAAAAAAACCGGATAAGTGCGAGTTAAACTCGCGTGGAGAGGGTTCCGTTCCATACATGATTACCTGAAATTTACTACGTTACTTTAAATACCATAAGTTTTCGCCTGTTTTCCTAAATAACTTCTAAACTAACTTCTATTACTTGAAATTCAAAAGAAAATATATTTAAGATCCTCACAATAAGCCCTTTCAATTACCCCCTAAAGTGACCCCCATGTTTAAAATTTATATATTTACGTCACGCGTCTGTGTTGCGGTCACCGACTTACATATGTATACCAAATTTCAACTCGATCGGTGCCGTAGTTTCGGAGCAAATTGGCTGTGACAGACGGACAGACAGACAGACAGACAGACAGACACACGAGTGATCCTACAAGGATTTCGTTGTTTTCCTTTTGAGGTACGGAACCCTAAAAATGGCAGATATTTGGATATCCTTTGAAGTTACAACTAAGTTGGCAGATTGTTAAGCTGCAGAGGACATTTTATGGTTTGATTTCAATATATTTTTCACATTTATATACCTAACAGAACACCATTGAATTGATATTTGTTGTTAGACTATAGAATATAAACTCAAAATCAGGCCAAATTTGATACCTGAAACTTATGGAAATACAGCTGGAACAAAATTGGTCTAAAATCAGCATTTTTTTAGGGTATCAACATATAATGTTTGGAACAGATATAAGTAGCTTGCGTGTCCATATATTGCATGAAAAAGGGGCTCAAAGAAGTAGGTCGTTTTTTTTAAAGGTATGATTTGATATTGGGTTACTCGTAGTTCTAAGAGAATCTCCGCAATCGTTACAACAATAACTCCTAATTTCGTCTCAATAATAAAATCAAGTTTGCATATGAGACTATCTACAGAAGTTACAAACCCGCAAAGGTTTCTATACCTAGAAATAATAATTTGATAACAAGATGTATTCTTAACAAACCTTAACTTTCTTCAAGAAACCACTAAGCAAGTTTCCCAGAAACTTTTCTGTGATCATTCAGTTTCTTTCACGTCCGCTCTACCGGCCAATATGACCTTGATGAAAACTTAAACTTTCGGAAAATATTGCTAGGTATTCCTTTTGTACAGACTTAAAATAATTTTAAAAATATCATAGGTTTTTTATAAGTGCCCGACGACTTTCTTGCCCTTAGGAAGTTTTTATTTTAAGTTCAGACTTTTCAGACTTTTTCAGTAAAACAACACTAAAACCTCTTTTTTCCAGTTTATTGAGACAATATTTATTTGAAATATTGAAGCATTTATAAGTTTAAGTAACAAAATCAAGACATTAAAAAGTTTTCAGTTTCACTTAAATAGGGAAACCTTTACTGTAGCGAGGGCTTACTCATTTTAAATTTATATTTAAGAACCGTACTCCGGTTGTAATTACATAATGTACGGGAAAACAACTCTTTTTATTAGTAATAGTAATAGTAATAGTAATTTATTTGCAAGAAAAAGGGTATTCAATAGCCTTATTGCTTAATATGCGAAAGGGCACCATATGGCTCGTAAGAGGAATCTTTCCGCTCAGGTATACATAACGGCAAGCTATAGATGAAATCGTAAAAGCTTTTGACAGCCCACCGTAAAAAATGACAAAGGGACTGTCTCTATATGAAGATTCCTCTTTTTATTCAAGTTTCCCGTCCGCTCGTAAAATGTCGAGCCTACTAATAAAATGTGTGCTCGAAGATTTCATCCAACTCTCGTTCTGTCTTAATATGTATTGCCGTATTATATTCTATTGTAAAATTTATTTGTTTCTTTGATACTTACATTCACATAAGCTCTCTATTCTATATTACCTCCTGTCGCGCAGTCGGATAAAATGAAACAATTTTTCAACCTTGTCTGTTATACAACTGAAGTAATTTTATTACAAAAATCTCTCATTTAAATGCTCATAAAAGTTAATTCAGCCTCGCGTCTCATAATATATTTTCATGAATATAGCTCTCTTTTCCGAATACCGTATCAGATATATTTTTCCTCTACCGAACAAAATTGGTAAAATCAAACAGCTACCTGAAAATAAACTGAAATCAGTGGCTTAAGTTAATCATCTAGGTATTCAAAAAATAGAAAGTACAACATAATTTCGCTGAACGAATGCCACTATTGCATTTGTCCAGCGAAATTATGTTGTACTTTCTATTTTTTAACACAATTAAAAAAGAAATGGTTTTTGAGTTAAACCCAAAATCGTGTTATATATTCCATATTACGTAAAAAATGCCACTATTGCATTCGTCCAGCGATTTAATAGAGTAGAGTTTCATTCAATAATTAAATGAGTATAAACTTAAGGTATCTACTTAACCAACGCCGGACGTATCTAAGCCGTTTAGGACTAGATAAAAATATTCGTACGCCTACTCTTTTAAAAAATTAATTTAACGCTTTTTCATCTTTGTGCGACGACATTGATGCGCGTTATCTTTGTCAATTTTGATTGATTTGATAAAACTAAAAATACGTGTTCATTATTTTCTGATATTCTAACTGACGGATTAATTTTATACATATTTTTTCTTAAACTTCCTCATTATAAGAGCAGCCACAAGTGGTTCTTGAAGGATTTATATTCCTGATCGATCTACATGAATTATTATAACAGTAAAGAACAAATTTTACGAAATTCAGTGATGTGAGCTACATAATCAATCCAGTATATCGGTCTGGGGTCGTATTATGAGCTCTTAATTCCAGGCAATTTCCGCCTAAAACTGAACTACCTGGCAAATTCGTATTATGAGCGCGCTAAAGCCAGCCTTTTTAGCGCGCTCGTAATACGATTTTTCCAGGCAGTTCAGTTTACAGCGGAAACTGCCTGGAATTAGAAGCTCATAATACGATCCCTGGTCTATGAAATTAATGTTATAATCAATGTAATGATCAATTGAAGCGAGATATTTTTGTCAACGCACACCGGACCGATCGGTATCTGTATGTATGTATGTTTGTTCTTGGAGGACAGTTGTCGAGGCATTCATTCGATAATAGGCATGTTTCCTAAAAAAATCTAATTAGTCCGTCTTTTAGATTATAAAAAAAATATTGAATATATATTTCTTCTTGTGTCAATAAAAAAAAATGACGAAGATATGGTGCTTTGAAGTTCCGCGTTATGTCACGACTTTGTACACTTTTACCATTAAATGACGTCATTTGCCACCACTCCCGAACTTTGATGCGTCTTTGTCAATTTTGATTAATTTGATAAAACAAAAAATACGTGTTCAATATTTTATGATAATCTAACTGACGGACTAATTAGAATTATTATTATTGTACACAGGCAACATCCCAATTTTGAAGTGTGAAAAATTATGATTCTTACTGACTTCATCTTTGTCCGTAGCCCCCAACAGTTTCAGTGATAATTATTAAATAATACTTATTCGTTTAGTTCTCCAGAATCGTTTTGAATAAGCAATGAGTATCGTCTGATATAAAAGCAGTTTGCTGGTTACGCTGGCACAGAGTAACGCCGCAGGGAATTCTGAAACTGTTCAATGTCTAGACTAGAATAATCACAATCATTTTATTGAAATAGGCCTCAGTTGCAATGCTATTACATGATTTAAATATGCTATTTCTATCAACAAGAGTCTTAAAGGCCAAATCGTCGCTGCGCGTGCAATACCGCGGAATTAGTTATTCGGAATACCACCCCTATGTATGACATTCACTAGGATGCGGAGTGCGAAATGGCCATGAGTTGTTTAATTGAGATGAAATGTGACCCTAAGGGAGACTGTATCCAGCAAGTCGTGATCAAAGTAGTGTCATTGCGAACCAAACTACTAACTACTTCTAATGGGTTTTGCTATGTAATCAATAATGCTCTGAAGGCATTACTTGACGATTAGTCTCGCTCACGCAATGTTATTGACGCGTGAACAAGAGGCTATCTGACAAAATTGACGAATTTTCATAGATTTCAGATCGTATCTAGTCTGTTAGTATCTACTTAAGATATAATTTCCAAAAATAGATATCTGCTTCTTCTATCTTTCTGTTAGTCTGTTTTACATAGGTAAGCAAGTACGGGACACTCGGCGCGCGAGTCAGACTCGCACTTGGCCGGGTTTTTTATTTTAATACGAAGTTAAGTTTTATTCAGAACAACTTAATTTTGTGCTCCTTAATCGAAGTGTATCACACACATTGTATACAGATTGCTTGCCGTCTTAAGATTCCTTTTCAAGCTGTAGCTATTATAAGACAATTACCAAACAAAGTCATGCCAAATCATATATGTAAAGCCTTTTACTAAATATCTCGGGAGTTGCCAAGACATGTGAATGAAAGTGTTGAGCTGCATCACAAGTGTGCCTTGTACTTGGCTCAGTGTCTCTCTGGTTTATGCTTGAATACTTATTACAAACTGTTTAATAACTTGCCATAATAAAATACGTTAAAAGGTCATCTTATTTTATTTAGTGATGGTTGTTTTCTCACACAACATATTAGGCTACGAAGAAGTCTGAAGATCTCTTACCTTACAAGAAGAAATTAGACTCATTTAATATGAAATGAGCCTAATTTATAGATAGCATGGCAACTGTATCGGCAGTTTTGTAATAATGCCCGAGAATAGGGGTCCAGTCCAGTGCGTATGTGCAAATTTATCCAGTCATGTTGTCTTTGAATTAGACGTAGGTAGCCAGCCAAACACGAACAGCCGAACGTTATTCTTATTAATAATTAACTGATGAAAACCTAAATACGAATTTTAACAGTACTTAAATTTTTATTTAGTATTTATGTATATTCGTAAAGTAAAAATCTGTGACCGAATATATGGGCGACCTTTTTTAAAATTATTAAACTTCTTTACATTCAGCGTACGATGAAGTCAGAAAATTTTAAAAAAAAGTAAATAAAAAGTGCGATAAAACCAGTTTCAGTACACGGTTTTGCGCCTCGGTTTGTTTTTCACCCAGTTTTGTTTTCTTTTTAAACCTAGGTCATTTACCTTCACTAAGCTATTTCTAACATTGAGGTGTACGTATCTCACAAGATTTATACGCGGCTGTTGGTAAAACAAAATACTTACCGTAATAAATCGCTATAATCCAATTTGCCTCAATAAACGATTTCAGGGAGGCCTTTCATGTTTCTTTCAACTTTTATGGTCATTTGAGAAAAACCTCTATAAATCTACGCGTGAGGTGATTCGTTTATTGCCTTTCGAAATAAATAATATTGAAAGGCAATTTAAATGTTCAGACCTACACACATATATCGACACTAGTGTAGGCCTTAAGGTTTTCCAAGTTTAGATTCTACATGATACTAAAGAAGCTGCTTCAGGTAGCTATGCTAATTTTCAAATACATTTCAATTAGGTTTCATGAAAAGAAAATTGTCTAAAGCATATCATCATGTGGACGTGGACTGCACGACTCAATTAAGAAATGAAATTAGTGCAGTGGCAAAGGCTGGCTGCAATAATTACGATATTGGTGCGATCGGTTCTACTAATTAATTACTAGCTGCAAATTAATTACAAGCTCGAGTGCATGCAGAGTCGTTCATTAGGCATAATCTCATTGGAGCATCAGCAAAGAAACCTTGGGTTACTTGCATTTAAACTTAACATTGAAGTATAGAAAATGTATATTTATATCTCCATTACATTGTCCAGAGAACTGTAGTCATTGAAAATCTCAATCAATACAAAAACACGCGAAATAAACCCCAATATTACCTATCTTTAACACTTTTACATTTTACTGTCTGAATTTGGCTAAAAGTTTTGACTCAAACAAAAGTTTTTAAAGGCTTTCCAAAAATTTCTTCATTTTCTTAGTCCGAACCGCAACCCTCCTTTACGAGAAGAAGCCGATGAAAATAATTTCAAAATAATCATGCGTCGTTGTTTATTTTTTTGTTATCACAGGCAATTTATGATGCCAATGCTAACGCTTAGTTCGTTATTTATAACAAAATCTCGTGAAAATCGTACGAGAAACCACAGCCTAAGTAAGATACAGATCGAGAATTCCGTTCCTCTCCCTTCCGATTTATCCCCCAGAGACACCGCTGACGCGGAGGGTGGCTTGGGATAAAAAATTGCCTCACGGCTGCGTCCAGCAGCTGAGCCGGGGTGCATGTGCATTCTCGGCGTGCAATTTGATAAATTATACCAAATTCAATGTGATGAAATTGCCCTCCAAATAAGATTACCTACTTGCCGACGAGGTATTATAAATTATTCACATTGCAATGCAAGAATTCCGACGAGAATTTTCGAAGATTAAATGAAAATAATACAAAGACTGACTGGTATAGGTATTACATAATGGTAGCGATCCAATTACAGAACACAAGTTGGTTAGTTAACGACAAGTCTTGCAACAAAAGTCGCATAAACTTTCCACAGGCTTCTTACTAGGGCTAAATAAGAGATTTTATAACAATGCTTTATAATGCTAACCTAACCTAACCTAACCCGTGTATGGGGTTAGGTAAAGTATTAAAATACCGGACAAGTGCGAGTTAAACTCGCGTGGAGAGGGTTCCGTTCTGTACATGATTATCTGAAATTTCCTAAGTTACTTTACGTACCATAGACTTCTTAGAGATTTTCCTGTAATCTATAGGTAAAAAACAATTTTCTGTATTTTTTTCATAATTTTAGGCCCAGTAGTTTCGGAAATAAGTGGGGGCAATAGTAAATTTTTGCCTATTTTTCTAAATAACTTTCAAAATATTTATTGTAAAATTCAAAAAAATATACATTTAAGATTCTTATAACAAGCCCTTTCATTTGATATGTCACACGATATATTTTATTATTATTTTCTAATTTACCTCCAAAAGTGGCCCTCGTGTTTAAAATTCATTTATTTACGTTACGTGACCGTATTGCGGTCACCGACTTACATATATATACCAAATTTCAACTCAATCGGTCCAGTAGTTTCAGAGCAAATTGGCTGTGACAGACGGACAGACAGACAGACACACGAGTGATCCTATAAGGATTCCGTTTTTCCTTTTGAGATACGTAACCCTAAAAAAGGAGTTGAATTCTTAATTTAATGAACTTTTTCACCGACGAACGAATAGCTCCTCGCAACCGCCTTATGAAGAAAGAGCGAGCTATCGAAGTACTCAATTGATTTGCATCCAGCGGACAAAGCAGTCGAAGAATCCTGATGCGGAATCCCAGACAATTCACTTCTCAAACTAAATCTAGGGATTAGAAGTCGAGCCGTGAACGCTCGCACTACGGAATTCTTTTTCACAAAACTGAAAGAAGCTATTAATCACCACCTATTACTGAGTTTTCTGTAGAAATGAGAAATGTTACATTATAAATAATGGCGTGAAACTACTTTAATTTCAGTAGTTTGCAAACCCGGCGATTGCAAAGTGCGATTTCATTTAGTTATTACCATGCACGTTCTTACAAGGTTGCTTAAATGATTTTAACCGTGGAAAAGTAACCATTTAAGATGAAAAAAAAAAAAAAAACATTTTTATATTAAATTCAATGTAAAATAACAAATGAAACTCGTCCATTTGAAGCAAGAAGAAAGAAAACGGAGGTTTTGTAATATTGTCGACATTATAAGGGTCTTACACAAGCAATATTAAATAACAATGGCATGTGGTGTAAATGAGTTCGTTTATTCTCCGCGCTGACAATACCGAGTTTGTTGCGGCTATATTACCCCCGGGACAACTGGTATAAGTAGGGGCACGTAAAAATATCTAATTGAATTTTTCATCTCAGACTATGACGTAGCTATATAAACTTGTAGAAGTGGAACGCAAACTGTGCCTGAATAGGGATGTTACCAGGGTAAAAAAAAAACGAATTAGTCCGTCAGTTAGATTATCAAAAAATATTGAACACGTATTTTTTGCTTTATCAAATCAATCTAAATTGACAAAGATAACGCACATCAAACTTCGGGAGTGGGGGCTAATGACGTCACTTAATGGTAAAAAGTGTGCAAAGTCGTGGCGTCACGCGGAACTTCAACGCATTATGCCTTCGTTATTTTTTTGTTTCATTGCCAAAAGAAAAAATATGTATTCAAAATTTTTTTATAATGTAAATGACGGACTGACTAGAATTTTTCAGGAAACTAGCCAAGCAAGCGGCAAGTTAAGAAGAGTTTTATTAGTTGTTATTAGATCATACCAGTGAATATTGATTAAAGTAATAATTACGACATGCATTAAAATACATTTATCTACACCCATATCATAAAACCTCCATTGGTTAATCAAAAACCGTAGGAAATGACCACCATTTTGACAACCAATTAGGAAAAACCAGTGCTGCGATGAAGAAATAATATGACTTCTTTATCGTTTTTAGTAAAGAAATGAGATTAAATTTGGAACAGCTGTCAAACTCAAGTGGGTCTCTATTCTAGTATCCATAGATATTAAAACAGTTATTGATACGAAACGTCAATTCAGTATGTTTTTTTAATATAAACTGCACAATATTTGATCTCGAGTGACGTGAGAATAGAGACTTCATCCGTTTGTCTATGATTTAAAAAAAAATGGTCTTGACGGACGGCCGCCATTATGTTGTTGACGTTTTGCTGAACGAAAGTAGAATTTTGTTGAATTGAATAGAAAAAGTTGTTTGTAATTTACATTTTAGTTGAAAATATGAATAGTAAGTAGTCTTCTCGGAGTGTGTGTGATGTGAAAATGCGCCGGATATCGGAAATATGCAGCCACGATTGCAACAAATAACTTGTTGCCAGAAAATATTGTTTCTGAACCCATCATGGAGGATTTATAATATGTGTGTAGATAAAGTTATGTATGCAACTCTGCATAATTTGGCCTTAAACACACGTGCGATCTTATTATGAAACTCGCTAAAAGCTCGTTTCATAAAACCGCTCTAGTGTTTTAAGGCCTATCATTATGCAACCGTTGCATAAACTACTATTTTCTGTTTGTTTTCTACATCTATAATACATCCCCCTATCTATCCGAATCACGTAATCCTAACTTATGACTTAGAATATTAAACCAATTGCATAGATATTTCATCAAAACCATTTAGCCAAGGTTGTTCGTCTACGGTCTAGGTGTAGCCGGCTTTATTAAACTGGTTGAATGCGGCGGGCAATTGCAGCTTCCCTTGATTTGCATTACGGAGCACAAAGCGGAGGATTCCTCGCCGAGGAATTCTATGCAGTCAAAGCCCTTAGATCCGCCTTTATCCGTGATGGACACACTCGCTAGAATTTTGATAACGCGAATCAAGTTATAGGGCGAACCTACTCATGGTAGTAGTAGTATTAGTATAGTAGGTATTAAACCAATAGTTACATCAATCGAACGGATTTTCGTATTATCAAATTTAATATTCTTCTATTTTGTAGTTGCTTTAGTAGCAGTAGGTACTATAGCTACATTGCCTAAGTGACATGGTATATCATATCGCTTTGCTCTATCGTTATTTTACTTTACTAAGTATACATTTAAAAAAGAGTCAAAACAAAGCGTCATTTTGTTACAATAGCAAGAATGGTTTTTCTTATCACTTATGGCCGCACTCAAACAGTTAATAAACCATTAAATCGTTCCTTTTTAAAAGAATCCACACAAAATCTGCATTAACGAACATTTTGATCAGTCATTAACTGACTCTGAGTAGTGCTATTAGACCAATGTCGAATACTCGTAGAGAACCCAGTTTTAAGTAACCGGTGGATTTGAAAAAGTTAAAGTTAGTAGTCGAAGTAAAGTCTTAAGGTTAAATTCGAACTCTCACCAAGTTCGATATATGTTTTGAGGTTAAATTGGAAGTTACAAATAGTAACAAAAGTTATATCAAATAGCATACAAACTACAAGCTCGTATCAAATTCTTGTTTTATCTAGTGCATATTTTTAATCAAAGTCCTTGTCCTATTTTTATATGTCCGTTTAAACACCGTTGGTACCGAAATTCACTTTTAAGCAGCGGCAGCTAAAGAACGTCTGCTTATAAAATCGTTAGCAGCAAGGTGGCACCGGACTTTGTGTCCGAGCTGTGATGAGATTTTGACGAGCTCTCGGACTACTGTATTAAATCACTGACATGTTGCTTAAATTGTTAGATGAAAAGAGAAACAATTTTCAAACTAAGTCAATTCTATCTTTTGTTTTTTTTTTATCGCTTCATTTGATCAGACTTGGAATTTTACTTGCGCAATTCAATAAATTATTTGTATTCGTACTAAATACAAATAATTCGACTGACTCGATGGGACGGTGGTAGAGCAACTGTACTGTGCTGGAAGTCGCCGGTTCGAGTCCCGCTAGGGGCAAACTTAGATTGTGATTAGCATAAATGTTTGTACTAGAGTCATGTTGTTTGTTTATTGTTGATGATGGATGTTTATTATCTACAAGCTTTTACCCGCAGCTTCGTGTGCTTAGAAATGTATCTTTAATATATCACGAATTTTCATGGTATATACTGGGGGCCAAGTCGAAAGTGAGTTCGCTAAATTTAAAAGTCGCTAAACTTCAAATAAGGATTGTCAAACTTGATTTTGACAGCTCGCTGCTGAACAAATTCGAGTTTGACGTTACTTACGAGTATTTTGGGTTAATGCAATTTTAAATTTAGGCGACACCGTTTCGAATTGGAGCCACTGAGGCCAATTCGAAAGTGTTTTCGCTAAATTTAGAAGTCGCTAAATTTGAAATAAGAAACGTTCGACTCGATTTTGAACCTTGGAGCTATACAAAATCGAGTTTGACGTTTCTTATTTTAAATTTAGGCAATCTTAAATTTAGCGGACACCGTTTCGAATTGGACCCACTGACTTTTTAAATTTAGAATTTTTCCCTAAAATATCTGGCTCTTATCGGGCACGTACAAACTTGCCATTAATTAATTTTCCAGTGCTTATTTCACCCTTGTAGGAATCGGTTGTCTTTATAAAAGTAGCCTCTGTCCTTTCCCCAGGGCTCAAACTATCTCCATACTTAATTTCATCAAAATCAGTTCAGCGAAAGCGTAACACACAGGCATAGTTACTTTCGCATTTATAATATTAGTAAGGATATATAGGTATATATTTATCTATATGCGTATTCGTATCGTTGTCTTGTCTTCTAGACAACCTTCGAACGAAGAGATAGCATAAGAGAGACTTACAATACGATACAATTAAAGGACAAAACCGAACAAGTGCGTGTTAAACCCGCGTGGAGAGGGTTCCGTTCATACATACATGATTATCTAAAATTTCCTATGTTACTTTAAATACCATAGACTTCTTATAGGTTTTCCTGTAATCTATAAGTAAAGAACTATTTCTTATATTTTTTTCAAAATTTTATGTCCAGTAGGTTCGGAGATTAGGGGGGGAATGGTCAATTTTCGCCTATTTTCCTAAATAACTTCCAAACCAAGTATTTTAAAATTTCAAATAAAAACATATTTAAGATCCTCACAATAAGCTTATTCTATTTGATATGTCACGTGATATAGGTTGCCTAACTTTTTTTTTTAAATTTCTAGTTTACCCCCCAAATGTGGCCCCCATGTTTAAAATTAATTTATTTTCGTTACGCATCTGTGTTGCAGTCACCGACTTACATGTGTATACCAAATTTCAAGTCATACGGTCGAGTCGTTTCGGAGCAAATTGGCTGTGACAGACGGACAGACAGACACACGAGTGATCCTAGAAGGGTTTCGTTTTTTTCCTTTTGAGTTACGGAACCCTAAAAAGGTTCCACACTGTATTTTAGAGTCCAAAGCGAACAAGAATCGAATGCGCCAATAAGAGCTTACTCAGCATATTGACCTAGCAAGCCTTGGCGCTGGTTTTCAGTATCGCACTTCGAGACACTTGAAGTGGTTAAAACAAGCTGACGTCTCGTTTTCTTCGCTCTAGTCAGGAATAAAAGGATTGACATCAATTCAACACTTAATTCATAGCTTATTCACCTGTTTACTATTGTTTTCTAAACAGTTTTTGGAGTGTTATGACATAAAAAAAAAAGTTAACACTCATAATAGATTATGATGTAAAAAAAACCGGACAAGTGCGAGTTAAACTCGCGTGGAGAGGGTTCCGTTCCGTACATGATTATCTGCAATTTACTAGGTTACTTTAAATACCATAGACTTCTTATAGGTTTTCCTGTAATCTATAGGTAAAGAACTATTTTCTGTTTTTTTTTTTAAATTTTAGCCCCAGTAGTTTCGGAAATAAGGGGGGGGGGGTGGTAAATTTTCGCCTATTTTCCTAAATAACTTCCAAACTATTTTATTTAAAATTCAGAAAAAAATATATTTAAAGTCCTCATAGAGTCCTCACTTTCATTTGATATGTCACACAATATAGATTGCATCACTTTTTTTTTAAATTTTCTGATTTACCCACCAAAAATGGCCCCCATATTTAAAATTCATATATTTACGTCACGCGTCCATGTTGCGGTCACCGACTTACATATGAATACCTACCAAATTTCAGCTCAATCGGTCCAGTAGTTTCGGAGCAAATTGGCTGTGACAGACGGACAGACAGACAGACAGACAGACAGACGCACGAGTGATCCTATAAGGGTTTCGTTTTTTCCTTTTGAGGTACGGAACCCTAAAAACATAAATATATTAATAAGTAGTTGAGCTTTATAATAATTTTGAATGCAATTTCGATGACGCCATTACTTACACCTCTTAAAGATAATTAACTCGTATGATAATTTTAACAAAAACAAAATAACTTTGCTGCCAATCAATCCTATCTACTTATATCAATATTTCCGAATATTCTGTGTATTGACAATGACAAAGGTCTGTTTTGGAACTGACATCTTGTTACGAGTCTGTGTGGATGAGAGATTATTTTTTTCAGCACAATAACAAAAGTTTTTCGTATATTTAGCTTGTTTTAACAGGAAAATGTCAACCACTAAGAATTTTACCAGCAGGTGGATTTATAACAATACAATAGGTAATACAAATACTTTTTATTGAAATTCACCAAAAACATATAGAGAAAAAAAGACAAAGAAATATAAGTTACAAGGTAAACAATAGGCGGCAATAATGTACATGTGTACGTGTAGATATATAATAGTATATTACTATTATGTCTAGATACTTATATTCATAAACGATTCTCATTGTTGTGTATAAAATAAGAAACAACGCACAACTCGGGAGTGTTGATACTAGAAGTCTGGAGTAAATTATGTTCCGTGAAAGGTGCAGCGTAAAATTCAGTAAGGCCGTACAAAAGAGACTCTAACTTGCGCGCCGTGCTTCCCGTACCTAATGAAATTAAACTATGGGTACCTTCCGCAAACTTCTATCGCTTTATGAGGTCGAGTGTTATACAACTTTGCGAAGTTTATTCCATTTTATTTCATTTACTAAAACTTCATAAATATCAGGAACCTAATTAAATTTTTCCTGTATACCTAAGTTCCTCTCGGTTTCAATAATTTTGAAGATTTGCGATACATACATACATATTATCACGCCCAAAATCCCTAATGGGGTAGGCAGAGCCACAAGACTACTTGTGGCCACGTTCGATTAATTAGTCCTAAGATGGTATGATGAACCGTATGGTGACAGGTGATCAGCCCATCGCCCATACAGATAGTCCACCATGTTGGAGAGGACCCGTCCCTTAGTCGACTTTTACGACATGCCAGGATGATAAGCATCTGCACGCATTCTATGCTATTTCTTCACTCCCAGTGCAGCAGAGGAGAAGATTTGCGATAGTAAGTAGCAAAAATAAGCCGAAGAAAAAACGACTTTCGAAACATTTAAACAAAGCCCTTTCATATTACACCCATCATTCCATTGTTTGGCGTTTATAATTTGTTCTAATCCTCCTTTCTGTCCTGCCCTTTTTAGTAAAATCAAACATATAGTTAGTAAAATTACTACAGCAATATAGATACGAGACGCGATTTTCTGAAACTGTTCCAAATGCCAACTTTATAACCTTACAATTTGCTGAGATAAGTGATGACTGTAACATACGAAACATATAAACGGACAGACAGACAGACAATAGAAGCCTCACCTAATTTTACTACACGACTGCAGAAAAAAGGGAGGGGGTTGTTTTACCTTTAAAACTACCCTGTGGTAACGATAGTATTACAGGGTAGTTTTACTATATGACAGTATCGTACCGAAGTATTCCACTTTCACACAACCCTTAGAAAAAGTTGGTCTGGTCACAGGGATTTATAATTTCTCATTCACTAAACTTAATAAATAAGGCACGAATTGCTTCTGTCACACTCGCATCACATGCTTAATTTTACAAAATGAAGCCACCCAGCAAAAACTAGTTTCGTACCTAGTCCTAATATTTATTGCTGAACGGAAAAAAAATATTTAGAAATAGTTGGTAAACTCGTTTTGCTGTAATTTTCTTATCCGTTGCGTATAATATCTTAGCAACCTGAGCAAAGCATTGCCTATATCAAGTAAGACACTCAGCTGATCTCGAAAATGCTTTGGAATGATAGCTAAATCTTTACGTGTCCCTATAGTTTGTAATTCCTTAGCAAACGATGCTAAAATTTAGTAACCATTGCCCAGTTTTTCTTTCCGTGTGTTCGCTTTGCCCGCATTCCGGTCATAGGTAATTTAGCCCAGCGTTAACACAAAATTTATCGTAAGACTCGTGAAATAGAGGTATAAATAATTACTACTTCCCTCCTTAAATGTATTTTGATGATAATCAACAGAGTTATTACTAACATAAATGATGTGCACTCTTTGAAATAAGACTTGATAAAAAAAATGGTTTGCTTAAGAGGGCGCCGACCGTCCAGTGGCGCCCTCATCACTGTTATTGTGTTTTCTATTAAAGGAAAGTATTTTATTAAAATTGAAGCCGTATAAGTTGTTACGCAACTTAATACACAACGTATATGCTATGTAATATAGCTTTGCAAAGTATAACCATCATCTAATCAATTTAACAAAGCTATATTACATAGCATATACGTTGTGTATTAAGTTGCGTAACAACTTATACGGCTTCAATTTTAATAAAATACTTTCCTTTAATAGAAAACACAATAACAGTGATGAGGGCGCCACTGGACGGTCGGCGCCCTCTTAAATTCTAGCCCAACTAAATTACACAAACCTCACTTTTCAGACAGTTAAAACATACTTAAACTTAAAAAAAACTTTCGACACTACGTTACTACACACTAGCAAAGAAATAATAACATAACTACGAATCAGAGCTTTTTTAACCAAGCGAAATAACATATCGTCGCCTTAAAGTGAAAACCTCGTTAGTAGTGCAAAAGAGGTAACTTTTCAGGAGGAAGAAAAACTGCGCACTATAATTTTTTTCCTCGCAGAAACGTAATAAAATATAATGACTAAAATTGCATTCCCGAGGTTTTCACTCTAAGGCGACGATATACCAAAATTATTTTAAAAAGTCTTAATGAACGAACTGTATTTTTAAAGTAATTCAGTATTGCATGACGAATTCGAAACATACAATACCTTGCGCTGAAATCTGGCTGAAACTTTGCCCTCAGTTAGTCAGTGGTTCAGTACAGTTAGATCTTACAGTTAGATAGATTTAAAAATGATTTGAAAGAGCACAGCTTTATTAACTTTTTTACTTTACATATCTTATTTAATAGAGCGTTTGCCTTTAAGTGCCTAAGTACAGCTGAATTTAACTGAATTATCTTACCTTAATTTTTGGTAACTTATGTTGTTAAATTAATTGCTTAGTTTAACCGACATTGACGCATAACGCATACATTCATACCTTGTAAATACGCAAAATGCCGCATAACCTAGAAAGATAAATGCATATTGTCATCTCAGCATCTTTTAAAAACTTTAAGTATGGTGTCAGATGAATCTCTAAACGTTAGCTTTTAGGCTTCGGTATGTACTGACCTATATACCGCAGTTGAAGCCAAAACAAAGCGCACACGGAGCGGGTTGTTTATTCTGTTCGTGCATATGTTGTTGTTACATAATGTTAGGAAACAACAACTTCGAAACTCAAATTTTGCCAGCTCGATACTTAATTGGATGAAGTATTATTATACATATCTTTAAAAGCTGATTAATTTGATAAGAGAGACGGGTAACTGCGAAATTAGCTGGTATTCAAATAGAAAAGGTTTCCTTATAATAAAAATTCAGCGCCGCTTCCTCCCGTCGGAATATCATTGTATTTTATTTGATTTTAATAAAGAACGACGATATTATAGGTAAAAAACTTAAGTAAAGGCCCTCTTGCCTGTAGTTGTGAGCAGAATTTGTATTGAATTTCTGACCAATTTCAAATATCGAATGTCTAATTTTCTATCCGAACAATTCACAACTACATGCAAGAAGGGCTTTACTTGGACTCAAGAATATGGAAATGGAAATAAGTATTGTTTCAATGTAAAAATAGTATGTAATGAAGTATTTACTTAAAATCGTTAAATAAGCAATTATCACGTAGATTGGAAAGATTCGTCAACTTTCGTGTCTACAAAAGGAATAATTTGTTCATTCTGGGATTTTTCAAGAAACACAATCGCGTAAACAGCCGGCGGCAGACAGCCCTCGAAATTAACTTAATTGCAATTGTAATTGCCCACTGGTGGGCGACTATAAAAGGAAGATATCCTCGGTTACGTTTCAACGTGATATCGGTACCCATACATATAACTAAGACTGGCGGGGCGTGTAGTTGTTTGTTTGTTGTTTAGAACGCTTTAACCGAAGCTGAAATTAACATAGAGATATATGGGACTCTTTGATTAGCATAAAGGATACTTTTTTTTATCAGAGGCAAAGAAATAAATTTCAGACAAAAGAGTTGGTAATCCATTATTCTAAAAATACGAATAAGACAAAGGCGATGTACTTAGGTACTTACTGATTATGGTTTATTAAAAAGGATGCAACATTTTTTATAATAATAGGCCTGTTTCCTAAAAAAATCTAATTAGTCTGTCATTTACATTTAAAAAAAAACATTGAAAACATATTTTTAAAGACGAAGATATAATGCGTTGAAGTTCCTTGTGACGTCACGACTTTGCACGCTTTTTACTATTAAGTGACGTCATGAGCCCCCACTCCCGAACTTTGATGCGCGTTATCTTTGTCAATTTTGATTGATTTGATAAAGGAAAAAACACGTGTTCAATATTTTTTGATAATCTAACTAACGGGCTAATTAGAATTAATATTATTTTACCCAGGAAACATCCCTATTACTAGAAAAGGCCACAACCATGAATTAAACTAATAGTTAAAGCATTTTTACTGATGCATTTGATGTTCAATGCTGGTTGTAATTAAAGTTAGTACATTTTTTTGCTTATTGCTTACTTTAAAGCAATAAGCATATTGAAAAACATAATGAGATTTAACGAAGCGAAAGGTGTGTGTCAGGATTGTAGCAGGTGGAAATCCGTGGTCTCTGCCTACCCCTTTGGAAAAACCGTGACATATGTGTACGTATGTCTGGTGAAAAATTACTTCGTAAAATATTAAATCAATTAAATTATTACAATACATTTTTACATTTTTTTTTGCTTATACCCAAGAGCATGTTCGAACCTCTTACAGATTGCATTATTCATAAACAGCTTTACAGGAAAACGTAAACCTCTCCTCGCTTTTAAGTGAATAGAAATTCAAGTCGAATCCACTTTATTTGCAGCGGATAGCCAACACCTCGCCAAATGGATCCTCAATTAACCAGAAACTCTCAGACGTTGGAAATAAAAGAAAAATATTATCATTCGCCCGAGGAGCCTCTACAAGATTGTCACCGAGTGTTAATAGGCCATTGTCAGCCATTTCCACGGTTTATTCAAAGGGTTGGACAATTTTATTCGCTTCGTTAACGGAAGCTGGAGTCGGTGTTTTGAATTTTTTATTTCCTTTCCGTAACGAGGGAAAAATTACTTTCAATTTTTATTTTTTATTCCTTCATTTAGCATATTAATCTAAAAACTTTGGCACTGAAAACGGTGGGTATTCGAGATGTTGCAACTAGTTGTCTAAGTTCAATTACGAACTTGTGCTGATGAGGGTTCGGAAACTCGCATGCGAGACGGATCGAGTCTTCAAGGAAACCTGTATCTGCGACTGAAATAAGTTCTTCGCTGTTTAAAAACGGATCTACCTGGTTTGCTTTACGCTTTTTCATTATCCTGCGGTTGTTCTATTTGTTCGAGTGAACAGTTCGGTAAAATTTTCACGGGAAAATGGTATAAAGTATTCTAATTAAGTGCACGTTTACTAAATTTTATAGTTTCCTGCATCGCTTAATTAATTAAGGAATTAATTTTCAGTTAGCATCAGTTTGTTTGAGTTATTTGTCGACAAGTTAAGCCTTAAAACGTATGAAGACACCAAAATCCTTTAATACAGACTGGCTATATAATGTAGCTATAACGTTTTCATAGGTCTATAAATCAGGTAAATGGGGTCTACGCGGATGCCGTGTCGTACGTCGTTATCAGTCATCCCTCATGCCTCCCCACCTACGCGTTGTAGGCCAACTCTTCAATCATATATGCGTCTTGTACAATATTTTCTTCTCAATTTTTATTTATTTGGATAGACGGATAGTCTCAATTGAGAATGAGTCCTAACATTTCAGATCTGTTTGTATAAGTAAGAAGTTTATAAATAAATGTAAACATAGTTGAATACTTGAAAAAAAACACGGCTTTACTCACGATTTATTGTCAGAAATAGTCCGACATGTTTCGAACTCGATTGGAGTCCGCTGTTACGCCGTAGGTTCAGCATCAGGACTATTTTCCGTCCTCACACCAAGGTCAGGAATATGCTGCGTTCTCCAAAGGATCAGGACCCGTTTGGTAGTCCGGGTGTATATGAAATTCCATGTGACTGCGGCAAATGCTACATAGGAGAAACCGGGCGCAACGTTTCCACGAGACTGATGGAGCACGTGCGTAGTATGAAAAAGATGGACACCAATAGCTCCGCGGTGGCAGACCACGCCCTGGACGCTGGTACGTCGCATTTCATTCGCTTCGATAAGGCGAGGCTGCTTGTTAGGGAGAAATGCTTCGTTCAACGCAAGATTCGCGAGGCGATTGAGATCAGACGACGCCCCAATTTTAACCGCGATATGGGGTGGGAATTGCCACCAGCGTGGAAGCCCGTTGTCCCAGCCATTCGGGATACGGTACGTGTTGATACTCTTGTGGACACCGTGAGCTCGGCATGTTTGCCGCCGTTCACCACCAACAACGACCAGCCGCAGCCGGGCGCGTCAGCAGCGCCGGCGCCGCCCCCCGCCGCCCCCGCGCCCGCACCCTCTGCACGGGCGCAACGCGCAGCTCGCAGAGCAGTGCGCGGGTTGATCTGACCGGGACCGCACTCAAACCCTGAAGAAGGACTCCAATCGAGTTCGAAACATGTCGGACTATTTCTGACAATAAATCGTGAGTAAAGCCGTGTGTTTTTCAAGTATTCATAATGTCTCACGAAAGTTTTAATTTGACTATTGTAAACATAGTTCCCTATTTATTTTTTATTATTTAAAGGTACTGAATGTATTGTGTACCTTAACCATGCTGAATAAAATATTTTATTATTATTATTATTGTTATTGAAATGATATTTTTATTAATGAATAATTATTAAAATAAAACGGTACCAACTAACACTAAAAAAATAGATAATAAACTAAAACTAGACTAAAATTATTAGGCTTTCAGAAATTGGTTGATTCTTCCGGTTATGAGCGAGTTGCCTACAAAGCAAGATGCCTAACAAAGCAAGATGTCTCAAAAGCATGATGGCCAAAAAGTAAGATGTCTCAGAAGCAAGATGCCTCAGAAGCAAGATGGCTAAAAAGCAAGATGCCTAACAATCTGGATGTCTAAAAAGCAAGATGTCTCAGAAGCAAGATAGCTAAAAAGCAGGATGTCTAAAAAAACTGGACAAGTCCTCTCGTGGAGAGGGTTTTGTAATTATATGAATTTCCTATGTTACTTTGCATACCATAGACTTCTTATAGGTTTTCCTGTAATCTATAGGTAAAAAACTATGTTCTGTATTTATTTCAAATTTTTAGGCCAAGTAGTTTCGGAGATAAGGGAGGGGAATGGTCAATTTTCTAAATAACTTCAAAACCATTTATTTTAAAATTAAAAAATACCAGGCAATTTTTCTTCAAGGCATTCAACTAATTAGACATTTTGCTTGGTAGTCGTTTTAGCAAGTAGACCATTTGCCTAGACGGCATTCAATTACTTAGACATTTTGCTTTGTAGGCATTATACTTAGGCATTTTGCTTTGTTAGGTATCTTGCTTTGTAGGCAACTTGCTCATAACCGGATTCTTCTAATCAATTCCCAATTTTTTAATTAACTTTCTGCACTACAGTGATTGCATGTACACAAAAGTAAATATTAGGCCGTCAACCCCTAACAATTAAAAATGGTACTAAACTAATATTTTCATAAACTACATTACCTTTGCAAGACTGTATTGGCTTCGAAGCCAATTCGTGAATGTTGAAGATCTGAGCGTGTTAAATCTTAATCAGATTGACATGAGTACAGGATGAGTTACATAATCTGGCACTTAAGTTAAATGTTCAACGCCATATTAATATCCGGTTGGGAATCTCAATATCCGCCCGCTCATCTGACAAATGTTCTCGCGAGCTAATAATTTCACTTGTATTGCGGCAGCTCTGTTGTTGATATGGAGCCAAACAGAGCTGGCATAATTTTTCATTGCATTCAAGTTTTTCACGTCAAGTTTTAAAAATCAGTTGCAGTGTGGCTTGTATTTTAATTGCACTGTGATATTTTAATGTCATTTGTAGGAGTTATTGCGGCGAAAGTCAAGTCACGGTCTTTAACAACTTACTATCAGCAAAATAAAAACGGGCAAGTGCGAGTTAAACCCGCGTGGAGAGGGTTCCGTTCCGTACATGATTATCCGAAATTTCCTATGTTACTTTAAATACCATAGACTTCTCATAGATTTTCCTGTAATCTATAGGTAAAGAACTATTATCTGTATTTTTTTCAAAATTTTAGGCCCGGTAGTTTCGGAGATAAGGGGGGGGGAATGGTCAATTTTCGCCTATTTTCCTAAATAACTTCCAAACCATTTATCTTAAAATTCCAAAAAAAACATATTTAAGATCCTCACAATAAGCCCTTTCATATGATATGTCACATGATATAGTTAGCGTAACTTTTTTTTTTATTTTTTTTTGTTTTATCCCCCAAAAGTGGCCTCCATGTTTAAAATTAATTTATTTACGTTACGCATCCGTGTTGCGGTCACTGACTTACATATGTATACCAAATTTCAAATCAATCGGTCCAGTAGTTTCGGAGAAAATTGGCTGTGACAGACGGACAGACAGACAGACAGACAGACAGACAGACACACGAGTGATCCTATAAGGGTTCCTTTTTTCCTTTTGAGGTACGGAACCCTAAAAAGATAATACTTACATGAATAAATAGATGGAAACCTTGATACTTCCATAGTAACATCATATTGCATAATTTTTACCCATTAACCTAGTATAATAAAACGTTTATCCAATCATTGTGATATGAAGCAAAACAAACAAAACGCCGCGGCGTAATCCCTTCATCGACCGAGCAACCAAAGTACAATCCCCTCGTGCTCGCCGTAGACTGGCTGGCACTTTACAGCCAAATACCATACCAATTCCCCAAAAAGGTTATGACATTTACACACCCGCGCCTTGCACAAATATTACAACTTGTAAAGAATCCTATAGCACCTTTATATTGCGTTATCCGCATGGAGCAAACACGGCTCTGCACGGTAAACGGCTCTTGCGGTTAAATTCGCTTTCTCATAAGATGCGTATTACAACCATAAACAGAAAAAGCAAGGCAGCAATATCTTCCTAAGTTAGAGTGTTTTTCGGTAAATTATGATATATCTGCCCTACCTATAAGTGCATGCCGGTGAAGTGCATGTCCCATCGCCGTAATGACTCCGAAAACCGTAACTTTTAGCTACTTTTCTGTTCAAAGTTCTTTAGTGATATTTTTGATGACTTTCAGTAGGTTGTGTGTAACACCATGAACCAATGAAGCCTACTTAGTCTTCACAGGTTTCCTTTTTGATTTCGTTATATACGCGTTAGATACTATTTAGAATTATAGGATTTACAGTTTGCGCTGTAGGGGTGGGGACGCTGTACTCCAACCGAAGTTGACACCTTAAGAGCTCAATGTTTTGTAAACGGTCCCCCCCAAATCTAAAAATTGGTTATATCATCCTTATAATAGTTTTTAAAGAGCCATCCAACGACACCTATTTATAAGGTTTATTATTAAGGCTGTTTTTATCTTATACAAAGACCGTTTTATAATAAAAAAAACAGCTTCCTCTTACATGTATGGAAGCTACCGTAACTTTTTTCAATTCAAATTTTATCATTTATCTGTTTGCACGGACAAAACATTAATAATCGAATAAAAGCTTTGTTACTTCTCATAATCTTACGGAAAAGTGGCTGTGACATACAGATATACAGACAGACAGACGGACATGGCGAAACTGTAATGGTTCCTAGTTTGACTACAAAAGTACAATTTATTTCTTTTACAAGTATAAAAACTGTAGCTACTCGTAGTCGTAGAGAACCCAGACTTTCGTTATATTTATCAGCATGTCCGTACGCACTCATAACAATGAAGGCATCTTCGATCCCTAAAACTAAGAGGGTTCCTACCTAAGCCCCTACCGGACCTTCATAACCGAGGTGCCGAATATTAGGAAAGGGGGTGTAAATTAGGATCCCAAATACCTCTTTATAGAGATTGCCTCGCTGTCCATTTGGGGAGCGAGTCACGTAATAATATTGTGGTCGACCTAATCGCAGGAATTTGCTGTCATTGTATTTACTGTAAGCGCTGAAACTCCGTCGCCTTGCCTATTTTCATAATAAGTTCGAAAGCAGTTTTCGTGGGACGGCCCGAGCGGAAAGGGGATCTGTTTAGTATCGCCTCGACTCGTGGTTTGTGCAGGAAACATCATAGGCAACATGGGGCTATTATTTTTTATCGAAAAACATAAATTGATAAGTGTTTTTAAAATATTTATTTCCTAATCTGTCCCATCCAATCTTTATAATGCTGTCGTCTTTGTTTTTTGGTGCCTGTGCAAGACTGTTTCAGTGCGCATTAGTGACACCTTCTGGCAAAAAAAATATTAATATTTTCTCTTATAAGTTAGCCAGACAATAAAATTTCGACGTAGTAGCAACATTTTAAACAGCTCCCGAGCGAAGAATGTGATACTTAATTACAGGGAAAATATATCAGGCAAAATAGCCGGTGTATCATTTTGATTTTTAAACATTATATTATTATTATTACTCATTAAATATTGTATTTACAATAAAAATAATGTAATATGCAAATTTAATGTTAATACAAGAAGTAATTCATAATATTATAATGTTTGAGTTAAGAAAGTATACACCGGCTTACCCTCACGCTCCGCCATTGTCAGGCAGGGAACTGATCAATTGAAAGTAATTTACGTTGTCGCTCAAAATACGGCCCAAAAGTTATTTCAATCGCGGCAAAAGCATTGAATTTATCAAATAATTTGGGCCTGACTGCACATATTTGATTCGTACAATGACAGCAGACTCAGAGAAGGCATTAAAGTATTTGTTTGTGGATGTCTATATAGCAAAGGTCCGCGTACGCGGTCGTTCCGAAAATAACTGCTAATAGAGCACTTCGTCGCCACTTAGAATCTAGTTTATTAATACTTAATAGGATATGACGATCCTACTCTGACCACGTGGAATGTGCACGTGCTACGTGTTTTCTGCATGCTTCCCTATTTTATATACGAGGAATTTAACCACCCTAACTCATGGCAATTACCCATTCCAATTAATTCCACTTGCAATAATATGACCACTGTTTTTTCATGATGGTTTGCCACAGGCAAGTTTTATGAATGTTTCTATACGGAAATCAACATTTAATTTAGTTAGTTCGTTGTTACAAAAGGTTCTCCGTACTCCGTATGTTAATAAGCTAATAGTACCATGGCTCAGAAATCTTACATTAACACCATAGGTATGTAATTTATTTTCGGCCCTCTGTTTTTATCAGTTTTCGTGTGGTATGGGATCAAGTTTTCAGTAAAATATATAGAGTTCTAAATAAAATCATATTCTGTGAAACGAGAAAATGATTAAGAGATTCCAATGAGAATTTGATCCGTCCAAATAGCAGCGCCTGGTGGCATTCGTAATTAGATTGCTTTCAAATTATCATATTTTCGTTTCAAGCAGTTTAGGCAACTGCTTAGCAATATTTTATCTTTATTATGTCGTCACATCGCATACCATTGCTCCTTCCTCATGTTTTATATCGACATATCACATACCGTTTTCCTCATGTTTACTCACGATAATTTTCTATGGTGTAGGTACCTACCAAATCAATTATGGTATAACTTGCATATCGGTACAAAAGCTATAGCCGTGTAAGGGAACAAAAAATGCGCCTAAACTTAATAGCCAATGAATATATCCTAAATATTTGGCATAATGCTAGTTATTAATCTGCCAAGTTTTCTTCGCGTAATTACTAACAGTATTCTTGAAATGTCACTTAATATCATTTTTTACTTTTTAATATATTTTAAAACTACTGATCCATTTCTTTCGTATTTAACGTATGTCGTAAATGTCCCAAAGAGAAATGTTTGTCCAAAAAATACAACCGAATTGAGAACCTCCTCCTTTTTTTTTTAAGTCGGTTAAAAAAATTGACGTCAAGATCACTATAAACTTGGTGATTTTAATATCAAATATTTTAAATTGTTTTTTTTTGACTTGTCAGTGAGCGACACTTACAATTTTTTTTATTTAGTGTAACAACTCTTTCTATACTAAGCCATATATACTAGCTGACCCGTGCGAATTTTCGCACAGTATCGTGATCAAACGCCGGATAATAATAATATAATAAAGTGAGAATAAGTAAATGCAAGTATTATTAGTACTCTATTTGTAAATTTTTCGTTAATAGTAGATAATTTTGACTAAAATAATAATTAACGGAGTACTTGCGGGTGTGCCATCTATTGATATATTGGTCTGCAAATAGCCAAGACACATTTTAGTTAAACAGACTGTCAATAGATGGCGCTTGCAAACCGCGTGGTTTTTTATTAATTTTTCAACGAAAACGTTAATTTAATCTATTTGTGTATTTTTGTGACAAAGCGACGAACATAAGCTTTAAAATGACGTTTAAATCATTAATTTTGGTAAAGAATTAACGAAGATATGGAGCGCCTTCAAAAAAATACATTTTAGAAATAATATATATATGATGATGATGATTATGTTTGTCTTAAATCAATTGACTTGGAGCAAAATGGTGGTTTTTCGAATAATCTTATAGGTACCTACTCATCTAAGAGCAGACAACATGAAAGAGCAGTACTTAACTATCAAAGAGATTTCAATAAAAAAACCCAGTAGATTATTGAAAGAGATTTATTGCCTCATTAATGAATGCTCAATCTTAATTAAAAGTAACCTTCAAATGAAAATGTTTGTTTATTACTAAACTAGACATATAAATTATTCTTATTGCGAAATAATTAACTTCTAAAGATAAAACAGAAAAAATAAACCAACTTTACATAACATTTTAGTCTCCATATTTCAAATGATTACATAACTGCACCAATTTTAATGGCCCTTTGAAGAATATTACAAAAAACAATAAATGTAGTTTCAGCATTTTGTATGATAAGGGTGATTTTTGCCGACAGACCTCTTAAAATATCACATATTACTTATTTCATTTTATACAGTCAGTGTCCATATTAAGCGGTAGCGTAACAGCAAGCCCGGAAACTTATCCAAAATTGTCCTACTATTTCATAATGTGCCCTTTTCTGCAGTTTTTCCTCTATGCAAGTACGGTACATTTGTCTGAGATCTCAAACAAATGCTTCCCGGGGGTGTATTATGATTTGAGTCGCGTGTCGGTTGACGGATGGAGCGCGTACGATTAATGCTCGCATGTGGAGCGGATTCCGTCCGCCTGTCATCGCCACGTGCGCTGAAATCTACTGGTGTAGCGAATACTGTTATTTTGACGCATAACTACGTCTACATTCTGTACAATGATAAGTTAAAAATTCGAATCTTCCCTTCTTTGTTTGGATCATGAGAAAAATGTTTTACTATTGTTTAATATTAATACTTTTCGGAATCGGAAAAGTTATTGTGATACTTTCCTGTTATATTGTCGGACTTACCTATACTTACTGTGATCTCGCAAGGCATTGTAAAATAATTAAACCGTAGAGAAAGATAATTAGGCGTTATTTTATATGTATGTTATAATCTATCATTTAGCGATATACATTTATAAGTTTGAGTGTATTGTATAATTCTTTTTCATAGATTCTTAGAAGAGACTGCGTGAGACACTTGATAAAGGTGAGACATAATACCTAGGTGCTATCAGTTTCATGAGCAATATTTATTTAAGTCTCACACGTGATCGTCCATGATCTCAACTCAATTTGATATTTCTTAAACTACAAATATATAATCTAGTCGTTTCTCCCACGAGGCTATTAACAAGGGATTCGCGTTTTAATAATAATAATAACCTTTTAATTCAGGCAACGCAGGAAAACGTTGGATGCAGGCGGCTTCCAACCAGCCCTTTTGGATATAGGTGGAAAGATCGCCACTTAATGCCCTCAAAGGTGTTAAGCATGAGTCAGACGGGATCATCTATTGCCTATTTAAATGCACCAGCTGATGAGTTTGCCCTCGGCATACTGCTAGCTGATTTTTTTATTACTTACAGGATCATATTAACAATAAGCTTATGAATTTTCATCCGGGAGGAAGTGACGCTTATCTAAAGTAATTCGTCATTATGCTCCATGCACTAACTAAAATATACAACTTAATTGTTTCGATTAAACAAAATTAGTTATAGTTGCATTGAAATAAATAAAAATAGAAATAAACTGGCTTTCCCCCGCGGTTTCACCCGCGTAGATCGAATTTTGTTCACAATTTCATGGGTTTAATTTTTTCTGCGCGGAACCTTTCCTTTTTCTTCTTCTTTCTTAAATAAAAGTAGTCCTTACTCCTTATAACATCAGCTATCTGCTAGTGGAAGTCCCATCAAAATCGGTCCAGCCATTTCGGAGATTTACTGGAACAAACAGACAGTACAGAATTCTACTAGTTTGGGACGTTACTGCAGCGCAACCTATCCAGTAAGCCGCAGCTGCGTTGATGAAGCTTCATGATATAACTATCTGAATCATTGAACGAGTTATCGGCCGTGAGGGTATTGCTAAACTATTTCAAATAGAGGCCTGGCGCCTCATTCGGGAACGCTAAGTGATTCTGTAGCGACTCATAAACCAGATTTCTCATCCCACTCTTCCGCACGACGCGTAATGCGTAAGAGCGAGATGAGAAATCTGGCTTACGAGTCGCTACAGAATCACTTAGCGTTCCCGAATGAGGCGCCTGGTTTCAGCCAAAATTAAAATGTGGCATATCGAGTGCCCTTGACAAATCTTCTAGCGTAAAACAAATATTGTATGCAAGTTTTTGCACGCGACTTCATCCGCGTGGAATTTGGTCTCACTTCGGTTCACTCTCCGGTCTATAAACTATATCAATGCAAAAAATTACGTCGATTCCTTGCTCCATTCTGCGTGAAAGAAGGACAAACTAACAAACCCACTTTACCATTTATCGACCGAGCGAGCGAAGCGAGCGAAGCGTCTCCGTTTCAGCTTGGGCAAAACTGCTTTCGTATGTCCAGCGGATGTCCATTTGTTCTCGTCTACAGCTCGCAGTTCTCAACCGATTCTCGTTCTCGAAATTTTGTGAGGATGTTCGGTAATTCAATATTTTTTTTTGTCGATTCAGTTTTTCGAAATATTTCAAAATGGCAGAGATATGGCGATTTTTGCAATTAAAAACTTACTGGCGGTGTTGGTAAATTGACTTGATCTATGTCGATGTATGGAGATATCAGTTTATCAACGGCAAAGTTAAGTTTGTCGCAAGGCCAATCATTATTTCTTACTTTTCAAAGGGTTTCTGTTTTAGATTCAGTTTTTTGAAGTCTTTCGTCGCGAGGTTTACAGCTCACGGAGCCACTAGTAATAATTAGTTGGGATAGTAAGCCAAAATAGTCAAAATGCAAAACCCGATCCGACTCGTAACCTCCACAAATTGCATGAAAAGATACTCTCAGCGACAAATATACTATAGTATTTTTTAGTTCGTTCCGGTCATTTATAACTCGCCGTGAGCGTCTATTCACATCGGTCCATCCATCAGGCACATTGTCCCTGCTCGTGTGCGGAAATTGATAAACCCTGTACGAATCTTTTTTAGTTTCATACTATCACTAGCTTTTACTCGTGACTTCCCGTGGAATTCGTTTATCACTATTACCTCAAGTACATATTTAGTAGTGTATATTTCAGAATAAAAGAGTAACCATTGCCGGCTCTGCAATTGCAATGTCTTCGTGCAAAATTTAAGTTGATCTGTTGCTCCGTTTTAACGATAAAGAGTAATAAACAAACAAATACACTGTCGCATTATAATATCAGTAGCGACTGTGTTAAAATTAACACCAACAAGTTCTTTTACCTGCTACGTAGCTACGAATGTGCTACGAGTCGTAACAAATTTAGTATTAATAGGCTTTCTGTCAGTCTTATTTACGTAATTTGCATAAGTATCCGTCTTGGTAAAAATTGTTTATCCACGTCTATAAATTATAATGATCTTCGGAACAAAACATACTTACTTAGAATAGCCGAACCAGTCGCATTGCGAACCTCCATAGAACCTTGTTATAATAAAGTGACGTATTAAACCCATATAACTTAAATTTGGCAGGGTTCTATGGAGGGTCACGATACAGCTGACTACATATACCTAAAGGGGCTCGTAAACCGGATAGTTTTTCGGCAATTTATTGTTGCAATTCGGGCTATCCTCAAAAGTTTACATTCAAACTTTTTGTTCCCATTAGTGGTGTAATATGTAATATTTTTGGGGATAGCCCGAATTGCAGCGATAAATTGCCAACTAGCACGTTTACGAGCCCCTTTACTTTTAAGATTAAGAGTAGTCTAAGCGACATCTATACACATGAAATGGAACAACTTAGACAGACAGATGCCTTGGATACGTGAGTAGTACGGAACGATAAAGCAGTGTTGTGTTAGTACGCAGAATGGCTACGTCGTTTGTTAAATGTACGGCAGATGGCAGCAGTAGAAAGATCATTCTATAAAAATTCACCGTAGCGTATGACTGTATATTTATTTGTATATGCCTTCTTAAATCATTTTACACGGTGTATACTGTTCCATCAATATAAAAATTACAAGATATTCTCAGAACGTTTTCGTGATGATCATGCTGCTGGAACCTATATCAAGTTTGGTACAGCCAAATGGAAGAGAAGGTGGTTTGATTAAATGTGTAAGCACTATCCGTTCACATACTTGTTGAACTATATTCTTGATCTGAACAAACTGTAAGCATCAAAGTACCTATGCACAACTCAAAAGATCCTTTACGCTACCGAAGAAAGCAACGCAATAGTAGTTTATGCAACGGTTGCATAATGATAGGCCTTAAAACACTAGTGCGGTTTTCATGAAACGAGCCGATAGGCGAGTTTCATAATAAGATCGCACGTGTGTTTTAAGGCCAAATTATGCAGAGTTGCATACATAACTTTATCTACACACATATTATAAATCCTCCATGATGGGTTCAGAAACAATATTTTCTGGCAACAAGTTATTTGTTGCAATCGTGGCTGCATATTTCCGATATCCGGCGCATTTTCACATCACACACACTCCGAGAAGACTACTTACTATTCATATTTTCAACTAAAATGTAAATTACAAACAACTTTTTCTATTCAATTCAACAAAATTCTACTTTCGTTCAGCAAAACGTCAACATAATGGCGGCGAGACCATTTTTTTTAAAATCATAGACAAACGGATGAAGTCTCTATTCTCACGTCCCTCGAGATCAAATATTGTGCAGTTTATATTAAAAAAACATACTGAATTGACGTTTCGTATCAATAACTGTTTTTTTATCTATGGATACTAGATTAGAGACCCACTTGAGTTTTGACAGCTGTTCCAAATTTAATCTCATTTCTTTACTAAAAACGATAAAGAAGTCATGTTATTTCTTTACCGCAGCACTGGTTTTTCCTAATTGGTTGTCAAAATGGTGGTCGTTTCCTACGGTTTTTGATTAACCAATGGAGGTTTTATGATATGGGTGTAGATAAACACATTTTTCTATTTGCAACCCGCATTGTTTTTGTTTATTTATAATTGAAACGATACCTACGCGTCAAATAAAAATAGCATCCAATGCCCGCGCCCAGTGGCAGTTTTAATTGAAATAGAAAGTCCATTCAAATTCATCAAGAATTTACATTGACACGTCATTATATCATTAAGGTCTTGAAAATTGGCCTAAAGGCACCATTACCGGTACAGCGGCTGATGACATATAGGAGAAAACGTGGAACACTGACACCGATCTGATGCGAACCCCTGATCTGACCCGCGGTATTCTTATAAGGAATTCGCCCGTTAGTTTAGACAGTCGCAGTGCTTAGGGCTGCCGCATAAATCACAATGCGCAATAAAATCTACTTTGGAATGAAAGTAAAACGCTTTATGCCTATCAAAACCACACAGGAATAAGTTCAGTCTTAGAAATATCTCTGAGCTAAAACATCAGTTTTAAAGATATGTTTCACCTTTTACTATACCGAAAACCGTCCAGCAGACGCTAAGATTTACTAACGTGAAATAAACTACTTTCGATATTTTTATGACTGCTATGTTTGAATAGTTCAACCCTAAATATGCACAGTCTAATCGTTGTAAGCGGCGCGGCATCCAAAGCTATCATCAGACGGAGTGAAACCACGCGAACAGATCTGTTACATCTAAAACAGTACGTACTCATGCCGCGATGGGAAGGCACAGGCACGGCAAAAACTGTTCCACAAACCAGCCTCTGACTCATACCACACATTTTTTGTGAGAAACCATTGAAAATACCTTACCGACTGTCAATTACCGCATTGCCTCTTTTGATTCATAGGGCAGACTTGCAATTACTAGTTCCCGTGTGTTACTTTTTATGAGGACAATATGTAATTTGTAAGTGTCAACGAGCGAGTTCTGGGCCATTGAACGGATCGGTCGACAGAATTGCGGGCCCGCGTCGAAATGATGTCGATCCGTTTATAGGTTGAAGGCATCAATCACTTTTATTTTTACGTTTGTTCGATTGCTATTTAACGCGCGGATGTCTGACCCGATAAATGATGAAAACTCTGGGCGTTTACAGGGTTTTTAGTGGGTAACTGGCAACGCGCAACTTCTAATGACGCTTAGCATAAATAGCCATAAAAACAAAGGAGCTTTATTATGTTCCTACGTTATAATGTGTGGGTAATCAAGTAAGCGAATAATTATTAAGTACTCTACGACTGCGGAATTAAGACAAAGGATAGGAATTGAATCGTAAGTGAACGGGTCCCGATGACCGAGCCCCCGGCCTTCGCGTCAGTTGTCCCGCCCACCTCCATTGACTCATGTCGCCTACCGCCTCTCAGCTATTCGGCTCCCAGCCATTAGCATTTATTACTTTTGAATTAATATTTAAGACTCATTTCAGCAGTTCAATGCCGTTTCAATGAAATTTATTTGCGAAGCCGTCAATCCGTTGAATACGCCATTTATCTGAGGAATCTAGGTTTACGATTGCTTTGTATCGATAAAGAGTAGTAACGTTCAAATTCAATGGTTGCATGGGTTTCCTTGAAGTTATGTAGAGAATCAGTACTCTTACACAAATTTGAAATTGAAATAGTCAGTGTCGGTTATATTAAAACATGACAAACAATAATTGAGTGCATCCAGATATCTAAAACGCCTTTCCCGCTAAGTACATGAATCGCAGCGATGACTTTCCACCAGTGATAAACTTCTATTTCCTTGTGACATCCGCTCGACATAAATCTCTAACGAAACAATCTCTACCGGCCCATACATAGAAGTAAAAATATCAAGCGATGTTACTGGCTAAAACTAAAAGTTTTTTACAACGTCCGGTTATTAAGTCAACGGACGACGCTCCGAAATTAGCCAGTGCGAATGCTAGCCACGGCACCGGTGAGATAATATTGCCCGGCGCACGCGCAGGACCGGGAGGCGAGGCCCCCCTCCCCTCCTCAGACTGCCAGAGAACACTGACACGCTGCTAATCACAGAAGGGACAGTTCAGTTATGATGACAAACCTCAATCATTAACAGTTTCTTTTATGGCCTCTTCATTACTTAGAGTTAGCAGCTTTATAACTAGGGTTCCAAAGTCTGTTTGAGCAACGGACCGACGAACTGGTTTTGTACCAGTACTTGCCCTGATTGATATTACCGATCAGGATTAATCTTTGGTCAGCTTGAAATTTGAAGCAGGCTAATCAATACACACGTTGAATTACATGGATTCCGATCAAAATCTCTGACAACCCAAAGTGGAAGTATAGTTGAACATGTGCGAATATTATTATGTGAACCATCTGCACTTTTGCTGTCTATAACATGAGTCACGCGGTGGATTCCATGTCAATGTAGCGCCGTTGAACTTGCCATTACGCCACACTCCGTCGCGCAGCCTAATTGGAGATACGGTTTTTTCATCATTATAAACATTAAAATGCATGAGAAGTCACTGTAACAACCGTCCTTCCAGACTGGATTTATACAATTATTTACTTTATCAGGTACTTCAAGAACGCTTTAGATACATAGTTATATGAGTGCTCATGCAATTATATGAACGTGACCGCGCTCATGTTTAGTTTCAACAGTTCAAACTTACGTATTTTGAAGATCACGACATTCAATTGTTCTGTAAGTGGTCGCGAAATTGGGTTACTGCTGTCATATATTTTTAGTAGCGATAATTTAAAAATATATTTCTGATATTTCCATACTGAAATTTTTTATAAGGTTAGCAGCTGTTCGCAACTCTGCATTGTTTAGTTCATAATATTGTAACATCGTAAATTTCAAAATTGAATTAGAGAGCAAATAATTAATTCCGTAACATTTAAGGAATTCATTAAGTCCACATTTTTCAAATCGAATGTCACAGTCAATTAATGTCAAAACAATCAGAAATATAATTTCCTAATTTGTATCTTCACTTACCTAGCTAAATATACTTAATGAACGGAAGATATCTATCTCCTAAGAGCAAATTTGATAGTGCATCATCCCAGTGTATTTATGATCAATCATTATTGACACACAGGGAAATTGCAATCAAACAACGTAGTTAGCAAACTCTACTCTGCGTGTAACGCCAGTAATAATGTTATTTCATATCGGAACTATAACACCAAACAAGTTTGCCGAAAAATAATTCACGGAAACTTCAATGCGTTCATCTTTTAAAAAGATTGATTGAAATCTCTCTATTATACACCTGTCGAACCTGCAATACAGCTTTATTTCAACCTCTCCCTATTACGTAACCAAAGTTTAATCAGCGGTTAACCGACAGCTTGATGGATATCGAGATAGCTATGACAATCAACGAGTGACACTGGCCCCTGATCCTGTTCCACTGAGGTCCGTTAGATGACATGTGTCAAATTAAAATTCCTCTGTAAATAACACGTGAGCACTTCAGACAATCAAACAATTCACCGATAAGCGTCTGGACACTTTCACCGCTAGATGTCGCTACTGGGTGATGTGAGGTGTCTCAGCCAATCACGGGTAGGTGTAAATAAGTTTCAACCAATTGGAAAATCGTGTAAAGTCGGAATAGAGCGACACTGGTCAATAAAAATAATTAAATAGTGGGAGTTAACTAAACATCTTTACTCTTTTGGTGAAGTTTTCATGAGTGCTTAAAGTTATTTGCTCTGGCAATTCAATTCTTCAAACACTTTTAAGCTCAAAACTTAATAATTACCTACCAGTTCTACATTACTTATACATAATACATTCATATTATATAGTTCAATAATCTGAAGCCAATGTTTCAGTCATCAGACCTTTATGATCAGATAAAACAAGACCGGCTTAACATAATTGACTCATCGTTAACAGAAGAAACAGTAGCCTGATCAATCACCACCGGTCTCCGGCCACGCATCTAACTTTCATAGTAAGTACTTACTTTCTCGATAGTAATGAATGAGATTGTTTGCTTAAGTAAGGCCAACTTTTTAAAGTTAAAGGCACACCACTAGTTAGGTGTAGAAATTTAGAAATCACCGAGTGGCGGTGAGAATTTTTTTTTGACAACTCGTGTCGCAGGCGTAACCTTCCAAGGATATCATTAATTAATGTAATGATAACTCAAATGTCTTAGATGTTTGATGCGACACTAATGAGAAAAGATATATAACTTCAAGTACATAATTTTGGTTGTGTACCTATAGAATTAGATTTATTTTATTACCCAAATTAAATTACATTATATTCAGTACATGTCAAAATATATGAATTCAAAGTTGAGATCAGAGAGAGAATAGAGTTGAGAGTATATGTTTATCAATTAAACTTATATTTTATATTTGTTAGGTATGGATAGATGTTAATAGTGGGATGTTACGGGGTGTCAAGTCATGTTGATGAAATGGCAGAGAGGGACGTAAAGATAAGTGTCAACACAATCTAACACGGTGGATTATTCAATAAGCGTGCGTAGGCACCCATGTGGAATGTTTGTACAAAATCTAATGTTGAAGAAAGAACATGCATTCATAAGTTCATAACACCTTAATTAATTACATAGAATACCCATAGTGCCAAAGAAAAGGTCCCAACTCAACATAATGCTGGCTTGGAGACTAACGCTGGTCTAACAATAACTGTGTCTGTAAATGTTCTCAGCTTTGAAATAGACTGTGTAGTGATAATTCATCATCATTATATGGTAGTAGCGTCTAATTAAATCAATCTGTTCCAAACACTTTATCCAATTAATCAGCACATAACAATAATGTCGCAACTAAGACAATAGAAATATTTGCCGGTGCGGCAATAGTGTGGCGGGCGGTACGAAACGATGAAATATTTCATCGGATTCGATCTAAAAACGTCACTCATAGCGCCAAGCTTAGTATCACAAGCTCTCACAGTCACCAATATCAGCTCGAGTGAGCGGGACAAACGCATACGCAATTGAGTGACGTCTCGCTTGCTCAAGTTACAAATGTTTGCCATTAGATACTGTTGTGGGTCACCAGGAAGGTGCAAGATGTTACAGGTTATTACATTGTCTCTATAATGCGAATGTACCATTATGGACCTACATGTAACAGAATATCTTGGCACAGTTTTTATATCGTTACGTTATCTACGCTTTGTTTTGACAAAATGCAAGGTGTGTGGCAACAAGCTGATGATATCCAATAAACGTGTATTTATAGTAGTTTATGCAACGGTTGCATAATGATAGGCCTTAAAACACTAGTGCGGTTTTCATGAAACGAGCCGATAGGCGAGTTTCATAATAAGATCGCACGTGTGTTTTAAGGCCAAATTATGCAGAGTTGCATACATAACTTTATCTAAGTACACACATATTATAAATCTTCCATGATGGGTTCAGAAACAATATTTTCTGGCAACAAGTTATTTGTTGCAATCGTGGCTGCATATTTCCGATATCCGGCGCATTTTCACATCACACACACTCCGAGAAGACTACTTACTATTCATATTTTCAACTAAAATGTAAATTACAAACAACTTTTTCTATTCAATTCAACAAAATTCTATTTTCGTTCAGCAAAACGTCAACATAATGGCGGCATAATCCTCCGTCAAGACCATTTTTTTTAAATCAATGACAAACGGATGAAGTCTCTATTCTCACGTCACTCGAGATCAAATATTGTGCAGTTTATATTAAAAAAACATACTGAATTGACGTTTCGTATCAATAACTGTTTTATTATCTATGGATACTAGAATAGAGACCCACTTGAGTTTTGACAGCTGTTCCAAATTTAATCTCATTTCTTTACTAAAAACGATAAAGAAGTCATGTTATTTCTTTATCGCAGCACTGGTTTTTCCTAATTGGTTGTCAAAATGGTGGTCATTTCCTACGATTTTTGAGTAACCAATGGAGGTTTTATGATATGGGTGTAGATAAAAATATTTCCAGTGAGTTTGTAGTTGTTTAATTATGTACATCATGCTTAGGGCATGCAATTCCGGATTTTTTACTGTATGTGTTATCTGATTTTTATCACGTATAAGACTCTTGATGTACGAGTACCTCCGCAGTATACAGGAAAACCTAAAATGGTTTGTGATATAGGTCCTTTCAAATATGTAACCATTATTAATCCAATAAATAAAAAACTTAAAATACTTTGTTCCCCTTATGTAAGATTATGCAATAAAGTTCATATCAAAAACATAGGGAGCATTTCAAATATTCATGTCATAACGAAATATCATACATCACTTTTATTTCTTCAGCGGTGGTTAATTTATATTGGTTTCAGTATTAGCCAATACTTTTGGTAATTCCTCCAGTAATTTTTAGGTAATTTTTATTAGTGAAACCGCGTATATTTTTAGTGGAAAGCAATAAATATTTATGGGCCCGTTCTATCCCGTCCGGTGCGGACGAGGTGCGCGCGCGGCGGAAACCGCAGGTTCGCGGAAGCGCCGCAAGTAAATATTATTGCGATTGCGCGGAGCTCCCGCCCCTTGCTCTACACATCCTCTGGGGTTCCCAAGGTATGTTTACAGTATGAGCTAAAGGACTAAACACTCGAGGAACGCGAAATTGTCTCTACAATGCAAGTTTAGCATATGATTTTTTTATGCTTGGACTGATATTTTTAAGCAGCCATGGTGATTCTCTAATGTTCACAGCGGCTGATCAGCGTTGAGGGAGACATTGAATTTTAGACCGAATGACTTAGACTTTACAGTCTAAACTAATAGTTGCGGTTACCCGTTGATCAGCAGCTGCGTACGTAAGAGAATCGGAGCCCAGTTTGACCGTAGGACCGCAGATACAAGCATAAATGCAGTCTTCTTTCGACTCGAATAAAAAAAATCTGTTTATTAAAAAAAATCGCAAATAAGCATACAACAAAATATGATTTATAATTATGACTAGAATACGCTTTACATGGTCATTAATGACGCATGACAGACGCATAATACCTAGCCTTACTATAGTAGGAAAACCCATGGAATCCTCTGGTAGGAATCGATCCCGCAATGCCTTGATAGTCTAACAGTACAACCACTGAGCCAACCAGTTGATTAAATTACATAAACCACGTGTAGAAACATGAAATACCGGCATTATCATTCTTTAATCACGTGGCGAAAATACAGGGCACATTCCGAGCGGTACCGCTATTACGGCGAATTGGCATGGCACCACTCGGCCATACATCAAAAGAAACTTCATGCCATTACATACGACTGAAAGTGCATATTTCGGTGCATTAATTACCGCTGCGTTCCGAAAATAGTTTAATACGCTTCCTCGGCGCCAGGCACGCCCAGTAACCCGGGTAGGGGAAAACTATTTATCTCGCTTGACGTAGAATACCATGTTATAAATTATGAATTTACATTTGCTAATAGCTGAACAAACACCTTCCCTTTTTGAACGACAAGACCAAAATAGCGAGCTCTTTTTGCTCCCTTTTTTGTTTTTGTTTGACCACCAGGTGAGGTGTCACCATGTAGCCATCACTGTAGATCACTAGAAGATACGTATTTTACTCGGGTTCTATTTCATTCAATTGCCTTCCAACAAAAAGAACGATGGCGAAATCAGTCTTTCCTACTAAAGATTTGAATAATTACTAATTTGTCTTATAGTATGTGATATATGAAGCAAAATGTTTTAGCTCTATACGCCAGACATTTCCAAATGTTTACTTAAGACGGTTTCCTCACAGCAAACAGTAATGAAGTGACATAACGCTCAAAAAGCACCGACAGAGTGACTTATGGCCACCTCTTTCTTTGAACTAGGGCAGTGCAAATGAATACTCAAATGTTAGATGTGGAGTTAAAAGGGCAGGTAAAAAGGTTGCAAAGTGGCGGTGAAGCAACAGACTCCTTTTGTTCCGTATGAGCATTCAGATGTGATTTAAGTTTTTCAGTTACAGCTGTCGTTGTTCAAAGGGTGCACAGCTGAAAATTAACAATTCATGAGCAAAAATCAGTGGAAGCCTCAAATAGGCATTAAAATAACTGGCAGACCCAAACATGGCAATAGCTAGAATAAAAACTAAAAAACAGGAAAAAATAAATACATTTAGGGGGAATAGTAGTACTAGGTATAATACTGGTACCATGTATCTTGAATAATCCTAAATTCTGCTGAGCATATCAAGCGAGCGTTGAACACCTAGAATAAGAGATAAACTAGTTCCAGGCGATGTAACAGAAGATTTTAATCTTCTGGGATTGTGGTACTCCTTAGAGGCCTCAATAGGCCAGACATAGACAGTAACAGTTTGGACAAAAGATAAGCCACGCGTTAACGTCTTAAAGGACGTGATGCGCATAATAATAGAGAACCAACCGCCAATACCGATACCAATTACATACGAAAGTTGAGAATGGTGAGATTCTTACATTTTATACTGCTTTGCACACCTACATATTTATTTATAACTATTTATTAACCTAAGTTACTTTCTTTAATATTAATTAGCACATCTAATAAAAATAACTAAGGATTATTGAAAAAAAAAAAAAACTAAATATTCGACCACCTACAATAATTCAAATAAACAAAGTTGTAAGTACTATTCTAATCCAAAAAGAAGTAGTGAAAGTGAAATATTTATGATCAATGTCGTAATAAAAAATAGTGGCACAAGTTTTAAATACAATTCATAGTCATTTAAGGGAGAGCGGTCATAGTAGTCAATGAGTAGCGGCAATAAAATTGATTTAAGGGCTTTTAAATTGAACACCTTTCGATTTTAACTTTCTTTTGTGCACCTACAAATGAAATATGACATTCCCATTTAAAGCTTTACTTGTGTCAGCCGTGATTACGTTTGAACTTTTAAGAGTCATATGAGAGTTTCTTATGAGCACTCAGTATGTAACAAATTAAAATAAATACTTTTTTAAACCTCCGTTTTTTTTTACATTTTAATTTCTTAATTTGAAAATCGTTATTGCTTCTTAGCGAACAGAGAGCAAAGTAAAATTATGGCACTAAAATAGTAGTTTATGCAACGGTTGCATAATGATAGGCCTTAAAACACTAGTGCGGTTTTATGAAACGAGCTTTTAGCGAGTTTCATAATAAGATCGCACGTGTGTTTTAAGGCCAAATTATGCAGAGTTGCATACATAACTTTATCTACACACATATTATAAATCCTCCATGATGGGTTCAGAAACAATATTTTCTGGCAACAAGTTATTTGTTGCAATCGTGGCTGCATATTTCCGATATCCGGCGCATTTTCACATCACACACACTCCGAGAAGACTACTTACTATTCATATTTTCAACTAAAATGTAAATTACACATGAACTTTTTCTATTCAATTCAACAAAATTCTACTTTCGTTCAGCAAAACGTCAACGCGGCGCGGCGCGTCAATAATGGCGGCCGTCCGTCTAGACCATTTTTTTTTTTAAATCATAGACAACGGATGAAGTCTCTATTCTCACGTCACTCGAGATCAAATATTGTGCAGTTTATATTAAAAAAAACATACTGAATTGACGTTTCGTATCAATAACTGTTTTAATATCTATGGATACTAGAATAGAGACCCACTTGAGTTTGACAGCTGTTCCAAATTTAATCTCATTTCTTTACTAAAAACGATAAAGAAGTCATGTTATTTCTTCATCGCAGCATTGGTTTTTCCTAATTGGTTGTCAAAATGGTGGTCATTTCCTATGGTTTTTGATTAACCAATGGAGGTTTTATGATATGGGTGTAGATAAAGATATTTATGTTTTAATTAGGCGTGTTTCTTTTATTTTCCATGAGGATTTTCACTTCTGGGCAAAACAGAGTAATTCATGTCAGTCATATAATTATAGCTTGCATCCCCTGCTACACTCAAGATTATGCCCTCCCTATGACTGATGTGGCCACGATGTGACAATCTACTATTGTACTGTTTACTTCCATACATTATACTAAATATATAGAAATATATGTTTTTCTGATTGAACCTATAACGTTTTAGAATTCAAATTTGGAATGTAGAATGTAGGTTCGAACGTTTTCCACAGCGCGGTGAGGCCCGGACGCCGGCAGTGAGTCAGCGCGGGGTCAAGAGCACTGCGCCGGCTGCCTACCTGATGAGTATTGCGCGTGCCACAAAACTCACAAGGATTATAAGATATTAAGCTAGACTTTTAATGTTAAGGACAACATGACCTAAAATCAAGCACCATACTTGAATGCAGAACTCCTGGGGAAAAGTTGTAGAAGTAGGTAGGTTTAAAAACGAAAAACTTATAAGTATGTCTCGTTATCAGCATTCTTCAGTATCATCGGAGTTCACGCTAGTTCCGTTGCCGATCGTTTCATCACTCTTATCGAGTATCACCGCTACTCCCATCTCTTCCTTTCGGTTCTTCTCTGTATGTCTTGCCAAGACTTTATATTACCTATAATAATATAAAAATTTTACTGGCACTTTACCAAACCAACCTTAAAAAATTTGAAAAGTGACTTTTCAGCATATCTTAAGTGATTTTGAATCAGAATTAATAAAAGCAAGGTTATGCAATGATTTAACGAAATTTAATAAACCATTTAAGCAATAAAACTTTCTTCCATCAAAGGAATTTTTCCACTGCTGAGTCAAATAAGAAATCGAGATCACTTTTTGTTGGAATAACAAGAGTTATTAGTTTTGCATTAAATCATGATTATTAATGAATAATAAACAAAGCACACTCAGCCTTCTCATTAATAAATACAATGACACTTGAATTAGACTCAATCCCACGATATTTCATATTTTTCAGTTTACCTTATTCCGAAAAATAGTTATGAAGATACGCAATAAGTTGGTAAGGGTAGTTACACCTAAAGTATTAAGCTTCCAAATATGAATGAAACGGTTGAATGGAAAGTAAATAACCAATGGGAATTCTGGTTAGCTGAAGGACAACGAGTCACGCGTCTGTTCCAACGACACTCGAGTCATATCAATGGTGCTCGCCCACGCTCCCACTTTCATCTCGGACCGAGCTGCCGTGGCCATGGAATAAGGACCAGGAACGCCATTCTTCACGTATTATTGTAGGGCCGGGCAGAGATCGAGTACTCTTGCCATTCGCAGTGTTGATGCATCGAAGGAGATTCTACACAGGATGGCCTGTCACTCTCGACTTGTGTGTCCGCTGATCTGAATGGGATATGCTTGTGGGAAAGAAAATGAAGAATTGGAAGGAATGCTTATGTGTAGAATTGTAAATATTAATTTTCTGCAGAAGCAACAACAGCGCGGTTAAAGTTTAAAAATAATTATATGTAGTAATATGAGTGAATTAAGTGGAATAAAATGTCGTGTTCCAAAAATCTAAGGTAGAAATGCAGAATGTAAACAATCTTTTCGATTCAAGTCAATTCAATTTTGTACTTAATTAGTACTTGATAATGATAAGACAAAGGAGAAAACAAAATTCATTGTAGGTCGATGAAAAACGTTATATGAACGACTCCTAAATCCTAACACAGTTTAGGAGCTTATCTACACGAAAACATCTGTTTATGCTACGCGTAACAAAATAAATGTCGTCGCAAATTATGTCGTTACCGACATATCTTGCGCCATGACATCCACGCAATTGTGCAGTGGAAGTCTAAAAGGGCATATGTTAGTTGTAATTTCAACCACTCAAACACCCCATTAGCGTGGCAGAATCTGTGATTGTACTTAAAAATCAGAAAGTGAGATTTGTATTTGAGAAAAAGTGCTGTTGAGTGCGGTTCGTTAGAGTGGGTCGTTAAATTTTGAATGTTTTTTTTATGATCCTGAGCGCAGAGAAAACCTGTTTGCGAAGGTACGGACAGCGGCCACACACCTCGTGTGTGAGTTTAACTCTATTTCAATGCTTATGGTTATGAACACAAAAGAAAACTTGATACGGTATAGCGTTAATTACACAATAGATTTATTTGAAAGCGATCGGTTATGATGATGAAGATAAAACAGTAAATGGGAAAAGTCATTTCAGATAAGTGTTGGTTTAGTATTGCTGATCCGATGACTGCATCGTAGCGTTACCAACAATACCAATCTTTGTGAGGTATCAAATGCAAAATATGTTTACCTACATATATGAAATAAACAAAAAATCGTTAAGAGTAGTTGTAACATTGTTGCGTATAGAGACGTGAAGTAAACAACGTTATTGGCCTGTTAGCAATAAAACATCAGTATTACAACCAAGCTACCTTCAACTGTAAGTAGCACTCGCATTGAGAGTACTAAAATATGGCTTATTCGGTAGAGGGTATTAAATAAAATATTCCACGTTTATCTTTATCACTCTTTAACACAAAACTTTTCCGTTGTTTCAGTGGACAAGTAGGTTTTGTCCCATTAGTTTCGCAAGTTAGGACAGGTTGTAAACAGGTGCTGATAAGATATAAGCGGATAATGTCCGAAATAGAGAGGATAATGAGCGAAAGATAACCTAATTTTTTCAGGTTAGCCTGGGTAGGTATTACTGGCTGTAGATATCAAACTAGGTTCATACGAGTATATCTTAAATTTAAACCAAGGGAATGTTTATGTTTATACAATAGTGCAAATCTTTATTACTAAACTATCATTATTAGATCTATTCGTTCGATTAAATTTCAATCACGAAGGTCAACAAATTTAACTCATTAAATAAAATTTGATCTTACCAGAGTGAGCTTATATTAAAAATCCGCTAATAAAATTATGTGTATCAAATATTAGTAAATCAGTTCAATTTTAGACATAACTGACAGAAAATGTATCTAACAGACATTAATAAAACTCGACCTAATGCAACAACAACAAAAATAATAAAAATCTAAAGGGCGCTAATTAGTACGTATTTCTTGTGGTTAAAGTGTTAATGACTTCCCAATTCCTTGGGCTAATTCTATTTTCCTATTGTTAAATGTGGTTTAAAAAAGATTTAAGCAATAATAAGGTAATTAAGTCGCCCATTACCTGCATAGACAACCTTTTGAAAAAAAAACACCTTTCTTAATCTTAACAATCACTCTTTACACCTGATTTCGGTTCTCTATGCGTTTTTTATGCCTTCATTTAGGTCGTGTATAGATTCACGTGATCATAACCTCCAACTATGTGTTACATGAGACTTAGCGAGAGTACCTACAAAAGCAAAACAAGTATCAGATATCTATGTTTATGGTATGTGTTTATAACCTGCACCCGATTCAGTAACTGACTGAACAAATCATAAACGTAATATCAAAAACCGCACATTTGCCGATTACAAAACGTATTAACTTAATTAATGACATACAAGACGATGTGATATAGAAAACATATGATACTTATCATAAAGATAATGCCCGCAGGTTGATAGCATTACAGAATATTCTGATGAATTACAAGAAATTTACGAAACGATGCCGGACCGTTCGCACACTTTCGCTGAGACAGTTTGGAGTCGCATGCCGGTATCACATTGTGCCAAGCAACCAGTAATCAAGACCTATGCATTAATATCGAGAAGATTCTCTACATAGTGATAATCGTATTGGTTCGGGGGACGCGAAGGGTCACTCCGCGCTGGTTACATTCGATATAACCGTGGCACAGACCACCCAGGAGGTATGGCCGTCGTTATGTCCTATAATCTTATCTTGCTGTAATGATCAGTATGCATCGAAGTAACCGCACCGTAAAATAAAGATATCAACCCGAAGTTTTGAGAATTCACACGTGATTCCACTTGATTTTAATGATACTTTCAACTTCCTAATTTAGATCAACTGTATTATTTTAAACAGTTTCATTTCGAAAACGATGAACAGCTGAATGTCGTTTAATTAAATTTAATACACAGTCGTCTTTAATTACATTGATAACTGTTCATTTTATACAGCTAAAGAATGACAGACAAGTAGTCATAATAGAAATACAAATAAGATAGGTATCTTCATAATTCCATGCAATTAACCTGACCGAAATGACGACCTCTGAACTTATAGGAACAAATCGATGTGTGCTAATAGCTATGTCAATTGCAATACAATATCGGAATGGGAACAGCATGCGTACCAATGTAGAAATTACCTTGTGAAATATCTCCGAAGATTGTAAAGGTACCCTTCGTGCAAAGCGTGCATGTCATACGGACGTTTAGTTTTATGAGCTTTTTATTTCCGTGATTACTCAAGTTTCATACGTATTAGGTAATATGTATTGTATGGGTGTCTAGTTTGCTTCCTTGTCTTTTTTAAACCATGGACAAAACCTCGGCACACAGATTAACAGTACGTTTAAAAATAAGATTACGAATAAGTGACAGAATTAAGAAAACGCTGCAATTTATCTTAATTTGCTTTCAATAGTGTTCTTGAGACCGTACGGAGACCTCAAGATCTTAACAAAGTTCATAAAAGATGTCATAATTTGTCAAGTCAATAAGTGTTTATTCAAGGCATAACAATATTTATTGAGCACTCGACCGTGCCGTTTCACCGGTGTGCAATTCTCACGATTTCGTTGCGATGCGACTAAAAGCGCTAACGACTTGACCGTGACCTCTCGTAATTAGTTTACTTTGAAACACGTTAGAGATCATTTACCACTTAAAACCTGTTCAGAAGTCAGTTCCTGTTTCAAATTGGCATAGATAATCGTATGCATAATGCTTCATTACATGCATCATTATGGTAAATTAGTAGTTTTTCAAAAGAGACCGCCGAATGCCGCCGTCCCTACCCAGACATCTCGACGCCATCAGCGAATCTAATGTTTCAAATGAATTATGTGAAAATAAATTCACACGTTATCAAAACAAGCTTGAATCGCGAAAAAACCTTCAGCTTCACACTTTTTCATTGTTGTAAAGCGATGTGAAAAAGATATTGCTACCTAAAACGATTTCAAGTGACAAAGATTTAATAAAGATGTTATAGGTACAATTTTTAAAAGTTAATAAACTTACTTACTTACTTGCATGTAAGTACTATACCAAGAAATCCAATTTAACAAGTTTACCATTATAGATTGGTACTGGTACTGATACCGTGGTTTCTAAACCATCTTAACCCTATTTGATATTTTATTTAATGAAATTTAGAACGGACGCAACAATATCAATAGCTATCAAGTTCCCCATTGATACATCGCCAACGTTACGCTTTTGGAACCTGTATCCCTTCATGCTCTACAAATACACGAAACTCTACCGCAATGGTGTAAGTAAAAACTATTGTTTCACTTAACATAGCTCTAACGTTTATGTTCCCATTCTCAAATGCTTTGTTTACCCGCACGCCCTGAGCTATGCACGTGCATTATGTAGACTGCGAGGTACTCAGCCTCACCTTTACTCACAACTAGCTTAAAGCTCGAATCCTTTTTACCTTCTCCTGCCGTCCCTTGCTTGACATGAGAGTGTGACGGGGATAGTGAGTTTAATTATAGGTGTTAGTTTCCTGTGGATGGTATCGGGTGAGCAACGATAGCACGACGTCGCCCGTCGACTTTCCCACAACAGAACGTCACCGCCCCGCGTGTTTGTGATTTACAAACATGGCCGCGATAATGCGCGCCGGCGCAGCCATCGACAAAACGGCAACTCATTGACGAGAGGAATTGGCTGGGAAAATATGAACACTTATTAATATTTCTGTTTCATATTGCTTCTCACGGTATGTTTTATTGTTTTTAACTCGTTCCAAGTTAATATATATTACGAAATGTATATACCTTTTGGAATATCTAAAAAGACTTCATAAATGTCTGTGAATGGTTAATTTAAATTTTAGATAGCTTGTTAACTAGAGAATGCATCAAGCTTTTTCCTATTACATAGGCGTTATATCAATTTAACAGCAATAAATAGAAAGCGTGCTTATTTTAATTAAATAGGCAACCGAGATGGAATTTTGATTCTAGCCTCTCCGTTGCATTTCGAACTATCGATTACGTAACCTAGAATACGATTTGGCACGGAAAGATAGCGCAATCACCGGCGTTATCATAATCCAAAACGCTATGCTTTATTAATAATTGAATTAAGTGCTGAGTTCTGTTATGAGCGGAGAAATGGTTTGATTGAGTTAGTGGCTAATTGTAGGTAAATTGCATCAGATGCTGTTAAACTGACGAGCGGTGCACCTCTCACTTGTCCAGGGCTGCTACTAGCATTTTTTATAAACTAACTTAGCTAATGTTCTTAGATGTTCTGCTAACATTCCTTGACGCAAACAAAGTAGATAAAATAGGTGGTTTGTTTCGATATGTCTTACAAATTCTTTTGGCAAAGTTTTATAGAGGCCATGGTAGTGACCTGATTCGTTTGCTGGATTTTAATTTATATTAAAACTTTAAACGATTTTTAAGACAGCGAGATATTATTGCTTCAGTTTCAGTTGACGACGCGGATAGCCTAGTTGGTGACCCTACCTCCGACGCAAGCGTCCCGGGTTCGATCCCCGGTAAGGGCAAATATTTGTGTGATGAGCATGAATGTTTGTTCCTGAGTCTTGGATGTTTCCTATGTATTTAAGTATTTATTTCTCTATATAAGTATTTATATCGTCATCTAGTTAGTACTCATAACACAAGCCTTTAGAGCTTACTTTGGGACTAAATCGATTTGTGTAAAGATGGTCCCCTGATTTATTTATTTATTTGATTTATTTAGTTATTCGATGTAATAATACCTACGAAGAGATCAATAAAATAGGCTGACATAATTTTTATACAAATTGCTACCTATTTTATTTGGTTTCAACACCTTAACGCGAATCGTATTGACTTGAGCTGTTATCATGTAAACAGCATCCTTGCTGTACGTTTCGTCAATAAGTGAATAAATATTGACATATTACTCACCAATAGATGAATCTCTCAAATAATAAAGTCTCAACTTTGGTAGTTCGGTCCGTCTCTTGCATTCAAATATTTTAAGATTTTTAGATATCTTGCTCCTTTTCCCCAAACAGTATGAGTCTTGTCAAATCGAGAGTGAATAAGCTCTATCTAGGTAAGCATGTTCCATCTTCAGTCTTATCGTCACTTATCATCAGGTGAAATTGTGGGCAAATGCTTGCCTATATTTTCTGTTTAAAACAAATACTTCTCGACGCTGGCAGCCATTGAGCCCCATACACGTAATACAAGGGCGTACGCGGGACGTATGTTACACAATACTGATTATTAAATGGCGACATATTTATAGATGGTTAATTCGGTTTCGTTACAATTTATTCACAAACAAAAACGATTTACAATCTTTCAAGTATACAAAGTTTTTCATTGTCATTTTGCGTGTTTGAGTTCCGTTTTCAAATCAGGAAATAACATTAAATCAGAAGCTTAACCACGTTTAATGTGAGTTAAATGGGCAAATATAGTCACAGTTGATGTTCAGTGTAAGGTCACCCAAACCTTGGTCAATATATTTAAACGTACATTGCTTCCGTACTCCGTAAAACCTAATGCAATATCCGAAGTGGTTGCTCTGTTCAGGATATTTATAAATTATTATTGTTAGTCAAAATTCTAGTCGGTAAGTCAATAAGTCTAAGGACTAGCAAACCAACTTGACCAATTAGACTAATTCAACCTAATATGCACAGATTTATTTTTGGGCGACAAATCAAGGATGATGTCTTAACTGTAGTCATTAATACGTGTATACATGCAATGTGTGTTACTAATCCAAAATAATCCGATAAACAAACGAACACTTAAGAAGCTAAAGATGCTGCTTGATTCACATCAAAAACTTTACGCAACCAAGTGGGTCCTCAATGATAGTAATTCGCAGCGACCTCGGCCTTGACAGCACGTTCTGCTCCTACAAGCACCAAGCTTGCAAAACGACCAGAATTAACCATATTATCCGCCATCTTAATTCTCGACGCACCCACGTGCGCTATTTTTCCAATCCGCAAATTGGGACAAGCGATGTAGTTTCGATGACCTTTCAGCTTAAAGCCGCCAGTGTTTAAGGCCAACCTGTTTTTACTGCATTAAACCGCTACGATTAAGACTTTAACATTCTTTTAATTATCGACACAATTTATTGGTTTGTAATTACTCAGAGACATAAATTCGGCTGCGAATTTATTCGCATTCGCTTCAAGCTTACAGAGTAATTAATCAGAACGTTTGAACAGTGGAGTGGCGACAGAACGATCTATTGTCGACGAGAGCTATTTGATTTGTCATCAGTCGTGATGGTATCACTCATACAGCTTCCAGTCCTCGGTTAAATTAATTGCTTCGTCAGTTATAAATGTTATTGTGTCAAGGCTAAAAGTATTATATTTTGTGTGGCTGAACGCGTGCGTTAATGTCCCGTGTTTATAACAACAGCCAATTAAGTGTCTAATAGCATCATTGTGACAGTAAAAACATCCATAGGTAATAAATAAAACATTTCAACACACGATCAAATTTTTCAAAGCTTAAAGACACACTTTAATCACATTTTAGCTATTTGACCAACAAGGTCATCATAGAATAGTAGCTAATGCCATTCCCACTAATAGGTAAGTACTCACTTGTAAATCTTCTAATGTAACTTTGGGACCAGGACTTCACACAGATATTTGAATTACTTCGAAGATATCAAATTGGATTCTGCACATGAGACCCGCGACCCTCTGCACGAGAGGCCGGTCGTTCAATCACAAGGCTACCACTGCACTCAAAATACATACATACATAGAATCACACCCAAAATCCCTAATGGGGTGGGCAGAGCCACAAGACTACTTGTGGCCACGTTTGATTAATTAGTCCTAAGATGGTATGATGAACCGTATGGTGACAGGTGATCAGTCCATCGCCCATACAGATAGTCCACCATGTTGAGAAGACCCGTCCGTTAGTCGACTTTTACGACATGCCAGGATGATAAGCATCTGCACGCATTCTATGCTATTTCTTCACTCCCAGTGCAGCAGAGGAGTACACTCAAAATGCACACACCTTTCTTTTTAAACATCTAAACTCGCAAGCATTAGCCAGAAACAGAGCACAATGTAAAGAAATAGGTCGTGGTCTATCATTTTACAAGATTTATTATTAACTTGCAATGTTTGTATGTATGTAACTATGTAAATCTTGCAAGCTGAATTAGAACCATTTCCTTTTTGACATATTGGTTCAGTTCCAATGACAACGCATTTTTTATGGTAAGCATGACCAGAATCGACATCCAGGGTTAGCTCCAGATAAAGGAACTCTTTAACGGTCAAGTGCAATAGGCAAAAAAGCTTGTTATAGAAATGCAATTTAAAAAAAGGTTACTACTCATTACTGTTCATATTACTGACATGCTTTTTATGTGAGCGTATTGTCGCTATTATAGTACTTACTTTGAGCAACTTTTGGTAACGTATTAACGAAGTCTGAATTGTAACAACTATAACACGCCTTATCAATATTGAATACTCCAGGATGACGCCATAAATCAGTTTATAATAAACAAACAGTAATTTCGTAATGAAGAAAGTTTTAATAAAAATAGTTCTGCTGTTATCGCCCATTGTGCCCATAAAAAACCCCTACGCGTTAATGAAAGATACTTTATTTCTCAGATTTATTGTACACTCCCTTTAATTGGGTAACAATGGTTACTTATGTCATAGTGGAAAGTGGACTTATCCTGTTTCGGGTGATTGATGCTATATCGAGATACGTACTTGATTCTGAGGAACGACAAAAAGTGGTTCGTACTGATACATAACATAAGTTACATATAGAAAGTTATCGCCAAAACAGGAGGCCTAGCGTTCGCTTTCGTCCACCGAGTACGAAAGTAATGTATTGTAATACCATCCGGTTTCCTGACCTTGGTACAAAGCTGTACCAAATAACTTATAGCCCTGGCGTGACTCTGCGATATAGAACACAAAAAGAAATCACTTGCTAACTTTTTGGCTTGCTGATCTCGAACTATTAGATCCAGTGAAAGTTTTTGCTCCGCTCATGTTGGAATGTCCATTAAGTACCTTAGTGCAAATACATTTATTACCGTCAAGAAATGTATTTGGTACAATGTATTAGGTATTTTTACAATGCATCAACTGTAACCTGAAAATATTAATTTGTCATATAATTGGAAGTACTTACATAAACCACATTTCTATTGAAATTCCGAACTGTCAGTAAGTACTCGAGAATGGCTGAGAATATTGTGATTGACGCCATTATTCTCAATTCACCGTACAGCTTTTATTAAAGTCTAAACTATCGACTTACGTCATAACAACCGCAGTATTTGAATTATGAAGCAGCGCTTTATTATCATTTCTAAGCCTATTATATTTAAGTTTATAGTGCCACAGTCGACGATTAATAAGAAGAACGAAAATCGTTTTCATGGGATGATGCCTGTTCACCAAAAGCTAACAACAACCTACGATTGGCTATCAGTTAGTTTTCCACGCTTTGCATAACGTTTGATTAACAGCTTTCTTGATAATTACCAAACTTTTCAATAGTTTAACTATCATCAAACGATTTCATTCAAATTGGAATCCACAGGGCAATAAATTGTTGATTGCTTATTTAAATTTGTTTCCCGGAAAAGAAAGAAAGCAACATTTTCACTGTCATTTTTAATTTCTCTAACGTTTGTTGTAAGTAAGCTACTGAAAGTATGCACTCTCATCAGTATGGGTATTATTTATGCCATTGTTTAAAACTTTCGATGTCAAGATGGTTCAATTTCCGAGGCCTCAAAGGTAGGCTCGAAAGTAGCATTAACATGTCACATAGACGGTAAGCGTATACTGCCGACAATACCCTGTACAATTTCTAAACATACGAGAAAGCGCTATGTTTTGTATAAATTCATTTTCTCATAATCTATATATATAAAAATGAATTGCTGTTCTTTAGTCTCACTAAAACTCGAGAACGGCTGAACGGATTTATCTTATCTTAGTCTTGAAATGTTCGTGGAGGTCCAGGGAAGGTTTAAAAGTACATAGGTTACTTAAATTATTATTCTTCGCAGACGAAGTCGCGGGCACCAGCCAGTTGAAAATAAAAAGTGAAAAACAGCTTGCACAGATTGCATACTACTCGTACTGCGTTGGAACAAAAGTCTAGTGGATCGTCACGAATAAAACGGCGAGGCAACATCTAATATGCAAAGCAACGTGGTGCATTATAAATATTATTATAATTTTAAGTAATGTATACTTGCAATACAACTAATATAATGCTCCAGGCTTTGAGAACAAAAGACCTCGCTTGGTCGACGAATTAATACATTTCGGGAAAAATCTATACCCATTTAAATTCGCTGTACATTTCATCGTTAGAATAGTAGTTTATGCAACGGTTGCATAATGATAGGCCTTAAAACACTAGTGCGGTTTCTTCGGAAGTCTCTATTCTCACGTCACTCGAGATCAAATATTGTGCAGTTTATATTAAAAAAATATACTGAATTGACGTTTCGTATCAATAACTTTTTAATATCTATGGATACTAGAATAGACACCCACTTGAGTTTTGACAGCTGTTCCAAATTTAATCTCATTTCTTTACTAAAAACGATAAAGAAGTCTTGTTATTTCTTTATCGCAGCACTGGTATTTCCTAATTGGTTGTCAAAATGGTGGTCATTTCATACGGTTTTTGATTAACCAATGGAGGTTTTATGATATGGGTGTAGATAAATTACCTTTTGTATTCATTTATGAACTTCAATTGATTTCGAATCGATATTCGCAAACCACGCCCTAATACCCGAGTGGGGGGAGATGTGAAGGTTTAAATGATAATTAACATTTTGCAAAACTAAAATCAGCATGAAAGACGCTGTCGTTTAGCGATGCCAGAGTAAAGTGTGAAAAGTTAGAGGCGACTTTGAAAAATAAAGTATCGAGCAACGTTCGACGTTCCCGAATAGAAGCCCGGATTGCTGATTATATATCCAAAATAATGTACTTACTGCAAAATTGGTCTCCTTTGTCCTCTCGGGTGGCCACAATTGATTGAACTATGTCGATTTTTCCCTTAACTGATGCGTCAAATTACGTACTTTTTTATTTGCCGACTGTTATAATGATGATATGGTCTATAAAATTTATACTATTACCCACACTTCTTATATCTATTGGTGCTTCCAATAGTTCGTTGACTTGAGCGTTTTCACATATGAATTATTATTGATCAATTGATTACGGAGGCCATAAAATAATATTTAGTAAGGTCGATGACCAGGCGTGAATATTTTGAAGCTTGAAATTGATAAACGATAGAAATGGTGAAAACGAATGGTGGTGATAGACACATTGGCTAATCGTACCGAACCTAAGGTTTCTTCTTTCGAGCAGCATGCACATACAGATACGAAACTAGAGCAGGCTGTGTGCGTACTGCTAATATATTTGAATGCGACAGTTACTCTCCTTATTCGTTGAGCTATTGGTATTCAACGCGAGGAATCTCGGCCACTGGGACTGAGACGTATTTATAAACTACACTGGCGAATGGACCCGGTTTTACATCATACCGATTTTCATTCTCTTCGCTGAATGGTTCGCGTCTGCTATTTGTTTGAACTTAGACTTCATTTGGATGATTGATATATGCCATTACACAAAAATTCCAAAATAAGGTTTCGTAGGGTTTCCAAAATATCCCCCTTTTCTTTAACATATATTTAAGCTATTTATAATAAAGTATGACGAATATATTTCACGTATCAGCAAAGAGAAAGAAAGTCACATTTACATAGAGCCTTTTCAAAACGGTAAAATACCAACCGTTTTAGAATCATTGTTTTCCCAAGGCATTTCGTATACAGTTAGGAAATCGAAAGCCCCTCCATATCAGTAATTCGTGCCATTTTATATTTTGGTTCGGATTGCGGTTCCCTTGACCTGTTCTGAACAAAGGCCTGTTCGCTCGTCTCAGCTTCGTTAAAGATTTCTGTACCCCATTCAATAAGTATTATAGTAGAATGGTCGCCGTGTCGCGCCCGCGCGGGAATAAAATAAATCGATGTTGTTCAATGCAATGATCGATCGAATTTAAATGCAACGGGGCGTCGACAGGTCAATATGATTTAACATGAGAAAACGAACGGTAAATATAGACGGATTGATTTCAATTGAATATCGATTTTAGTGCCATTTCGCTTGTTTATACATCAAATGGAATGGCTGAAGAATGGCATAGCATAGCGCCTAGGTTCCTGTACGTCCCATTGTTTACTTGCAAACTTACAACGATGGGGACATAGCCTCCCACGGTTTTAATTTGAACTGTTACTTTCCCGTTTTTAAGCCTTTTTTAACTGCAACCTCGAATGATCGAGAATCTTAAGTTACACGACTCGTGTAACGGTGATGTCTCAAAGCAATGCGGCATGCAATGAAGATAATAAGGTTAACGGAGTGTCTCGCCCAAGGCATACGAAATGTTGGTGCATTTACAAGCAAAACACGAAACAATGTACCACACACGCGGGCGCGGGCGTGGGTACTTTATTATTGTGTGTGTTATATCGTCCACGTAAGCTTATGGCAACTCGGTAACAGTAAGTAAAACCGGTTACCAAAAAGCCTTCCACGTTTATGACGTACCCCAATTTTAGTTTGAAGCGAGGTTTAGGTGTATGAAACAGTTATTCTTACGATCGGTCGGCGCCGCTTTGTAGATGCATCTTTGTTGAAACACGAGACTGTCAATAACGAAGATGCGTATCAGATGGACGGTGAAATAAATTATACAGTTATGCCTGTAATTTAGTTGAAGTTATGAAACCTCGTTATTTTTTCGAACTATCCGGTCTGCCGGCAGGTTGTCATCGATAGTCTCCAATAGGACTTTGTTATCTAAATAATATTCTGAGTGCTACGGCGATGGTTTCAAACGAGGTTATTATCGCGTTAATTATGCTCAATATGTCTTGTGCTGGAATGATACAGGTCATTGATGGATACCCCGAAGTACAGAACCGTCGTCACGGAGCGTGTGGCAAGCGGGGTAGGGCCCGGGGCCCAGGTAAGAGGTCCGCGGTGAAAGTGCCGCCAGGGACCGCATGTATTGTTGTTTGTTATGACGCCGGGTACAGTCACGCTCTGCTAATTTGAATGCAAGCGTGCCGTAATAGAATAATCTCGTTGATTGATTGACTTATTATATGATGATGAGGTTCCAGAAAACCAGCATTGTCACAAACAGGGTGTGGACCGTGATTTGTCAAAGATACGCAAAGAATGAAATGGTGTTGCGTAATACGAAAGTTATGTTACACACTGATTACCGATTGTTCTAATAAAGTTCCCATATACTTTGGTGTGGTAATAGTTAAGATTTATAGTCGTATACGGTTTCTAAAATGGTTTACTCATTGGTTAACTCCCACTCGCTCGTCTCATCTGAATTTTCTACACTTTCTCCCGTACCCAGAGCACGGCATATTCTTTTCCTATTTAAAATGCACTCGGTTAATTGGATACTTGGAGCTCGCACGCATCAAACAAGGAGAAACGAAAAGCTATTTATTTGATCCTTTACAAGTTGCCGACGGCAAGAAGTTACTAAGGAATATAAGTCCGCCGCATAGACAGTAAATTTTTCCTAGAATGTTTTTAAGTGCTCATTGAACATGAACATAGGTACCACACCCAGCAAGGAACGGTGCTTATCCCGGACAAGCCGGATAAACCAGGGGGCACAGATTTTTAAGGAGTGACACGCTCTAGGATGGGAAGAGGACGCCCGACTAGCCGCAACCGGTCGACCACAATCACCCGGTTATGCAGCCTTTAGGCAATATTGGAAATTAGGTTAAGACAGGTTTATATCGTAGAAGGATGAGCGTTGATGTGTTTTCACTTCATTGTCGTTCTAGTTCACCTATTCGTCTGTTCGATATAACTTGGAAGAGTATGTATTGTCTTCTTCTTTAGTTTCACTGTCCGTTTCTTCGGGATTCTTCCTTCCATTTTGACTTTGGGATGAAGGTATTCTTTCAGAGAAGCATTCTGCAATACTGTAACGTTTGTAAAGTAGTCTTCTATTTTAAGCGCTCATTCAAGCAATTAATAACGAAACACCTCATAGATAAACCTCTATGAACCTTTTTTACAAGTCGTCGTTGTGGTAAGTACTACTTGCAAACTGAGCTGCCTTTCACGCTGTGAGTGACCAAAAGCGACTGCCGAGTCATTATCAATTAAGTAATTGCAAGTGCAACTATTACATGCTCATTTAATAAGTAGATAGACATTTGTAAAAAGCGACCAAACTGAGTGTGATTTCACTTAGCAGCATAACATTCACTATTAGGTACTAAGCCATTCACTACAGCCGTTTCCGAGAATAATTTTGTTCTTACTATATACATATTTATATGAGATCTTGCATTTTCATATCTCTCAATCTGAACATTAAATAAAATTAAAAACAACCGGTACGACGATAAGAAAACTACACTGAAATCTCGTCTGAAGGAAGTCCCTAGTCGCACGATTACGCGGATTACGACACCCACCTGCGGCTGCACAAAGCGCACGACCACCTCCGCTATCCACCGAAAGAAAGCAAAAGCTATTACAACAATATTACAAATTTTTAATAACACTCTTAATCAAGGCATTGAACTTCGCCTATGTATGGCCGAGCGTGTGATCATTGGAACCAGAATACTTTCACTATGACGCCGATTGCGATGGGTCCGACTACGAAAATTATTATAATTAAGAGGATTGTGCGAGCAGTGAGTCAGCTCGCGATGCTCGATAAGCCGGTGTCATCGCTTCGGCCATTGTGCGCGATGAACTTTCAATCGCCGCGGCTTTGTACGAACAGAAAGAAAGCGGACATTTTCTTTGTGCCTAATGAGACGGATTATAATTCGCACGACTCTCATGGGAGTGCGCCGGACGGATTTCTAAACTCGTAGTTTGTTAAGAGTTTCAAACAATGAATGTTTCGTAATTGCATGCAAACATCTAAATGAGCATGACACGCAAAAACGTTACTTCGCATTCTTTATTACTTTTACATAGCCAAATTAGCAAACACGATTAACAATCGACTCAGCAACGCTATTATTTCTACTGCGTTCGTCGCATAATGTATCACAGTTTGCATGATAACTGTAACTAGGTATGTGCTTAGGTAAAATCACTAGACCAATTAAAAGGTGTTTTACCAGATGAATGGAGGATCAATAGCATAAACTGTATGTAGTCACGTGTATCAATGGGAGTCATTGTTACGGCTATGGCACGGCCCATTAACCTGCCTTATCAAACGACAGGCAGGGGCGGAGGTCAACGATCCACCTCCACTGCGTGCGTTTTTATTTTGTTTATCCTTTGTGTTTTACTTCCGTGTGACTACAGCCGGTTTAAAATAAGCTCTATAATATTAGAATTAGAAAATACATTTTACTGTAACTGGGTCATACATACAGGATTGTCCTTCCTGTTCCTGATAGTTAAGGACCTTGAGGCCTGATTTTTTGTATGTATGTAGAGCAGCAGGCATAGTTTTGGCCTGTATGAAGAATCCGGGAATTTAATCCATAGTTTTCACAGGAGGATAAAATTTTATTTGTAGGCGTGTTTTTACCCAGCTACCGAACAGTGGCGCAGTCTACCTACAAGCCGATTCTTGATGGCTTTACCAAGCTAGAAAGCTACACCTAGCTGTCAGTGAAGTCCATGATACTCTAACTAAATGTCAGACTCCCACGTACGGTTCCAATTCTTCCGGCTTCCCTCAGGAAATTTTTTATGCATCGCCACTGCTACCGAACTCGGTTTTGGAATAATTGGTTTTATCGGTAAAAACTTCGACCTTTTTTATTTAAAGTTTGCTACTTATATACAATATACACCTCCATTAGAAAGGGAAAGTAAAGAAAAACTGTAAGTATTTAATTTAAATGCAAATAGACACTTAACTAATAGATTAAAATCATATGTTACTGTGCCTATATAATTTATGTTCCCTAATTTTGTTATTTCAAATGAAAACTACTATTAAGTATTATTTATAAAGATTATAGGTAATTTCACTGGTCCGATATCGTAGGCGGCTTGTTATGCAACGGTTCGTAATTTTAACTGCCCAATTATTATGTGGTTAATCGATTATTGTAATTTATGATATAACTAGCTTTGCCCGTAGTTTTTCTATACTAACCATTTTAGGAGTGTTATGTAATAATTTATAGGAAAAGTGCACAGGTCATTGTCCATTGCTCAAACTTTTGTTGTGGTTGATCTGTTATGTACGAGTTTTGTTTTAAACGTATTTCTACAGTCAAGGGTAAAGTATGAGAGCGGAAAAGTTATCAAAAATATGTTAAATTTTTAGCCTTCTCATAAATGTAACTTGATGTAAATAGCTTGAAAACAGCGTGACACAACGTGAACAGCGTTCTAATTATGATTTCACCGAACGTTACCTTTTGTTAATTTTGTCAAATGATAGACTACCTGCAAAAATATTTACATCTAAAGAATGGTTTGGGTGTGAAAAAAAGGGCCACGGGAAGATGGCGCCACGATTCCACTTATACTCTGAAACCTGGAGGACCGCCGCGCTCGAAGCTGCAACGAGTGGATAGAAGTGACGCCATTGCAATGCTATGGTAAGACTAGGCTAATAAATGAGTAATTATATTAGTAAATATATAATTGAATATATACGCCACGCTAGTCTGCTAGTAAGCATAGTTCCAACTCGGACCATTAGCCTACAACTAACCTACGCAGTGTTGCAGCATCTTCGTTTCACCCGGCGGGACCATTCAGTTCTGCGAAACACTGCAGGTGGCTTTACGAGCTATTGTATTAGTTTAGTTCTATTCCTAGATGATAAGCAAAGGTTATGTCATCGTCTATGTACTTTTACAAACGGTTTGTAGGTAACTGAGACCTAGATCTAAGCAAGTTGTTTATTGCGCGATCTAGAGCTAATAAATGAGTTCTTGTATTCATCACTGGAGACACTAGTTCAATGTAAATTTAGTGATTAAAGTTTATAGTTACCTATGCAAAATTCGTTTCGTTTCATACAGATAAAGAATAATAATATGTTTTTAAAGACATTACTTCTAAATTTCATTAAATCATAAACTTATCAATCAAGCAGTATATATACACACAGACTTATTTTTAAATAAACCCTTTTAAGTATTGGTTTTTTTTCGAAGAACTTGATAAGTTCAATAAAGTGCCGCCAGCCCTTGAAGTTACGGACAATCTGATAACTTTGAAGTCATCGTGCATCGTCGAAAAAGTTGGGACAATGATCACATAAAAATGTATGTAAGTTAACATCGGGCGCGTCTCCATTTGCTATACTTCATTCTAGTAAAACCCTAAATTGGAACACGCGGCCCTAACATGCATGCCACAAAGGTTAATTAAACCCGTTTGCCTCTATGACTATCTCTGTCGTCGGCACTAGTGTGAGAGAGACGCACTTAGAGATAAGACGGTCTATCTTATCTTTGTGTCATTCATGTTAGGGCCGCTGGGACATTGTAGTTTAGTCCTTTACCTTACGTACCTACACGTTGCAGTAGGAATGTTTTTAATGTGTCTATAATATATAAAATATAAAACATCAATATATTCATGCAAATTAATTGTTTACTCAATGCTGTTTTATCCAATTTTGACAGGAGTTAGGCACAAGTTTTAAGTAAAACTAGTGTCAGTCATTTGAAAACCTAGATTAATATAACAGTGACAATGTTACTAGGTCTCAAAACAAAATATAAAAGGGCTTAACTTGTTTAATGCATTTCCTGAAAATTATAATTCCACGCCATATTTTTTCCCTAGTTTAAAATCAGCCACGGTCTGGATTGAAAAATCGTCCGGGAAAGATGTCTAATTCACCTCATACACGTTAAGGCGCTGACAACACCTAAATCGGCTTTACTTAAACACTTTTTTAACAAAAACCATTTTATTAGGAAAAGCGAAAAAAACATACGTTCATATTCATTATATTATTGAAAAAAATTACTATTTTCAAACACGATTTGATGAAATCGATACAATAGAAACAAAATCGTGAAGTTACGTCTGAAATCGTCTTTAAACAGTTCTGTCTTAATTTTTTTTTTACTTATAGGTCTAAAATTAATAACCCTGTTTCATCACGCCCATACTAAAAAAAATTACTTATTTATATTTTACGTGTAGTGTGTTTAGTTGTATAATTCATCCGTTTTTGATTTTCCCCATACAAAAAACCGCACAGTGCTTCTCGTTCACTCCGGTGTAAACAGACAGTGACCGATCACTCGACCGTCGGCCGATCGGCTCTTGTCAGCGTCTTAAGCGCCTCATTTTTAGCAAGGCCTTGAAATTTCCCGTATGTCGTTTAACAATGTCACCCCACTCGAGTGTTTGTAGCCGTTGTGCGTTGAATCGACGGAAGTCGCCAGGACGACGCATGCACGATATTTTGAGCAATGCGCAGGCGCGCCGAGCACGCGACGGCCACTTGTAGTATAATAATATACTACTGCTCTACCCTTGGTGACATTCCGATAGTCACTTTGACACTCAGATCCACATGACGCTTTTATACTGCACTGGCTTTTGCCCGCGGCTTAGAACGTAGGTAGCCTACTCCTTTCTCAAAGGGCCGGCAACACATCCGTGATTCCCTTGGTGTTGAGGGTGTCCATGGGCGGTGGTGATTGCTTACCATCAGGTAACCCGCCTGCTCGATTGCGCCCCTCTTCTCTTACTATTAAAACCAAATATCGCTATGCAGAAAATCAAGTTAATCCGTTGCTCCGTTTTGAAGTAAAAGAGGTACAAAAAGACCAACTAACAAACTCAATTTCGAATTTATTATTAAAGTAAGTATAAGGATGGATGCGTTACTTTTAATATTACAAGCTCAACGCCCGACCGAAACTCACCAATGCTACTGTTTTCAAATCCTATTCGCTCTTTGCTTTTAATAATTCAAAAAAGTAAAGTAAAGGTTTCAGTTACTCAGTTATTATATAAATCTAAGAACTAATCTAACCGTCTGAGACTACATTTCTAAATATTTCCCTCTTACAATGCAGCTTGCACCAAAATATTAAATCTGATTTAAGTCGTTAAACCTGATTTAATGCTGACAGTTCCATACATTATGACACAACTAACCCATATTTAAAGCTAAACTTAGATTTATCTTTTTGATGGAACTGACCCTAAGTACCAACGTTGAGTTTCAGATAGGCAAGTTACAGTTACTCGCACCACATACAGTATCCAGTCAAGTATTCTTTGGAACGATGCTGTATGCTTATCATTCCTCAACTATACCGGTACAATAATAATATAATCGAAATTACTCTTAAATCATAACCTAATTGTAAACTTTACCTTACTACAATGGAATTTATCCTTGGGCCGTATGAGCGTCTAAATAGAAAGGATATCCGTTTGTATTGTCAGATGAACGTAAGAACTAGGGTAGGTACTAAAGGTAGGAAATTATTGAAGTAACAAATCTTTAGGTAGGTAGGTACTTTAAAGCTAGTGGAGGTTGTTTTATTTTGTATTCTTCGATGATTTTAGTGAACAACTGTACAATTAGGAAGGTCATTTATGAAGACACTAGCTTTTACCCGCATCTTCGTCCGCGTGGCAATGTATCTTTAAAATATTACGAATTTTCATGTTACTGACTTTTTAAATTAGAAATTTTACGTCAAATTATTTAGATTTCTTCAAAATTGGTAAAGCGATTCAGCCGTAAATCACGCAGATACATAAAAAGACATCAACGGACTCTAATCGGCCCGCAAGAATTTCCGTAAATACATTTCCAAGCCCCTATTTTACTATATTGGGGGTTGATGTTCTCAAATTATATCCATACCAAATTACATCAAACTCGGATCCTTACATTTGCTTTCGCATTTATAATATTAATATGGATTATTAATGAATAACTGTGCAAAGAGGAACGTCATTTATAAAGATATTTTAATATGTTTACCTGTGTTTACCCATGGTATAAACATAGTGTTACTAGCTTGACAACTCAAATGCACATCCGGCAATCAATACCACCTCTACGGAGTACCTTTGCAGTCACGCAATGCAACACTGTTTAACACCCTTAAGGGGCTCGTAAACGGCCTAGATTTCTGGCAATTTATTGCTGCAATTTGGGCTATTCTCATTAAGGTTACATATAACATCATTACTGAAACAAAAAGTTAAAGTGTAAAGTTTTGGGGATAGACCGAATCTATTGCTGCGATTGCCAAGAAAGCTGGTTTACAAGCACCTTTAAGTATTTAATCTGTGGAGCTGTCTGTTGTGATTCTGTTTCATTAACATTAGGACACTAAAGGGGTTCGTAAATGGGCTAGTTTTTTAACCCGATTTGCAGCAATAAATTGCAAAAACACTAGCCCGTGTACGAGCCCCTTAACACTGCTCTGCGTAGGTATGAACCTGACACTGCGACAACTTTCAAATTTTCAGTTCAATTCAGCGTCAAATGCAACGCGCGCAGATTAAAGAATCACATAATAAACACAAATTCCAGTAGATTCTGGTAAAAGGTACATTGTATCTCGATCGATACCACGTGAAGAGACATCGTCAACCAAAATAAAACAGGCGAATAGAAATTTCCGGTCCCATTTCACGATTCGCTCTCAAGGACACACCTAAACGCGCCCGCACCCAACTTCCGCTCCAGGAATTGGGGTGAAGTATAGTATTACTGTATAAAAAGAGGAGCAGATGTTCAGCCACAGTAAACAAAAACATTAAACTAACAACAAAAACAGTAAGGTATGTAGCAAGCAGGAACGATTAAAACCTAATCAACAGATACGCGATAAAATGCTCAGGTTTTATAAGCGGGCTCCGCGGGCAGACTATTTAGCGAGGTCAGAGACGGTTCACGGTGCTACTTCCCGATGCGCGCTCGGGTAAACGAATCTCTACTATCAAGTTGTCGCATTAACACTTTACTTTCCCTACAAGCCTAGAAGCTACGAACAACCCAGAATTTTCAAACATTAACTCATCTGCCGGTAAACTGCTTGTAATTACAGAGGGCTGCACCAGGGTAATGAAATGGAGAAATTGCGAGGCCTTGATAGATGGCCGATGAAGGATTACTTTCTCGAAAATTAACCGAAAGTGAACCGTGTGAAAAGGTCCATTTTTCGAAAATATGCAATCTGTTTGCAGATTTCTGAAGGCACGAACGAAGGCTAACAACTGCCGGCGCGTGCTTTCATCGAAGCCGGGCCGGGCTTGTTTATGTTTCCAATCGCGCATACCGCGTTCCAGGCAACTCGTTCCTCCACTTCGGTGATCGGAGAAGGCGGTTGTTCGTAATCCGACTGCGAGTGAACTACACACCCGCCGTAAATTACTTGAGTACCTACCTACCTACCTATTATGTTACGTATGAATATGTAGTGCTACTGATAATAAGAAAGTTTCATATCGACAATTTCTTTGTACCATCTAAGTCTCAAACTTTATCCCATGTAGGTAGGTAAGTACATAGATTAACGATTATTAAACATTTTCGGGAGAAAAGTCCTATCCAGGATGGTTGTTGGATGGATATATGATGGTTGTATGTAAGTAACAAGTACTTTAACTTTGAGTGCTCTCAGTAGATAGATATACTTTAACCATCAGCAGCAGTGCAGCAGGTTGCATTAAATTATTTAATGAGTAATATTTACAAGGAATCGTTTCTGAATTATTAAAATTGTGTTATTAATTTGTAACTCTGTACCGGGTGGATATGGATACCTAGTAACCCTTATTCTTATTTCTTCGGGGAATCCCCTTTGTGTTTATCTCATACTTGATGAATGAATAGATTTATAAGTTACATTACACGGTCACTTAATCAAGCATTGCCCTATAATCTATATGTATAGATAGCTAAATAAATAATAAATGAAATAACTGGTTCATATCATCATACCTACATAACATAATCCACCTGTAATTTTATTGCGAGGCCGGCCGCTTGCATTCGAATAGCGAGAGAACGCGGCTCTGAATAACGTCATAAAATGAACGCAATGAAAATGAGTTGCACGGCGCAGTCGGCAGGGGCGCGGTAGGAGCGCCGGCGCCCCTCCACCCCCCGCACACCCGCAGTCAAGCTCAAGCCAAGCGAGAGGCGACAGGCTGACAGTCAGCTGCGCGTCTTGTGTTTTTGGATATTACGGTACAATTGAAATTCATATATTATTTCGTTGATAATTAAATATTATCAAATTCATATACGTTGACGTGTAAACGATATTTACCGATGTTTAATAATAAACTGAAGCAGGTGCCAGAGCGGACATTACAACGAAACTCAGTGTTATGATGATCGACGGTGTTCGTTAGTTTGCATTTTTTTTGGATCACTAGTGCCTTTTTTTGAGAGTGGATTATACAAGTGTTAGTTGGTGCTGGATTGTGTGTTGCACCTAGCAGTGATTGTTGTCGTGGCCGGTTTCCCTCAAGGAAAGCTAACGAATGCGGGCCCTGCACGCATTCCGAAGGGAAACAAGTGTCAGCGTTAAGAATTCTACGGTAAGTTATGAACACCACGCTCAGGTTCATCGCACTGCGTTTGACCTAAAACCGAGGCATCGCATCTTGACCTGCGGCAAAATTAAATGTAACACTTAAGGTTTCCTTCAGAACTGTGTCATGTAAACGGGGACACCAACAAACACTTAAATTTTTAGGTTAATCTTTTGTTGCTTCCAGACTTCTGTTCCAAAAAATGTAAACTTACGATATTAACTATTGTTAAGGAATCGCTTTTTGAATTTTGGTAAGTAAAACGTAGGTATATTTTTGAGTAGCAATTTTCAAATTATACCAACAGGCTTAGATTCGTAAATGTCAACGTTTCCGGACAAAGGCAAAGTAGGTAGACCATGATAATTTTTTTACTCAACATTTTGCTCCTGCTACCAAAAATATTTTAGCCCTAAAAACACTAAAACAAGGTGTAAAATAATATTAATGTTGTTAATTGATAAATGTAAAAAATTGGGTACAATTGTAATTATAGGTCATTCCTTAACCCGTGGAACGTCCTAAATACTTATACCATGTGTCCATAGGTCATTGGAAAATGACATGTATCAAATTGATAATAGAGTACACTGATGGCCGAATTCAGAAACGCCACTTAAGCATTTGACTAGATATTAAGTAGTTAAATCTCCCTCAACTAGTTGTCAACCTATACAGAAACGTCACTGAAACGTCACTTTAATTAAAGCTCAATTTGAGTGGCCATTCTGAATTCGGCCATGAGAAATCAAAGATGTGTGACGGGTTAAGACATGCTCTAGCTATAGTTTGTAGTAACCTCTATCAACACTAGCCTGTCACATTATCATCTTTAAGATTTAAGATTTAAAATAATTTAAGAATAAGAAAGGAAAAGTGATTAAATATTTCTAGTTCCCGCCATTCTTAGAAGTCTATTTAAATAAGTGTCTTGTCAGTTGTATGAGTGAATTATATATAATTCATTACTTATTATCCAATTTGGGCATAAGACTCCCATTTTTAGGACATTTCAACTTCATGCATGACCCTTCATTGGCATTGCTGACCAATCCATTATCATATTTTATACACAATGTTATAGTTATAAATAAACATTGTGGCTGGCAGATAATTAGACAACATAAACAAAGAAACCATTAACCCTTAATTAAGCATCTTAGATGAATAAACAATAAGATAAGTAACCTTTTTGAGATTATGATTGTAAGTACCTATGATAATAAAGAAATATAGGTTTGAATTCATGTACACTAAACATCTTAGAAGCTGAACTCCACACAACATTTATATGTGCCAAATCTGTTCTTGCAAATCATGGAAAAGATATTTTTTAATTAAGACAAAAAACATGAAATTGCCCCATTAAAAATGCTTAATTAGAGTTTGTAGGAGCTAGTGGCACCAAAGTGTCAACTCCAAGAGCAGAAGGGCAAGCCACCACCACAACAAGTTCATGACCATACACCTCTAGAATTATGGAACCTACCTATATTTCGTTTTTGCTACAACACCGTAGTCGACTGGTAGAGGATGATTCTAGCATTAAGCCAGCCTTTTGTTCATCCATTATTTCTGTTTGTGCAAAAAAATATAAATGAATGAATAGTTAACTCAATTAGATCCATGGCTTTGTAAAATAGAGATTAGGTAAAAATATATACCTTACATTTTTTGTTCTGTGAATAGTAATTTATTATTATCACAGATGTCAATAGACCAACCAGATTGTACCCACTTGAAGCTGGTCTAGTTTTGATCCCTTCCAACTCATATTGCTCATGCTAAATTTTATTTATTGAAAAATTATGTTTCACAAATTCGGCTTGAAAGTAAATTGCCTTTGCCTTTCTTTTATAACAGTGTTATTATGTTCACTGCCTGTAGAAACCTTTTTTGATGATAAACATGCATGCAAAGTAAACCACAGGAATTAAAATTAACATGTTATCTATTTGAATACTTAACTGCCTTTATGTTCCAGTATGTCCCTAACAGCAATTTTTATACATACATACATACATATTATCACGCCCGATATCCCTAATGGGATGGACAGAGCCACAAGACTACTTGTAGGCACGTTCGATTTATTAGTCCTAAGATGGTATGATGAACCGTATGGTGACAGGTGATCAGCCCATGGCCCATACAGATAGTCCACCATGTTGGAGAGGACCCGTCCCTTAGTCGACTTTTACGACATGCCAGGATGATAAGCATCTGCACGCATTCTATGCTATTTCTTCACTCCCAGTGCAGCAGAGGAGGCGCAATTTTTATAACATTTAACATAACCAGATGCCCACGACTACATATCTACACGCAAAGCACCACCTGTCTTTATTGAAACCTTCAATTTAAGTTTTCATTATATTTTTTGTAGTTAGTTGATTATAATGAAACAAAGATTTGATACTACCTGGGGCCAGTTTTTGGTTCACTCAAATGTCTCACTACTTTATTAACATAATTATTTTTATTTTTTATTTATATCAGATATAAATATCAGATTCTGTTATATTTAACAAATATCTACATATATTTAAAAATCTTGTGTCAGTGTTTGTGGACGCACTCTTCCGAAACGGAAACGGCTCCAACGATTTTTATGATTTTTTTTATGTAGTTATACCTATTTGGTACGGAGGAGAATAGGTCTTAAGTAGGTATATTTCATACCGGTAAGTGATTAGGGTGTCCACGCGGAAAAAGTTGCGGGCGGATGCTAGTAAATATGTATATGCTAGTAATATGTAATATGTATCTTTATAGGTATATCCGTTTTTAGGGTTCCGTACCTCAAAATGAAAAAAGGAACCCTTATAGGATCACTCGTGTCTGTCTGTCTGTCTGTAACAGCCAATTTGCTCCGAAACTACTGGACCGATTGATTTGAAATTTGGTATACATATGTAAATCGTTAACCGCAACACGGATGCGTAACGTAAACAAATTAATTTTTAACATGGGGGCCACTTTTGGGGGGTAAATTAGAAAATTTAAAAAAGAGTTACGATAACTATATCATGTGACATATCAAATGAAAGGACTTATTGTGAGGATCTTAAGTATGTTTTTTTTGGAATTTTAAGATGAATGGTTTGGAAGTTATTTAGGAAAATAGGCGAAAATTGACCATTCCCCGCCCCATTATCTCCGAAACTACCGGGCCTAAAATTTTGAAAAAAATACAAAAAATAGTTCTTTACCTAAAGATTACAGGAAAGCCTATGAGAAGTCTATGGTATTTAAAGTAACAT